>OU015653.1:11257500-11871250 GCA_907165275.2 Zygaena filipendulae
AGGTCTATTTGCACTATTAAATATTATTACACATTCATGATGAGCTGAGTACCAGATTTATCGAGTAACCGAATGCCGAGTATTATTCGGTTTTAAATTTGTCGAACCGAGTAACTTTAGCAGATTGCCAGTTTATTGGCGCTAAAATTCTAATAGTTCTTTCTGATATGGCAAAAGTTATCACTTTTGTTTCGTAACATTTTTTAATAATATTGACAGAACGAAAAGTAGCCCTTTAGGTCGAGAATGACTACTTTCCTACAGACAGTCGTACGAGTGTTAAAATAAAACACCAAACACACCGAGTACCGAGTAGTAAACGAGTACTCAGCGCATCTCTACATATTATCCGTTTAATATCTTGGTAACAACTTGGTATCTTGGTGACAACTTACGTCCGCACTCAGAGTCGACTTTAATGATTACTTAGTTAAGTATAGATTTTTAAAACAAAACTGCGGCAATCAGAGACGTTAACTTGTCTGATTGCGGCAGTTTTGTTTTAAAAATCTATACTTAACTAAGTAATCATTAAAGTCGACTCTGAGTGCGGCGGTTAGTCACTTTCTTATTTTATATAGATTGATAATTATTGTTTACTAGCTGTGCCCCGCGGTTTCACCCGCGCGAAAGGTTATTATTCAACAACTTTTTTTCCCGACATCCGATTTCAATGAAACAAAGCCTGTATGTAGCTTCAGGCTAAGTTAATCTACCCGTGAAAACCGCATGACAATCCGTTCAGTAGATTCGGAGATTACCACGAACATTTATATTTGTGCAATAAAGAATAAATAAATAAATAAATATCAGTAACTTTACAATACAAAAGAACAAAAAATCAATGTTAAACAATGGAGGTGAATTTTACGAAACCATAATATAAAGCCTACAGGAACTAACATTAACTACTAAAATTAACAAACAACTTGATTAAATGCACCCCTATTGCGTTGCATAATCACACGCGCAATCTTCAATATTAGCAGGCACAAAAAATATTTGCATTTTGATACGTTTTTAAACAGATTTATGAGTATTATTAAAGTAGGTAGGTATGCACTTTGGCTTTTTCATTAGCTTGTTTTGCGTGCGTGCTACCGTTATGGTCAATAGCTAGCTTTATAAATACCGATCATAATAAATTGTTTAAAAATAAAATTTACTTTCTAAAATGTTTGATAGCTTCTGTTTATTTTACACTAGCTGTGCCCCGCGGTTACATCCGCGGTAATTTCAGAGTTCCCGCGGGAATTCCGGGATAAAAAGTACCCTATGCCCTTTTCTGTACCCCTGAAAACGTGCTTGCCAAATTTCATCCAAATCCGTTGAGCCGTTTTTGCGTGATTGAGTAACAAACACCCCAACATCCAAACATCCACACTTTCACATTTATAATATTAGTAGGACTGTTATAGTAGGTATGTTTACTCTATGGATTTTAATGTTTTCCGTAATCTATAGAATTTAGTAGGGTATGTTAATGAATATGTATAATATTTAGTTTCTGATTTTTTGCGAATGAAACAATGCCCTAGCTAATTATTTATAACTGAATGATAACACTTATTTCACCTTTTTTTCATTATTTATTAATTTATAAATTATCTTTGTCAAGAAAATCATTTATGATATCAAATATAGGCTAGGTAACCATTGTGAAGCCTATAATAGCTAGTTAAAGAAATAATCGATTAAACACACACGTTACAACGGTTACCACACATTTTCCAATAAACTAGCATAATTACTTACCTATCAATAAATCACTAGTGAAGCAAAAACGGGTTATGGTTTTCGTCATAACAAAGTTTGATATTAATTAAGTAGGCATTATGCAATTCCATCAATTTTAAATTTAAAAAGTTCTTTATGGTAAGTTGTAACGAACTTGTTACGCAAATTCGAACTTAAAATCAGTGAGTGATTGATGCTTAAGAAGTGAAATATCGTAGAACATATTATTATGGTTAGAACGAATTTTTTTTCCATACTAAACTAAGTCCGTTATGTTATGCGTGAAACGAGGCAGAAATACAAAAAAAACTGATTTCGAAAAAAATTACGCTTGCTTTGTTTGTGACGCAAAATGAATTCTTACTCCCATCCGTACCGTGCGATAAAGAACTTCGCTCTAAAAAGCTCTGTCACTGTCCATGGAGAAAACATATGAATAATAATAATCTATACTAATATTATAAAAAAGAAAGATTTGATTATTTGTTTTTTTATTACGATTTAACTCGCAAACTACTAGACCGATTTAAAAAAATATTTCACTCTTAGAAAGCTACATTATTCCTGATTAACATAAGCTATATTGTAATCCGTAATTCCCGCCGGAACTCCGAAATTATTGCGGGTGAAACCGCGTGGGACAGCTAGTTTTGTACAAACTAAAATATTTACCTACTACCCGTTTTCGTATCGTACGAAATGCAAATGTACGGCAATATCCAATGCTCATAGTACGAAAAGGCGTTGCGTGACAGCAAAGCTCTTTATTTGTTAATGCCTAATACCCTACGCCAGACCACTTGACCTAGCTGCCTGTGTGCCTAAAAATGCTTTTTAGTATTGTTGATTATATTTTTTTATTTGGAATCTCTAAGTGGACTTATTATATTTTCTATTAAATGTAATTTTGAATCTTGGATACTTACACGTTTTAGCGTTTAAGTTTAGAGTAGTATAAAATATTATCAGATTTATTAGATACAGATAGAGATCGTGAAAGTTCAAAGATGAAAACGTCATTAGAATTATTCAACACCTCCATTGCTGCGCTTTATGTATTCTCAGCATATTACCTAGCTAACAATACCGAATATAATAGGTTGAAGATATTACGAAAACTTTAAACTGAGAACGGAATTCTATAAAATTTGAGTTGGAATCACAAACCCACATCTTGACTCTACATAAATTTTTCCATCAATAATACAATATTATCAAATTAAGAAATTTTTTAGTTATCTTTATTTGGGCATCGGATGTTTAGGAAGAGACGAAATACGCAAGTTCTGAAACTAACTAGTTTTGGAGAGTGACATGTTATGTTAAGAAAAGTGACTTGCTTAACTAATATATTAACAGTTACATAAAAAGCCTGCAACAACATAAGTTTATAATAATTAATAAAACCATGTTGTACGTCAATAATATATACTTGATATTAACATTTTTGAGTTAAACATCATCACCCACAATAGTTGGAAAAACCAAAAATTATTTAACCTCACATTAAAAATTAACCTCCATATCAATAGTACTTAGTTTTGGAACGGTTAACAAATAGTTAGAAACAAAATGCCTAGGGCTTAGGTAGGTATGATAATACTAGTTGGCTGGGGAAAGTATTTATTCTTGTTATCTAAGTGATGGATAGAGGGGGCTAGTCTCGCACGCGAACTATCGCGCCGTGGTAAAAATAGTAGGTACTGCGCTTGTAGTTAACAGTATATCTAGATAATACCTATAGCATTTGTCAAGGTGATTAATCATTGGTAATTAGTAAAATACCTACGATAAATTGTGCTGAAGCCGTACAATTAAGTGTGCTTCTTATACCTAATTATATAAAATAAAAAACTTACTCGCTAATAGAGGCAGGTAGGTAAGTAGTAGTTATGTAGTTCTGTACGATGGAAAACAAAGAAAACAATAGTTTCTCTGCTTAAGAATATGGGCGTCATAAATTCAAAATACGATGACAACATACCTTCAATCCGAACAGGCAAGCAACTCGTAACAATGAGAAGAACTTCAGAAAATCGGAAGATAAAACGCGAAGGCTGTATAAATTTTCAGCGTCGCGAAAATGGATGTTTAGTACACGGCTTACGGCTTGGGCGGGCGGCAGTCTGCCGAGTGACGCGACGCTAGGCGGAGGCCACGAAGCCTTTGCCTAGTCTTATCCGTGAACAAAAAAAAATCTTTGGAATTCGAACACAAAATTGTTTGCGAATAGTGTCGTGTCGTTTCAATCCGTTCTCAAATACAGAATCGCATTCGTCAGTGACCGAATGATTCTATTTTTAAAAGTTGAATGAACCGAATTGCGTTGACGTTTTCACAACAGCTGACTTTGACGTTTGATATTTGTGTACGATTTCCGCTCTGTTTTCGTTTTAGTTTAGTTATTTATAATTTATATTTTGTGTGTATTCGTAGTAATTTAAAGTAAAAATTTTGGTATTAAATAATATTATTATACATACTCACGGGTTGTGATTTTAAATTTAGCTTATGGGAAGCCTGGATATATATGAGTGATAGGTAAGTGTACAAATAATAAACTATTAGTTTAATAATGCAACAGCACACCGGAAGAATATATATACTTATATATTATTATTAAAAATATCTAGACAATTTTTTTACCTACATTTTTAACTTTGGTTAGTATATGGGTAAGTCTTTATTGTTTGATTTCTCGAAAAATATCTATGGTATATTTAAATACAATATGTAAATAGATAGATAATAATAACTTATACCTTTTACAATAACCAAAAAAAAAACTAATTTGATTGTTGTATTACTCGTATAAAATAATAACTGCTTTGTCATTTCTGAAAACAATCAGCGTGAGACGTTGTATTAATATTCGATATTAAATCATGTGTCGAGACAATGAACAAAACGTGCACTAACAACTCGGCGGCCATGCATCTCACCACCCAATTGGACGGTTGATCGTACGCCGCATGCGAAGTGATCCTAATAAGCTATATAAAGCTATGTGCACACGCAAGAAAACCATCGCGAATATCTTGAATGAATGAATGAATGAAAAACACTTTATTGAGCATCACAATGACTAAAAACTTATAAAACAGAAAGTATTAAGTGGCTCCAAAGCGCGGCCTTATCACTATAAAGCGATCTCTTCCAGCCTATCAAGTGGAGTATGAAGTGTTGTTTATTAAGTAGGTAATTTTTAACCAAATCGTTGCCATACCGTACCAGATAGATTGGAACGATTTGGGAATATTATAATACCGCGTGCTTAGATGACTGAGTTCCTGCAAGAATTACGCAATAAAAATTAACCAATGTCCTTTTCTGTACATCTGACAACGTTTATGCAAAATTTTATGATGATCAGTTCAGTATAATTGCGTTGTGTGAAAGCGCGTAACAAACAAATAAAATCACATTTGCATTTATAGTAAGGAAATAATTATATGTCTATATACGTCTGTTAATTTTTCTATACGTTCC
Source organism: Zygaena filipendulae (assembly GCA_907165275.2). NCBI lineage: Eukaryota > Metazoa > Arthropoda > Insecta > Lepidoptera > Zygaenidae > Zygaena > Zygaena filipendulae. The sequence continues at coordinate 11,262,727 of OU015653.1, forward strand.
TATGCTATTATATAAGTATCCAATTATACTTTACAGTAAAACTTGCGTCAATTGTTTGTTGTATACGTTAATTCGCGAAAGTATCTGATCAAACAAGTTGAAATCAAAAAAACCTGCATTTATTATATCCAGACATTATTTAAAAAAAAAAACAGTGCCGTCTAGGGACGCCTGTAAGAAGCGAAGTTTTACAGTATAAAGCGTAGAAACTAAGCTATTATGTATTGATAGGTAAACATCGTGTAACGGTAACGTCACTCACGCTGAGCATGGAAAGAGTTGACCGGCCCTCGAACGTAACGCTTCGATTAAATAACAAAATACTCGCGTGCGATGAACGAAGTCTTCTTTCATTCTCTTTGAAAAATTAAAAAAAAAAAATCGCGCTACTTTACTTTCTCCACGTGTAAAAGTAGCTTAAACTCAAGCTGAGTGCGCCCGCGCAAATTGTATTCATGATTCATTTGCGAGTGCCACACACATGACGCCATTGATTTATGGCCAGTACGATTTTAAACTTGCCCTATGCCGTCGCGTCGTTTGCATTGGAGTGAGCTTTACTTATTTCATTCGTTTGCCAATTTGTAGACCTGAGGATTTACTTTTTCTTTTTTTTTTTGCTCTACTCGTAGTGCGGTGCCACTTTAAAGTGTGGGAAGAAATATGAATGAATAAATGAATGAAAAACACTTTATGAACTGAACAAACAGTACAATAACAAAAAAATTGAAAATAGAAGTATTCAAAGGGCTCCAAAGGGTGGCCTTATCGCTATGAAGCGATCTCTTACAGGCTAGGTGGTCATAAGGATAAAAAAAATCCTTCTATTTAATATTTATATTATACTAGCTGTTCCCAGCGGTTTCATTCGCGTTAGTTTCGGAGATCCCGCGGGTATTCCGAGGCAAAAGTACTTCCTAAACTATATTTTTTTTTATACCTACCCTTGACAACGTGTAGGTATTTAATGTAGTTTCTTTCGGGTTAATTTTAAAATTCCCGTCGGGATTCCGGGATAAAAAGTAGCCTATGTTCTTCTCTGTACCTCTGACAACGTAAATGGTGCTATAATTATGTCTAAATAAATAAATAAATAAATAAATAAATGCACAATTTCGTGGTGACCGGTTGAGCCGTTTAGCCGTGAAAGCGTAACAAACAAACAAACTCATTTTCGCATTTATAATATTAAGTAAGGATTATTATGTACTCTTTTATTATTATTATTATATTACTTTGACACATCGATAGAAGTTTCCTATCTTAATTATCCTAAGCTCCCTTACATTTCGTCCCTTATTTCTGTATTTCATTTTTTCTCGCCGCTGGCTGTCGTAAATTATTGCAATAAATTATCCAGGACACATTCCCGTTGGCCGGATTTAATTAAACCCTATAAGAGTTCAGTACTGGATGGTTAACTATGTACTCTATATTATTTATTATACCTTTGATACATTCTGCTTTGTGCGTAATTATCCCTCAATGCGGTTTATTGTTATAGGTGGTAAAGAAGATTAAGTACTAGACTAACTTATTAGCGTTACATCACTCATACACCTTTAACAAGTATAACTTAACAAGGATCACTAGACATTAAGACACAAGGATTAAGAGAATTGAGGTGCTATTACGTAACTTTTGTTTGTAAACATTTTCGGTTGCAATCAGAAAAATTGTGATTTTGCAATTAAGTACAACAATACGCACGTTTTGAAACCTAAAATTTCTAGCAATCGACCAAAACCAACACACTTCAAAACTTGTAGGTAGCTGTCTAAACATGATTAATGAATCACAAAACAGCAATTTTACTGATCGAAACTGAAATATGATAGCAACAAAAGTTACATAATTGCCCTGCTGAAAAACAGTTTTTATTTTTATTCACTATAAAACTGACATTAAGTTTTTATTGCTGACAAATAAAAAAAATAAAAAAAAAACATACACACAATCGTACATAGGACCTCCTAATTTTTGGAAGTCGGTTAAAAAATTCGAATGATGATATGTACGTTCAGTACCTACTAGAAATATGAACATCGTACACTGTCGTCAAAAGATAGAAAAGGTGCATTGGCAATAAATAATTAATAGAAGACCAAAATGGCATTCGTAGCAACTCTGACAACTTGTTTTATTAGATCTTTGTAAGTAGCCGTTTGAAATCTTGCCAACAGAGATCTGTGAATGAAAACTATATGCGTTCTCCTGAGTCTGCTCATAGTATACCCACTGACAGAAATAGTTTGCCTTGATTTATTTGATCATAATATTAAACTTGACTGTTTCACATAAATCTTGAGAAATAATAATCAGTATGATTTTTGTGTGTGTCCATTCCCATCCATTGACTTATTACAGTCATGTTTGTAATGAAAGTAGTAATTAAGTTGGTTCTTATAGTTTTTTTTTTCATAAATAATTTTGACAGTGACTCTTTTCATTTAAGTTTCATCTATATTTCGGTACAAACAAAACCTTTATTACCTAAGTTTTTTGTGCTTCCACAACAATATCAATTTAATCCTAGTTTTTCGTTCATCTACTATGATTGTAAGTGGGAAAAATTTGTTTATTTGTTTGTTTGGGGAAATCTCTGGAAATACTGAGCCGATCAAAAAATTACATCAACAGAAAACTATTCTAGGGTACTTTTTATCCGGCAACTAATAGTTTTCGGGGAAGCCCCAAATTTCATGCGGGTAGAACCGCATTTGTGTGGTTAATATTTATCTATATTTATTTCTCTTTTTATTAGCAAAGGTGTTTTTTTTATGAACAATCAAAGGGTTTTTTCCAACCAGTCATATCAGTACTTCGATGCTCGAACTGTTTGTAATTTTTTTGTGTGTGACTATAATAAATTATGCAAGCATGACAATAATAATAGGTATGTACTACCTATGCAGTATTGGGAATTTACGATTGATGTTTTACCAAATAAATAAAGAGTTACAGAGTGAATTTCGATATTGAAAAGTTGAATAGTTTCATGATAACGAGAGAGATTCGAATTAAACATATAGGTAGTATGTTACCTATAAATAGGTACGGGTGCCTTTGTCTAAAGGTAGCTCGTATCATTAACAAATTAATTCGGCAGATGCACGAGAGAGGTCTCCTGATATTTGCTCCCGTGTATTTGGAGACAGAACGTCGGCACTTTTGTGCGTTCGTTTATTTGATCTGCAAATGGTTCGCAAACATTGGATGTTTGTGATACCGACCATTATTCATATATTAATACGTGGATGTAGGTATCTCTATATAACGATTGCTTTGTGATGTGACGCACGATTCTCATTTTTGTTTTACTACAAATTTTGGGGTTATTTATTGGGAATTATTGTTTATTTTAAAATGGTCGTAAATATATTATACCTTACTTACCTTCATTATACTTATTAGAGTAAAAAACTCATTTTCCGTCACGGCGTCATACGGCTGCTCTCAACAAAGCAACTGTAATTTTTTTCGAAATGAGTTTTTATTTTGCCTCTTCTCACGCTTAACAAAACGCGAAAAAACTTCGTTCTAACCAAGTCATGCATTTTTTAATATAATTATATTATTTTTCGGTTTATATATAACTGGTAGAGAACGCCGCCGCAAGGATTAAGTTCTCCATTTGTACTTTTATGTATGCAAAAAAGAATAAATAAATAAATAAAAAACTGTTATTGAACATATTGTATTTATGGCTAATTACGTTACGTTTATAAAGACATTGTTGAAAATTTTCATAGCGCCGGCGGTTTTAGAGTTAAAATAACAAGTCGCCGTCGTTCTCATAATATTGAATCCTCGGCCACGTAATACGGTAGCTAACATCTAAGTCGGCTTATGTAATCGACGGTGACATTTGACGTTGACCACGTGGCACGTACTGACCTCGATATCAAGCTATTTTCATAGCTCATAACGTCACTGATATGAATTAATTGTGGCAATCGTAACGTCTATAAGACTTCAGTTTATTTCAATGGGAACCTTTAACTTTCTATTGATTGGTATCAGCAGTGGATTTTTGGTAACTCTTTGCAAATAGGAACTTAGGTATACGATGCTCAAAAGTTATAATAAGTATATTTTACTAACTGTTCCACGCGGTTTCACACGTGTTAACTTCGGAGATCCCGCGGGAATTCCGCGATAAAAGTACCCTATATCCTGATAAATTGAATCCAGTGTATCCAGTATCCAGTGTCATCCGCGTAAATTTCAGATATCCCGCGGGAATTTTGGCATAAAATGTACTTTATGGACTTATCTGTACCTCTGAAAACGTGCATACAAAATTTCATAATATTCGGTTGAGCCATTAGAGCGTGAGGCGTAGCAAATAAACAAAGTCACTTTTGTTTTTATAATAGTAAGGATTGCCCCAAAAGAAAACAATAATTATACACTTACATTAGACAAACAAGAAGAAAAATATAAAGCAAAGCCGACCTTATTGCTAGTGGCAGTCCAAATAGTATAGAAATCTGCTTCGATATTCTGATAGGTGTATTAACGTTATAATCATAATAATATTGCATTATTAAAGCGAGATTAATACACCTGTATTACATGAAATGTTACGCAACTTTCAACCTTAACTACTGTAATAACAGTCTTATTGCTGACAAAACAGCCGTGTATCGGAACATTTCCAATAAGCGCAGAGTATCGACGTATATTATGTTTGTACAAACATCAGATACTGAATAATCCGTATTTGCCTAATAACTTGCGTTTTATATTATGTTATATTAGAGTGAGACAGCGGTTTTTTTCTTCGCTTGATACGAATTTGCCTCTTACGTAACCTAATTATATCTATTTCTAATTACCTTTAATCTTCATTAATTGATGACCGCGTTGAATTGGTGTCAACGATACCTACATACCGAATCTAGTAAGGATTCCTATAGGTATTTGTTTTAAATTCCTATTCTAACAACATGAAATTAATTCTTCAGTCACATCTTTTGTTTATTGAAAAAACCTAAATCTATAGTTACTTACATTATATAGAGATACAGTAAGCGAGGTCGTAAGGGGTAATCTCTGTAACTAATGAACCGATTTTGAAAATTCTTTCACCATTATATGTAGAATGTTACATCCCTGAGTGACATAGGCTATATTGTAACCCAGAATTCCTGAGGGAAGTACGAAATTACCGTGAGTGAAACCGCGGGAAACAGCTAGTAACTAATCCCTACTAATATTATAAATGAGAAAGTAACTCTGTCTGTCTGTCTTTCTGTCTGTCTGTCACGCTTTCACGCCTAGACGGTTCAATCGATCATCATGGAATTTTGCATATTGTACGTTGTCAGGGGTACAGAGAAGGACATAGGGTACTTTTTGTCCCGGGGTTCCCGCGGGATCTCTGAAATGAACGCGGGTGAAACCGCGGGGAACAGCTAGTATAATAATATTTGTTACTAGCTGTTATATTACCTATACTCACTGAAACATCATTTTTACAGTATGAATAACGCGCGAATACTAAAAGTATCAGCCTGAAAAATATTATCGATGATGTTTCTAGTGATTAAAAAAATAATAATTTGAAATACTTTTTCAGTGCAGCCACGACGTGGTCTTGAATGATGCGTTTTGATAGAATACTCACAGAAAAATCACGCCGCGATATCAACGATCCATTACATGATTGAACTGGTGATGCGTCCATGTTGTGGCAGTGAACAGAATCGAATAGGTACGTCGTATCGTCATGACGCTTAAAATATTAATATTTTTCTGCTATCTGCTGGTAAATCACTATTTTTATGCTGGAAGTCGAAACTAAGGGTAGTGGAAGGTGGATACTATAGTGGATGGAGGCATAATAATTAGTAATCAATGGTTCATTTAAAATAACAAGGACTTTTTGCATTGATCATAATCACTTTCTTTTTTATTTTATAGAAATGACTAGCTGTTCCCCGGTACTTTTAGAATATAATATATCCCTGGGGGATTTCTGGGGGAATTCCGGGATAAAAGTACCCTATGTTCTTTTTTGTACTCTTAAAATCATGAGAGTATGTTTAAAAAACATTTCATTTATTCACCTTTGCGTTGCCCAGTGTAAAGTATTGAAAACCAGCCAGCCTTCCGGAATAGGGGCGCGATCAGGTAGCGTTTCATTACTTATAAATATTTGACGGGTTCAATCCAACGTGATCGTCCGTCGGTTTATATCCGTAGATACTATCAAGTATAGGGGTAGGCAAGTTGCTACAGGTCTACCGTGGCCGTACCGATGGGTATGGGCTATTCAATATTCATTTTATGAAATGCAGCGAAGATTGATTTACTTTAACACAAATAAATAATAAAAATCATAAATAAACAAGGTTCCGTTTTTAATACTCTTACGAGCGAAAAATTTGCATAGATTCTTATTACAGACTAGCTGTGAACCGCGGTTTCAACCGCGGAAATTTCGTAAGATCCCGCAGGAATTCGAATTTTAAAAAATCCTTTCTTAGCGGGCCTACGTCATTACAACTATCTGTTTGCCAAATTTCAGCGAAATCCGTTACGACTTAAGATACTTGTATCACAAATTACAAACTGTTTCAAACATAAAGTTAGGTAAATAGTAAATGATGAGGGCAAATTGGTTGTAAAACTGACAGCCATTGAAGTATAAGAAAACTGTCGAGTTGCAGAAACGTATCGAAAGATGCGGTGTAGGCTAGGCAGCAATATCCCAAGATGGACTGATAAATTAAAAACGCGGGAACAAGCTGGATGTGTTAACAGTAAAACCTCGAACGTACCTACATAGAGATTGTAAAAAGAAACCTAGTAAAGAACCTAAGAAACACGCCAATTTCATCTGATATAATGATGGCGGTAAACACCCAGATTAAAATTTTGGTCTTAGCTTCATTTTATAATGTGAAAAAACATTATGAAAGTCTTTTTCGGAAATCCAGCACCAAGAAGATTGAAAAGGGGTGAAAACCATAATTATTTTTTTGTTTTTTTAAATTATAGTCATAGAAATTGGTATTTGATCTCTTCATAAATTAATAGACAGAAATTTTTGTTAAATCAACCTTTGCAATATTATGGTTAAAACGTGTGAAGGAAAGTTTTATGCGCTTTAATCATTGATCTACTATCGACGACACTTTTTGTAAGAATATCTGTACGGAACTGTTAATCTAGAAACAAAGTAGTTTTTTTTTTCATCAATGAATATAATACATAGTAGGTGTGTGGTGTAATACCGCCGTGGGAGCTCGCTGGTGCCGTCTCGTCTGTCACTCGTCATAGCATATTACAATCAATTTCTCGCCTCGCCCGTCAATTTATATGCTAACCGGCAGCAATTGTTTACAATCGTTTCGCTTTGAAGTTGCGGTGACTGCGCAAGATTATGTGAATAATTTTTTTTTTGTATCATGTGATGAATATTCTATAACTACTATTTCTATACGAGGTGGTGAGATCTTATTTTAAAAACCAAAAACTGCTAGCTCAGCGATACGATATAGTGCCATAACACAATTGTAAGATTTTCGTAGCATTTTTAATAGCGTGGACAAATATATTTAAGAAATACACTTAACTTTACTGACTTGTCAAGATTATTAGGTACTCGTTCAAACTTCTTTTTTATCATCGCGGGAACAGCTAGTATTCGTATATTTTCATGGCCAGGTAAACCTACTCAGTAAAAGGTGGCTTTACAGTTTATAAGAATAAAGAAAGTGGTACTACATAATATCGCTAAAACTTGTACTCCTAAGTCAAACATTAAGTTGGAGCTAATATTAGGTTACTTACTAGGTACTAAATATGACAATATCCAACCCTTACAAAATGTCGACATCATTTCAAGCGCTTGGTGAAATAACAATAGTGCCTATCGTCCACAATGCATGGTCGCACGCAAACTCTGCCTATTCCAAGCCTATTCTATGAACCTATACTCGAATTTCATTTCACTTCTCCATAAAACATACGCATTTTGGTATTAATTATATTTAACAGATTTATTTAAAACCTATAACTAATGTAATTACCTACTATCATTACTGATACTTTCAATACTATAATTTTACAGCTGAAAAATCAATATTATACATACATAATATATATTATGCGGAAAAAATAAAATACCTAGATAAAAAAATATTGAGAATAATTCAGCACAATTTTTAGACTTGGACTTAATATCCGTTTTCTTAATAATTGACTCGCTAGATAATTTATCCTACTAATAAATAATAATAGTCCATGGTTTTTGGGGTTATCGTTCCGGTATTAAAACCATCATCAGTTACTCAATACTTTTAAATCAGTTTAGGAGATCTAGAGTTTTCATGCTCCAAATGAACAACTAAACCAAAACATCAAGTTCTCCTCTTTATGATATGGAATGAAAGTTTACCTAAAAATAATCAAAAAAAAATCATGCACTTAATTATTTAATGTTCGGACATTATCACTCACCGCCACCTGATCCCAGGACTTATTATGTTTCTACCAAACTACAGACGTACTTATATACTTTTTATGCATATATAGGTATCTACTTATACACCCAAACTCAAGGTGCACACATTCATCACAAAAATCCACGAAATCCGGCGTAGCAATCAGGTTGATTAACCTCTTCACCAAACGGTCAATAAGTAGGTAAAGATACGTGTTCGGCGTGATTTTGCAAATGAATTCCCAGAATAACATCGCGACTAGTGAATGAATGCACTCGGACCACGCGCGGCGTCGGGCAGTGCACAATACATTTTATATGACGCAATACCGATATCGATAGTCGATGAACTGCTAACCCATTTCAAAACAGTTTTTTTTTTTTTTTTTCATTTGTGGAACAGCAACGAAAACTAGAGAAGTTTCTTTCGACATTCACACCTCATGTAAAATTGAAGCTTATTTAAAGATATGACGCGTCTATGCGATACCCGGTCGCTCAATATACGTAATATAATATTATTACGAAGTTATAGCATATCGGGTCAAGTAAAAAGCTTGCCCTTATGTTTTCTTATAATAATCGAAAGTCAAGATAACTGGGTGTGCGCCATCCATCACGATATTACATAGAGAGCATCGACTTAGCCCCAGATGATTCTACTACGCAAATATTTGTACAACGTCTCGTTCTCAGTGTGCGTTTCCATTGTTCATGAGATACGGAAGTAAGACCCAGTATTTAACTTTTATTATGAGCAAACTCTACCCGTTTGTCCATCATCCAGATAGATTCTATTATAGAATCCTAATATTATAAATGCGAATGTGAGTTTGTTTTTTGTTACCCTTTCACGTCTTAACTACTCAAACCATGATATTTTGCATACACGTTTTTGTGAGTACAAAAAAGGACATACGAATCGAATAGAATAGAAAAGAGTTTATTTGATACCAAAAAATAAATATAATGAAAATAAACGCGTGGTCGGTCCTTTCCAAATTAAATACTAACACAAATGTATAGTATATCTCCTATTAGTCTGATATCCTTCGATCTATGTAAAAGATTACATGGACAAGAGTAGATTAAGTATACATAATATAATATCTATAGTAACCGAAGTTTATAACCGACTTCAAAAGAGGAGGAGTGTAGGAGATTAGATAACATAAAAACTTATGGTTTTTATGTTATAATAATTTATCTTTCATATTTCGTTAGGATACCTACTCATAATAGAGATGTCAAAAAGTCAAAGACGTTAGTGAAATTTACCTTAAGATTCATATGTCAGTGGAAACACACTTCCTTACCTCTGTTTGTACAATCTACAAATTTTCGGGGATCCCCTTTCTTAAGTAATGTTTTATTACTTTTGCTTGTGCTGCAGGATAAAAATATGATGTTATCCACACAAAATTTGATACTCTTTTTACTCTTTTGTACATTTTACAATCCAGATGCATTAAAATTATGAGAAATAGAAAAAAACAAGTAGGTGTATTAGTATCAGATTATATTTTGTTCACATTTCAAAAAATAATAATCATATGTTTTGTTAGGTACTATTTGTTTTTTTTTTACATACACACATACACACACATTATAACAATAATGTAGATTGTAGAATTAATCAAGCTATTTTCGCGATACACGAAGGTTTGAATTTTTTACATACAATCCTTACTAAATTATAAATGCGAAAGTAAGTTTGTTTGATGGTTTTTTACGCTTTCACGCCTTAACGACTCAATCGATCATCATGAAATTTTGCATGCACGTTGTAAGGGGTACATAGAAGGACGTAGGGTACTTTTTATCCCAAAATTTCCGCGGGAACTCCGAAATCGCCACGGGTGAAACCGCGGGAAACAGCTAGTTGAAAGTAAAACGATGGCAGCTGCCGTTTTGAAATCCCTGCTACAAATTAGTAATGGAATACGTTCGGTTTCTATGGCGACGACTCAAACGAATTTGTAGCCACAGTAATAATGAAAACAAAAACATTTCCGAACGGCTCTCCCGTCGACGTGTTGGTTTTAGAAGCGGAAAACAAACGATAGCTTTATTTTCTAAGAGCGTTTAATAGACATCGCATTTAATACTTGATTTGTTTATTTAATCGTTTAACGAAATGGATTTTCTGTTTATACAACGCTAAAACAAAGCTTTCTTTTTAATATTGCTTAACGCAAACACCAGTTGAATTGAAAAATAAGATTTTTTTTTTTTAGATTTGTGATAATAATTTCATCCGCAAACCAAGAAATATCATATTTAAACTTGAGTGACATGAAGAACATTAAACCACAAATTCATAGCAAACCAAACTGACATAAAGTTTCGTTGATAAAATATGTGGTAACCTATATGCGAAGTACTAAAACCGTAGGTACCTATCCTTCTTGTTTTAGTAATAAAATGGAAATACAATAAAAAATAAGCGTATTAAAATTGTAATGAAATCAACATAGTAAGTATTTCTGTTTTATTTGTAACATACCTATTTCGCAAAACTCCAAATTGCGATGGGTTTCCAATAATAAAAAGCCGAAAAAAAATACTGTATACAACACAGTTGGCAACATAAAATGACCGTGAAATAATATTAAGAGTCAAAATTAACATACAAAATTACCCTTTCACAAAATACCCGTCATTATTAAAATAAGCAAAAATAAATTCCTATTAAATTGCAACCGAACACCCTTTGAGAGGAAAAAATTGGACTCTCCTCAAATTAGCGGATTTTTAGGGTTATCTGACTTTTGTTACAGTATCGGTTGGACTTTTGCATGGTATATGACAATCTGTGAGGGGTACCTAATATGACCCCAAAAACTATTTTCGTCCATATCGAACAGTGTTAATCCGCTATAGAGATGGGAGCATGAGATACGTGGTTTATCGATAAAATAAACATGAATAGCACCTAAGTATATAGTTTACAAACGCATTAGAATTTACTTAAAACATGTTAAATACATTCAAATTAAGATTTCACAATTTAAAAGAATACAATCATACCAACATCTAAGTAATGTCAAATAAACAACTTTTGTTTACTATATTCTTTATACCGAGACCGTGATTGGCGAGAGCAAAATATGTCAAATAGTCTACTAACGTCGATAGCGAAAACTATCGATGTTGTAAGTTTGTAACGTCACTAAATGAATCCAGCGATAGGGATGAGCCAAATTGATTTTAACACAAAAACGAGCACCCCTGTTGAATGAGCGAGCCCCTATTTGTTACTGCGATGACACGGTACACTATCCATCATATTCTGCCGCTGCATGTAACACTGGTCTGACACACCCGACTACGCGCGTGCCTCAAATTCTTGCCTCTAATTTTATACACATTAAATATGATTTTTCAAAGACCACCTGGAAATGTTGTCATTATTGTTACGACATATTAAAGCAGACACACGTATTGCTTCTTGCAACTAAAAAACCATAAGCATAGATGAATACCGTACTATGTATAATATTAGTGACAAAAATGTTTTAAAGAGCGAAAAAGATATCTAAGTAAACACTTTTTTTACTAAGCTAGCTGTTCATGTGCAATTTTGAAATTTTCTCAAACATTACTTATAAAAAATTATCTTGTCAATGATACTTAAGCTTTAGTGATATAATTTTGAAAATCTGTTCAATAGTTCTAGACATTAATCCCTCCACAAACAACCATCAAAGCTTTTCTCTTGATACCTAAGTCCGTCCGTAACTGTAGGTAGCGCGACAAATTTAATACCTAAGGTTATATAAACAACATTGACAGAGTATAGAAATCGTCTTTTTTATATTCATTTCGTCGGATCCATTGTAAGATATCACTCAAATTACAATAATTTGTCGTTCACAAAGAAATGTAGCTATTTTTGTCCTGACTCGTACACAGTGGACCCCTTGCGCAATTGGGCCCTACAAGGTTACATTTTTGTAAATTACCCTGCAACTGCCGGAATACAATGTGACCCCCTTCATATACGAGACCTATTATAAAAACGGGCCCCTTATTTATAATGTTACCATTTTAATGATTTCTGTGAGCACATTGCGACTAATCATTACATTTGTCGCGTCAGATTTTATATCGCTGCTGTCATCAAAAGTTGCTATAAAACTTAAATTGTAGATACCGCGAAATGTTTTATTTTTATTTTCAATTTATCTTCTTAATAGATGAGATTTTTTTTTTTTTTGTCTTATCAACATAGTTGAAAATAATAGTTTTATATAATATTATACTTCATTTACTCAATTTTTATATTCACCAACCAAACAACAACATTGAGCCATGATAAAATTAACTTTTGACCAAGTTGTCTATGCTTTCAAAGCTTTCACGTCAGTTCGACACACAGTCGGCTTTATAAGGGATGCGGTAGATTCTGCTGATTAAATTTAGGATTATCCCTTGCCCCATTGGTCGTGATGCCGTAAGATTATTGTCACTCCATTAATCCTTCGTCCTTTAATTAGATCACCAGTTTTGCGTAGTCTCTATGCGCAGTTTGTTTTCATAGTCGTGCTGTATGGGATTATAGGATTTAAAAAGGTTGTAATATATTATGTTGTCTATGTCACGGGCAGTTTGTATCTAGGTACTTGTCTGTTTGCGAACGTTTGGAATTTTATATAATTCCTGGGAGAGAAGGTGCGCTACGGTGTGTGCTCGAGCATTAGACATTAATATGGGCATGTCTGGTCAATCACATACATTTTAAAATTAGTATAAAAGCGAAACCAAGAGATGTCACTACATACATCATGGACGTTGTCCCTCTGTAGTACGTAGTATATTTACTCTGAGGTATGGGTATCTATCATTTGACTCTGTTGTGCCCACTGTTCCTAATTTAACGTAGCCAAACGGGAGTTCAAAACTGCAAGCGTTTAACCAATACGCAATGTATAAGAGAAGACGCCGTTTGTAAAGGAACAAATTGTTAGATTTGCGGGCCAACTTATACATGACTAGCTGTGCCTCGTGGTTTCAACCGATATAATTTTGGAGTTCCCGCGGGAATTCCGGGATAAAAAGTATCCTGTGTCCTTTTCTGTACCCCTGACAACGTGCATGCCAAATTTTGTCCAAATCCGTTCGGCCATTTTTGCGTGATTGAGTAACAAACATCCAAACATCCACACTTTCACATTTATAATATTAGTAGGATTATTGTATCTACTGAGTCATTACTTGCAGTTATTTTAACCTATAAATAGTATCGAGACTGATTGACTAACTGATTGATAACGCTTAGCCTAACAGCTTCGTCAAGACAGTTAAAATCAATAGTTGAAGTCAAGGTTTCCTTTTTTTTATTGACACACACAAAAGAGTAAAACCGTGTGAAACGGGTAAATATTTTTTTGCTTCATCACAAAAGTTTTGATCCGTTGTCTGTGATTATTATTGCTTTCTTAGAAGTTTCTTCTGTGATATACTGACAATTTATATGATGAACATTAATTTTGTGTGATAAAAATTTGTATTTAGCTTGAGTCTGCATGTTAAGTAGTGGCGCTGTAATAGCGTCTAATGCTACTGCTCCACCTGCGTGTTAACGCGTAAATTAGTGCGCTAATTTAGGCATTACGTAGATGTGGCCAACATTTTAACGGATTAACTTACTAACATTACCACGTTAGACATTAACATCAACGTTAACGTTAACGCAGGTGGAGCAGTATCATAAGAATCACTATTGTTATTATTATAATTGTATACCTACAGACGGCGCCCCTAGTTCTAGTTTTATTATTATATTATGATTATTTTTATATGTAGAACTTCACATTGATTACCTAGGTACTCATATATGTCTATGTTTTCAAACAATAGCTAGTTATTCTCGAATCTTTACATTGATTAAACGAGACGTCTTCTGTCGTGACGTAAGGAATTAATAGAAGAGGGACGTCTGAAAGGAATTAGTATGGCTCCCCTAAATATAAGAAGAATTAATAAAGGAACCAATATGTGAAATGGGATAGTAACAGAGACTTCTGTGTAATTTGATGAGTACCCGTTGCAGATATCAATAGAAAATATCATAATAAGAAAAACTATATTATGTATATAAATATAGGTAGTAATTATGGAGTAGTCGTGTCCGCGGTGCGTTGCAATGGCTTTTTATTTTATTTGGAAGTTTTTAAAGTTTAATCCTAATTAACTGCATGCGTTGACCTAAAATTGCACTCAATATATTATTTAAATATTATTAGACAAGTTTTTTAAAATACCGTATACAAAAAAATGTATACGTATTTGATTGTATATTGTATACGATTGTATAACAAATATATATATAATTATAATTATAATTATAATAATTATAATATATATATAATTGTTTTTGTTATTATTTATTTTAAGTGGTGTTCAATAAAGAGTTTATTATTATTATCTTACTGAAAGATAACTTTCTCTTATTTATAAATTTAAGTACTTACTTAAATATCAAGCAGTAGTTTAATAGGGATGTTGACTACTTTTGAAAATCAAAATTCTAATTAGTCCGTCAGTTTGAAAATAAAAAAACAATAGACCGTATTTTTTGCTTTTTTAAATAAATTAAAATATACAGAGATAAAGCGACGACAGAGGTCGTGACGTCACTAACCGCAAAACCGCCATACAAACTGTCAGAATAGTGACGTCACGCGAAATTTCAACTCAATATATCGCCGTTATTTTTTGATTACGTAAAAAAAGAAAAAATACGTGTCCAATATTTTTTAATAATCTACAAGACGGACTAAAAAATAAAAATTAGTCAACATGCCCATTAGCATCTAGTCGATGCTACGTATGATTACGTCATATCGTACGAGTAGGTCTCTAAAACAAAAAATATAATTATGTTTAATTTTTGTTTTTAATGACAAGATCACCAATACCAATACTTAATCAAAATTGATTAGAACTACAAAATTAATTTATATTTTAATTCAGATAATCTCAAAAAAAAGCAAATTTAAATTAACCTCTTTCATCTCAGAATATTGGAATTAAACAACGATTTACAGATATTAGACACTTGATTTTATGAAATGGAATTTATTTTCAGTATATATTTACAAAGCTAGAAGTTTGCCTAAAGTAAAATATTACAATATCAATCAAATAATACCTAATTAGGCTGTGTAACTTCACGTTTTAATTTCATGTTCGCTTAAATTCGTAAAAACATTCCGATGAAAAACCAATTACGACGTGAATCAACTTTATACGATTGATGAAAAGCAGTAAATTCAATTATTTCACTCCACTCGTACAAATAAAATACCGTCAAGAGCGAGTCAGGGTTCACGATTAGGACCCGTAATAAAACAACCAAAAGTAGGTATACCCAAAAAAAAAAACCCGATGTACCCAAAAAAAAACTATAAATAGTACATTGTTATCCTAGGGGTGAAAGTAACTTATTTAGTCCCGAGACGGGGTTTGGGACGCCAATAGTTCTAGGGACTAAATAAGTCTTTCTCCCGAGGATAACACTGTGCTTTTCATTACGAATGCAAGGAAAGTCAAAATAAAAATAGGAATTAGCTAAAGAAAAAAATGAGTGAATTTTATTTTACATAAATCAACCATTAGGTGTGCTACTGGCCAGTAAGTATGCCCCCTATGACATAAAAAAAACTTGAGTTTCTGCAGTATCCAGCTGTCAGTTGAAAGCGATTCTCCCTAGGGCTGAAAAGTGTTACTTTCAACCCGCTTCTCAGGCAACTTCAGACCTACTTTCCGAGTATGAGTAATGAAAAATCCCTTTTAACCCCGCAACACTGTCGAAATCTGCAGCTGTCGTGTAATATTCTATTGGTAGTGTGGTTTCTTTTCTATGGTATTTATCCATCTAGACACACGGCAGTGCATTAGCCAAGTTCGCGAAGAAAAACCGTGACGACGGTGTAAACTACCCATGACTGGTGACATGGGTTAGTTTTGTACAATTTGAGCAACTTTCGGGGTCGAAAGTGACTGGGTAGTTATCACTTTATCTATTTGACCTACTACATTCTTGTAATTTTGCGTGTCTATTAAGACCGTCTTCTAATTAGTTTTAATTTTTGTACTGTTACCAAACTGACGTCTTATTCATTTAGAATTTTTTTATAGATATAATTATTAAGGTACGTTAAAGATGGACGGCCACTAGAGTTATCTTAAAAGACTTTAATTTTATCTTATACCTAGATTATACATATAGTGCCGAATCCCTATAAACGGTTAAATTAATTTCATCTTATTATTTTTTAAATCACTTAGCAACGGTGTCAAAAAAAGGATAATATAATTGATTGTAGCAGGTTAAGACAGATAAGTTAAAATAATGTAGGTACAAATTGCCATTTCGCCTCAAAATATAGCACAAAATGTACTTACATTCCTAACCTCATATATATGTGGGACATGTTAGGATTAAGTTGTTCACTCCAATGTTAATTTGCTTTCTTAACTGAGTCAGGGAAGTTTGTCGCTCGCGGTTAAGGCGGGAGATTAAAGGATCTTGAAGATTTATCTAATTATATTATAGTTTATACAGGTGCTTATTGTTTGGCAATAATGGAAACCATTTTAGTAGTAATGAATTTTATCACATCCTGCTTCGCTGAGTTTCTTATTGGTATATCTGTTCAGTTTTTTTTTTGTACCTACCTAATACTATATATTAAACGGTATAATATTATAATACTAAGGGAAAAGATTTTACTTTTGTATGTTATGAATAAATTTAAAAAACGACTTAGATTATTTTAAAAATTCTTTCACTTAGGTAGGTATATGAACTTACAGTGTTCCTGAGCGATATGGGGTAGGTACTTTTCTTTCGTAATTTCTAAGGGAAATCTAAAATTTTGATCCCCGATCGACTAGTATTTAAATATCCTGTAACTTTATATTTATATTTATAGATATTGTGAAGGTCTCTATAATATGTATTCAATGAAAATAATGATGATAATTCTTGGATTAAAAAAATATATTGAAATTACTTCAATCAACTGTTAAACTGTGTTTGATTTTCATTTTTATTTTATTTGATTCAATTTTTTTTTGGACTATTTAAATGTGGGTAGGTAATAGGTACATTATTTTAATACAATATTTTGACTATCGAAAGTCTAGACAGATCAACGTACTCATAATCGTAAAATAGAAAATATCTTTCAAAATGACATTTTCCAATATTATAGTTGAGTTTGAGTATTAAAAAATCTATTTTATAAGCTTAATCGAATGGTAGTAGTAAGTACGTATAATTTGAAAGTACCTATATTGGATGGCAAAGTCATTTAAAAAACATTCGTATATTTTTCCCTTTATGTAAATGATAAAAATTGCAGTGTACTTACATAGATTCATAGTCTGTTTCATGTTCTTACAAAAAGTATATCTATATTTGTATTATAAAGAGGTAAATGTTTGTGAGTTTGTGAATTGTGAGTTTTGTAGGGGTAATCTCTGGATCTACTGATCAGATTTTGAAAATTCTTTCACTTATACTAGGAAGCTACGGTAGTCCTGAGTGACACAGGGTACTTTATAATTATCCCGATATACCCGCGGTAACTCCGAAATTACCACGGGTGAAACCGCGGGGTACAGCTAGTCGATAGATAAAAAGTAATAAAAACGAAAAATAAAACAAACTGTCAAAAATTTTTGATCGAATAAATAAAATTCATACTTATGAGTACGACTGACGATATCGCTATTGCCTATTTTACAAATCTTAAAAAAAGTGTCTTCGTTTTTAGTGACCGCTGTCACGCGCCGAATTGCACTAATAAAAAAAAATCATACAGCCGGCTTTCTCTTGACGCAATCGAGTAAGGGACTCTTGACGTAAAGGATCAAATTGAACTCGAATCGAAATAAGATATACACGGAATCAAATTTCGCTACTTTTGAAGCTTTGGGTTCCTGTCTCTATCGAATTTATCGGTCAAATTTCTCGATTTCAACATAGGAGTCGTATTATTGACTTGTTGGACGTCATTTTTTGATGTTAACATGATTTCAAATACGATTTGATTTCGATCTCAAAAAATTTAAGTACTAAAATGATATCGAGGTGAAATCAAATCGAAGTCAAATCGAAATCGAAATCAGCCTCAAATCATTTTCAAGAGTAAGGCCCTAGGTTATTTCGTATGACATTTTTGCGTATCTAACTGTACACAGTTGTATATGGATATTAGTAATCTATACAGCAATATTTTTTATTCAGTGCGCAAAATTTTACAAATTAAACTTAAAGGAGTTTTAATAAACACCTTTTTTATTTTGATAAGTCTTAGTACAAAAAAGTAAAGTTATCGTGAACGAAATATGTATACTTTGCAATTGATTTATTGGCTGCTCTACTCGCCGCCGCCACCGCTGCGCGCGAAGCGCTCGTTCGGCTAGGTATTTACGTGAGTTACAATGTACCGACAGCTGATCGAGGTCATCCACCCCTGCTGCAACATCCCCCCATTATTACGAATAGATAGTATCCATATTTTGCTAATTGAAAGCCAGATAAAAAAATATAAAAAAGTTTTGAACAAATAATGGAAATGTGTTCTATTACTGATACTGAAGCACCAAAATTTTTTTGCGCATTGCTTAAAAAATATTCCTGTATAGGTACCAATGACTAGCTGTGCCCCGCGGTTTCACCCGCATTAATTTTTGACACTTCTAACTACTTATTATCCTTATGTGTTAACCACTTTACAAAAAACCTTTCCAATATAGGTACCTAAACATGCATTACTCTTGACTCACTCACTTGGTAAAAACCGCATGAAAATCCGTTCAGTAGTTTTTGAGGTTATCGCGAACAGACAGACAGACAGACGCGCGGAGGACTTTGTTTTTAATACATAATATAATAATAAAAATAAAAATCCACATCACAACACACAGATCTACTTGATCCCACAGTAAGCTATTATTAGCTTGTGTCGTGGAAACCAAGCAAACGTGGTATATACTACATAGAATTACTTATATATTATACTATAGATATATAAACACACCCAGACTGGAAAATGGAACCCTGTGTTCATCACACAAAGTCCACCCCCACCGGGAATCGAACCCGGAACCCCTTGATTAGCGGGTAGGCATGGTGACCTCTGCGCCAAACGGGTCGTCAATATATTGTGATGTTTTAGTATAATTTTCCGTTCGATAATAGTATACAGCGAAATTGAACAAAACATACTAGTACGTTTCTTTATAAAAAGTACAAAGTACCCACTGTTCGAACAATTCTCTCGGGGTTCGCACTGATGGCTCATGATGGTGCGAGCTGGTCTATACAATTTATGTGGTTAGACGTCGGCAGCTAATTGGTCGTAAGGACGGGCGTTATGTGCAAACACTGGCATTTGATTGCACCCTTTGGAGACGACAGTAACAGCTCCGAGTGTAGCGTTATTTTTATGTTATTGTTATTTTTACTCTTCATAGTCTATGTATTTCGATTGATGACTATGCACAAAGGTTTGTAAGTTGAAAATCAGTGGAAAAGAACACTTGGATGCAGATAAGCAATAACATGTTAATCCACAATATTAAGTTACCTGTTCAGAACGATTTATTAAGAGTTAGCGAACGTTTTTTAATTATGACGTGTTTGCCTTATTACATTGTTTAAGTATGTAACTAAATATTGAACATAAAAAATATTAACAGAAAATGACGCTATAATTTTAAAACACGATTTACTCAAAATTTCTCCAGTGTGGGTAAACACTATTGCTTATCTATGTCTATTTACTTTATGATTTTTATGAGGAAAAAATAAAACTGTCAAAATTTTATTTTCCCACCATAGAGTTTTTAGTTTTTAGTTTCAACTTCTTTAGTCTTTCTATACCTATGTATTTGACATTTATTGTTATATTACGCAAAATTTCACGAGAAACAAGCCTTTCCTTATCCAATCTCCGTAGTCGTATTTCTCGTCCCAATAATTATGTAGTCCTAAATTTTGAGGTCTGTCCTAATTTTAAACATAGTCCCGTGTACCGTGTTTGATCGATCACCAATCGCATGTAATTTATAGTTGCCGATGCTTTGTGCCTGTGAAAATACGCGACAAATTATGAATAATGCGATTACCCCGAGTTCGTGTATTGAACTATTGTACCGGGTTTGATTGATGAGATAATCATAAGTGTGCGTTTTGTTGAATAAGTTTTTCTTATTATTCTATCTACTCTGAGAATATCCGAAGATTTATTTAGCACAATAATTAATATATAATGTGTACTTAGTACTAATTACATTTGTCAAAGGAAAACTCCAATAAAATTTTCAAAGTGAAAACTTAAACGAAAATTCTATTCTAAGTTTATCATGATATACAGTTTTAAGGTATAATTTAGAACTTTTGATTGAACAAACTGTGAATTTTCATTTTCATTTTCGATTAGTTACAATATTAATAATAATTGGATCGTTGAAATTAATCAGAAAATAGAGAGAATACAATTCAAGTTAAAACTTCCATACCCATATAACAAACTCTTGGTACACCCAGCTTTGACACGTCAAACGCTTGCGGCGATTGCTCGGTAGCTGCGATATGTCGCGCGTCATAACACCGCCAGTGTCAGAATGACAATGGTCACAATTGGAACACGTGACAGCCCTCTGGGCGTCCGTTCGGCCAACATCCACCGAGGAGCGTTTTTGTTATCTATTTGTTATACTGTAGTGTTTGTGTTGTTCTTTTATTTGTCGTGTATAGCATCATTTATTTTGTCTTTTATGGCTATAATAGCAATCCTATTAAAAACTAACACAAGTTTTTTAAAGTTAATATTCTGTTGCTCATTAAATTTTATTTTATATCAAATCTTGTCAAGTATGATATTAATAAATGACATCACTACTTTGTAGATTTGCACTGTATTATCTTCGATTATTCGTACTTTATAAATGAAAAGACAAAATCATGAAAGTGTTAGTTTCCTAGTATTTAAATGAACCACTCGGCTATGACTGCTATGAATCAGCGTTGCGCATTGCTGTATCACGTACCATGTCGATGTTGCGTCAGTGAAGTACAATGTCGTGTCAAGCTGCGGTAAATGTTAGTCCGCTCCCAGTATAACAGTAGCCTATTTGAATTAGATAGAATAGGGTAAAATCACAGAACAGATAGAATGTCCCCATTAACTCAGTTTAGTGTAGAAACAAATTGAAAACCAGTGTCGCCGGGTGATTTCCGTACACAAAACTATTTAAGACGCACGAAAAAAATTCACAACGTAAATGTAGGAACATTTTTAACTTAATCATCGATTTCAAAATACACAGTTTTGGGAATATAATGGAAAATATACTTGAGGTGCCAGCAAAAGAAGTTTTTGATAAGTGAGAGCATTTGCTCTATACTGATGAGTTGGAGCTTGCAAACGTCAATGTTTACTTACGTCTGTAGTTAAAATATTTTCTCTGTAGGTAAAATGTTAAGGACGTATAGAAATATACCTAATAACCAATTCAGCACATTTATTTCATCATTTTATTTTAAATGCGAATGTGAGTTTGTTATTTGTGACACTTTCAAGCTTTAATTACTCAACCGATCATCATGTAGAAAAGAACATAGGGTAGGTACTTTTTATCCCGGAGTTCCCGCGGGAACTCCAAAATCAAAATGTGTAGGACCGCGGGGAACAACTAGTAGGTACTGAAATAAAAGACGGATTAGGAAAATCAAACTCGATTGGCTCTCTTTATCTCGATGTTCTTCAAAACATTATTTCCTCAGGTCCAACGTTGCGCTCGAGTCACGCCACGCCACTGATGCATTTGTAACAAGTGATTTATTTTCTAAGAGTGCCTCTGGTAATAAATTACTCATGCCGTTAAGACAAAGTTCCCACACAATATTTTCCAAAAGTTTTGTTTAAGGGAAAAACAGAAAGGATACCTACCATAACAAGGGTCTAAAAGCTTTAGCGTCAGCGAAGGGTTGGCAAAGAAGATCATTTATAACCCGTGTTGACAGGACAAGAAATTCCTGCCTGTTTTATCCTATCTAAGTGTGGCTGGCTTGACGAGGAATTTGCTTTCTAAACGCCCAATAAAAATTCAAATTGGCCGCTATTTAGTTTTTTAATCAAAAAAAGTATGTTCTCCTGCTGTTTAGTATAGAAAAAAGCAGCTGGTTATGTGTTAGATATGCAGCAGTTTTTTAATCATACTGCCTTTTTACCAACCAGAGTGATATCAGAAAATGGATCAAAGGCGATGCGTCACATAATTTTTTTAATTTTTACCATCAATTAAGCATTACCTAACTTAAATGAAGCAAAGGTAGTGGTAAATAATTAAATAAGGAACTCGTTATAATAAATAATGAGCGATTAAACAACGCATTAGTCTTTAGTAGGTAATCAGATAAAATTATCTTTTGTTTAAAAAGTTGGAAGTGTTCCGGAAGTGACGCACAAGTTCAGAAGAGGCCCTCATACGAGTAGCGAACTAAGAAGTATCCACTTCAAAAAAACTTTTTTTCTTGAATTAAGAGTTAGTAAGTATATCACGTCACTCAATATATCCCGAAGCTGAATAAGGTTTGCAAGGAGCAGTGGTTTTAGTGACGGTATTTCTGCAGTAGTTACTAGCTAGCCTGCTGCAGGGGACTTATTGAGTTACCAGGTAGGAGGTACTATAGACGTCAACAAAATTGTCTATTGATAAAGTAATTCTTAAAAAATCTAAAATAAATCCAATTCGATATTTGGGGGCTTAAATTGCGAATAAATTTCACTCGATATGCAGGATGATTACTTAATTCAAGTTGTTTTTTTGGTATGCATACAGTATGTTCGAAGCCAAATGTAACATGTCAGGTGTAAAATAATATCACTGTGTCAATTTCAACAGATGAGGTTTTCGTTAGTTGAGTGCAGAAAACAAAATTAAATTGGTGAGATTTTCATAGGTAATAAATTTAATTATTTTAACACTTATTTAATATTTAATACTACCTACTTATTCTTTTTTTTAATTGAAGAATATTTCTGTAATTTACTTTATAATTTTACAGTTTACTTTAAAAAATAGAGACAAAATACGAGTATTTGCTTAGTATTATGGTAATTTGCAAATCAGCCGAGGTGTGTATACTATTCTGATCGTCGGAGCCAGAAAGCGACATCTTCGTCTAGCGCAGCGGGCCGAAAGTTGACGTTTTCCGGCCGGAGGACTGAAATAGTACATTGTTATCCTAGGGGTGAAAGTCTTTCTCCCGAGGATAACATGCTTTTCATTACGAATGTAAGTAAAGTCAAAATAAAAATAGGAATTAGCTAAAGAAAAAAATGAGTGAATTTTATTTTACATAAATCAACCATTAGGTGTGCTACTGGCCAGTAAGTATCCCCCCTATGACATAAAAAAAAACTTGAGTTTCTGCACTTTCCAGCTGTCAGTTGAAAGCGATTCTCCCTAGGGCTGAAAAGTGTTACTTTCAACCCACTTCTCAGGCAACTTCAGACCTACTTTCCGAGTATGAGTAATGAAAAATAAATAATAAAACTTACTACCTACATAATATTAAACGAGTACACCCTTCCCAATCCAATTTGTAGCTTAATGGCTCCACCTTTTTGACGGTGTATTCTGATCGTTAAAAATGACCCGTAATGTCAGTAATACATACACTCTAAATCTAAAATAACTCCCGTGACCTACTGTCCGGTAGCTATTGTCTATCAGCTGGCGAGCCGTCTGTCATAACAATAAACATTTCAATTAGTAAGAAAAACAACACTGAAAGGAGTTCGTAATTCGAGAGTTTTCAGACTTTGTTTTGAGAAGCTCACGGCTTACAGTCATATTGTCAACCGCAATGCTGGGTCGAGCCCCGGGCTAAGTATCCCGTTACAAGGACGGCGTTCTCATGGATTGATCGAAAGCGTTGTTAGCTTGTCAATCGATAATGCACTTACCGAAGATGTATACGGAGTTGATAATAGAACTCCAGGGAAACTATTTTGGATGAAAATAAAATATAAAATAAGATGACATTTGACATCATTAGTAAGTTCTCCTTACTGAAAATCGAGCATATCTATACATATAAAATGCTTTGTCCTGAATGACTGCTGAAGAAACGCACAGCCTAAACCGCTCATCGTAGACACCTGAAACTTGGAGGGTGTGTTCTTTGTATGACATAGGCATCTGATAAGAAAGGATTTTTTAAAATTCAATCCCTAAGGGGATGAAAAGGGGTTGCAAAGTTTGCACGGAACGGAATTCCGCGGGAACTTCGAAAAGTATAAGTTCTGCTTAGATCTGGACTAGGTAGCCCATTGCAAAAAAATATATGAAAATTTTGTTAAATTAAATTCTGAGTTCAAATCACGGTCAGTCGTCATACTGCAACCAAACAAACGGCCCCTCGTAATGTTGGTATGTTTGTATAGTTGGCGAAAAGTGACAACGCTTCGATGTCGGCCGGTGACTTTGTGCATCAGACGTAAACTAACGCTATCAAAGGGGACAATGAATGCGACCGCGTTGCAACACCCCTGTTGACAATCCCCGAGTACTCCCGACTCACCCCTGTCACGGCGAATTTGTTTTGTCACTCTCTCGCCCCTCGTTTTCTTCAAACCTAATAAGGATCAGTGCTAGTCGCCATCAAAATGCCGGTTAAGAACTGTGAATCCTTGTTTGTGAATTCCTGCCCTCAGAATTTGCTTCGCGAAATCTTAATTAAATTTTCTTGAAAATAAAGGGACGGCGAGAGTTGATGAGAGGAAAAATTCTCGCGCAAAAGGAAAATTATTTTCAATACAAAATTAGGTGCAACAGCTTTCTCTCCCTTCACAGAAATTTGTATAGACTAGCTGTCGCCCTGTGGCAAATTGAAAATTACTGGACATTATTACAAACTATTTACTGTGTTTAACTTTTGATGATTACGAAAGATTACGAGATATGTGACCGAATACCGACCGATGAAAATATGTATTTTCAATCAAGAATTATATTTTCCTGATAATATCTATTGCACTGACATGTGTTCCATTATTATGTACCCTTTTTGTAGATAAATAGCGCTCAGAAAAAATTGATGGAGATGATTGATTGTAACGTTGGCACTTGTCGAACTGCCTTCCTACGAGCAGACTTGCCATAGATGATATTACAAGTATTGGATCGACTAGACCTGAGACATATTATTATAATCTATTTATTTATATATATAGTCATACATATAATCTATTTATATATAGTTCCGAAGAAAAAGCCAAATCTCACAACTCTCACAAGGGTTTAATCGCAGGTAAAAGCTAGTTATAGTTTACTAGCTGTGCCCTGCGGTTTCACCCACGGTAATTTTGTAGTTCCCGCGGGAATTCCGGGATAAAAAGTAACCTTTGTCCTTTTCTGTATCCCTGACAACGTGCATGTCAAATTTTATCCAAATCCGTTCAGCCATTTTTGCGTGATTGAGTAACAAACATCCAAACATCAAAACATCCACACTTTCACATTTAATAATATTAGTAGGATATTAGCTGTCCTTCCGTGTTTTCATCTGCGTCAATTTCGGAATTCTTCAATTTTGGAAGTCTTTATTTAAAAACTAGCTGTGCCGCGCGTTTTCACCCGCGTGAAAAGTTTTTATGTAACTACTTTTTTCCCTACGTACGATTTGAATGAAACAAAGCCTGTATGTAGCTCCAGGCTAAGCTTAATCTACCAGTGAAAACCGCATAACACTCCGTTCAGTAGATTTGGAGATTATCGCGAACAGACAGACAGACAGAAAAATATTTTAAAAACTCTTTTTTTGTGGTTGGTTAATCTTCTTTTATCGCCCCCTGTCAATTTTTCTTAAAAATATTCAATGTACAGAATCGCGGATACAACACAGCAAGGATCGGTTGAGATAGTTCCGATGGTTACCTCCGATATGCAAACTTACAAACACAAACTGCCTTTTTATAATACCATAGATATTCCCCACGGTAATTTTGGCGTTCCCGAGGGAACTCCGGGTTGCAATATAGCTTATGTTACTCAAGGATAGTGTAGCATTTTAATGGTGAGAGAATTTCTGAAAACGGTTCAGTAGTTTTTAAGTTAAATCGTAACAAACAAGAGATCGAATCTTTCCTCTTTATATTAATTATTAGTTTATTACTTTAGATTACTAACAGAAACAATAGGTAAATAGATAGATAGATAAAATAATGATAACGTTTATGTAAGACTACAACTAAGATGTAACTTACGAAATTATCAAAGACCTTGTATTTAACTTTGAACATAAAAAAAAAACAAAAGTGTCCTTCGATGAAATACGATTAAAAAAAACAGTAGCGCTATGAGTGATGGATCCGTCAGTATTATTCAAACGAAACGTTATACGACCGGTTACTCAAGATATAGCGTCCTTGATAACAGTATTATCGCTGACGCTATAAATCACCTTGCTGTCGCACAGAACAAGCTATTTTCATTTTTTTCGACACTGAAATGTCTCAATTTAAAGGTCATTTCTTGTGTATAGTCGAGTTGAGTGGAAGTTAAACTATTTTTTTTAACACATTTATTTACACAAATATCTTTTTAAATGTAAACCAAGGGACTGATAAAAAAGCTAAAGTGTTATATATACTGTCCAAATTTTTCATGGCCGAATCTTATATGATCTTATTTCAAAATCTTCTGTCTGTCTGTTTTATATTCACTCCTCTACTCCTGCTACACAACCGATCATGATGACATTTTGCATTCCCGTTGTCTGCAGGGGTACAGAAAAGAACATAGGGTACTTTTATCTCAGAATTCTCACGGGATCTCCGAAATGAATGCACGTGAAACCGGGAAGAACAGCTAGTATCATATAGAGGAAGATTCTTAGTCATATGTGACATTTCACACGAAAAAAGGTCTTCGTGCACATCATTCAACGACAACACCCCGACACGAGGCGTCAGCGCGGCGTGACGTCACGCCACGCACGTCGACACAATCAAAAGCGCTATAAAGTCGCGCGACTGCACCCCCAGAGCCCTTATTCACTATGACCAACAAAATTTCTTGTCCGTGACGCGCGTCCCAAAAACACAATCCTTAACGCTCCAGATTACATGTAACTTTTGTTACTATCATTTTTCGGTGGCAATTAGAAACAGCGGATTAGCGATTACAATATGTGCACGTTTTGACACCTACAATCAACTGCAATCAACCATAACCTCCTCCTTTTTGGAGGTCGGTTGAAAATCAACATATAACTGCGAGAATTGTAGCTGTCTATTATATAATTGCACTCCAAATGTCAAAATATTAGAATATACTGTACGTTATACGACACGTTGTCAATGTATTTTGTGAAGTGAAACTTCTTTGAGAACGAGGGAAAGCTATTTTCGTGGCGCGTTATCCTAACGCGACGTGTGATGGACTAAATGGTCATAGTGAATAAGCGCCCAGCGCGGCTCACACGTTTCATACGCGTGCATTAAGCAAGCGACTCACGTACGACATATTAACGTACACCTCGCGACATACGTGACCGTGCGCCTTTGCTTGCCGTGTGAGTCGCCCTAATAGTGTGTGGATGTGGCAGTCGATTCAATAATAATAATCAATGTTTCGGTTGTTTTTTAATCGACCAACTGTTCCTCACGGTCGCAATTTCGGGGTTCCCGCGGGAATTCTGGGATGAAAGCTTACTGTTTTTTTCTCCAACCCTGATAACGTATAGGTATATCTAATGCAAACTTTCGTAGTGATCGCTTGAGTAGTTAAGGTGTGAAAACGTAACAGACTGTCAAAATAACTTTCGCATTTTATTAGCACTATCATATGTATATTAGTCGTTTTTTTTATTGCAGTTGTCTGCACCACCGTGTATCTCAAAAACCGAAACCGATGTTGATCTAAGTTCTTTGTTGTTTAAAAGGTGACTTGGTCGAGTGTTCTTAGCTATGATTTAAGAAAATTTATTCAGTGTTGGCTTGATGTTTTTGACTCTTCTTACTGGTACAACAGAGCTTGGAGTATCGTAAAAAAACTAACCCGGCATAATATTAATATTTAATAAAACAATCCATAAGACTTACCGCCGCACTCAGAGTCGACTTTAATGGTTACTTAGTTAAGTGTAGATTTTTAAAATAAAATTGCCGCAATCAGACAAGTTTAATAAATTAATGTTAATTGGCATTTAACTAATTAAGTTACATCTCATTAAATGCCAATTAACATTAATTTATTGAACGTCTCTGATTGCGGCAATTTTGTTTTAAAAATCTATACTTAACTAAGTAATCATTAAAGTCGACTCTGGGTGCGGCTGTCAGTGTCTCTACATTAAAAAAAAAAAAACGATTTTATTTTATTACGATTTGACTCCAGAAATAATCTCTAACCGCATAACTTCTCTGTGTGGCAGATTTCACATAGTTGCATGTAGGTAGGTACTTAGTTACCGAAGTTACATCTTCCTGGATGCCTAATCCAGTCTTACCTCGATGGTATTAATAATGAATTCATTAAACGTGACGTGACTCTTCCAATCTGGCGTTGAATTGATTAAAATAAATTCAGTTTGTAACCAATTAGATTGGGTGCGTTTACATAATCGTAGAAATCAAACGGCTTCAATTTGAGTAATTACTAGACCCTAGTTATGATAGATTTACTAAAACAAAGCCGATAAAAATTATATTATTACCAGCTGCTCCCCGTGGTTTCACCTGCGTTAATTTCGGAGTTCCTGCGGGAATTCGATATCCGAAATAAAATTACTCTTTTTCCTTTTCTGTGCCCCTAACAACGTGTATGCAAAATTTCACGATGATCAGTTGAGTAGGTAACTATGACGTGAAAGCTTAACCAACAAACTCACATTCGCATTTGTCTATACTAATACTACAAAGATGAAAGATTTGATTTTTTGTATATTATAAAGAGGTAAAGTTTGTGAGTTTGTGAATTATTAATTTATGAATTTTGAGTTTGTGACGTTGCCGTTGTAGAGGGTAATCTCTGGATCTACCGAACCGATTTTGAAAATTCATTTATAGGAAGCTACGGCAGACCTGAGTGACCTAAGGTACTTTTATGTCAAAATTTCTATGGGAACTCTAAAATTACTGCGAGTGAAACCGCGGGGGCAGCTAGTATATATATTATAAATTATTTTTTAACAATTGAATAAAATTAGAAACTGATAAATATTTGTAAGAAAATTGATTGATTGATTAACCCTAACAAGGCTGATATGCAACCTATTTAGAAGCTACACAGCTCCCTAAAAAGATTATAGACGAGAACTAATTATCCTAATTCGAACTTTGAACCAGAAAGAAAATCGATTTGCTTTTTTTTTTTTACGGAGAATTAAAATTCTACTCGAAACATGATTTTGAATCTTTGCCACTGTCGTCTTGTGCGGCAACGGGAAACGGATGTCGGTCGACTTTTATCGACTGTTGTCTCGGGCGGGTTGCGACTAGACAAGTGACACTTACAAGACCAGAATCGACAATGACGTCTGCGGGACGGCTGTTGACTAATTCTAGGTGTTATATTGCGTACACAACGATAGATTGATTGATTCATTGGTATTTTTGTGTGTAGGTAATTATCCTATCCTATCTTCTATACTATAATAAAAGAGTAGAATCCGCGATTCAGTACATTGAATATTTTTAACAAAAACTGACAGGGGACGATAAACGAAGAGTAACTAACCACAAAAAAAGGGTTTTTAAAAATCTTTTCTGTCTGTCTGTCTGTCTGTCTGTGTGTTCGCGATAATCTCCGAATCTAATGAACGGATTGTCATGCGGTTTTCACAGGTAGATTAAGCTTAGGCTGGAGCTACATAAAGGCTTTGTTTCATTGAAATCGGATGTCGGGAAAAAAAGTTGTTGTATAAAAACCTTTCGCGCGGGTAAAACCGCGGGGCACAGCTAGTAGATAAATATGGGGACGTCGACCAGGACAGTAAAAGCAAAAATAGTGATGGTGTATAGAGATAAAAAAGAAACGTATTAGACAAATATTATGTAGCTTTGATATTTAAACATGAAAAAATCTTTGTTCTTACAGGTACCGCGCCAAGAATTTTGACAAACAAATTAAAGCATTAGAATCACTTGCATAAGTAAAATTAGAATAAAACTTTAATATTAACTTACACGTAACGACTTGTCGTTTTGCGACCTCGAGAGTGTAACGCATAAAAAAATCACAAGTCGCGGGGGACAGCTATAGTAATAACTAGCTGTCTAGCTAGTTATTACTACGCACCCGCGGTAATTTCGGAGTTTCCGTGGGAATTTCGGGTTAAAAAGTGCCCTATATCACTCAGCACTACCGTAGCTTCCTATAAGTAAAAGAATCTACTCTAATAGTAGAAAGGGTTACAGGCGGAAGTTAAAAGATCTACTTAAACCAATTCCTCATTGATTTGAACATGGAATAAGCAAAGACCATATAGAACGGATACAACGTTATACCTACTTGTAAAAAGATATAATATTATATGCTTATCTTCAAACTAAATAATATAGCATTGATACTTTTTTATTCTGGTACATTAAGTAATTTTTAAAGGACATCCTAAAAATTTGCGTGGGTAAACCCGCTAACAGACTCTACTATTGAACAGTATGCATTAAACAAGAGTCATATCGTTTGCATCGCCAAAAGTTGTTCCTGCTGAGCGCTCGTGGCGGGGTTTGTAACTTTCTAATTAGGTTCAACTCTTGAGTTAACATTTAGAGACGCTGATTAACTCTGAGCGAGGACTGGTAGTCGCATTTTATTTTGACAGTGCTCGAACGAGCTTCGCTAAAACACATCAGGGTCCTTATTCACTATGACCATAACATGCCGCGTATTAACGCGTAATAAGACGCCGCAAAAACTGTCCTGCACAAGTTAAGTATATGTACTTATATATAATTATGTGAATGTATTGTCATAGTGCGCGTACGCAAATGCTCAAAACTATAAGTGGCTTAGGGCAAAGATAGACATAAATTCAAATCGCATGAATAGTATTGCGCAGCATAGTGGGTATGTACTTACATAATAGATATTACTAAAATTTATTATTACTTCTTATACCATAATTAGCGATCTAATGTAAAATAATCAGATAGATACATCTAATTTTACTAATAACATTGCGTATCATCGCAAATTTAGATCAAGGTCACGCAAAAACGGATTTAAAACTTCTTTCGAGCACCGCAGGGGAAATCAGACGCGGGCGTCACTCACTGGCGATGCCAACGACGGGAATTTATGGTGACCTGTCAGGGGACAGGATCGAACCGTTCCCGGTCCACGGGAGGCCTCCAATCGGGACGTAGGACTGTGAACGAGAGCGGAATCTCGTTTTGTTCCCCCAGAGGCGGCGCTCCAGCTTTTTTCAAGCCGATTCCGATTTTTCAGAACGTGAGCCGAATATCGACGGAGGCGTTCGCTCGAGAATAAAATACGAACTTGACCTTAAATAGCACTTCTCATTTCAAAGATTGCACTTTGTGAATTGAAAGTATTAACAATGTTTTGTAACTTACGTTGGAAACATTACAGTAACAAAAATATTGTCTATGAAATATTTACAGTCTATGCCATACACTGTTAAAATTATACTTCAATAAATCTCCGAAGCAAGAATAGGTACACCGCACTGGATTTCGTTCAGCCTTATTACGATTTCTACAATTTACCTAAAATAAAAGGAAACATCAGATGAAAAAATGAAAACAATGTATTATAAAACAATGGATATAACAGACCTTTTACCAAACAAATGAAAATCTATGCCAAAGATATTTCGATTACGATAAGTAATCTCTTGATGACAGATGAAGAGGAAAGCAAAATATAAACACAGCAGGTCGACGTAAGAAAAGAGAGGCGAATTCGGCGGCTCTTAAAATATTTATGACGGAACTCCCAGTGAAATCTTTTCCAGCACAAAAGCCATATTGATTTTTCGACTTACAGCACTGTACTCGGCTTGCATAATGTGAACCCCTGAATATTGTATGAAGAGTCTGGATAGAATGTGACTATTCGTCAGTCGGTTAATTTGTGATAAGCATGTAGGCTGTTTAATTAACAAATCATAAGCTTTTGTTAAATAATGTAGGTATTCGCCGTTGGGAGTGGATAAATAAATCAAGCTCACGTGCAAAATGTGGGTTGAACGCCTTTTAACAAAGTTAAATGAGAATTTATCACAATTTCTATAGTTAACGATAAGTTCTAAACATTGTTAAAGTTGAATTAAATCAAATGTAGATTTTGATTTAATGTAGCATAGTTAGCGGTTAAGCCATAAAGTTCACGATCGAAGCATTCGTAAAGTTAAA
Organism: Zygaena filipendulae; assembly: GCA_907165275.2. Taxonomy (NCBI): domain Eukaryota; kingdom Metazoa; phylum Arthropoda; class Insecta; order Lepidoptera; family Zygaenidae; genus Zygaena; species Zygaena filipendulae. The sequence continues at coordinate 11,295,595 of OU015653.1, forward strand.
ATTATTACTGACTATAGACTATATTAAATTTTACAACACTCTTATTCCAGATAAAAATAGTGAAGATAGAGGACTTTATGAAACCACCAGGTACGTTTGTCATTGTGTACAGTCAGAAATATGTAAACAGTTTGACAGTTATTGAATCATAGTGCAATAGTAATAAGGTTCAAAGACTGACAAAGTGTTTACATGTTACTGCTGGTGACTGTACACGAGGAACGAGTGAAACTTATGAAACAAAAAGAAAAAACGAAAAGATTTATTTCAGAAATATTACGCCTAATTTCAAACGAATTCACAATGGAATGTAAACAAATTATGGGCACAAAAATATTCTAATTTATTTTAGTCTCCCTCTAGAGCAACTGTATGAACTGTGTCTGGATCAAATTTTTAAAATTGTGTACTATCAAATAATATGTACGCTACGTTGTCTGCTGTTTCTGCAGCAAAATTAATGCGTGCATCAATTTTTGGATACCATTTGAAACCATATTATGTTGATATGAAGTGTTTTATGGCTCTCCAACAACTCGTATACCTTTGTATAATATGCTGAGAATCATTTCAATCCATCCATTCTTTTAAAAAAGAATTGGATAAACAATGGACCTTTATGAACAAAATTACAGTTCGCTCGGTTTATAGAAGTGACCTTAATATCGATTGCGTATCTTTTGGATGTCTGCAATAATTTAATTTACAAAAGCTTATAGATATGAAATTCTAAAGTAGATAGTTCAATATCAACAGAGGCTACTTTTTTACCGATTTTCTTGCGGAAAAATGTAAGAGCATGTTAAAGAAGCAGTGAACACAGCTACATAATAATGTCATTCAAAAAATTATTACAAGAACAAAAGGTTCATATAAATTATCCAACTGTCGGTGTATTAAAAAATTCACAAACCTTATAACAAAAGCACCGCACGCAGTCGTAAGATTAAAGTTTTCCGTCGCGTATACGGAAGTGGTTTTGGGTTTATTAAACTTTCCGTCTGATTTATGACAGTTTATTGTTTTTGTGGGCGCGCGAGTTGGAGTCAGGGTCCCCTCGGCTCGTGGACTCGCGGTCTGGCCGGAACACAAACGCAACAGTTTCACAATTTCTTTGATGATAGTATTATTACTATTAATTCGGTGCAATGGACTTTTGTGTTTTTTGTTCTTATGTTCTCAAAATATTTTCGAAGTAGAACTTCTTTTAGGCATAATGAGAACTTTTTAGAGTAAGAGTTTATTAAGAGACTTCTAAATAGGCCATATCACAAGACCTTAAACTGGAATAACGAGCAAAAAAGTCACAAATTATATATTAAAACGGCTGGACCGATGTGGAAAATTAGACCAATTTCGTTTTTAGTGTGGTGCATTTCTGGTGTCTGTTTTTTGAATTTGTTTTAAGTTTTTTTTATGTTTGATTATATGCAACTGTGGTCATATTATCAATAATTAAATAACATTCTTTATCATAATAAAATATATCTAGTTCGATTTTGAATAAACATGAGGGAGAATAAAGCAGTGAAGTAGGTGAAGTGGGGATTGAAAATTGTAGATACCTACACCTTACGATATACATGTGCCGGTTTCCGTTACACAAGGAGTTTAAAAATATGAGGTATTAAAAGAAATCCAACGTGCCAGAAAGTGCTGAGTCTCACTTAACACTAGTGATGTTTAATTAAATCGATACCATTTGAATTTTCCACTCCAGTAGGTATGTACCTAACTGATTTAAATACTTTCTTGTTGACTTATAAGTAAAATTAACACAATAGTTTTTGACATTCAATTGGTATTTTCAGTTAAAAGTCACGTTTTATTCAAATTCAGTCATAGGTATATAAACGAATTTGCAAAATTATTTTTTTGTTCGAAAGGGGTTTATATCGAAATGGTCCCATTTAAATTTCATATAGATCTGATGATGAGTTTCAGAGACAGACAACGGAACTCTTGAAGTCGGTTTAATTTTTTTTGTTACATTTTTTATGATATTAGTATGAAAAATCTATCGATACGTATTCAAGTCATGCCTAGTAAGTATACCTACAAAGATGATAAAGAGGTATGGATATAATGTAGTGCTTTCAAACAGTGAGGCAAAGTTTGCCTACACAGAAGCAGACAAATGACGACCGGCCCGAGGCGGGAGAACTGCGATATTAGAAGCCTTTAAGATGGGAAAAATAGCAACTTTAACTTGAGATACTCACTTTGACGCAATTTCAAGTGAACAGCGGTTGGTCACGACGAACTTGTGTAATATAATGGAATATTTTGTCGTTATAATATTAGGCTAGCGTGTTTTTTGAAACTGAATCTCTTACAGTGTTGTATTTATACCTTTACCGAACCTTTACCGATTACCGAAGTGCCAAATGGACATGGCACGCACCACGTCAAAAAGACGCTGTCTGCCTGTCCCTATTGTATGCTTAGATCTTTAAAACTATAGGTATGTACGTAACGGATTTTCATACGGTTTTCATCAATAGATAGAGTGATTCATGAAGAAGGTTTATATCTATATTTTATCCTGAAATTCCCGCGGTTATCCCGAAATTACCGCGGGTGAAACCGTCGAACTGTGGAGGACACCTAGTTGAATTATACATATACCTACCGAAAGTTCTCGCAACGGGTATTGTTCTTATTAAAGATCTACATGATAAGGCGTTATAATTTCTAAAAATTTGATTGTAAAGTATCCACAGGGCAGTTCATATCATAATTTTAACTTCGTTTCACCTTTAAATTGTATCTATTGAACACAAAATTATTTTACCCACGCTGGACCAGCGAAGTGCTTTAAATTTTCATCTTTACTGCCCTATGATAAAAGAAAGAGTTTGGTGCGTCTTTTAGGCTGGGTTTACTGAAAAAAAAAGGAAGTTTTTTTCTTAAATATGATTGTCATACAGTTCAAAAGTATATAACTTGTTCCAATCGTGCAGCGTGAGACGACTGTGATGTTTGCTGCCAAGACGCCATGAGAAAGACATTTGTTGTAAGAACATTCACTGAGTGTAGGCGTTGAGAATTTAATGCATGTTGATTCCCGGATCTTTGAAAAAAGTTGACGGGATTTAGAAGACGGATGTGAGAAACATCCAGATGCAAATATGGGGATGAAGCGATGGTACACCGATGGGGTCTCATAACCATGAGTAAAAGATATAAATTGTTAAAAAAATTCAGTATTAGGTAAAGAAGTTATTCATCTAAAAATGTAACAAAGAAAAAGCTTTAGTCACTATCAAATTTTATCCTCTTTGGGCGCTAACCAAAGTTTGATATCCTACTAATATTATAAATGTGAAAGTGTGGATGTTAGGATGTTTGGATGTTTGGATGTTTATTACTCAATCATGCAAAAACGGCTGAACGGATTTGGATGAAATTTGGCATGCACGTTGTCAGGGGTACAGAGAAGGACATGGGGTATATTTTATCCCGGAATTCCCGCGGGAACTCCAAAATCACCGCGGGTGAAACCGCGGGGCACAGCTAGTAAAAATATATAAAATAAGGATGGCCGATTCCTGTTTAAGATAACATTGTGGTTAAGACAATGTGATCGAAATCTTTGTTAACATTTAATTTACAAGTCAAGGTACAGTTTCTCGAAGAGTGGAGCAAACAAAATATCTTATAAAAGCTAAAGCGGTTCTAGTGCTAGCAATCATGGCAAAGAAGACAAGAAGACCGACAAGCTTGCCCCGTATCATGAACTGCAACTTCATGTCGATCCCACGCAGAAAGAAGAAGAAACTGATGTGAACAGCATAGTGTTATCCCTTTTACGCGCCGATACTAACTAGAACTGAAGAGTTTATTTCACAGCCCTGCAAACACGCTCCACTGCGGTGTTTGTACAAGACTCTCGAAATAGTAGCTTACGCAGATTGCTTTACACCGTTGCGTAATAATGATGAAAAAAGCTTCGTTGTTAAGTTAAATTTATTGTTTCTATCATTTTGTCATTATACTTACATCGTTGCAATGCCTTTTGGGATGAAATAAAATAAAATAACATAAGATAAAATAAGATAAGATAATATTATGTCGATGATACTCTAATCTTTTGTATTACAAGTAGTCAGGTTCGCAATGTAATAATTGTAAATAATATGGATATGTAAGTACATACCTATTTTAGTCTACTAAGTCATAATATTGGACGTATTTATCCATACCCTAAAGCATTGATATTTGATATAATCCGTTATTTGATATACTCCGTTCCATTTTTTCTGTACTAGACTATTAAGCATAGTAATCTACTAAGTTCCAGATCTTGTACTTAACATATAATACTAAAGACACTGTGTAAGGTGAGTCCTAGTTGCATAGTACTAGGTACTTCAGCTGTGGTTATTACATGGTTCTCAAGTACCTTAAGATAATAATAAAGGTAAGGTGAGTTGGTGCTTTGCAGGTTTTCATTTTGATAAAAAGGTGTCTCGGTAGTGCTTCTCTTTTGTGATTTAAAAATTTTGATATAACAAATAAACTAACTATATGTCAATTGTACTTCTTTAGACACTGAAATTTCCATGAAAAAGAGAATAGTATTAGCTTACAACGATAATATTTGAAAATAAAAACAGTAATTTCCTATTCCACCGTTTTTGACTAAAGAAACACATTTTAACATTATTTCAAAAGTGCTGTTATTAGAATCTAAAAAGTTTTCATTAAAAATTATCTCATAATATAAATTATGTACCTATATAATATCTGTATAACTTGGTAGGAGTGAAAAAAGTCACAGCAGAAGAGAGAAATCCTTATAAAGCCTACCATAGTGATGACAAGAATTTACTAACAATAGTTTTGACAGTGAAATGTGGATATTACAAAAGATTGCAAGCACAAAGAGAACAAAAGGGACGCGAATAATATTCAACAGTATAGTTTGCTGACTTTTATTACCTACTATATTAATAATTTAATTGGCCATATAATAATACCTAGTATTAAAATTGTCAAAATTAAATCTTCAAGATATCCTGAGAAACTATTAATTAATTTGTCATTCATTTAATTAAAAAGATCTCTGTCATATACTTTATACAAATCGATTCTACCGTTCGGTAATAAATACGCGGATAAGACAAAATATTCCTTCAGAAATAGTATTTTTTATGAAGTAGAATGAGGAAATTTGCTAATTCCAAACGATTTTTTTTTCGATTTTATTTTTCGATTAGGTTATTACCTACGTCAGATTACGTTTGAATTAAATTAGATAAAGTAAAACTGGTAGCATTGGTGTCCAGCAACGGCTTACGATTGTACGGCTTCGGCGCGACTGCTCGAGTAACTGTCGCCTTTTGTATTATATTTGTATCTATTATTGAAGTAGGTATTAATTTATCTAGATGAAAAGAAACTGGGGAGTATTCTTGTTAAATAATAATTGTAGTAATACTTAGGAAATCATCACACAGAGAGCCACCTGAAGATCTCAAACTTAGCAGAGCTTGTAATACCAGAAAACCTATAAAATACTTATATGTAGGTACATACACTTTTTAATAATACCTACCTATATACCTATACATAGGATACATATATAGTACTAAACACGTAAACGCAAATATTCATAACATACCTACCTAGGTCAATCTTAAAAAATGCGCATGTGAATTTGTTTGTGACGCTTTTACACCACCTCTATATTTTTTTACTGTTCTTTTTTTTAAGTTTCACTTTTTATACCTGTCTAGTGTGACAGATACTGATATGTTATTAATTTTTCTGTTTATTGCGTGAATTAGGGAAATTATCAAGGACGATACAAAGCAAATGTCGCTGGCTGCGAAGGTAAATTCCTGGAGGGGTGATCCGTATGATTGATCGTTGCAGCACCATCTGTTGTGGGACGCGCAATACATGTGGATAAGTGGCACAATTTTCATATTATAACTTTATTTGAAAGCGTATTATGATATTTGATTGTTTAATTCAGTATTTTTTAGCTGTCTATTCTCTGTTCTAATAACACAGCAAATAAATCAACAAAAGAGGACATGAAGGCGGGGCAGGCGCTCTGCCGTTCAAAAGGAAGTTGGAGCAAATGCTCTAACTTGCCCAAAACTTCGTTTGCTGCCATCCCAAGTACCACTATTCCCAAAACTGTGAATTTTGAAAACAGTGACAAAATATTTTTATTTTATAATCCACTTCACAGCACACAGATCTCCTTGATCCCACACTAAGCTATAAGCTTGTGTCGTGGAAACCAAGCAAACGTGGTATATACTACACATATTATTACATATATATTATACTATAGATATATATATATACACACCCAGACTGGAAAATGGAACCCTGTGTTCATCACACAAAGTCCACCCCCACCGGGAATCGAACCCGGAACCTCTTGATTAGCGGGCAGGCATGGTGACCATTGCGCCAATCAGGTCGTCAAAATCGTCAAAATAAAAACATAGGTAATCTTATAGCGTTCAATACATTTGTTTACGTTAATGAATGTTTTAGTGCATGATAAATAGTTTTGTGTGCGAAAATCACTGGTTTTCATCTGTTCATACTAAACTAAGTTGATGTCCTTTCTACGTTATTTTCTGTGGTTCTAATACTTGGAAAAAAATAAAATTTATCACAATATATCTACCATATTATTAACAACACCAAATTTTTAACTTACAAGTGTTTCTTATTCATTTAAAACAGACTACTAAAATTTAAAAGAAAATTTCTTGTTTTAAAAAATACTTAAGTATAGTAATAATAATAATAATAATAATAATAATAATAATAATAATAATAATAATAATAATAATAATAATAATAATAATAATAATAATAATAATAATAATAATAATAATAATAATAATAATAATAATAATAATAATAATAATAATAATAATAATAATAATAATAATAATAATAATAATAATAATAATAATAATAATAATAATAATAATAATAATAATAATAATAATACCGTTATCTGGGTATGGCACAAAACATGGGTGTGGAGGAGAAGCAGGTGAAGGACGCCGTGCGGGAGGCTTTCTTTGGCCGCCTTACTAAAGTGCTCAAAAGCCATTTGTCGGGTGGCAACAAGGTCAAGGCCTTTAACGGCTGGGTGATGCCTGTCCTTCTTTACACCTTTGCTGTACTCAGATGGTCTCAGACTGAATTAGACGCCCTGGATCGAAAAGTCCGAACCACTCTGACACTCCACCGAATGCACCACCCGAGATCGTCAGTGATGAGGTTGTACTTGCCACGTAAGAGTGGTGGGCGTGGTTTTCTTAGCGCCACCGCCTTACACAATCGTGAAGTGTGCAACCTCCGTAGCTACTTCCTGACGAAATCAGAGAGTGAGCTGCATAAAGCTGTCATAGAGTGTGACAATGGACGGACCCCCTTATCTCTAGCCACTGAGGACTGGCAAGCTCCGCAAATATTAAGCACCCAGGACCGCGAGACGGTATGGAAAGAGAAAGAGCTGCACGGGAGGTTTTATACGGCTCTCAGAGAGGCCCATATAGACCTTAATGCCTCCGTGCATTGGCTGCGATTTGGTGACCTCTTTGGGGAAACCGAGGGGTTTGTCTGTGCAATACAGGACCAGATCATCAGGACGAACAACCATCGTAGGTTTATTCTAAAGGACGGCACAGTGGATATCTGTCGGTCGTGCCGTCTTCCAGGCGAGACTATCCGCCATATTACCTCTGGTTGTTCGACTCTTGCTAACACTGAGTACCTGCACAGACATAACCAAGCAGCCAAAATACTCCACCAAGAGCTCGCTCTAAAGTACGGTCTCGTGACTTCTAGGGTGCCGTATTACAAGTATGTGCCGGAGCCAGTTCTCGAAAACGATCGCATCCGGCTTTACTGGGACCGGTCTATTATCACTGACAGGACTCTACCCTCTAATAAACCTGACATAGTGATGATGGACCGGGAGCAATCAAAGGTGTTTTTAGTGGATATCACCATTCCGCATGACGGAAACCTCGTCAAAGCTGAACGAGATAAACTCGCCAAGTATCTCGAACTGGCAGATGAGGTAACCGAAATGTGGAGGGTGGGATCCACTGAAATCATCCCGATTGTAATATCGACGAACGGGTTAGTTCCAACCAGTCTGCAACGTCACCTGCGGCGGTTGGATGTCCGTGCTGGACCGGTTACGGCGGCAATTCAGAAGGCGGTCTTACTTGACAATGCCCGTATTGTCCGTCGGTTTCTCAATCTACCGACCTAATAACCCTCAGCGTTTGTTTTGGCCGCGCTGAGGAGTCATCCTACGCCGTCTTTTCCCTCCTGAAAAGACGGTCAGTAGTGAGCTGCAAAAATAATAATAATAATAATAATAATAATAATAATAATAATAATAATAATAATAATAATAATAATAATAATAATAATCCACATCACAACACACAAATCTACTTGATCCCACAGTAAGCTATTATTAGCTAATAAGCTAATTAAGCTATTATTATAATGAGATAAGAAAGTACCTATCTATTTCTGTTGAGGACGGCAAATTATACGCAGTACGAATTTAAAATTTACGAATGTTAAAGAAGAGTCACAATATTAAACATTTCATTTTTAGGCGATATAATTTTCTAGCTTCGTAACCATAAATAAATAGAACTTTTAAAAGTCAAAAGCGTCCAGACTGTCCTCCATTTCATTAAGTTAATTGTCGAAGATTGAAACAGAAATGGAGTGTAGAGCAAACTTAAAATGCTACGGAGAGTTTGCAATTGTTTTTTTTTTTAAACCTATTTTATTTTAGGAAGATTGGTACTTAGATGCTAATAACTTTCAATAGACTAAGTTTTTATTAACGTTTTTGATTTTTAAAGTATTATTTAAGCAAAATTCTTGATGCCAAATTTTTTAAAGCGAATATTTTTTGGCCACCGGATTAAAACAAGACGTTACGCGTTACGCTGTTGTGTGTTTAGTTTGAGTTTTCCTTAAGCGGGGTTTACACGGGTGGCTAATTAGCTGCACAAAATCGACCGTCTAAATGCCTAAGTTTTATCTATACGGAGAGAAATCAATCAGACCGAAGAAGTTTCGGTCACCTTTCGTTGCCCGATGGACCCAGTTTGGAAGTAACCAGCAGGCACCGTGTCCGACCCCGCACGGTGGCAATAATGTACAAACTGTCAATAATGTACAAACTACGGGAAGTATACTGACCGAATATGGTGCCCAACCGAACACCGGTAGCGGAAATACTCTCGGTGGGGAACTTTTCGGTCGCGAACTTTGCCGAACAAGCCCCTATTTTTCTCTCAGGCTAGGTGACTTGGTGTGAAGCGACTACAGACTAGACTAAGATAGACTAGACTAAGAATAGACTAGATTTTATATCTAAGAATTGTATATCATATAAGTAATAAAGTATGTATATAATAGTCTATGGACATAAATAAAATGATTAATACATTGCAGTCCGTAATTTGTAAAAGGATTAGTTGACTATGTCAGTTGATGTCTTCGTTGCTCATAATGCTAAAGATGTGGTTGCAGTAACAGCGAGAAAAAACAAAAAAATGTTGCTTTTGAAAAAAATATCCCTAATATCATTAATACAATAAATAAAATAAAATACATAAAACAATAAAATAAAATACAATAAATAAATAAAATCAATCTAAATAAAAGTGAAGTGTCTGTTTGTAATTCCAGATTAGTAGCTTTTCACTAAATGCATATGAAAGGATCTTATACAGTCGGTACCTAATTTATTTTTTATCTGTTTGTCTGTTCCGTCTGAAAGGACTGGACCGATTTTAACGAAACTTTCACCGGCAGATAGCTGATGTTATAAGGAGTAGTAACTTAGGCTACTTTTATTTTAGAATAAATAGTTCCTACGGGGATTCCGAAACCGATTTATATAAATTACTAGCTGGTGTCCGAGGTTTCACCCGCGTGATATTTGGATTTTCCGCAAGAACTCTTTGTAGTATTATAATCAGGAACATTCGCGGCTGTACGCCAAACAACCCAGATAAGTTATAATAACTAAAAGTAATAGATTAACTCTACCTAAACTACTAAACCGATTCTAAAATTTATTTTATTGATAGAAAGTTACAATATTCTTAAGTGTCATAGGATGCTTTTTATCTCAGAATTAGCCAGAAAATACCAAAATTCATACGATTCCAATTGATACGTGAATCCGTGGAAGAATTGTTACTGTAATTATTATAGGTAATTACGAGTAGTTTAGGTCTTATAGGGTACAGTTAGGTACAGGTTGTATAGGGTACTTTAATCATCGCCTTTACTACGAGAACTCCGAAATTGTAGCGAGTGAAGCCATGGGGAATCTTGTAGTGCCTTGCAAGGTATGTGGCACTGACGTATAACGTGAAAGAAAATATGTGTTTTTTTAGTTCTTTATTTATTTATTTATTTATTTATTGGTAACTTCATATTGCAATGAATGAATAAATAAATAAGTTTATGTCATAATTGGTAATCGCTGACAGTGTAGCCGCAAACTCGGCTACATAGTATTAATAATGAATTTTTGTCGAGTACGCCTCGCCGAGGACAAGTTAAATTAGCTCTACGAGTCCTTTAGAATGAGAAGCCAGTTCCGATGTAAGCAAGTTGGAGCTTGTCTTGTTTCTAAATTTACAACTACACTGATGACTCTTGTAAAGCTTTAGGTAAAGAGAATATAAAGAAATCAATCTTAATATAATAAATGAAAGTGAGTTTGTTTATTTATTTGTTTAATACGCTTTCACACCTTAACTAGTCAACCGATCATCATGAATTTTTGCATGAACTTCGTCAGGGGTACAAAAAAGGACCCATAACTCCCGCAGAAACTATGAAATAAACGCTAGAGAAACCAAAAAAAAAAGCATTTTTGGGACCCATTTACATAAAAAATACACATATTACAAGCCTAAGCATATTGCAAGCCATGCTTAGTTTGGTGCCAAGTGATGGTGTGTGCTCATAATTATATTATTGTTACGATACATTTCTGCCAGAAACCGTTAGCATATACCTAGCTTGAGAGGTCTATAAATTAATACACGAACTCCAATGTCTATCAACAGTAGACCATACACATTGCTAATGTTGTCAACGGTAATAGCTAGAATTCAGTAAGTAGACGAACAGTCATCAAACCGATCTCACTCCCGAACGTTGGCGGGCAGACCACGTACCGTTCGTACTTAAAAGCTATTTGTATTCATATCCGATATCAGTGTATCGATTAACGACCAAACGCAGTTCGCACACACCGCGGCTGTCACTTTGTTGTTATTGCAAAACCAAGCTTAGTACGACGTTTAAGGCGACACCCTGTCCTAAAACCGTCAATGAAACCCTCGTAAATCGTAATATTACCGAAGGATACTAAAAATGCAGGTGAAGGATTTTCCTCCTGTAAAATATTGTTTTAGACATTTACGAGGTTTTCACTAACCTGAGAGAAAAATAAGGTATTGTTCGGCAAAGTTCGCGACCGATAAGTTCCCCACCGAAGACTGGTCAACAGTATTTCTGCTACCGGTGTTCGGTTGGGCACGTTATTTGGTCAGTATAATACTCTCCCGTAGTTTGCACATATTATTAACACCGTTCGGGGTCGGTCACTGTGCCTGATGATCACTGATATTGTGTCGCCAACATAATATTCTTCGGGCAACGAACGGCGATCGAAACCTCTTCGGTCTGATTGATTTCTCTCCGTGAAAGGTGTCGACGATATTAACTAGTTGATGCGTATTGAAAAAGATATGAACCATCGTAGATTTAAAGATCAATTCAGACTAAACTTTAGTATGGTGATTATGGTATAGAGATTAGAGACAATGCGCATGGAAGTGATTTTTAACGGTTTTAAATTTATTTTAGGAAAAATCTCCAAAATTAACCTGGGTGAAATCGCGGGGAACAGCTAGTACCTATGATATAAGATGGATTTCAATTTAGAAAAAAAAATGTGCCTTGCAGTCACAAAATTCGTAACAATTCGCTAGACAGTAATCATTATATTTATAGACTCTTTTCTCTTTTGACTTTTGAAAATCAAAATCAATCTCTATGTTGAGGATATACGTATACACAATTTTAGATCACACTTCGCCTTAACATCGCTGTCGCTACACTGCAAGCCAATACCAACTTTATTTTACGCAATTTTAAAGTTGCTGTGTCACGATTTTGTAAGACTGTTGTGACGTTGTTTGAGTGATCCGAATGATAGTCAATAAAGGCGGCTTAGTGGCATCAATAACTTTGTGTTTTGCGATGTTTATGCGTCCTACTTGGAACGAGAACACCTGTTTGTTGTGTGCATGCCAAGGCCTGAATACGCAATGAGTGATCTTATCGGCCTGTTGGGCCAAAGAGGTCTGTGCCCGAAATATTGAGACCGATTGAAACTATTTGGCACTGGCAACTTAATAACTCTTACTTGGAACTGGAGTTATAAATGTCTTCACTTCATACAGATTTGTATTTACTTATTGATACTAACGTACAATTAAGGACTGGTTTAATGATTATAAAAGTATTCAGACAATTATTATGGTCTCTTCCTTTGATAGTATAGCCTGTATGTTGATTAATTATTTTTATTAAATAGACATTCGGTCAAACATTCTTTATATTAGCGGTAATTTCATAAACGTTCATCGATTCCATCATCATATACCTAATCTACAATGATGGAATCGTTAGAATAACTGAGAAAAATGTTTTTTAAATATTTTCAAAATGGCCGATGGTGAAACTGGAGCCCAGTCAACGAGTATATGAACCTTGGTCACATCAACAACCAGGCAAAAATATTGAAGTAGAACATGGGCACAAAGTTCTTTTTTATCATGTTGGCAAACCAATGAAAAAGCATTTTAACAATTGAAAAGGATAAGTATAAGTTTGTATAAAAGTACAGCCAGCTTGGAAGTTGGTTTCATAGAAATCGCTCTTATTTTCATATACAGAAACACGTATTTCAAAGTTGTTGGCAAATCAACCCTTAAGGGTTAAAAAGTGCCACGCTGGGGTCAGCTGGCAATACATATTGCGGACGTGTACCGTACAAAATAAACGAAGTCCGGATCTATGGTCGTTCTCTCGTGTGACATGGGTCTCAGGAATCATTTAAGTTGCCCTAAACCGTGTATCTTTCTTTCCAGGTGAGTGGATCTGTATGGATGCGCTGTAAACGGGAACGCTGATGGCGTCCGCTCTTTTATAATATTATGCACTATACCCAAGGTAAGACGTCACATCATTACATACAAGATTAATGATAGAAAAGCGTACTATTTTAGTAAAAAATCGTTTAATTCGTTTCATTAAGGAAAACAAAAAATGAAATAGGCTACTTGTTATTTCGGAATTTCTACGGATTTCTGAATTTAATGCAATTGAAGTCATGGGGAACAGCTAGAAAATAAATAAAACACCAGTTACTGTAACGTAACGTAAACGTAAAAAAACTGACGTAACGTAACGTAAACGTAAACTACTACTGATACCCCTATATACGATGTAAAGTATGCCGTTTTAATATTCAAATAAAACAGTAATTGAACAGAGCTATTCATTTGCACTTCCCCACTGCAGTAGACCAATGCCTAAGCATCACGCTCCGATGGCCCAGTGCGGAGCAGACGAGCAGCGCTTTGGTTGATTTTACACAATTCCAGTGATATATTGTCCAAATTAGAGGGTGATCGCGAGATTGAGCGAACTGAAAGCTGTAATAAACAATGCGAAGCGCGAAAATTTTTAAACTACATATAAAGCTCTGAATAAAATTGTTTTTTAAATAATCCAATTCAAGATTTGACACGTGATTTTCAGTTGCAACCATAAACTACAAGACAATATTAATATGCTCTACAGATCTTAAATAATTCACCTATTGATTGAAAACCACCACAATATTTTTTTTAATTTGTTTGATCTATACAATATTTTTTTGTAAATTAAGAAAGAGGAAGATTTTGTATTACCCTAGAATTCATTTATATTTAAACTTAGTGTAGGTACATCACGTTACGAAAACATGTGGGAAATAGTTAAAAAAATTGTTTGGTTTTCTTATCATTAATGTTTTGATTTGTATATTTTATCTTTAGCTCCGCTTCAACTGTGATTCGAACTTATACTTATCAATGCGATCTGCAAGCGGAGTATTTATGGGGGCGTCAGTCAGGTAAGGAGAGGGGTTAGATTAGGGCTGGGGGGCCGCAATCAAGTGGCGATCACGTCTAGAACACCCCTCAGCCGGCGGTAAGCGGACGGAAACGTGCCCTTTTGTTTAGGGTACCTAGTTATGTAATTTGGTACTGATTTAATACCTATACCACAGAACTAATTTGTATAAGTTATAATCATGACATTACTAGATGGATGGATTTGATTTGATGTTTCAATTTGGTTGATTCAAAAATATTCTCATACATTTTTTTGCAATCTTTGAGCAGGTATCTAATTTTACGTAACTACATACTTTTATCATCGTTGTTTCTTTTTATGCTAATTTTACGTACCTATACATAAATCTAAAAAAATTTCAGTGGCCAATTACTGATTGGAACATTTTTTAGTATTGAACTCTATGAATAGGAAGAGAATTTCAATAGCAAATTCGAGCACTAACATACGGATAGCCCTGAATTTCACTCAAACATACAACTGCACTGAACTGAAGCCATATCTATGCGAGACTCGCATCGCAAAATCCCCAGGCGCGCTTCACCCCAGACTGCTTCAGACTACACTTGTGCCTGTGAGTGGGTGTGAAAAGTACCTAAGTTCAAGGTTGTTACGTGGGTACTTACATTTACTTATGTTTTATTGCAGAGTAGTTTAAATTCGAAGGTGTGATCGTTTAATAAAGCGAAGCTGTATGTAGACTTTCAAAACTTAATTTACATACTAACTAATATTATAAATGCGAAAGTGAGTTTTGAGACGAATAGTAATTTCGAAATTCACGCAATGAAACTACGCGATACAGATAATTTATAGCATTCTCACGATTTTTCAAAACTTTTTCTACCTCTTATCTCAAAACTTATTTTACTTGGATGTGAAAATATTGTTTTAATAAACTAGGTAAAATGAAATCAGTTTTGGCGGAACGTATAAAATTCAAAATCGAACCTCGGATATTTGAGCATCAATAAAATCCTCAAGTATTAAGATATGACCCACTCGTGACCTGGAACTGATCCAATGTTGTTCGACAATTGCTCCAATAAATAATTTTACTTATCTCAATTCAGTGGGGTTTTATGGCCAACTTTGAAATTTTCCTTTTCCTCTGATAGGTACTTTGGAAGAATGTAATAGTAACATGACAGAAAAAAATAAAATCATTGCCGTTGACATACTCCTATAAATGTATATATTATATGCACAATCTGCAACGTAAAAACTTGTGAACCACAAGTTGAAATCTGGGAGGAATCTAAATTTTGGGTTTGTGTGTTTTTGAATATGTGTTGGATCTATCAAACATCATGACAATCGGTTTTGATGTCAGTTTTGAAATGACCTTTGTATGGAATGTGAATAAAACATACAAATATAATGTATAATATTGGTAACATCCCAAAAAAACCAAAATATATTATGAATGTCATAAAATAAAATCGAATCCTATCGAAAACCCTAACTTATATTAAAAAGGACTAGATGACTAAATTTTAATTTTTAGTCCGTCTTGTAGATAAATTCATTAATAATATTGTATACTTATTTTTACTTTTCTGTCGTAGGTAGGTACCTAATCAACAATAACGGTGATATATCGAGTTGAAATACCGTGTGAGGTCACGTACACTTTGTACTTAGTTATGACATCACGACCTCCCACTCCTAAACTTTAATGCGTTTTATTTTTTAATTATTTGAAAAAGTAAAAAACACTTGCCTATTTAATTATTTTTTTAGCATTTGACGGATTAATAGAATTTTTATTTTTAAACCCTGTCATCTTGCCCGACTGTGAGTTGGTTTGTCTGATTGATTGTTTATATAAATTTGTTTATTTGATTGTTTATTTATTACGCTTTCACTTATAACTACTCAACCGATCATCGTGAAATTTTGCTTACACGTTATCAGAGTATAGAAAAGGAGACAGAGAGCTTTTTATCACGGAATATTCGCGGGAACTCCGAAATTTACGCGAGTGAAATCGATGGGAAAAGCGAGTAATGTTATAAAATTACTTAACCGATCAATCATGTTGTGAGTCTTGAGATGCCTCAATATTATCCCTTCGTAGGTTTACACGCCGACGTGAAAGGAATGTATACGCTAACCAATCCCGATTTACTGCATCCCACGGTATATCACCATTTCAAATCACTCAAAACAGACGAAACGTTGGACGCGTGTGCGAAAGTTTTTACCTCGTGTATCATGAAAGCGGATCGTAGGCCGTGGTTCGGTGTGCACATGCATTATTGAGTGCCACTGAGTGACGAGACGCGACGCTCGTGGACCCTTGCGACGGGCAAGTCCACTTACTCAAATTGTAAATGTTGTGCTAGTCGAGAGGAAACTTCGAAATCTTAAAACTAAAATGCAGCCTCAGCTAAGTTGACAATCTTCAGTATAAAAAACTAAGGAATTTATTGTCAAGTCACGTGATCACAAAAAGTCGTAGCTAATTTTTCGTGACCATTTCAGTTCTGACATGACAATAAGTTCCTAAGTTTTCCATAGCGATAGCATTTAAAAATTGTCATCTTGGCTAAGGGCTAACAAATCTCACTCTGTTGCTATTTTGGGTGAAGTATGATATAAGCATCTTTAGTACAGTAGGTACTTAATTTACCATTTCTTTTCTCTCAGACTTTACAACATTTGGAATGCAATCAAAACCAATTTAGATAATATTACGTAAGAAACATTATATTATGTAAATTATTATGTATATGATTTTTTACTTGTTACTAATACTTGTTGTTATTTTATTAAATGAAAGTTTATACACTTATTATTATATTTACGCAACTCCCATTTTTTTTCGTCAACTGCTTAAGAGTATAATATTGAAAATTCTCTTATTTAGAACCGTTAGGGTTGTAAAGCGATCCACACTTATTTTTCTCTTTTCGTATCCATCCTGTGTATAAATTGCAATGAAATTCAACTAGCCAATAACTTCGAGTAGACAGCCCCGTGTAAACGACACACGGGCGCGAGTACCAGGGCCCCATAACGCCCGACGCGCCAGACATTTCACCCGACTAGCTCTCTATGTTTATGTATAAATGGATAAGTAATGTACAGGCTGTTTTCTGTAAGTTTTAAAAAGCGCTGAATTTCAGCACAGAGTGCACGTTAAAAACTAAATGAAGTATTCTCCGCGTGAATGCATGGAGGTTAACTTAATTGCTGGTTTCAGTTAGTTGCTTTTATGGAAAAAATAGTTGTAGAGTCAACTGCTACGTTTATTTATGCTATGTCATTAAAGTTGTATGAAAGGTTAGAACATTGCATATTTCGTATTAAAATGCACATAGCGCATGACATTTTAATACTTATCGAGATAATTTTAAAGCTTCTAATTAATTCTGAACTTTTGTACCCACGACTTTCTGTAGCGTACGGTTCGTCTAAGATAAGAATAGGACCTTTAGGAAACCACTCGTATAAGGATTATAAAACTATACGAGTGAGTTGACCCGAGACATAAGCTACCTTAGACACTACCAGTAAATTCCATGTGATACATGCACAGACAGACGGAAATACAGGGAGATGAACTTTTTTTTATACGGATAACTTAGCTATCACCTTCACGGTTTTACCGGAGTCAAATTAGATAACGACTTTTGAAAATCAAGATTCAAATTAGTCCTTCAGTTAGAAAAAAATTGGACATGTCTTTTTGATTTTTTATGTTATTGAAAATATACATAGACTAGCTGACCCCCGTGGTTTCACTCGCGGTAATTTCGGAGTTCCTGCACGAATTCCGGGATAAAAAGTACCCTATGTAACTCAGACTCACGACAGCTTTTTAAAAGTGGAAGAATATTCAAAATCAGTTCAATAGATCCAGAGATTACCCCCTACAACCTCACTAACTCACAATCTCCAGAGTTCCCGGGGCAATTCCGGGATAAAAATTACCCTATATCACTCTAGATCACTGTAGCTCCCTATAAGTGAAAGAATTTTCTAAATCAGTTTAGTAGATCCAGAGACTACAATCTCACAAACTCACGGACTCACAAACTCCGGAGTTCCCGAGGGAATTCCGAGAAAAATGAACTGAATGTCAAGATCACTCTAGCTCCATATAAGTGAAAGAATTTTTAAAATCGGTTCAGTAGATCTAGAGATAGGCGTTCCCCCGTGATTTTACCCGCAGGAAATTCGGAGTTCCCGCGGGAATTCTGGAATGAAAAGTACTCTATGACACTCAGGATCACTGCAGCTTCCTATAAGTGAAAGAATTTGCAAAATCAGTTCAGTAGATCCAGAGATTACCCCCTACTATGTCACAAACTCACAAACCCACAAACTCACAAACTTTTGCTCTTTATAATATTAGTATAGATATACGTATAGCGCATTCAAGTTTAAGGTGGGGGATCGTGACGTCATTAACCGCGTTAAGCCCCCATACGAACTGCACCGGATAGTGACGTCACGCGAAACTTCAACTCCATGTATTGGCCGTTATTTTGTGATTACGTAAAAAAAGAAAAAATACGTGTCCATTTATTTTATATCTACAAACCGGACTAAAATTAAAAATTAAAAAAAAAATAGTCAACTAGCCCATTCTTTGTTATGGGACGCAAAGTCTTCAAAACTACGCACCATAAAAATAGGTTTTCCATCGTGCTCATAGAAATTTCATTTAAAAAAAAAAAACAACAATATCTTATGGTATACAAAATACATATTAATTTGGTTCTTATGATTGTGTTTTTGGGACGCGTGTTTTAAGCAAGGAATGTTGTTAGTCATAGTGAATAAGGGCCAATTCACCATGTACTAAACTGTGGTATACGTAAGGTACCAACTTTCGATAACCATGTATGATTCATTAGAGCGCGTGTAGAACAATAGGTAAACACCGTTAGACAGGATAGTAGGTACGGAATGCCGCGCAGATAACTTGTACTGCCCGTGAACATGGAGTCGTTAAAGTGTTAGAGGTGACAATTATAATGGGCATGTTGACTAATTTTTATTTTTTAGTCCGTCTTGTAGATTATTAAAAAATATTGGACACGTATTTTTTCTTTTTTTACGTAATCAAAAAATAACGGCGATATATTGAGTTGAAATTTCGCGTGACGTCACTATTCTGACAGTTTGTATGGCGGTTTTGTGGTTAGTGACGTCACGACCCCCTCACCCTAAACTTTAATGCGCTTTATCTCTGTATATTTTAATTTATTTAAAAAAGCAAAAAATACGTGTCTATTGTTTTTTTATTTTCTAACTGACGGACTAATTAGAATTTTGATTTTCAATAGTACTCAACATCCCTATTTACGGACAATTTTTCATTGTTTTCATACTATTTTGTCTTTTTTTAGTTGGGATTGTACAGATTAATAGATTACTAGTTGTTCCCCGCGGTTAATTTCGGTGTTCCCACGGGAACTCCGAGATAAAGTACCTACCCTTTAAGTCCTTTTCTGTACGTAGTGCTGACAATGCGTATGCAAAATTCTATAATGTTGAGTAGTTGAAATTTTAAAAGCGTATCAAACAAACAAACAAATAAACTTACACATTAATAAAGTTAGGCATTTATCAATTCAATAGAACACAGCATATTTCTCTAAAAGGCTTTTGCGGCCAATTTAAAAAAAAAACACTTCGCAGCAGTGCAGTAAACCTCATAGAAGTGAAACATGAATGAAAGTCCATGTCGTTCAGATTTGGATGTAGGGAATACGTTTTTTTGTTTTTATGATTCCATGTTCAATAAATCATTATGGGTAATAGTCGTGTACAATTCCACTTAATGCTGGTATTGTCAGTCGAAACAATAGAACATCGAAATGGTTTATAAGTATAAGTACCTAGTATAAGTTTATTATGATTTTTTTTAAACCATTACTCGATTGTGACAGGTATGTGTGTTCGATTTAATATTCTTAGCTTCGGTTACATTTTTATAATGTTTGATATCCTTACATAAATGCGCTTTCACACGCGCGTTTTCTGCGGGAAATCTGGTTTAAAACTTAACCTATGTCCTTTTCTGTACCCCTAATAACGGGTACGGTGTATGCGACATTTCACGATGATAGGTGTAAAAAACAAATAAATAAATATACTCACATTCACAATTTACAAACTCGCATTATGACCCATTTGTAGATCTAATTCAGAATTAAGTGAATTAAATAGATTTTCTACAAGTCCGGGTCGAGACTTATTTAATTTGTTTCGTTATTTACATTACCTATAACTTCTGCCTTGAGTTCAAAAGTAAGCTTGCTTTTTAATTCACTAACTTAATTTATGTTAATCATACCTATATAATATTTAAAAGTATTATAAATTATTGTAAAAATTAAATATTAAAAAATTTTAATCTATGGATGACAAGACGGGTAAAAAAACCTAAGTGTGTGTTGGGCACGAACAAAGGTAATGGACGCTTAAAAGTTACCTTAGTAATTAACAACATTTTACAGCTTATAAAAGCTACATCAGCAGTTCCAACGCTGCCGTTTCGGTAAGAAAGAGGTTACAATAAAGATGAATTTTAACCGCGAACCAAATCCAAGTGGTAGATTAAAACCGCTATGATCCAATTTGGCAGACCATCTTACTGCGTGTTTAATGGTGGAACGTAAAAACCCGACAGCTATTAAAAGAGTGTAGCCACGTACCCTTTTACACGGTAAGTTATCCAAGAGTTGAGTAAAAACTTCGGAACTTCATATTCTAGTCCACATTGTTATAGGTATTTCATTAGTCTAAATGCATGTCAAACTATAATTGCGTATTTTCCTATTAAATGTTAAATACCCGTTAATTTTAAAATAAAGAAAATAAAAATAAAATTCTAATGTTACTTTTATCAGGCAAAGATTTAGCAATTCGGCGGGGGATATATTATGTAGATAAAAAAAAATCATTATAAGTTAAAAAAAATTGTAAGTAAATGCAAAATATTTTCTTGAGCATGATAATATGGATCACACGCTGCAAGACACGGTTTAATATCTCTACAATGACATTGAGCTTTAGGTTGAGAAAAAAATCGTGAGGCAACCATAGTAAGGCTCCGTTAGCTGACTGCAATCACCTTCAAGTTAATATCTGTCAGCAGGCACCGTACTGTGGATTCCGAGGGCCTCACTTGAAAGCCAATTCCTATTTCAGGTCAGGTGTGTTCACGATCTTCAAAAACACCATCACTTAACATCAGATAGCCAGTATCGTTTAGTTTTTGCGAAACGAATGGTTACCCTACAGGGCCAAGCCACTACTCCTAGTTATATTTGTTAGTGAGCCAAGTCTCAGGCAACTGGCAACTGGCCTATCAGATCTGTGCTACTCCAAGCTTCCATACAGAGTTCCATTGTAAAATGCGATAACCCAATTTCAGCCGGAAAATGTTTTGTGTATGACATGTCTAGAAATAACGCGTTCATTTTCCAAAGCGCTTACTCGTGCTGTTTGTTTGAGATATTATGTCTCTAGTGATAAGGTGTTTGTGTCTGCTGAAATAATTAAACGGTATTTATGATTTCGTTAAGTAATTGTAACCTGAAAATATTTATTTATTTATTTATTTAACAATTAATGCACACAAGGACAACATAAAAAGAAAGAAAGTATAAAAGTAAACATGTACAAGGGTCATGCTTATTCCATACAATTGGAATTTCTTCCAGCAGACCCGCAACAGGAGAACCGGTTAGAATTGGCAGATCTGGTGTGCCTCAATTTGATAGAATATATAAAACACTATACAGAAATACTTAAAAAAAAAGAAGAATATGAATATTACCTAACAACACACATATTATTTAATAAGATGATATAAATAATAACTTTATATACAATAAATAAATACATAATTACAAATAAATACAAAAACAAATAAATAAATACAATAACTACACAGGCAGAGACAGATAGTGTTCCTTGACTCGCTTTTTAAATAAGGAGATAGTCCTACAGTCGCGGATTTCATGAGGCAGAGAGTTCCACAAGGCAACTGCGCGGAAAGAGAAAGAAGAGGAAAAGAATTTGGTTCTGTTGGTATTGCCAGGTACAGATAGACGTGTTTTAAGGTGTGATCTACAGACAGAATCTGGTGGTCGGAAAAAGGAAAAACGTTCACGCAGGTAGGGAGGGGAGGTTGGGCTATGCAAGATATTAAATAGTAGAAAAAGGATCCGAGTTTCCCTACGGTGGCGGATAGGAAGCCATTTGAGTTCCTTGCGAAACTGAGAGACATGATCGAATTTTTTTAGACCAAAGATGAAGCGTATACTAAGATTCTGCAAGCGCTCCAGTTTATTCAGTAGTTCCTCGGTGGCGTCAAGGTAGCATGCGTCAGCATAATCAAGGATGGGCTGGATGAGACATTGAGCAAGCAATTGAGCAATACGTGTAAATACACACGTAGATACATACATAAGCTTACGCCTATCTCCCGGATAGGTAGTGAGGTATTATGGATTATTATTACTCACTTTCTTCACCTCTTCGACGTTTTTAAATACTAAACTTATGGTTACCAATTACATGGAAAAAGTTCAATAATATTTACGCGCGTTGGAAAACGAATCCGATTTTTTTATCCCAATATTTATAATATCCACTTAACAGGAAATATGTATTTGCCATACCAACTTATCCTATTCAATTAAGTGATGACATTTAAATTAAGTCATGAGATATTTAATTTACATGTTAGCTTTATAGACTTTACTCGCTTGGCTTATTAACTATGGCGAAGAAAAATATTTTATCACTAAAGAAGAACCTGAAACAATACATTTTACCATCTATCTCTCTGTATTTGAATATTTGTAAGACGTATATTATCAAGTTTAATAAAATTGACCGTATCGGCGTAAGTCAGTTTTACTAATCAATACACCAACGGTGCATTGCTTTGGTTATAATCTAAAGCAATATTGACTCCTCTGTTCAACCGATAGGCTGCCTGCGGAGCCATTATATTCTTTGGCAGCTACTCTTTATTGATTATGAGATATCCATTGCCGCGGGCAACTGATAAAAAGTTACACAACTACTGTAATTTGAAAGACTGTTTTACCGATAAAGCCACTTCCACCCCCTTGTCTCTGGTTAGATAAAAGTTGTTCTATTATTTCAACCAAGCTTCCTATCTGCGATGCTCTAGGCGGTTGCGAAGAAAACGTACCCGGTAGCATGCCAGTCGATTATTATCGATGGAATCTTGTATGAATTATGTATTTTATTTGTTGGAAAAATTTGTTTTATTTGTTATCAGCTAGTGATTTATATGAAAACTTTGTTTTGAGAACTTTTGCGTTTGTTTCATGTTTTGTTTATCTAGGTATATTCATACCAACTAGGTACTGTCGGCATTGACAACAGCCTCGAAGAGATTTTTTGAGAGTTTAATTTTTTTTTCCACACAATTTACCTACAGTCCAAGGGTTACTTTAAGGGTAGGGTCATCTTCGATTGTCACTTATTATTTCTAAGTACCTAAGTATGGTTTGACTTTAGGTCTTACACTACCCTATTACTACCCTATTACTATTGCAATAAGATTTAATAACTATCAAAAGTGTTTACATAAAATTTCTGCTGCTGACTGTACTGTAGGTTGCAAAAGGATTGGAACTACTAAGAAATCAATTAACAATTGTACCTGCCTACCTTCAGTACCTTCCCAGGTCAAACTTATAAACTAATTGAAAGACGTTAAAAAAAAATTTGAAGGAGTTAAAAAATCCAGGGGAACTAAAGTTTTTATAACAA
Source organism: Zygaena filipendulae (assembly GCA_907165275.2). NCBI lineage: Eukaryota > Metazoa > Arthropoda > Insecta > Lepidoptera > Zygaenidae > Zygaena > Zygaena filipendulae. The sequence goes on from OU015653.1 coordinate 11,319,607, forward strand.
AAACATTTAACAAATACATAGTATCTCTTACTAGGTGTAGTCTGTGTCTTTTCTCGCATGGTTTTTTGTGAGTGTTTGCGTCACTTCACGTTACAAATTTCTATACGACGCATCAAATTTATGAGGAAATTTCAAAAAAGTACTATGTGAAAGCTTTACTTTAGGTGCATCCTTTACAAATAAAGGATATTTGAGGTTACAAATAACTAGCGGACAAGCTGTAGAAAAAGCGTAGTTTAGGTAAGTATAAAAATAATTCTGTAAATTTTTTAGAACACTAAAATTACTCACTAAAATTACTCACTATTATTCGTGACTGATGACTGCAATGTCAGGATAAATTTATGAAAATGCCTCATTCTCTTTTCAAAGAAAGAAAATACCAAAAAGATGTTTAGTAAAAAAGATTTATTATATCTATTCAACTTTAATTTTTAGTAGGTAGGTACTTTTGCCATTTCACGCTGATAGATGGATACGATAAAGACAATTAAATTTAATATGAAGTTGTCGCGTGTCATGTAACAATGAAAGGGACACTGCCCAATTACGTACCGTTTATGAAACACGTTTTTAACCAGCTGTTAACGAGGTAATGACCGTTTTTACACATTGATTTGCGAGGCGTGTGTAAATAGGTGTGTTTATTAACGCTTGTCATTCGAGTCTAACGGCTGAAAGTACACAGGTACCTACCTAATCGGTGTGCGAAAATCTATCCGATACGTATTTTTTAAGTTAATTTTTTTTTAGCGACCGCGTCGATGGTTCTGACGATGGACCCTTCATGGTTTCTGAAAAACTAAAAAAAAAAACGTGTGGATGAAAGCGAAATGTTGCACCTAGTGAATGCAGCAAAAACCTGCACTCTTCTATTGCAAAAAACCGCTGCAAGGAGTGTATTTAATCTGCGAACGTGCAAGAAGCTTCTTGTCTTACAACGCCACCTGTCGACAGTCAAATGAATTAATTAAATGTAATAACTCGCGAATTTTTTTTTATGTCGTAGGGGGCAAACGGGCAAGTGGTACACCTGATGGTAAGTGATTACCGCCGCCCATGGACATCTGCAACACCAGAAGGCGTGCAGGTGCGTTGCCGACCTGGAATAGGGATGGGATTACTTTGGGCAAACTAAGTAGGTAGTTTTAATTTGATTAGATAAGTATTTCAAAGTGACAGATGTCACACATAACTGGCGTTCTCGACTGGTATCTAGTTAGCTGACATTGCAAAAGTCGAGTTAGTGCATAGTGACAGCGACCGCCCCGGGCCGCCTGCCCACTGTTGACTCTGTCTTTGTCACTTGGATACATCGAGTAGCGTCCGCAAAACAAACAATAGGCTATTTCACTGTTGTTGAAATGTTGATATCCAATAATTACACTCGAAAATATCATATTATATATAATACTAGCTGTCCCCTGCGATTTCATCCGCGGTAATTTCAGAGTTCCCGCGGGAATTCCGGGATAAAAACTATCCTATCTTTTAAGTTGAACCATATTATAAATGGTTACAAAATTTTATCAAAATCCGTTCAGTAGTTTCGGAGTCCATCGCGGACAAACAACGTGACACGTGATTTATATATATTAAGAGTAGCTGTCCCGCGTGATTTCATCCGCGATGATTTCGGAGTTCCCGCGGGAATTCCGGGAATAAAACTATAATAAACTAGGTAGTTTCGTGAAGAAAAATTCTAACTCTACCTAGAAAAAAATATAATGAAATATTATGACTTTCTTTGGAAATTTAGAATTAATATCACTTACATTAGAGTTGATTTATCTATTCTTAAAAAACAATAAATAAAACTATGAATGCCAAATAGTAGATTATTATAAATGAAATTTTTACTGTCACAGAAACATATTAGGAAGATACGTTGTTTGTAGTTTCGAAGTCAATGTCAAATATCTTTATTCACTGTATCAATCTTTGACGAGCTACTGGGTTTTTGTATCTGACCTTGTAAAAAAACTATGTATTTTTCTGTGAATATATAAATAAAAATAAAAAACTAAATTACATAAAAAAGAGTATAATTTATGAAAATACTATATTTTGTACCGGAAAACATACACACGAATATTATAAGATAATCATTGCGTGGTCTTACTTTTATTTTTTTATTAGATATTTATTTTAATATTTCAAAATCTTTGAAACTTTTGAAGTTGGTAATTAGTAAAGTAAGAATTAATTTATAACTAAAACTTTAGACTCGACAGCATACCTACCTAATAATAATAATAATAGAAGGCTGGTATCCTTTGTAAAACTCCTTGTATTGGTCTGTTCCATAAAGTAAATAAGGAAACATAAAGTTGACTCTCGCGTCAAATGAATAAATGAATGTCACCGATGAAATATTGCAAGTGTCACTTGATAAATTATTATTTATTAAAAAACAAGTACCACAATTTGACGTTTTCATTAAAATGAGAAATGAAAATTGTTTAGTGAGTAATGTCTCACGAACAATCTTTTTTTGTTTCCCAACTTAGCCAGGAAAGAGGGTGCCAAAAATTAATTTGCAAAGAATTATTACTATGCAGTTAATGAAGAAATCCTCTTGGCCCTGAGCGGCAAGAAATTGAAATTAAAACCTTGAGAGCCGGTTAATTGCCAAGTTTTAGCAGCTGTTCTAATGATAATGTGTCAAAAGTGGTCGATCCTTGTCCCTAGGGAAAATTGTAGACACATGAAAATAACATCAGAACTTATTGGTATATGGTAATTTAGGTATTCTTGCGACTATTTGCTTTTTACCGTAATTGTTTTTAATAAATCGCCTAAGAACGTTGTTTACTGCCCTAAAAACAAAGATTTCTTGAATAGAATATTTGTTCATAAAACGTCACATGGCGTCGCCCGCAATGAAGAGAAATAAAGAAATAAACAAAAAACTGTGCATTAAGTTCGCCTTTTGCACTATTGACCTAGTATTATTCAACAAATTTAGATCTGCGCAATTTCATCCTCATTTCAACCATATTAGATTGAAAAAAACTCTAAAATTCTTTATTAAAATAATGAATTCAAATAGGTAATAATTTCATTAAATCTAGCTTAAAGCTTGATTAAAAAAAGTCTATTTTAGTTGTTATCTACATATCGGAGTAATAAGCATTATTGATATTTCTCTACCTTATTATTTATAGCTGTGAAATAAATATTTCGTAGTATAAATATGAGTCTAATCAGCCGTATTAATGCCTGTACTACTGAGGCCACACAACTAAGCGGGCCTGGCAGCCCTTTGAGTAAGTGCCAAAATGCGTTTGCGCAAACCAAAAATAATTTCACAGATCTCTATTTCACAGTGCATTAAAAGTTTGCGTTATTGATTCGATTTGAACGTTACGAACACATTCTAAATTCATATGCAAAGACGTAGCAGGGTCGACTTAACTTGCTGACGGTATGTGCACACTGTGGCAACTGCGTGCCGGACGTCCGGTCTGTGCCGGCCGTCCCAAACTTATTAATTGCTCAGAGCCGGCCCTACTGCGACCACTTTCACGGCTCTCGCCTTCCTAACAGACTTTTGCGCTGGATTTACCAAATATACCATACACACTTAGATCTATCTTAACAATGATAATTAATTATTACTAATTTTAGACAAAATCATACCTAGGGAGGACGAATTCATTGCTTTTTAAAAACTTTTATTCATCTTGCAATGTATGCAGGTATGTAACTATGTATGTAACTATGTATTGTAGGGTGAAATCTTGCAACTCAACTTTAAAGCAGATATCTTCATTATTGCTATAGAAAAGACCTTCCTATAGTGAAATGTTTTAAATAAATTGATTTTATTTGAATTGGTATAATATTTAAAAACTATTAGGTATCAGCTAGTTCTTCCCGTGTATCACGAGTAGGTACACGACCTTCAGAGGAAATTGGAAATGAACTTACCGTCGCGACAGATATAAAAGTTTCAAAGATATCTTTCAATTTATCAAATATAAAAGTTTCAGACATATCTTTGGTACTTTCATATTTATCGTATAGGTACTAGCTGTTCTCGGAGGTTTCACCCGCGAGAATCCCGAGATAAAAAGTACCCTATATCCTTTTCTGACAATGTAGGCATATGCAAAATTTCGTGATGATCGGTTGAGTAGCTAAGGCGTGAAAGCGTAACAAACAAACTGACACTGGCATTTATAATCGTAAAGATATTTAATTTAAAAAATATTTACACTAAATTGTGACATTCATCGACACCAGTAGCACCACCAACTTTCAACCAGATCAAGAAGTGATTTCTATAACAAAACTACATTTTAAAGGAAATCCTTGTGTAAAATTTAAAGTTCTTAGACCTAGAGATTGGACTGCGTTTTTAGTCAGTTAATATCGTTTTATAGATATCTAGTAATAGAATTTGTGATAATATAATAGGTATTATACTTACCTATAGGGATTCAACCTAAATGCAACTGAAATGTAATTTATTGTTACAAAATTTAACACTGATTCGCAGCAAATAAAAATTAGAATACATACGTATCTCTAACTTTAAGTACTTCGAGGACATATTATGTATAGGTACTTCTCATTGTTTAATGTCTCCGTTATTATCTGTACTACCTATAGTTTTCTCGATATTGTTATCTCAAAGTACAACGAAATCACTGGCACAACATACCCATTTATTTATGTGTAGTTACAAACCGGGCTATGGCCAGTCACTATAAAATAAGAGCAGCAGTATTCCGGTATAACATTATAGTTAGCGAGTTTATTTTGGTCTATCGCGGCAACCTCATCAAATAATTAGAGCCAGAATAACGCTACGAAAAGCCAAAGTGGGATTTTATGTATACTTATGCACATCTTCATTGCGATGTAACTATTACTGCAGAAAAGAGATACCAATATACAAATTGTATACGAACGTCCTTTACTCGCAGAGACATTTGAGTGAGATGGCTGGGCGCTCGGTTGTGCTACATTTCAAGTTATTTCGTTTCAAAAGGAAGATATATTTCATGACACATTTATTTGTTGCTTCGATTTTTAACCGGCGCCTGTCTCGTGTAAGAAATAAATGAGATTATATGTCTCCTTAACGAAACGTGTCAACCGTTAAATTTCATTTAGTGGCCCACTTTTTGTCTTTGTTGTTTTAATTTATTTATAGAATGTGAACAACTTTTATTATTAATAATTAAAAAAAGTTGCTGTTTGGCGGGCGCGCGCGCTTCAGTTTGTGACACTGTTACAAAGTGAGCTGATGCCGCCTAACTCCACTTTTCGTGAACCGATTGCGATAAAACAAATTCTGCGTTTTAGTAGTACGTAATATATATGATTACTCTGAGGTTTTAGGTAGTCGTAGTTCGTTGGTAAAAATATTTTAATTAAAATTAGAAGAAAATTGCGAAAATCCCGTTCCATTACGTTCAGCAGAAATTTAAAAAACAGGTTTAAATACTTGTATGTAGTAGTTACTGCTTTGAATCTTTCTAATAATACATACACTGATTCTAAAAGAGGTTTGACTGTAAAAAGGAGAAAAAACAGCATGTAAGTATGGATCTGCGTGGCAAAATTGTAACTAAATAAGGCCATAAAATAAATTGTAAAGTCTAATGTACCTAGAATGCAAAACTTTGCAAATTTATAACCTGAATTTAGCATAAATTATCTGAACATTAATTATAAACATGGGGCTTCATATAAATTCCAATAACTTTCGCAAGTGCTGTTGGAATTAATCAAAATAACCCTTCAAACACTCGGGAACTAACACAACCATCGACTGATCTTAAATCGCTCAGAGAAGGGCCTCCATATTGAGTTATCCATCGTTTAAATGTAAGTAATAGTGTATGGCGGGGTTGCTGAAACTGGGGGTACTTTAGACCCGAAGACTGACTCGTTCGATCGAGCACGTTCAGTGTGGGGTTATTACTTACGTGTAGCGACAGAAAAACAGTCAATCTTAACTCACGTTTTAATGATTTAGTACGTAGGTACAAGTAACATCACCAATTGCTATAGATCCAGCGTTTTGGATAATGGTCCAAATTAACTTAATCAAGAAGAAAGGCCTATATTGTACTTAGCAATAGCTATATAGGACTTTTATTTGGAGCATACTTGATATCTTAGCAATTTTTCTTCCGCTCAACATTTTTAATTTCCCGTAGTTTCACGCGCGTAGATTTTGGTATATCCTCGGATAATCCGGAGCGGTTTTAGACTGTGTGTTGATATTATGTCAGTCTGTCAGTTTCTTCTTTTATATATTACTGGCTATGCTCCGCGGTTTAACTCGCTGAGTTTTAGAATTCCCGCAGGAATTCTGGGATGAATACCCTATGTCCTTTTCTGTACTCCTGACAACGTGCATGCAAAATTTCATGTTGAGGCGTTGAGTATAGTTACCTAAGACGTGAAACCAGAAAAACCAGTTACGTAACTTTTATTTCTATCCATCATTTTCCGGTTGCAATCAAAAACATGGTGGTTTTGCGATTACAATATGCATGTTTTACACCTACAATATCTAGCAATCAATTAAAATAAACATATTTCAAAAGTTGAAGCTGCCTTAACATGATTTTTTTTTTTTTTTCTGATTGAAACTGAAATATGATAGCAACAAAAGTTACATAATTGCTATGCATAACAAGCAAACACATTCGTTTTTTGTTTATATTAGGATGGAAAAGTATATACGAGTAGGTATATAACAAAACATGTTTTGTTTTTGTTGACGTTACTTAAAACTATCGCGTATATCCCGAACGTAACCCATGTGGATGCGTTGGAGGCGCTCTAATTAATAATGACTTGATATAGGTGAACGCGGATGTGATGTTCGGAGTTTGGGAACATAATAATATTATTATTTTGGAAATTACAAAACCATTAGGTTAAAGTCTTCTATAAAATAAAATCGACAGGTCACTGAACCACTGAATCTTGATAACCTTTGAAAGTGAAATATTGGAGGTAGATAATATATAAGTAGGAGAAAATTGATTTCACGAAGTTCCCGCGGGATATCCGATATCGTCGGTGGAATCGCAGAAACAGCGAGTATGTCTATAGGTATAAGCGAGTATGTCTATAAGTATAAGCGAGTATGTCTATAAGTATAAGCGAGTATGTCTATAGGTATAAGCGAGTATGTCTATAGGTATATTTCAATTTTATCTCACCTCAGACAGTACATTGGTTAGTTACAACGTGTTAACGAATTAACCAAAAACCTGATATAACCATTCATACCATTTGACCATTTACAAAAGAAATAATAATAATAATGATTAAAATTTATATTATGTCGAAAAAAAAAAAAAATACTTAATACTTTAAAAGTTAATCATCATTAGTTTGGAAGTGACCTATCTACGAAATTTCAAGCGCTACGCCTGCACCTACCGGTCAATGACCGACCGATTCGATTTTCTTTTCTACGGTTGGTGTAAGTTAATAGAAATGAAAAAATATAACCATTATTAAAACGTGGTGCGATCGATTCGAAAGTCGATTCTGAGCAAACTACGTTTTGTTTTTCAATTAATTCATTAACACGTTGTAGAAATGGGATAAAAAAGTCCAATGGATTTCTTACGTGTTATACAAAATACACACACGCTGTTCTTTTAATGTATCCTTTATCCATAGCCATTTTTCATATTTAGATTAGAAGTCAATCGTGAAATCCCTATGCACTGTTTCGGCCATCGTACCTACCTTTTTTTTATCATACAACCCTTGGAATTTCAAAAAATATAAAGGAAATGTTCACAAAAATGCCCCCATGAATAAAAATGCGGTAATAACTCTTAATACTAGTCGAAATATGAGAGGATGCGTTTCCCGATTGAGACGCAAGTTTTGCTTTGAGACTATTTTACATTATCCATTTCTGTTTTTCCGGTTTATTGTTCTTAATATTACTTCCATAACATATAGTATTACTTACCGTGACGTGTGTAATACTTTTACGTCAAGGTATATGTATGTATACAAGAAAAAACTTAGTAACTTAGTAACTGTTAACAGTTTGAGGTCAACTTAAAATCTTGAGAACTGGGCCCTTATTCACTATCACAAACATTGTCTTTCTCTCGTGTTCAAAGAAGTTATACTTAAAAAAAAACTACAACGTTTCTGTAGTACACAGAATGTTAATTTGTAAAATTTTGGCAGCTGGAGGCTGGAGCAATTGTGCTGGTGTTTTGAGACGCGCGTTATGAGCAAGGAATATCGTTGGTCATATAGTGAATAAGAGCCTAGTATACCTGAAATACAATACACTATCCTGATGGATTTTTGTGTAATAATAAAAATCTACTTTAAAAAATATATATGAGTTTTCCTTGTGCTGTATGTTCGAGATTCTTTCAGATACTTTGCGATCGACTGTTATGATTCAATAAACTTATGAAAAGGTTTAACTAGTAGGTACCTATTCAAAATATTAAGGTACGGAAATTGGTTTGTTAAGAAAAAAATATTTAGTTACGTCCATAAACACCAAATCTATCTACCTTCTCTCACCCCCGCAGTCAGGTCTTGATATGTTGGCCGTAATATTCTCGCTGCCTACCTACCTCTTCGGTGAGTAGAAGTAAGCAGAAGAAGTAATCCAACCTTTATGTGAGCAGGAAACTCTTGCATATTTCGAACTGACAATAATTAAGATTTATTTCTAAAAACCTGCTGATGTGATTGAGAACTTTTGTTTTTTTTTTTTTATTTTAGTTCCATGACTGCGTTCGCTGAATACCGTTTTATACCTGTTAATTATTTGCTATCAATTTACAACTCTTTATATTTGATCATCATTTTCATCGTCATTTTCGGACGGTCAGTGTCGGTGCCGTGTGTACTCCATCTAAAACTTCGTTCGCGACGTTGATCCCTCATGCAATATTCATGCGCATGCAACTTAGCTATCCCCGTGTATGACATTTGTGTATTTATGAGTTTTAAGATGGCGATAAACGTCCAGCGATTTGCCAAGAGAGCACCGTTGGTCCAGTGGTTGGTGAATCTAACTGCTGCGTCAGGGGTTGCGGGTTCGATATCCGCTTCAGGCTAGATGTTATTTTGTATTATGAGTAGGTTATTATGAGTACCTATTAATTTACAATATACAGTAATCCCTACCTATATTATAAAATATGCGAAAGGAACTCTGTCTGTCTGTCTATCTGTCTGTTACTCTTTCACGCCTTAACGGCTCAACCGATTATCATGAAATTTTGCATACACGTTGTCAGGGGTACAGAGAAGGACATAGGGTACCTTTTATCCCGGAATTCCCGCGGGAACTCCAAAATTAACGCGGGTGAAACCACGGGGAACAGTTATTTTGAATAAATGAATGACAAACACTTTATTGAGCACCACAATCAGTTGGTACAATGACTAAAAACTTATAAAGCAGAAAGTATTAAGTGGCGGTAAAGGGCGGCCTCATCACTATAAAGCGATCTCTTCCAGGATATATTTAAGTACTTGGACATTTCACAAGGCAATATTTTGTTTTTTTTATCACGGAAATCTCAAATATCATCTTAATTTTTAATTATTTCAACTCAAATTATATTCTAAAGGATCTATGAAATTAAAACAAGTGCATGTATCAGTGTGTACAAACAGAAGTTAAACTTTTGTATCAATTAACTCCATCTGTTGATATTTATCAAACGAACTAACATCAACCAACATCACAAGAAATTAAAATTATCAATGTAACTTCTTTACCGTGCCCGAAATCATAATAGAAAGAGCAAATGCAACTTCACTTATTTAATATTGAATTATGAACAAGACTGGTGTCTAATGTTCTCCTGAAATATACTTATACTAGCTGTCCCCCGCGATTTCATCCGCGGTAATTTCGGAGTTCCCGCGGAGGTTGCGGGAAAAAAGTACTCTATGTCCTTCAGTTCCCGAGGGAATTCCGGGATAAAAACTACCCTATCTTTTAAGTTGGACCATATTATAACTGGTTGCAAAATTTTATCAAAATTCGTTCAGTAGTTTCGGAGTCCATCGCGGACAAACAACGTGACACGTGATTTATATATATTAGATGTATACAAAAAAAAATACATATGACAGAACTTTGAATAGTGATTCACGTAGGTACAATATGATCGTATCGGTGGACACGGATCTAACTGTCAAACAATAAAGCAACTGACCACTGACAGGTCATATGACCAGTTAGTCATCTGTTACTCATTGTTCTTGCACGTAGTGATTACCTCTGTGGTTCTTGCTTCACTTAACACGGCTGACATACAAATGTGTTACTAAGAAACTCTACATAGATATCCATAGAGATATATAAATGTGACTGCGTAACCTATTGCGATACGTTGGTTACTAAAAATCATTACTACTTTTTCCTCCTCTACAATTCGTAGAAAATTATATTTATTTCGGCTTGATTAAATAATTTTATTGATGTTTTTTTAACCAGACTCAAGTCGACACATGTGTGTCATTGCCAGAAGTGGCTCGAAACCGACTGTCACAGATTTTGATAAAGCTAACACAAATTCGTACCTACTTAAACCTACTATATAAAACCGCTTTGGTTTTAAAAACAATAGATGTATTTTGGGTATTTATATGTAATTATATACCTATGTATATCAATGAATAAGAATACTTTTCTGTTAAAACTCTTTTGTAAACTTTTATAATGATAACACTGACGTTTTGATAATTTAAATTATACACATTCTTTGAAACTCTAATATATATATTAAGGGCTTTATTTCCTTAGAAATAGTCACCAATAAGTGGTTATGGGCCCATTTATTGGAATTATTTAGTAAAAAAGCCAATAAAATAGTATAGTATTATGGATTCTCCATCGAAAACGACACAAGCTCAAAGCAACACAGCGGCGACACCATCAGGTATTTCAATTACTAAATTTAATGGTATAAAATTAAATACCTGGGCGTGCTTGCTCATCGATCTCGACTTATCTATGGGACGTGAAAAATATTACCTATCTTATTTGTAATGATGACAAAAAATGTTTTTGTCGTGACACACGATTAAACTAATAAGATTTTTTTTTTATCTGAAAAGCACGGCAAGGAGTTGTGAAATAGATTTTATTTTTGTACCTTTTATTTTAGTGGTATTATTATTTCAATAAAAAGCTCTTCATGTAAAAGCAGCAATTAGCTTCGGCACTGTATTTTTATCAACAAAGTCAAAGAACTACTAAAAGTTATTATGCGATTAGACTCTTTTGCATCACAAGAGTATTACATTACTCTAATTTAGTGGGCTCATGTTACTCTAACTAGCACATCACCTGGCCCGCCAATCCCCAAGGTCTCTAATCAGTTGTGATTCAATAATAAGTAGGAACGCACTGTCATTCAATTTCCAATCTGTCCCTAAACAGTTGGGATTAATCTCCTGCTCAGTCCTGACTATTCAGAATGCGAACTCACAAAATAACTTGTCCCCTGTTCAGTCTTTTTAGTTTAACTTAGCTGGTCGCCGCCTTAATTTCGGAGTTTTTGCTGGAATTCTAGGATAAAAAGTAGTCTACCTCCTTTTCTGTACCTTCGACAACGTGTATACGTGTGTGACAACCAAACGCACGCATTTATAATATTAATAATTAATTTCTACCCAACATTTTGCTATTTACAAACCAACCGCCAGTTATTGACAGCCCCTTAAAAAAAACAATTCAGTGCAGTATATCTATGAAATACCCAAGTAAGTACCATTAGTATTAGTACTACAATACGCCGATACGTAAATGCAAAATGGTTTTATTCCGAGCCCAAAAATAATCACTTCACGAAATACTAAAAGGAGTTGTTCAACGGTCCATAGATCATGTCCATCGGATGTGGAAGGCTGGAATTTTGTATGTAGGTAGCTTAAGGTCTACTATGAATTCTGGTAGAGTTTTAGCCGGCAGCTAGGTCGACATTATATAGAATTTCACACTCAAAGTTTCGTTTTGGGTCTAGCAAACCTTGTGTATGATTCTGAAGCATTTTATTTGGATATAATTATTATCTATTATCAATGGACCGTTGACCGTTCAACACCTCCTTTGTGAATTTTTGTCATGCAGTTCGTTTGAAATTGGTCATAGTGTATCAAGGCCACGATGCCTTAGTTTCACGAGCAAATAATAAGACTGATAACTCACGCGTAAAATGGTTTATTGGGTCCAGAATAGGGCCTCTGGGTTCTGTAATAGTATCGAATATGTCACTGCACGGGGGCGTTATAATGACGGATCCAAATAATTTGGTTCACAACCACGTTCCGTATTAGTTCCAATCGGATTGAATATTGATGCGACAGATGGCGGCACATTCGACACATAATTAATTTCTCAATCGACATCGGACTCGGGTCCAGAACGGGCCTGAGCAACATTTACATATTTGGACCCTATTAAGGTTCGTTGCAGGACGTTGAGCTACTTTTCGGTGTTTATGCAAATAGCTCTTTTGTTTATTTTTTGTTGGTTAGTATTTCATAATAACTATAAAAATAAATAACAACTGAAAACAAGAAAGTCACAAGTAGTGGAGATGACTTTGTACCTACATCCTAACTAACGTTATAAAATATGCAAATGTGAGTTTGTTTGTTTGTTACGGCCGATCATCATGAAGTTATGCATACACGTTGTACAGAAAGGAAATAGAATAATTTAATGCCGGAATCCCCGCGGAATCTCCAAAATTAACGCGGGTGAAGCCTCGAGGAATAGCTAGTTAAAAATTAAACAAAAAAAAGGCGACATAATAGGACTATAAAAATCTATAAAAATATTTTTAGAAATTTCGTCTCTATGTTCGTATTTGTATGCGCATCAAACGAAAACCAACGCATGGAATTGAACCAAATTTTCTGCTTTTGTATATGTACCTACTTCAATTTGAATTCTTTGTTTTATCGCAATCTGATAACATAAAGTAATTGTTAGCGACATGAATGCATTTCCAAACACTCAGAAACAACATAATATAGCAAATTTTCGTTTATGAAAAATCAAGAAGTTGCACATTCGGACACCAAGTGACGTCCACATTTCCCCTATCCATCTCACAGTGCCGCATCGATCTTGTTTCAGTAATTATTAGTGCCAGTGCCCGCGGCAACGCCAGCCCTCTACTAATTGCCGTAATCGTTCACTCCTCGCCTCTCAGCCAATGGCCAGACATCCGTCATTGGCAGAAGCTATTTGGTCAAATATTTACGCTTATCTCTATATACGATAGTGCTAATGGGTGTGTTTAATCAGCTAATGTTGCGAGTTATGACCGACACTCGAAATAGTGTCGAAAGTGTGTCACAATAACTGATTTTAGTCCAAGAAAACAAACTGTATTTACTTTGTCATTCTTATCCTTACTATTATTTATAAATTCGGGGGCGAGTTTGTTTTCTTTGTTACGCTTTCACGCCTTCATCATGAACCGATAATCATGAAATTTGGTATATAACACGCTGTCAAGTGTACAGAGAAGAACACAGGGCAGGTACTTTTTATCCCGGAATTCCCACAGGAATTCGGAAATTACCGCGGGTGAAACAGCTGGTACTTCAAATAAATCTTCGAGTATACCTATTATATTATAATATATCATTTGAACTTGTCGCTGAGATAGCTTTGAGTTTTATATAGGTAATTGTATCTGGTTTTTTACTATTACAAAATTAATACTATAACGTTATGTTACAATAAAACAAACGTTATTATGCCCAATTGAATTAAATTGAACGAATGCATCGCTCGCGTTCGAAATTCAATTTAATTGATGTTGCAAATTGGCTTTCGTCAACCGTTTGGACTGAAAAACAAAATGATAAAACGTGGACTAGGTACCTATGTCTTTGTGGCTTACTATACCTATTGAAGTGTTTTGAATCAAGGCTGTATAGTTAATAATTATCGATTTTTTTTTGTGATACTTCTTTGGGCTAGGTAAGAATAATTGGTCATGACAATTTTGTTACTCATATACCTTTGTATCCAAAGTCCTTAAGTCTAGAAGAGTGTTACTCCGTTAATCTGAGAGGTCATGACTCGTAAGCAGCTATTTTATTTTTCATTATGTTTTACGGTCCTTCATAGGAAACTAAATTATTGAATGACTGATTGAAACTAAACGACCTAATTTGGTATCGCTCCCGTAAAGATATAAATAAATAGCAAAGGGAATCAAATTAGGCATAGGTATAGACAAGTTCTACCCAGATGAAATAAAGGGGGACAGTTAGTATCTGCATATAATAAATATGCCTTGTAATTGTAACAATGCCAGTAGGTAAATGGACTTGCCATTTATCTACTTCAAAGAGTATTGTACCTACCTAATTGTATAATTCGGGACAGATGTCGTTACTGTGTCCAGTCGGAATACCCAGTGAAATTTGAATGAGTAATACCATACTTATACCTTTTATTAGATAATAATAACTATTACCTTCAATGACACACGTCTCGTTGAACTTATCAGAGCAAAAGCAGTCTAACCTTATAGTTTTTCGTAGTTAAAGTTTTATACAAAAACAAAACTTACGTATATTCTTCAAACATGCTGTATTGATTCATTATAATAATATAATATATTAAGTATTGTTGTGGTTTAAATTATTTACAGCACACTAGGAAATAATGTGTATCAGGCCACTTTTGTACTGAAGGTCTTAATTGGAGATAGATAGGCAATAGTGTGTTAACCCACGTTGGAGAATTTTGAGTAAATCGTGTTTAAAAATTATTGCGCCACTATAAGTCAATATTTTTTTCTGCTCAATATTTTGTTGCTATTGAAACAATGTAATAAAGTAAACACATTATAGAAAACGTTCTACAACTCCCAATAAAGCATTCTGTATCAGTAATTCATTTTTTTGGGTTAACATGTTATTGCTTATCGGCGTCCAATTATGTTATGAAAATGACGTAACAATATGACATAAACTCTACAACGTGAAGTTTCTCATGGCCCTCAGCGGAACTTGTCTGAACAAATAATCATGGTTAATCGTCGGGATTAAAACTTGAACAAATATTTATACAGCTCCATAGTATCCACTACATACAAAAAAAACCTTTTAAGATCGCGTGGTAAAAAATTTGTAACATATTGTAGGAAGTTAGATTCTGAGAAATATAAATTTTGCTGTCCTATTTAGGTACAATAACTATTGCTGATGATTTTTATAATTTTATTTTACATGAAGTATAAAATATGTAAAATTATAATGTTCTCCGAAAAAGTTATACTGAATTTCTCAAAAGGTAAGCATTTTACAAAACTTATACCTACCGAAGATATATTATTTACAATTGTAAAATTTATGGACAAAATATGCCAGAAACTGTAAAAGCATATTTATTAATTTTTGTATACTAACTAGGTATGCTTGATTTCTCTAAAAATCAGTTTTACATATTTTCCATTGAAGTCAACCGAAAGTAGAGTTATTAACTCACACATGTGATGTGGTTGAGCATAGACAAATCTGGTGACAAACTACGACCCTCGCGTTGCGTTCCCTCTAAATCATTTATGGTTAAACACATTTGGTTGTTATTATTTCAATGAGCCACCTCATTATGATAATTAATGTCCTTGAGAATTAGCCTGTGAATCTTGTATGTTTGTATGTTAGTGATTAATTGCTTTAAGTTTTTGTAAGATTTGTTTTAATAACTCGGTCGAGAAAACATTAAAATCACGTTACGTTATAAAAAACTAGCTAATAAAACATTCACAGCTGAAAAATAAATACAATACAAATTAAAACCAAACGGCTTTTTCTTGATAAGACAGACGTTATTTCCGAAGCTATTTTACAAGGCCAATAAAAAATACGTAATCGCACGCTAAAAGCGGTAAAACGGGCCGATTCACTGAATACCGGCGAAGTAACAAATCGTCTAAAAACAAAAGAAATATAGTCTATAAATCGGTCCGCAATGCAATATACGTCTATTAGGCGACCACTTGAAAGGTTGTAAATCTCTGGCCACCACCCTCAAAATACAAGGTTTTACAGCTTTCAGACGATATATCTGTGGCAGCAACCAGCGAGGTGCAAGTAACCATCCCCCAATAATTTTCTTTGCACCGCATTTGATAAATTTTTAAATCGCGCAGAATAGGGCCCTTGAGGTTTGCCAAGAGAGAGGGGAATGACCGGTCGAAGTTGTTTGCTAAGTAAAAAAGGTGATTTTTTTACAAAGATTTGTACGCTTAGGTATCCATATAAAAACTGTATAAGATGAAATCCTAATTTACGGTGTTGGAAATAAAAATATAGATTGACTAGCTGTGTCTTGAGGTTTCAACCGCGTAAATTTCGGGATCATCTCTGGAACTCCAAGTGGAATCTACTTCCAATCAACTACGCTAAATTTCAGCTTCATGGGACAATGTAAAAACACTACAAATTTCATAAAACCATTCGAAGGTTTAACCCCCATTTCACACTCCTAGGGTTGAATTTTGGAAAACCCTCCCTTAATTCATTCTTGTGCTATAGTATAAGAAACCCTTGTGGCATATTTTACGGTTCTGAAACTCATTAGTTTTATTTAATTTATTTTCTTTTATGCTTTTATATGTATCTGGATGGCAAATTGGTCTGACGAATTTATTCATACTCATTTTTATTTAAAAAGTAGGTAAACATTCTAAGTTCAAATAATTCATAGTGTACCTTACTTACGCATCTATATATTATTCAAACTGCTTACCGTAGTTGATTACTTTGGATTAGAGGTACTTTAGTGTTCCGCAGGATTACTGGAAAATACGCCGTTTAACGTGAAACATCATTTTAGTTTGCCATTAGGCAAAATTGTTGGCAAAAAGTCTTATTACTTACGGTTAGTGTTCTTCTCATACACTATATTCTTTTTTTCTCTCTCATATTATTATTATTTATAACTTTAGCCAGCGTCAAATTTCAATAAATATATTTTTATTAGCCTCTGTGCGGTTTTTAGTAGGGATGTTGACGACTTTTGAAAATCATAATTCTAATTAGTCCGTCAGTTTGAAAAAAAAAGTAGCTAAACGTATTTTTTGCTTTTTCATATTACTGAAAATATACAGAGATAAAGCGCATTAAAGTTTATAATGGGGGTGTGACGTCATTAACCCCCCATAACTTATGTTTATTATGCCCCCATACCAACTGCACCGGTTAGTGACATCACACGAAATTTTGATTCAATGTATCGCTGTTATTTTTTGATTATGTAAAAAAAATACGTATACAATATTTTTTATGGATCTATAAGAAGGACTAAAAAAAATTAGTCAACTAGCCCACTGCAGTTTATATGTAGTTATAGACCGCAAAAGCTCGGTTTTAGCAGACGGAATCAGCTAAAGATATGTATCTACTATCTTTAAACGAGCAATTCTTATAATATATATGTATGTAATCGGAAATCTCGGAATCTCGGAAACGACTCCAACGATTTTCATGAAATTTGGTATGCAGGGTTTCGGAGGCGATTAATCGATCTAGCTAGGTTTCAAGCACAAAAAAATGAGTGTTTGTTTTTTTACGTAAGAACAGATGGCGCTATAGGTACATAACGAGCGAAGCTCGGTGACCCAAATATTATATTTTAATACACACATGAAAAACTGCCACTTTTCCATTCAAAAAGGTACAATGTCGATGTCGTACATGAACCTACAAAAATATATGTCGGAACCGAGGGCTTTGGTTTCCGCCATATTCTTTTGGACGAATTTTGAAAAACGTCATCATATTTTTAGACAACAGAGAAAAAATATCCTTTGTTTGATATGGACAGAAAAAACAAACTTCCAACTATAAACCTTGTTTTAGCTTGTAAATATTAACACATTGGTAGAAATAAATTACAACAGCATTAAATCCAAAGAGTACCGAGTATACGTTTCCGTCAGGCACAAAGTTCTGTGCCCCGTTTGCGCCTGAGGCGCTATTCGGCCTAGACGCAAAGATTTATGCTTAAAATATTGCACATACGAAATATTGTACGATAGTTTGTACCCATAATTTACCTACAATTCAGGATTTATTTCTGGTGGCCCTTAAATTAGAATTTGTGTTTAGATTTTTATTTGGCAGCGGACAGGTGCGTTAAGCGTGAAATTCAAGGGAATGACATAAATCTAAAAATTGCTTTTACTAACAGGTACCGTAAGTACTTTAAATTCTGACTATCAAAAGTTGTTTTTTTTTTTTTTAATTTTGAACAATCTGTCGTGCTTTGTGGGGTTATTCTAATATGGTTTAATACAACTTTATACTGTACAATACTTATATGTATATAATATAATATATCCCTATAAATTAGAAAGTGACTATGTCTAACCGTCTGTCTGTTACACTTTCACGGCCTTAACGGCTGAGCCGATCATCATGAAATTTTGTTTAAACATTGTCAGGGCTATTTTTTGCCCCGGAATTCCTGTGGTAACTCCGAAATTAACGCGGGTGAAACTGCGGGGAACAGCTAGTTATTAATGTCTATGTTCAATTATAATAATACCTATTACCTACTATTCGTTATTATGCTGCATAAATGACGAGTCTTTTATAGGTATGCAGCATAATAACCTAAATGAATGTATGCATCAATGAAGTTAACCTTGGTAATTTTTTGGTAGAATTCACTCCATTGGTGTAACTTTTTTAATAAATAAATATATTTTTCACTTCTCATGCTCTGAAAGTGCTTGTTTGTGCAGGATATAGACTGCACAAAATCGAAATTTGCTCACAAGTGCATTAGCGTATCTACTCATAAATGTATCTATATTAAGGCAAAGACAGTTGGCTGATACACCTTCGGCGTATGTTGGCGCCTTCGGCTCGGGCTGCTAAAAGTCTCGGATAAAAATGGTTCGTTTTGTGCAGTTGTTGTAAAATCTACTATTTAACAGCTGGTGTGGTATTTGTTCCGTCAAAATCAAAGTTTCGTACTTCTCGGTGCTTTCGTAGCTCCATGACTTTCTAGTCCATTCGTACTTCGTCAAGATAGTCATTCCACGGCGCGTCGGATCATAATTCAGAACGCATGCGCGACCCCTCGCCTGTGAAACGGCTTGATACATCTCGTTGCTTGAGCCTAATGTTATTTATTGTTTTCTGGTAAAGTAGACATCGGGCGCTTTAGTCCTTTCGTAGTTACGCAACACTTGCGATGATTTAGGTGGGATGTATTCAGCGCTTGCTTTAGAAATCATGTTTTACGTTGCGACCTCTCGCCTCAGTGTATAGGTGCATTTTTATAGTATAACCTAGCTGTTTACCGCAGCTTCACCTGCAGTAATTTCGGAGTTCCCGCGGAAATTCCGGGATAAAAAGTAGGTACCCTATGTCCTTCTCTGTGTCCCTGACAACGTGTATGCAAAATTTCATGTTGATCGGTTATCTGAGCCGTAGAGGCGTGAAAGTGTAACAAATAAACAAACAAAAAAAAGTAGTATAAATATACTACTTTTTTTATTATTATATAATTCTGAGTAGGTAGTAAAAAAACATCATAATTAAGGTTGGTGTTAAGTCTTATACAGTAATATCATACATAGGAATGTAATTAAGTCGTAAAACGAAGCGTTCTGAATAAACCATAACATATTATCACACAAGACAAATATTGTGGACTTAATAAAAACATTTTCTTGTATAATAAAACGTATGTGTGAGTTGCGTGACGTTAAGTTGAAATTATGACAGTCATAATTTCCAAGCGGAATGAGAATGGAATGAACAATAATGCAATAATAATGATGTACAATATTTGTCTGTATACAAAATCAGGCATAGTAAACAGTCATGTGATTTGATGAAATTAAAGAAATTTCTCTTTGCCCTTATTTGTCTAAAAAAAAAATCTACTATTTAATTTTTATCAATCCTAATCATACGTATATTGTCTAGCTGTATTAATTTCGTTGTAAATACGTATAACGTACGATTGAACTTAAAGTTCCAAAAGACATACCTATTATTAACACCAGTATCTATAGCGGATTACGCAAGATTAATCCTCAGAAACGACTGACCTGACAGTGCCGCAGAGTTCGAAATATTTCGAGTCAATTCTGACGATTAACGGCGAATAAGCCGCTATAAATGTTACCTACTGTTAATATAATAAGGTAAAAATTATTTTTCATTACTCATACTCGGAAAGTAGGTCTGAAGTTGCCTGAGAAGCGGGTTGAAAGTAACCCTTTTCAGCCCTAGGGAGAATCGCTTTCAACTGACAACTGTCAAATTATTAAAAAAAAACTAGGTCTATTTTCACATTTCTATTGAACCATGTTTCAACTTTCTATACAGCCAGCGCGATGTAAAATTGAAATGACGTAAAGTTTAAGTAGGTATTAATTAAAATAAAATTCACTCACTTTTTCTTAAGCTAATTCCTATTTATATTTTTTTATTTTCTTTAATTAAAACTTAATAATTAAAGAAAAAATTTTTTTTAGGTCGCCACAATGTAAATAAAAAATACTGGCTAAATAGCTAGCCGGCCAAAGAAAAAGAAATAGGTGGGAAAGTGTCAAGCTACTATCCAATCTTCACTCATTTTTTCTTTAACTAATTCCTATTTTTATTTTGACTTTCCTTGCATTCGTAATGAAAAGCACAGTGTTACCCTCGGGAGAAAGACTTATTTAGTCCCTCGATCTATTGGCCAAACCCCGTCTCGGGACTAAATAAGTTACTTTCACCCCTAGGATAACAATGTACTATTTCATTACTGATACTCGGAAAGTAGGTCTGAAGTTGTAAGTAACACTTTTCAGCCCTAGGGAGAACAGTGTCGCTTTCAACTGACAGCTGGATACTGCAGAAACTCAAGTTTTTTTTTATGTCATAGGGGGGATACTTACTGGCCAGTAGCACGCCTAATGGTTGATTTATGTAAAATAAAATTCACTCATTTTTTTCTTTAGCTAATTCCTATTTTTATTTTGACTTTCCTTGCATTCGTAATGAAAAGCACAGTGTTATCCTCGGGAGAAAGACTTATTTAGTCCCTCGATCAAACCCCGTTTTGGGACTAAATAAGTTACTTTCACCCCTAGGATAACAATGTACTATTATTTCTATATACTCTCACCGAATCTAGAATATCCTGCGCCTCATCAGCTTTTACTAAACTTTCCTTGTACATATCTAGCTATGAGGCATATAGGTACATAAACGTATACTGTGGCTATATTCTAAGATTTCCTTGCGCTATAACGTTTATAATGCTCTAAGCGCGTGCGGTAGGTATCTTTACGAGCAATGCCGAGTGGATTACTAGGTAATCGCACTGGATTAGAAGGATGTCACAAATCGTGGCCCATGACCGAGTCTACGTTTTTGTCCTTGATTCAATTCATAAGCTTATCGCGGATGGAGGGTGCAGAAAAAATAGCTTGAGATTGAAAAATCAAATGGGCATTGATATGGCTAGTGCATATACGGACATTTGAAAATTCATAAAAAGAGAATATATACCTAAGTATTTATACGTATACTGGTGATCCCATTAGCACCATCCAAAATCATTGTAAGTTATATTATAACAAACGTTGAGACTTACAGTTCAGAAAGAACATATAAATTTACATCGTTGGTTTTGTACATTTTGCAATAAATCTCCTTAAACTATCTGTTATGCCGGTCACTGAGTCCCAGAAGTCAGAACCTACTTTTAGCGTGTTCAAAATTGTTCTTTGCTTTTAACTTGTACCACACACTTTTAACGATTCCCAGTTAGTTTTTACTACTTTAGGCTGAAGTAACGTTAAAGGTTAGCTAAGGGACGTAGAAACGCTTAGGCGGCTAAGACAATTTTCGGAGTTAAGAGATAAAATTGGAGGTTAGTGCCCAGCAGTGGGACCTCTTATAGGTATGATTATAATAAGGGTAGCAATAGTTGTAAATATAATGTAATTTGTCCGGCTTTAGGGATGTTTATATCTCCACTCGGAAGATTTGAAGTCAATCGCATAGAAAACGGGAAATCGCCCGCTGTGTAAAGTGTTATGTTTTTTGGTATTGGATGTTTGTTATTTTATATGATTAACTAAAGCTGTTGCCCACTCACGTGTTTAGATGTAGGTACGCTGATCAGCTGATCATGATCACCTCGTCAATATGACACTCATAGAATTACATTTTTTAAGTTTCAAACTATCATGACTCCTCTTTTCGTATACCGATTGCGACGAAATTATGCCTATCTTGTTCAAATCCGTTCAGTGGTTTTCATTTGATGCACGTAAAAATCTGATAGTTATAATGCATTATTTTCGTTTATCTTCAATGTACAAAATTACTGCTTACAGTTTAATTCTACGTACGTAGAGAAATATTATTTGTGACTGAGTTTTAGAAATGTGCCTTTTTTTTGTTTCAGGTAAGAAGTGATTACTGCGTATTACAGAAGATTTCAGTCTGGCACTGTACACGTACGTATGTGCATAATTAATACAATTTTCACAATAATTATACAGTTTCTTTTATTTATTTTTCTTGACTAAAGTAGGAGTTTTTTGTATTTCTTATTTTATTTATCTATTTATTTAGAACTCACTTTACAACTATCTTTACAGTTAGAACCTATGCGATATTTACATAAAAGTGTATAGCAAAATATGTTAAGTGTTAAGTTTTCTAAAAGTTTATAAAGGTTTTGGTCTAACAAAACATAATTGTGTAAAAAAATGGGGCGCGATGGACATCAATACTTGAAGAGAACTTACAAAAAATGAGTCCCTGAGTATCAGCAACTGTAAACATCAGCATTTGTTGCACACGTGTTTATTATCACAGCAATCCGGAAAGATATTTATATCTATTAAAAACCAGTTTCTTACTCAAAAGATAATATTTCGCCGCGCAATTCAATACTCAAAAATTGATCATGAATAAAATTAAACCGTAAAATTGATTGTGAAGCGCGTACAATGCGCGTTTCGAATAAGGCTTCTGTACCAAGCCAAGCTATAATCAGCATGAACGTGTTTGGAAATGTTAGCTTTTTTTTTATTATTTATCCTGCTGTAGTCACGTCCAAATGTTGCCTTAAATAAATTGCTCCGAGAATATAATTTCATTATTTTTTCTCTCTGAGTTATGCTAAAACTAGATGTTCTCGTAACTTTTTCTGGCACTGTCCAACTTTATTTGCCTTTTTTACCGACTTCCAAAAAGGAGGGGGTTATTTATATTGAATCCATAAAGACACCTACAGTTATATTGCTACATAATGTATTTATGTGTAACATGCGGTCGCTATTTTAGTAGATACCTACAATAAGTAGAGTCATTAAAAATTAACGGCTTTTTTACTCTCATTACCAATATAATTTTTTGGACTAAAGCTGCGGACTTAAAAAAAATTGAATAGATAAGCATGACCCTTGTACATGTTTACTTTTATACAAATTTCTTTCTTTTTATATTGTCCTGGTGTATATTAATCGTTAAATAAAATAAATGAATAAATAAAAGTTGAGCTTGTGATCACAATTTAGTGCAAAATATCTATCTCCCGCGGTTTCATTCGCGGCCATTTCGGAGCTCCCGCGGGAATTCTGGGATAAAAGTACCCTTCGTCCTTCTCCGTGCCACTCACAAGGTGCATTGAAATGGTGATCGGTCCAACCGTTCACGCGTGATGCCGTGACCAAGGGAAATAGGAATTATATTTTGTAATACATATGATAAGATTGATCTTATGATCCTAAATAAAAGGAAATTAAAAAAAAATACTCGTATAGATTAAGATTATAGTTATGCATGTGTGTATGTGATAATGAACTTTGATTAGGTACAACTATTTCATGCGGGAAGTTAAGTTTTCAAAACGAACCCACTAAAATATTTAGAACTGTGTTTATTTAAATAATTCATCCTTTGAGCCGTTATTTGTAGCGACCATATGTATAGTACTATATTAAGCTTTTATCACACGCAAAATATATCTAAATCTTTACATGTTATGCAATAAATGTAAACAAGTTGTTACTGACTCCGGGCGAACGAACGAATAAGTGAATGGTATGCGAATGAGTGAATGAAAGCCTTCTGAACACACACAACCATTAGTCAACTACAGCTAGCCATTATCCTAATGGGATCTCAAACCGCTCGCCCATTTGATGAGAGATTACTGACTCACTAATAAAGGTACATGAGTTTTACTGTTTTAAATTATCTCCGCTTATCCTACATTTTAAACAGCAGTGGAGGCGATCCTGTCTGTGAATCTTTGACTGTAATCTTTTAAAAATTATCTGTTATGGAATGGATTTGAAAAAATCAATTTCTAGTTTTTAGCTCGCTACAGCACTCTGTTGCAGTCAAACATAAAGGCATAGTGCCTGTATTTTTTTTTCGTCACAACTCTCTCTTGATTTCCTGATAAAGACGATGGAACGGTTTTTTTTTCCTGACTCTTATTATACTAATTCATTATTTTATGGTAATAGGGATGTTGACTAATTTTTTTTTTAGTCCATCTTGTAGATTATTAAAAAATATTGGACACGTATTTTTTCTTTTTTTACGTAATCAAAAAATAACGGCGATATATTGAGTTGAAATTTCGCGTGACGTCACTATTCTGAAAGTTTGTATGGCGGTTTTGCGGTTAGTGACGTCACGACCTCCTCATCCTAAACTTTAATGCGCTTTATCTCTGTATATTTTAATTTATTTAAAAAAGCAAAAAATACGTGTCAATTTTTTTTTTTTATTTTCTAACTGACGGACTAATTAGAATTTTGATTTTCAAAAGTAGTCAACATCCCTATTAACAAAGGAATATGGTAGTGCTCGATAGATTGCAGTGAAAAAAAATTTGCACTAGTTTCACTATTCAGGAAGAAAACAGAAATACGTTATCCATTTGTATTCAATAATGCTTGCGAATCCTCTTAAATGAAGTGAAGAAGATGATACCAATTTTGTTTTGAATGGATTAAGATAGGTTAAAAAAATAGAACTAATCACGCTCCATAATTGATCATAACATGAACACAGCGTGTTTATCCGTTTCCGACTCTCAGTCCGACAAAAAGGAGTTTCATTCAATCCATTCAACACATGTTCCGAATGAGACACGTTCACTCGAGCTGCGAGATCGAGCACAATCAGATGGACAGTCCATTTGGATAATCGATTCAACGAGATCGATTCACAACCCTATTCAACAATGTTGTCACTGTCTATAGCGGATTAAAAAATTTAATGAAAACCGTGTTTTCGATTCAACGAATATAAGATAAATAAATTGTACATTATACTGTCAAAGGCTGGAGCTGAGCAAATAAGGGAAGGACCAGACAGCTGCCGAGTCCTTCTCAAGTTTTTTTTAAACTGAGACCTCGCTAAATTGACAATGCTAAGAAGACGAGAGAGACCTATTTAATTAAGTCGCGAGTTCTAATATTTATTAAGATTTATAACACTATCATAATATTTTACCGCATCATTTAACCGTGCAAACTAAACGAAATCTAAATGAAATCATGTTTTGTCACTAAATTAAGAAATACATTTTTGTTTTTTTAATTCCACGCCTGTGTTTCCGGCTCCGTGTTTAATTTCGGACAAAATAAAGTATAAATTAAAAGAGCAAAAAAAGACCAAGCAGACAGGTGTCAAATACTTAATGACAATCCAACCATTTCGTTTTCAAGCTACAGTGGTTTTTAGTGACTCGACTTTTAACGTTGACCTCATAACTTATTGAGTGACCCGATATAAGCAGCTAGCATAATATTCTAATGCAAAAAGTAAATCTAATAACGTTTGCATACTTTTAGAAGATCTTCATGTGACGCGATTCGTATCAGTACAGAAACCATTTCGGTGGGTGAGTAACAACCTTACTGCTTTCAACCACTCATTCACTTACATGTAGGTTAAGAAGCAGTGCTTACTGTATGAAAACGCATAAAAGCGACGTTGGTAGGCCGTCACGCGAGCGTATCGAGCGTATCACGCCACCGCAGTGCGGTTTGATCACACCGATTTTTTAAGTGCAAACCTCTTTATGCACGTTGGGCACTTTTGGGATGGGGAACCCCCTCACGAAAATAATAAACGACTATAATAACAAACAACATCAAGTTACTCTTAACTTGATATTTCTTCAGCATTTAAACTTGATACCGAAATATTTCAACGAAAGGTGCCAAAAACGGCTACTTTTGACAGTTTCAATAAATCTTGTTTTTTGTCTTCTTCTTCTTCGTCTTTAATAATGGCGTCTATTATAACAATTTTTCCAATGACAATGTTTCCTAGTAATAAAAATATCTTCTACTTCTTCAAATATGGCAAAACGCCAACGACAATGTTAGATTGATCCCCAAGTTAGGTAAAACATGGTTCTCTCAAAGTTCAGTTTCTTGCTCAGGGTTCAAAATAAATGAAAGGTGAATGATTATTTCACTAGACTAACATGACACGCGTGTTTTTGGTACGGCTTTACCCTTCAACAACCTTTTTATATGTCACAGTACTGCAGAATTATCAACAAAAAATAAAATATTCGCCCTAATTTAAATATTCTACGATTGTTTTTTAAGTGATATATCCATAAATATCATAGAAGATAATTTACCTACTGTTTTTTAAAATGGATGGTGCTATTTTCATTCCTGTGTGCACCATATCAATGTCAAGTGTTAATTGACCACTAATGTTGCACGTTGATTTTTCACTTTACATTTATGCAAGACTTGTGCAATTCGCAAGAATAGGTTGTTGCCTATTAAATAAAGTTTAAAAATCTAACCGAACCTCGATTCGACGCAATAGATCCGCAAGTGTAGAAGGTAAGCACGGGCAGACATAATGAAAGCTCGGCGTGTACATATTTTCTATACAATTATTAGTTTCCATACCTACACGATATATTGTAGAACGAATAAAGAACGATGAGAGAATTTTATTGAATTTTTGTAAGCTTACGAATATTATTGAGGTACAATTTTCAAAAATTTATTTCATTGAATTACTTAGGACTTTTTTTACTTTGCATAAAATTGCCTGTTATCGGTTGGGTTGCGTGAGTGAGTGTGTTAGAGATCACAATTTTAGGTTTACTAAAACATAATTACATCAAAGACATTGGGCGAATTTGCTGAGACCTGCTAATCCTAATCTAAAGTTACTTAATATTTTATAGAGGTAAAGTTTGTGAGTTTGTGAGTTGTAAGGTTGTAGGAGGTAATCTCTGGATCTACTGAACCAATTTTGAAAATTCTTTTACCAATAGAATGTTATTAGAGTATTCCTGAGATTCATAGGGTACTTCTTATCCCGAGATTCCCGCGGGAACTCCGAAACCGCGGGAGAACAGCTATTTGTATTATAAATGCGAATGTTAGATTTCTTTGTTTGTTACACTTTCACGGCCGATCATGTCAGGGGTAAAGAAAAGGACATATTATCTAAGCTAGGTACTTTTTAACGGAATTCCCGCTGGAACTCCAAAATTAACACGGATGAAAAACAGTGGGGCAAAATAAGAGTAAACTATCCTTGTTCAGTTATTTTAATGGATCACCTTCACCATAGTACGAAGCTGTGATACTAGGTATACATCTAGAAGTTTTTAATCTCATAATGCCATTTATCGCCAACGGAATATGTAGGTAAGGTTAGTAGGGGTAAAGAGGGGGCATTATTCAAATAGTGCACTATCTATCAACGTCGGCTGACTATTACGTGCCGCCGCGCGCCGTCCGATGCAGGTGTCGTATTGACATATTGAATACGAATATAAATGTACTCTGTTTTCACATGTTACATTTTTACTTCAACATAATATTCCGTGGGCCTGATAACCTATATTTGGACGCAGATAAGCAATAACATGTTAATCCACAAAATGAAGTTATTGATACAGAACGATTTATTGAAAGTTAGAGAACGTTTTTCAATTATGTGTTTACTTCATTACATTGTATAAATGTGTAACAATATGTTGAACATAAAAAAAAATTTGACACAAAATGGCGCTATAGTTTTAAAACACGATTTACTCAAAATTTCTCCAGTGTGGGTTAACACACTATTGCTTATCTATGTCCATTTGAAGTGGCTCATAGGGAAATATTGGGTACATGCTTTTTGAAGCGAGTGTAAACCTAGAAATTTGTATAACGTCACGCTCTACATAACGGACCCTGGTGCTTGTTGTCAATGGTTTTGTGCCAACCGAATTCTGAATTCTGTGACTTATGATGCATAATGTTTGTGTGAAACTTCCATGGGTACGGTGAAACTTTGTTACGTTACCTTATTATATCCGTTTAATCCTACTATCCTACTAATATTATGAAAGTGAAAGAGTGGATGTTTGGATATTTGGATGTTTGAATGTTTGTTACTTAATCACGCAAAAACGGCTAAACGGATTTGGATGAAATTTGGCATGCACGTTGTCAGGGGTATAGAAAAGGACATAGGGTACTTTTTATCCCGGGATTCTCGCAGGAACTCTGAAATTACCGCGGGTGAAACCGCGGTGCACAGCTAGTCCTGCTATCCTACTAATATTATGAATGTGAAAGTGTGGATGTTTGGATGTTTGTTACTCAATCACGCAAAAACGGGTGAACGGATTTGGATGAAATTTAGCATGCACGTTGTCAGGAGTACAGAGAAGGACAAAGAGTAATTTTATCCCGGAATTCTCGCGGGAACTCCGAAATTACCGCGGGTAGTTTTTCGTAAGAATACATTAAGGTGTTGTGGTCAAATAGAATGCAGATTGCAGAGTGACAGCTTAGGCGCCACGTTCGAGTCACGTTTTCTCTTTGGAATATTGGTTGACCTTTTCGTGATTATATTGTCTTTGTTTCTTTTTTTAACGTTTATCGCGCGTCTACACACTGATACAAACACACGTTTTTTTTGTAAGTATATGAAATCCACCAACCAGTTCTATATTTATGCAAATTTAAGCAAATTAGCAAATGAGATGTCCATGCTAACAATCTGCAGTTGGCTTCGACGGTCCAACGTCCGCATCTGTCACGTCTGCTGCCCGATCATTGGTCACAGCGGTGAACATGAAGACAAAAATAAAATTTTTACTTCGCTTTATGATTCCAAATTGGTACAATTTACTAGTACCTACCGTATGTTTTCGATCACAACGAATTGTTTTTTAACGTAAAGAAAGATAAATTATATCTTAAGCCTAGATAGAATACAAGTTTAGCAAAATCAGTAGGTAATATAATGATAATCCATACTAATAATATTACAAAGAGGTAAAGTTTGTGAGTTAGTGACGTTTTAGGGATAATCTCCGGATCTACTGAACCTGATTTTGAAAGTTCTTTCACTTATAGGAAGCTACTGTAGTCCTGATCCTGAGTGACTGTAGAGTGAGTGAGTGAGTGAGTACTTTTTACCCCGAAATTCGCACGGCAACTCGGATTATGATTCGTCTCAAAACTCTTTCAGTTAAAAAGGTTTTTTTTTTTTATTTGGATAAAGAACGTAGGCCTACTACTACTACTACTAGTACCTATGCTTTGTTCTTTAAAATGTAAAGATTGTTTTTTGGTGATATCGTCGATGGTACGGTTCGAATGAACATCGAGATGCAATAGTAATAATTTTTACTTAGTATGTATTTCCTTTAATATGAAAGTCTGTGACACGGCAATTTGCTTAAGTGCTCTCGACTACCGCACGTCAGAGTTTGGATAGCAGTCCGAGACCGTTGCCTTGTAATTTAGTGTGTGCCACCGTTTACGCTGAGTGTGCATGATTGCACTCGATGAAAATTTGATTATTGACAGCTTTATAAACTGAACCCTGTGTATGGCAAAAGAAACAACGGTACATCGGAGCTCATTAAAATAAATATCGGAAGTATTACTCTGTTTTTTGGTCGCATTAAAATTTCTATAATTATTCTTGGACCCACCTATATCTCATCATACTTAATAGTAAAATACCATATACAATTATTCGATACAGTACTACGATTATTGCCTACCGAAATATCAGGATTCCCTCGGTAACTTTATGTGATATTTCACATCGCGATAAATAGTACATTGTTATCCTAGGGGTGAAAGTCTTTCTCCCGAGGGTAACACTGTGCTTTTCATTACGAATGCAAGGAAAGTCAAAATAAAAATAGGAATTAGCTAAAGAAAAAATGAGTGAAGATCGGATAGTCGCTTGACACTTTCCCACCTATTTCTTTTTCTTTGGCCGGCTAGCTATTCAGCCAGTATTTTTTATTTACATTGTGGCGACCTAAAAAAAATATTTTCTTTAATTATTAAGTATTAATTAAAGAAAATAAAAAAAAATATAAATAGGAATTAGCTTAAGAAAAAGTGAGTGAATTTTATTTTAATTAATACCTACTTAAACTTTACGTTATTTCAATTTTACATCGCGCTGGCTGTATAGAAAGTTGAAACATGGTTCAATAGAAATGTGAAAATAGACCTAGTTTTTTTTTAATAATTTGACAGTTGTCAGTTGAAAGCGATTCTCCCTAGGGCTGAAAAGGGTTACTTTCAACCCGCTTCTCAGGCAACTTCAGACCTACTTTCCGAGTATGAGTAATGAAATAGTACATTGTTATCCAAGGGGTGAAAGTAACTCATTTAGTGCCGAAACGGGGTTTGGCGCCCGAGCGTAGCGAGGGCGCCAATAGTTCGAGGCACTAAATAAGTTACTTTCTCCCGAGGGTAACACTGTGCTTTTCATTACGAATGCAAGGAAAGTCAAAATAAAAATAGGAATTAGCTAAAGAAAAAATGAGTGAAGATTGGATAGTCGCTTGACGCTTTCCCACCTATTTCTTTTTCTTTGGCCGGCTAGCTATTCAGCCAGTATTTTTTATTTACATTGTGGCGACCTAAATTATAATAAAGTCATCTAAAAAAATATTTTCTTTAATTATTAAGTATTAATTAAAGAAAATAAAATAATATTATTTATATTTTAATTAATTAATTAGCTTAAGAAAAAATGAGTGAATTTTATTTTAATTAATACCTACTTAAACTTTACGTTATTTCAATTTTACATGGCGCTGGCTGTATAGAAAGTTGGAACATGGTTCAATAGAAATGTGAAAATAGACCTAGTTTTTTTTAAATAATTTGACAGTTGTCAGTTGAAAGCGATTCTCCCTAGGGCTGAAAAGAGCTACTTTCAACCCGCTTCTCAGGCAACTTCAGACCTACTTTCCGAGCATGAGTAATGAAAAAGTATTTTATAATACCTACATGAACCGAGACTGCGTATAGCTATACTTACATTAGAAGTTTAGGTAACTCATTTTCTACATACCTAGTGCGTCCGGTTTTTAACAGACTTATTCTACAATTTTGCTTCAACTATAGTTCGTACATTATTGGCGAGATTTCAGTTGAAAAATGTGAAAAATCAAATAAAGATTCCACTAAAATCGCTTCACTCGTCACATCCGGAATGTAATGATAATAAATTTTCATAGATCATCAACCTTGTATGTCATTCGAAAATGAATCAAAGTCACCGCTAATCCTAAACTGATTTTCTGCGAACCGAGTTCACCCGCCGGGGTCAGATCATACATCAATCAAAATTTTGATAAATTATTTATGACGGCCGTCTAGATATCTCGACATCCTACGAGTATGGTGGTCGGTACAAGAAAAGAGGATTGACTTTATTAATTATTTTTCATTATTTCCCTTTTTGTTCCTACATTAGCAGCAATGCATTATTTATGTTGAATTTTGAAGTGGCAAACTTTGGTTCTGGACTACCTCGAATCATATTTTTAATATCAGTAGATAGATATTATACAAAAATAACTTAATATATGTACGTACCTACGTACTTCATCATACTGATTAATTAGTTTCTTGCTCTTAACGCTTTTGAAGAGTACGAAATAAAATAAGATTTTTTTTAGATTTGATTTCAAATTTTCACACGAAAAGTTTGTGTCTATGAGGCTTTATGAAACTTAAACGATCCTGTTTTTCACGGATAATTTAAAAAGAAAAAAAAAGAACTAAACGGTGTTTCACAGTTTCTATCTCACGTCGACTTTGTACATATCATGTAACAACATGTATCATTGTAACATGTGAACGGAAAGAGGAGTTACAACAATTTTAAACATACTCGTACATAAGCGCACTTCTGAACATCACTCCAACCAAAATACGAAATAATGAACAATCTTTATTACTAATATTTTAAATGCGAAAGTGAGTTTGTTTGTTACGCTTTCACGCCTTAAAGGCTCAACCGATCATTACGAAATTTTGCATACACGTTTACAGGGAATTCCCGCGGGAACCCCAAAATTACCGCGGATGAAACCGTTTCAGTTGAATTCAACGGCAAAAATATTCAAAAAGTGGGACATTCATCATCGAACAGAACCACGCCCAACAACAATTTTTTCAATAAATATTGTAATGTATAAATATTTTCAAATGATCCAAAGCAAAACTCCTAAAACAAAAGTAGGTACCTAAACCCTAATTTTCTTATAAACTTAATGACTGACGCTGAGAAGGTTGATGATGAACTATGAATCAGAGTTAATTATAATGCATAGTCAATTTGTTTTATCAAAAGATCTACATGTCTGTCGATGTGTGCGTCATTATAATGATGAATGATTCCTGTTGACAGTTAGTTGGTATCGGGAACTAGATAGCTGGATACAAATGAATCATTATGCGGGCAGTTGAAAGAGAGTTAGCATTTTTTTTTATCAATTTATTTATTTGCTCTTACATGTTTGCTTAAAAACTAGTGCCAGGAGCTCCCAGTAAGCTTACGCCCGTGTTGGGAGTCACCGCTCTTCTAAACTTATAGTAGTAAGTAATAATGCAAAACCAGGTTAACGTTATAAAGAATCAAGTAATTTCTAGCTTAACTTGAGAAAAGGAAACTTGGGCAATTTCCTGAATTTAAGCTAGGAGTACAGAACAAGTAGACAAGGAGGGAAGAAGGGGATGGGGGGGAACTGGGAAACGGGTGGGAGTGTATGGGAAACAGTTATTTAATATGAGGGTAGGGTATGTGTGAGAGTGTGCGTATGTATATGGGTGTGTGAGAGTGGGTGTGTATGTGTGTGTGTTTGTTTAGTGTTCTTTAATCACTAAATAGGTATACATTTATTATTTTATGATTTTTTTATACAAAAGCTTCAATTATTACTAAAATTCGACTTACAGTACGCGTTAGAAATATTACAGAAGCTGTCAAAATAGCGTGGGAGTTCTTACTATATTGGCTAATTTAAATAAAAAAAACCTACACTTGAGGATTTCACCCGAGAGTCAAGTGATCTAAACACAAAACGAAAATTATATGTACTTACCTATTTTAAAATAAGCCTAATGCACTAATTACGTGGGTTCACTTCAGTCAACTTACAAATGATAAATTATACCAATTCAATTCTTACCCAAGTTAATATCCCCTTTACTAGACTTTTTTTTAAAGACCATATGATCATATCATAATTATTTCCTGAATACTACTCTCTGTCAAACTGCAAAAACAGTTTATCGGTAGGCAGTTGCAACAAAATCGTGGCTCGCTTGGCTTTATTTTTTTTTATCTAATTTATCAGTGACTGTGGTTACAATGAACATTTTGCAAAACTAATCGTGACCCATTACCTTATTACTTTTGACCCGAGGTGGATTTCATCGATCCAAACCACACCGTGTTCTGTAGTGAGTACATGCAGCGTCAGAAATATGTAACCACTTTTGGACGTCGTTGCATCTTATGGAATTGTAATAAAGTTCAATGATTGAAGTATTTTTGATACTGGCTGTACATACCCATTATCAGATCTACGTATGAACCTTGCGCTCACACAGCCTTGGAGTTGAACCGGTAACTTATGGTATAATTTACACCACTTTACCTACATTATGCGCAACAATAGGTCTTGTTTAACCTTTTTATACCTGTTTTCTATACTTACATGGATAAAACGATCAGCCAATATCGAACCAGTACGGGGTTATGTCTTGATAATGTTGAGTGTTAGGACTGCTGGGTGATGATGGCAAATAGAAATGAGGTCAAATGCAAATAGTTGTCGATAAAAGCTTTTGAATATTTTTTCGAACTAGTCCAAGATCACTTGATGTTATGGGAAGTATAGACATACTGTTATTTTAGTATTCTTATTTCGCAGGTATGTACTGAGACGTATTGTAAACTTTTTATTTATTGGTGTCTAGGCAAACCTCCAGCCAAATGTAGGTAAGTGATTACACACGCATATTCTTACGAATTTTGCCTTACCGGTTATAATTTCTATGATAATTAATAACTAATTTGATCCATACATTACATAAGATAACTATACCTATATAAATTATAATAATGTATTTTATTTATCATAGATCCACTAGATCCACTAAATAGGAAACCTTCATATGAGTAATAAACAATATAACACACTACGATTTTCATTTAGCACATAAATTATGAAAGCTCTAAAAAAGTCCATTTAATGGAATACTGAATAAAATAAGAACATACGCTTCAATAATAATAATATCTATTATAAATAACTACGAGTTGTAAATAAAAGTAAAGTTTGAAAATAATTTAACTTTAATATTATTTTAAAAGATTTGTTTTTTTATCACCGAAAGCTATATTATATATAGTAAGTAAATGAAACATTTTTTTTTTAAATGAAGGTTTCGTACATTTTAAAACGATTTTTATAGTTCGCTTACAACATAATTGAAATTTCGAGTAACAACGGCATGGTTGACTACGCATCCCTAAAATGTAAGTTTTAAATATTGTTATCGTACTTATGAATCTCTCATAACTCACAAGTGACTATAAAATGAAAACATAAGTCGTTAAGTTCGACTATATCTAGACGGTTTATAACTCTTCATTCATTTTGATTACTAACTGCAGTCGATCGTAAAAGTATTTCGAGTATGAACTCTGTTTTCTGTTGTACCCACCCTTTATTCGTAACAGGTTTTTATGGTCAGATAATATCAGGCTATAGGCTATTCTCGTTTTAACCCAACTTACTTGAAACAGCGAATTTTTTGTGGAAATCTAATGTATGACAGCTGAATGCCTTATTTAAATGACATAAGTCAAAGCAATTTCGAATTTAGGTTTGTAGTTCCTGCAGCAAAATTATAGAAAGTTTTTAATATCAACTGTACCTACTCCCTAGTCCCTACTTACAATACATACTATGTTTTGTACTGCCATTAATGTATATGTATATTGTATATATATACCCATGAATATTATCTACCGACATGTTGTGTTTTTTGACACTTGTCAAAAAATATTCAATGAGGTACGCATTAACTTTATTAACGTAAAAAAACATTAAAACCGAAAACTTTTAAATCACAAGTTGACAATTCAATTTTATTTATTAATATTGATTTTTATTATTCACCTATCAGCAATGATAACAAATGAAGTAAAAAAGATCGTCGAGCTTTTAAAAGTTTCTATTTACAAAACCATCAGATTTTTTCTCTATGTCAGTAAAAGTGCTTTTAGTTATATGCAGCTAATTGGTGATATAGACACTTCAATATCATAGATATAGCGACACATAAATGGATTCAACTATTCTAAAAAAGCATTTACCAATATATTTCGTTCCACGCCAGCAGATAATATATCTTAACGCTAGTTTTTACAGGGTGTTAGCAGTGAGTGGCGTCTCCAATTAACCTCGTATCAAGCTGACAACTAATGATATTTTAAATGAAAACACTCTTTCGGTTCAGTTGGTAAAGTCAGAAGAAAAGTTTCTGCATCACGCGCGATATTATTCTTTTCTAAAACTAACCGTGAGTTTACATTGACTTAATGTTTAGTAGGAAACAAGTATAGGTATATACACCATTCGAAATCTAAATCGATAATTTATTTATATTGATCCATTTAAAAGGAAAAAAAATATTGAAGTTTTTTTTTCACTTTTTCCTGAATATTAGATTTTAATTAAGTACACAGATTTATACTGCCAGTAAGTTAAATTTTGGTATTTTTTTTTTTATTATTACTAACACTTACGCTCATCCTAAGTTACAACCTAACATAATAATACGTCTCTGGTAAATATACCGTATATAGCCCTAGCTTTTTGTATTAATGTTTACATCAGTTTCGCTTTGACAGCCGCTAGCGATCAATTGGGCACTTTTTTAATTTTCATTTGTTTGTTAGGCTCGATCGTTGTCAATTGGAACTTAGAGAAAAATCCAAAAGGTAGGAAAGAGCCGTGAACTCTGTCCTATCTCTACATAGACACCAGTATTCAATGTCGTTTAATATTCCGAACTTTACTAAAGTTTTTTTGCTATCTGTACCTATACGATGTGTCGGAAAACGCGCGATCTCGAAGGCGTTAGCTCTTATCTGACGTTTAGTTTTTGCTAACACGAAAAGATCTCCGGTAATTATCAAACTGACGCGTGCAGTTTGCTGAGATGTGAACGAAATTAATAGCGTATATTTAGAAAAAAAAAACCTGTAAAAGTTCATCGAGTTGGATTCATGACGAAAGTTTACGTCAAACGTCCTTTGACGTAAACTGAAGCTCAAGAAGATTAACTTTCTAAAAAAAAACTAAAAAATAGTACAATGCTCGAAGTGCATCCAAGTGTACCAGTAAGTAACATTATTATAACATTAAACTAAAAAATGATGCGCTGCATTTCACACGGTGAATGAAATGATTAAAAAAAAAATTAAGTAGGGTTGTCTTAAAAAATATCCACTCAAATCCAGTATCAAAGCTGTAAATACCATAAATGTATTGATCGACGCAAAATTTGATTGGGATTTCAAAAAAGCGTTGTAACATTGCTAATAGGTGCTACTCCCCGAGTTTTCTTATTAATTTCCCGCATTAATTGCAGAGTTCCCGCGGGAATGAAGAGACAAAAGTACCCTAATATGTCCTCTGTGACAACGTGTATGCCATGATGATCGGTGAAGTAGTATAGGCGTGAAAGCGTAACAAACAAACAAACAAATTTTCGCATTTGTAATAGTACTAGCTGTGCTCCGCGGTTTCACCCGCGGTAATTTCGGAGTTCTCGTGGTATAAAAAGTACTCCCTGTACTCCTGACAACGTTTATGCCAAATTTCATCCAAATTCGTTCAGCTGTTTTTGCGTGATTAAGTAACAAACATCCAAACATCCACACTTTCACATTAATAGTAGGATTATGGATTACATAAATGGTTGTTACTGTATGTTTTCATAATATCTTCGTTTCCTATTTATATGTATTATAAATGTGAAAGTGTAGATGTTTGGATGTTTGAAAGAAGGAAAAAAAGAAAGATTTATTCAAGCAAGAGGAGAAACACAACACAAATGAACACATACAGAACAACACAAATAAAATCAATTAAATAATAACAAAATAAATAGGTATGTTTGGATGTTTGTTACTCAATCACGCAAAAACGACTAAACGAAATTACAGCGGGTGAAACCGCGGGGCACAGCTAGTTAGTAAATAAATAGACCAAAATTAAATAAAATCATGACGTTGACAACCCTGGTAAGTACCTACATTTTATTGACATCTATATGTGAAGCATTTTATCTTTGGTTTTTGAGTATTAATACGTCATGTCCTCATGTCTTTGTCCTCTGTATTAATGAACCAAAGACGTTCGTATTTGTCGACTGAGCTTATAAATAAAACATTCAAACGTTTTGATATCGGTTCGTTGTACAAGCTAATATAACCTTTAAGACAACAATTTCAGAATTTCAAATCGTTTTTTAAACCGTGCAATTTAACTTGTGTCATTCGAAATTTTTTATCCGATTAGTTGCTATTATGTTTGAGTTTATGTATTGTCGTTTTTTTCTCTTCTCTTCAATTGTCATGCTTTTACAACTCTATTCAGAGCATCTTATTTAAAAAAGCAGAAGGTAAAAAAGTTGTATTTGTGCATTAAACGGAACAATTCTGATAAATCTTTTTAGGGATAAATACAACGATACTTTTTAGTACAAAAATTTCATAGTACCTAAATAGTTTGAGTTTCGTACTCATGACGACCGATTTTTTTTTTGTAAACAGAGAACATGCACATTTCATACATACCCGATTCTTTTTAATAAAATCATGACTACTTATCTTCAGGGTGGAAAAGAGAAGTGTACCTATCCAGATGATTATTTCATAAATTTTAATGATTTTCCAAAACATTGATATTGTGCCATGCAATCTGCATCGCTTAATGTATAAAATGAATAAAAAAATAATATTCAAAAAAAAATTGTCAAGTGTTTATAGTTTGTGCTTTCGCCGCGGCTCTCATACGTTCTCTAGGAACTCAGATGAAGTCAAAGACACTTCAATAAAAAGAAAGTGAAACATACATTGTTTTATTTTTATCATCCGTCGTCCGTTTGTCTTAATGTTTCCACCACTTTTTACAAATTATATAATCTTATGTCTGTAGCCAAAGATATTAAAGAAGCAATTAATGATGCAATTAAATTATGCATCATAATAGGTAGGTAATAAATGTATACTTGCGAATTTTCTATAATCTACCTACTCGAGTAGAGTCGTCATATTGTTTTTTTTTTCTTTTTCTACCACTATCGTAGTAAAATATGGGCAAACGGCGTCATAAACTTGGACAACAACAAGACGTTAAGCCCACAGCGACAGTATTACACTGGTAAGTGACGTGTTGTTATCATGTGCGACTTGCGAACCCTGAATAGGATAGGATAGACGACTGAACTGGATTTGAAACGTGCGCTGTGTTTAGTTGTCCGCTGACTCTATAAAGTAGGACTTAGTTTTGTGCGGATGGATCTATGATACCTATCTATACATAAAAATAAAATAGAAGTGTCTGTTTGTAATTTAAAATTTAGAGCTTTTTATTAAGTGCATATGAAAGTATATAAGGTAGGTACTTACATAAAAAATCAATTTGCAAAATTGTTCTCTGTCTGTCTATCTGTCTTGTTCCAGCTATAATCTCTGGAACGGTTGGACCGATTTTTACGGGACTTTCACTGGCAAGATAGCTGATGTTATAAGGAGTAAATTAGGCTACCTTTATTTTCCGAAACTGTGAATCAGGGAAACCGCGGGGCACAGCTAGTTTATATAGCCGTGCCCGTAGTTCGTTACGTATAAGTTTCACGCAAAAAATCTTAATTATCTATAAGTACATAAAAAATGCTTTGTCCTGAATGACTGATGGATCAACGCACAGCCTAAACCGCTGATCGTAGAGACCTGAAACTTGGAGGGTGTGTTCTTTGTATAACGTAGGCATCCGATAAGAAAGGATTTTTGAAAATTCAACCCCTAAGGGGATGAAAAAGGATTGCAAAGTTTGTATGGAACAATTCCGCGGGAACTTCGAAATTATCGCGGGTGAAACCGCGCGGGACAGCTAGTCTTTAATAAATATCTTGTCCTGACAATTACGACCACAAAATAAAATAATTTAGATCGGTAGAGCCATTCCCGAAGTTTTCGAGACTAAGGCATGGCAATTTATATACGTACTAGCTGACCCCCGCGGATTCACCAGCGGTAATTTCGAAGTTCCCGCGGGAATTCCGGGATATAAAGTACCCTATGTCACTCATGATCACTGTAGCTTCTTATAAGTGAAAGAATTTTCAAAATCGGTTCAGTAGATCCAGAGATAGCTGTTCCCCCGTGGTTTTACCGGCGGGAAATCCGGAGTTTCCGAGGGAATTTCGAAATAAAAAGTACCCTATGACACTCAGGACCACTGTAGCTTCCTATAAGTGAAAGAATTTTCAAAATCGGTTCAGTAGGTCCAGAGATTACCCCCAACGTCACAAACTCACAAACTTTTGCTCTTTATAATTATATAATATATTATTAGTATAGATAGGTAGAATATACTACCAAGATATCTTTCGTGATATCCGCATGATTATTTTAATACCATCGGGAACTAGGATTTTTCCACGATGAATTATATAGTAATAAAGAATCTAAAGTGACTTTACACCATTACGGAGCTAAGTGCTAACTCACATACATAGGTACACACAATTTTCATTTTGATTTGGTTTTTCAGTTTTTCGCTTAGACCTCCCAACAATATTTTCTAGCAACCGTCTTTTTTAAGCTGGTTGCGCACAAGCCACTTGCGACAACGACTTGTAATCAGCGACAAGCTGCGGTTTACTTACAGTTGTACGAAATTACTGCACATGTTGAATCGGTGAATACTAAAATATAGGTTAAATGACGGTGTGTTTGAAGATCGTATTAAACACCTAGCGTGGAATGGGAACTAGATTTCAAGTTAGACTGCGGGAACATACCGTTAGAAACTTGCCGACCGATTTTAAACTTGAAGGTCGAAGCTAGCCAATCGGGCACTATAAAGTGCCCCATGATATGGTTTCCTCACGATATTTTTCTTCACTGATAGGTCAATTTATTGTTGAGATTTTAATCCGGAAAGTATAACCCTGCATTTTAGGCAGTTTTCAGGCAGTCTCGGTGGTTGTGGGATTGGGAGGTCGCAGAAGTGGTAAAAAAGACGCGGCTACCAACCATGTATATCTCATATTAAATACTTGTAGATTTCAATCGCACGTTATGGCAAGTTGGAAACATTTTGCTTCGTGTCGTTCGCTATTTGCTACTTAGATATTATGACTGTCTTGAGTCAAGTGTCGGCCCGAGTGTGTACCTACAGCTTTATTCTGAGCAACACCTTTATTTAGAAGTGACGCTCGCAGTCTTTTCCCGTTCCGAATTTATGATCTACCATCGTCCCCTCTCTATACTTTATCCCTGGAAACACCGCTTGAAAGGCAGAACACCCTGTTTATGAGAGCGTCGTGACTTGAAATTTACACCTCAGGTGTGCAAAGCATTATTAGTTATGACTTTATTATATTTGTAACGGCGTAAAGTATATTGTTATTGTTTTCGTAAAGTATATTTTTGTGACAGGCGATTTTTATTAAAAACGTAGGCGGCGATTTTACTCACTGAACCTCAATTTTTTTAGATTACTTTACTTATACCTGCTGAATTTTAAGTAAAAAGAATAATATATGTAAAAGGGAGTTTTTGAACAAACTATTAATTTTTCTGTTTGAAACGTAAAGATAATATTATTATATAATATTTACCTATGGTTCACAGAAAACTAACTACGATAGTTTTCTTTTTCGTTTTAATTAAAATATTATAGGTACCTACTAAATTGAAGAAATCTGAATCTAGGGGCAAACCGAAATGATCGGGAATAAAAAAAACCACTTACAGGAACAAACAATATTTACTTTTATTGTTTTTCGAAGTATTCTCCGTTGCAATCAATGCACTTTTGCATTCGCTCAAACCAATTATCGAAACAGTTATTCCAGTTTGAAGTTGGTATAGTCAAAATGGTTGTTTTGTATGCATCAACTGCTTCATCTGGGTTCGAAAACCGCTGACCTCGTAATAAATCTTTGGTTCTTGGGAATGTAAAATAATCATTGGGGCTTAAATCAGAACTGTACGGAGGATGGTCCATCAACTCCACGTTTTTGTGCTTTAAAAACTCAATCGTCTTTCGAGCGGTGTGGGAGCTTGCATTGTCGTGATGCAGGATTATACGGCGTCTTGGGTTATCTTCACGCAGTTTGGATATTACTTCTGGCAAACAAACTGTTGTGTACCAATCAGCGTTAACTGTTCTATGTTCTTGCAAAGCGATTGTGGCAACGTGGCCTTTTTTTGAGACAAACGAAGCCACCATTTTTTTTGAAACACTGCGAGATCGTACAACTTTTGTTGGCTTGGTTTCGCCTTCGAACACCCAAACGGCGGATTGGTGTTTTCTTTCGGGTTCATATGAATATATCCATGATTCGTCACCTGTGACGATGTTATAAATAGCATTTGAGATCCCTTTGTTGAAGCGTTGCAGAGTAATGCGACACCAATTGACACGAGCCGCTTTCTGTTCTTCCGTCAGGTTATGGGGTACCCAGCGGGAAACTAGTTTCCTGACATGTAACTCATCATGTAAAATCGTTTGGATTGCATTCATACCAATGTTTAAAGTCGCCCGCATCTGCTCATATGTCACATGTCTGTCATCCTTAATGATTTGGCGCACCATAGCTATGTTTTCAGGCGTTACCGCCGTTTTTGACCGACCTGTAGAGGGAAAGGTACTGAGAGATAATCGTCCGCATCGGAATTCTGTATACCAGCGATAAACCGTCGTTTGACTTGGTGCTTCACAGCCAAATAAGGCCACAAGTTCAGCAAGGCATGTTTCTTGTGATAATCCTCGTCGAAAGTTATAATAAATAATCGCACGAAAATTTTCCCGTGTAAGCTTCATTTTCGCTATCCTCTTGTAAACTTAAAATTGACACTGTTCTTTTTTAAAATCTTTTCTTTCTAATTTTTATATGGCATTATATTAAAAAGAAAAGACGTTTTTATATAGCAAAAAGTTTTTAATCCAAGCTTAAGTATAATTAATGTATTTCCGATCATTTCGGTTTGCCCTAGGTACTAACGCGAGCGAGCGTAACGTCACTTGCATTATATAAATGTATTATTTCTCCTCATTATATTATAAGTTTTTTTTTTCAAATATAATATATTGCGAGTCTTCTGCAAAAATACTATCAATTTTAATTTTTGTATAAGTACTTTATTTTTAAATAACTTCACACTTCCGAATCGCTTGCCACCATCTATTTGCACCTACTAAAATTTTAATATACCGACAATTTTTTCTCTAACCCCGACGATCTATTTATTTATACATCAGCTGACTTTCAGCCCCGTGTTGTACGAAATCGAGTCGCTCATGCGGCGTGCCTACCTTTAAACAGCATCCCCTAAACAAATCCTCTGGAATTAAAAACCCAATCTAAGTTATCTCATACAATTACCGTCCACTTACAACGCCCCAGACGTTAGCTGGGGGTGGCTAATAATAATAAAAATGAAGGTGAACTCGTCACGTACTTAGTAAGTGGGCTCTGATTCCCCAGGGTCCCTCCGATGGGGATTCGAGGCGGGGACAGGAAGAGGAGAATGCAGTTGCAATTCCTACAACAGAGGAAGACCCCGTAATAATACTTACCTGGCAATCTACTTGAATGAAATGAATCCATAGAGATGTAATTTCTACATAGGTTTATAGTTGATATGATGAAATTATTATTTTTTTTTCAAAATTCAATAATTGCTATCATTTTATGTTTTTTCTTAGGTATTTTAACTTAACTTAAGAGTAAGTAATGCACTTTTTACACTTGAAAAAAAAAAATCCAAAGTCAAGCTAAGCCTACTCGTAAGTCAGTAAATTTTAATTTCGCTGT
This sequence comes from Zygaena filipendulae, assembly GCA_907165275.2. NCBI lineage: Eukaryota > Metazoa > Arthropoda > Insecta > Lepidoptera > Zygaenidae > Zygaena > Zygaena filipendulae. The sequence goes on from OU015653.1 coordinate 11,363,052, forward strand.
TTCTCGGGAGAAAACTGCAAACTTGCAACATCTCTGTTTTTTATAACTTTACTATGGTAACGCGTTGGTTTTGTACTTCAATTTCGAATAATATTTTGAATGAAACTATCGCTCTAGGCTTCAACCAAAATAAAAAGTATTTTGGTCGAAGGCTCTAGTTATAATATCTATATGGCTTCCGCTATAGTACTTATATTAAGTCTTAACGGGTGGAATTAAGACATAATATTGTATGCCGTAAAATATCGTGTAATCATCATCGAACTAATATGAGTCGATAATTTGTCGCTTAAATAAAAAGTCCAAGTAGTACCTAAGTAAATCGATGAAGGCGTCAGGGCCGTATTTTCGAATCGTTCGAATTACTTTCGCACACAGAATCGCACATGCGCATGTTCACACAGTTTTTAAGCATTCAAATGCAAATCTTGCAATTCGAACGATTTAAAAATACCATCCCAGTACGCATCCCGTAGGTACTATGCCACTAGTCGGACATTCGGACCCCCGCCCGGTTCATCTGACTTTTTCTACTCGATTTGTGTATTTCATACATGGAGTACGTTGACAAACCATATAGGTTCGAGCCACTAACAACTAAATGCCACTCATAATAAGAGCAGCTAGCGCGAACCAATAAACAACCAATCTTTCCAAAACCACTAATTAACCAATAAGCGCGTACCTACAACGCGATGCCGTGACGGAAAATTTGGCCTAGCACCCATCCTTACCGTGCGATAAAGAAATTTATTCTAAAATTATTAAACGAACTCCTTACCTTACCCTTACCCTTACCCTTACCTTTACCCTTAGGAAGTACCTTACCCCAGTAAAAAAGTGATAAAAATCGATAGTGTTGCTACTGAAAAACTTGCTTAACCTACCTTTTCAAGTAATTAAAAATGTAAGTGATATAATAATAATAACTACTAATATTATTGTAAAATCTAAAAAAGGCACTTGATTTTGGTCAAATACGTCTATAATGATTCAATAAATCAATAATAATGTTTGTTTATAATTTTCAAAGTAGCACAACGAACTCCAAGGCAAATCGTGTGGTAATTTAGTTATATCATTTCCTCTTTATTAATATGTGATAATATGAAATGTATTCAAGCTCGAGACATAAATTAACTGCTTGCAAACAGCGTCGGTGCATTGCACTTGGATATGCCGATTTCATCGTATAAACGGTCAGCAAAATAAACTTGATAATACGTATTTATCTTTTTCTTTATAAATAAAAATCAATTTTTGTATGTTTGTCATCTATGCATTTGTATGTTCGGTCCGATTGTAATGAAACTTTTGCGGGTTATTCTGCCTACTTTCGCAAAGGTTCCTAATTCTGATATAAAGAGATCCTGCGGGAATTCTGAAACTCACGCGGGTGAACCTCCGAAACGGTTTGACCAATTTTGACGGGACTTTCACTGCTAATTAGCTGATGTTATAAGGAGTAATTTAGGCTACTCTGGAGTTCCTGCGGGAATTCCGAAACTTACGCTGGTGAAACCTCGGGGCACAGCTAGTGTATAATAAATGGGAATACGTAAAACTTACAAATGTTATATTATCCTACATATTATATGTTAGAAAAAGAATAGGGGGATGTTTGGTGCGTTTTATCCTTATTATAAATGAAGAAGAAGAAGAAGAAGAAAATACATTTATTTCAGCACAACACACAAGAAAAAGAAACAAACATCAACAGTGCCTAATCTAAAGAGACGATAAATGCGAAAGTGAGTTTGTTTGTTTGTTATGCTTTCAAGCCTTGGCGGCTCAACCGATCATACTTAGAGTACTTTCTATCTCGGAATTCCCGCGGGAACTCTGAAATTAACGCCGGTGAAATGTCATGAAATTTTGCATACCTATTATAACACTTTGGCATTGATACAGAAACGGACATAGGGTACTATTTTCCTATTCCCGAGGGATCTCCGAAATCAACGCGGGTAAACCGGGTAAAACGCAGGTCAAACCGTTAAAAGCTCTTGCAAGCAGCACGGAGTATGCTAACTGTCCAATAACAACAAGCATATCGATGCGCTGTGGTTTATTGAACTCATTCGCACCTTGACCCACGAACCCCGCAGGTTAGGTTCTCGTCATACATTAACATTAATATTATAATATTTGTAACGTTTACTTAAAATGCAATAGAGCTGATAAATCTTGTACAAAGAGGAACCGAGAATATTTTGGACTTTCCAACTGGATCTCTTTTTCTGATTTTTATTTGTACTATGTAAATAATTTTACAAAGAAAGAAAGTTTGTTTGGTATTAATGTATAGAACTATACAGACCTGCTCCAGAAACGGTTTTTTAATTTTTAATGGTTTTTTAGATAGTGTGGTCAAAAATTGTAAACACACTTACCGAACCCGTAGTAGGAGCTAGCTTTCAAGTAAGCCTGCAGGAATACACTGCTTAGCGACAGATTTTCAATTTGAAGGTTGTAGTTTGCCAGCCGGGTACTAGAAAGTACCTAACCATCATGCTATGGTTTCCTCACAATGTTTTCCTTCACCACTCATGGTCTCTGATCTGAACCCTCGCCTTGTGGCGCTTCATTAGAACGCTCGAACCACTATTAGATATGTACAGGGATATCGACTTTTCACCAATAGGAAGTTACAGTATCGATGAGTAGCATATAATTATATATGTGTAATGTGTATATGATACTTTCATTCTAGGATAATGAGTTTGAAAGAGATTCTCGAATTTCACGCGCCAGGAACATCTATTTAGTACATATTGAGTACAATAGTGACCAGTAATTTAGTCTTGGAATAGGATATAAGTAGGGTATTTTTCATTTCGATATAAATAGTTCCTGAAGGAATTCCCAAAGTGACGTGTGTGAAACCATTTGAAGGGAAACATCGCAGCCATAGTTATTTATATTACGAAAAAAAGAACACGACATTTTAAGAACAACAAGTCGTAAATGCGGACAAGTGGATCCCGTCATCAATTTCAGCGAAAAGCCCCAACAAATTAAGCTACGTAAATATTAGAGAGGTCATATCTCAAAACGTCGGCAGGGCTTAAAACCTGAGGCACTTACAAACAACGACTCGATGACAAATAGCTCGCATACTTAGTAATGTAAAGCCTCAATACATTTTCGCAAATTGCATTCCACAGTTTTTTTTCCAAGTCTGTTATCAAAAATCGACGTGGAATCCGATTGGTGCAGTGAAGCCAATGAAAATGGAATGTTCTACGGAGCACGTTACGTTTGTTCAACGTCAGTAACTTACTTTGCTATTTAACTAATAACGATTAATTATGCAGATGACGGCACTTTGTGCTTTCGACTCGAAACGAGGTTATTAGCTTTTTGGTGTTTTTTTTTTCGTTCAGGTCTTTACACTAAAATGTCGGGTCAATATAAAATTTGCTTGTTAGATTTAAGCCGGCCGTTACACAGAGTGGGGCCCTTGTTATGGCAATCTCGTTTGGCCCTTTAATTCAGCAACGTTATAATGAAAGTTGCCTCCCGCCTTCGAGCTAATAAAAATAAATGCTAAAAGCAAGCCCAACTTTACGGGCAACACTTTGCTAAAACGTATTTTTAGTACGTACGTACTAATTGGTTCAGAATTTTTGTGTGCGCCATCCAGCACTAACTGGTACGGTCAATGCTAAGCCCGCTTGAAATATGCTAATAGGTATTATGATTTAGTTGATTTTCATAGTTAAAAATAGAGTAATACCTACTTAGCAATTATCATAAAAATAATTCATTAGCAATTACCTACCTTTAAAAGGTTTTTTTACTTTTATGTATAAATTTACTTTTACTTTTACTTTTAAAAAACATTTTTATTTATTATCTTTCAAGTTTGTAAAGTACTAACGTCCAATTAATCTCTCTTCGAGGCAGCTTTTGTGCTGATCTGAATAAAGCGAAGGCGACCCTTAGACTTGGACTATAATAGGTCTGCAGGGCTACGAAAGCATCTACAGTTCTATTATATTGCGATGCAAATATTAGAAAAATATTGTGTAAATAATGTACCTATTACTTAAAAAAATACAATCGTAAATAGAAACATAATAATAAATTTTAATCTATCTATATATTATAATAAAAGAGTAGAATCCGCGATTCTGTACATTGAATATTTTTACCTAAAATTGAGAGGGGTGATAAAAGAAGAGTAACCAAGCACAAAAAAAAGTTTTTAAAATTATTTTCTGTCTGTCTGTCTGTCTATCAGTTCGCGATAATCTCCGAATCTGCATGCGGTTTTCACAGGTAAATTAAGCTTAGCCTGGAGCTACATATAGGCTTTGATTCATTGAAATCGGATGTCAGAAAAAAAAGTTGTTGTATAAAAACCTTTCGTGCGGTTGTAACCGCTGGGCACAGCTAGTTAAGAAATAAGGTAAACGTTTTCGACGAAATTATGTTTGAATCGAGATACTAGGTATACAATTTTCATCTACCTACTTCATGAAATATTTTAAACGGAAGATATATTCAATTTCTGTTTACAGAAATTGAAACCACTAGGTACTATTTATAGTACCTAGTGGTTTCATGTCTACGTAACGTCATATGAAAAAAGAACGTTACTGATGAATCATTAAAAAAAACTGAACCAAAAAATCATTGTTTTACTCGGGTGAACGATCTTTTCATACAATTTACTGGCGCATCAGCGAGAATACAAAGAAAAGGTCGTTGTTTTACCCTTAAGGTATGTTTGAATTTTCATTAACAATATATGTATAGTTATACGAATATAATTGGATAGTTAAGCAACAGAATATCTGGGCGACCGAGCTTCGCTCGTAGCGCCATCTGTTGTTAAGCAGAAAAGCAATACCAAGCACTGATTTTTCATTGCCTGAAAACAAGGTTAAAATGAAGTTTTCTAAAAATTAAACCAATAAACAAGATCGATTAAGCGCCCCCGAAACCCGTGCATACTTTTCATGATTTGGTAAATTGATAAAAATTTGCCTGGCCTGTAGGTAGTCTTTCGTTTTGGGATAATCCGGGCTTAAAAATACAAATACATTAATATAAGAACGTACCTAGCCATTATTATTTTTGCTTACCTTCTCTTTGATCAGCAAAGCTCTCGTTTCGTAATTAATTGTAAACATTCTAACGAATCATTTGGTTGGAATAGTTAGAATCATAAATTCATCAGGGTAAATCCGCTAGTTTTGTGTCCCAACTTTTACGTAACTATACGTACATCTAGGTAGCGGGTACACACACACAAGTCAGTAACTCGGCGATACGAAACGTAGATTCTCGACGTTCCTACGTATATACCTTACTCATTGTTCGACGCAAACAATGACTGTTCCAGTGGGCAGTGCATGGTTGACTCTGTAGACACACGGGTTATCCAGTTAGTTATCAAGACTACGTTAAACAAGGTTTCAGATTTAAATCTGAAAGATTCTCGACGTTCACACTTAGTAAACTAGACATAGGTGATAGAAATAAAACTTAAGTGTTTGTTTGTAATTCCAAAGTAACAGCTGTAACTTGGGTACTTTTATTTTAGAAAAAAATAGTTCCTGCAGGAATTCCGAAACTCGCGCGGGTTTTCACAAGGCACAGCTTGTAATAAATATTACTTATACACAAAGAGCTTCAATTCTGCGAACGCAAACACAACCTAGGTCTACCTCCTTCAATAAAGTTGTCTCCATACTTATTCCCATGCTCACATAACTTACACTAAATCGGTCAAGGGATGTGTAAGGAGACCCTTAGCGAAGTAGGATTGCAATCCACGTGAGTAAAATTGATGACCTAGGTCCTAGATTGTCATAACAAGCAAATCGAATACCTAAATACCTACCTACTTCGATACTGACAGTCGGACAGCTAGACAAACAGTTTATTTACTATTTTGTTTCATATTATACAAAGAAGAAATTGAATGTGTTTTAACTCAAAGTTGACCAGTTCCCTTTATAAATCTCTCCTTCGGCAAATAGGTTTTTACTTTATATGTTAATTTTTTTTATAAACAAATTCAAATCATGAAAGAACTTGAACATATGAACACTCAAGTGTTCGCGTAATATAGACTTTACACTTGAGTTAGCTGAAATACTTGATGTAGTAGTCTTGTCTTCATTTCAACAACATCCTTCTAGTTAGCTCTATCATAGGCTATTGTGTCAACCCTACCATTTTTTTCTCCGTTCTTGTCACGGGCGTCGCCCAATTAAATTCTGTAAAGTGATGAGATTGCCACAAAGGCATCAGTAGCCTTTTGTCCAATCAGCCGGGCAAATGAGCGGCCCCGCCGGGCTGGTAATGTAGAAAAAAAAAAAACTTGTTTTCATTTAAAATTGGAGAGCAGCAAAACAAAAGTTCACAATTTGAATTCGTAAAAAAAGTTTAGCGGCTAGACAGGTACACTAATTCTGTAAACCCACTGGTTATTCTTATAAAAATCAATGTTAAGTAGGTACATAAAAGGTTAGGTATAGTAGAATTTTATTGTAAGTATTTATGTTAGGTATATTAATTGCAATCATAATATCTCTTAAATTCTTCATCAAAATTAATGAACAAAAAAAAAAAAAAAGTTTAAAGCATACCTACATACCTACCTAAGTTCCCGTCTATTGTAAACATAGATAAATATTTAAATAATATTTTCACTCTGATAATAATTAAATATTACTAAATAGGATTTACGCGGACCTAACGGTCAGTATTTTGTATACTGATAAGTAGGCATACCTAACATAGTAAATGCGTTATAAATGGTTCTCAAATCAAAAAGTATTTTTTAATACAGTTGCTCAAAAAGTGGCGTATTGCAGGGACGTTTAGCGTTCGGGATGTGGGCTATTACATACTCGAGCTTTTTGTTTGCCTTTCCCGAACTCGTGCGTTCTCTTTGCCAACTGTCAAAAATGGCGACACGACTTTTACACACTTTTTGCATTGCGAAACGTAGGTTTCGCATTACTAATACGACTAGCGCCATCTCTTGATCACAGTTGGAACTTAGTTGAGTTTGTTGTGTTTTTGATATTTTATTAAATTGCTTAATTTTTTCGTAACTGTATTAAAAATAGTTGTTCAGTACACGTGCGGAACCGTCATTGCAACTAGTTCCGACTGTCAACCCTCACCTTCGGCTGCGCCTCGGCTCGGGTAGACATTTGTCGGAACTCTTTGCAATGACAGGCTTTCCGCACTTATAATGAAATATACTATATTTTGTTCGCGCTCTGCTCACTGTTGAAACCTGAAAATCGAGCACTTATTCAAAATAGTGTTGTTTGTAGACTGATAAATTATAAGAGATTTTTCACTGACAAACATCGTTTGTAAACCTAAATTAGTCTAATATAAGCCCTATTACTCTGAAAAACTTACTTTTTATTAATATGTACTTACATCGCAATTTTTAAACAAGACGGCCTGATCTTTTATGACAAACCAATTACAATTTGTGCCTATTTAGATTTTTCACTTGATGATTTTTATATAGCGACAAATTGTGAAAGGAAAAAAAATATTTTTCTGGAGGTCTCTCTAACAACGCTCCTAAAATGAGAAATACGTTTCGTTTTTACTTAATTAATTTAGGAACGAGCTTTGGGTCGCCTTTACCGAATCAAGTTTGTTTGTTATAAGTGGCTTGCGTTTATATAATAACCTTAAAATATAAATGTAGGCAAAATGAAAGTTAATCCATATACTTTGCTTGAATAAATCTTTCTTTTCTTATCTTTTTCTTTTCATTTATAAACTAAAAACCCAAGATCGACATATTAAAATTCAGGGTTAGGTACACGTCCTCAAAAAAAATCCATGAAACTGAAATGAAAGGAATCAGAAGATAGTCCTTTTTGATTTGTACGTATACATAAAAATACAGCTTTATTTAGTAAATTTTGAATGGCCATGTAAACTACCTTTTCTATAACTATAGAAACATATTATACATGTTTTTTGTGCAAAATATACGTGAACTCTACCAAAAAAAAAGATAAGATACTTAGCGTTATTGGGAAACGTTGTGTAAATAGGCATTCACATAATGTACATAATTATATATTCAAATAAGTTTGAAATTTACTTGAATTTTTTATATATGTAGGTCAGCATACTATATCGTCTCGTGTATCAGTTAGGTACGTTAATCAAAACTAACAGAATAACTATAGCTATAAAAATCAGTATGAGTAATATAATGTTGTCTCCTTTAGTTAATTTTATAACGCGCTATAAAACATTTTGTACCATAATACTCTTAGAAGGGACTAAACGATTTAGTGCTCAGTTTCGAGCCACTCTCGCTGTTAATACGTATGAAGTTGTAAATTCCTTAACGACGATACAGTCGCAGTAAAAACAGCGATTGTTCTTTTATAAAATACTAGCTGTCCCCCGCGGTTTCACCCGCGGTAATTTCAAATTTCCCGCGGGAATTACAGGATAAAATATCTATAAACCTCCCTCGTGAATCACTTTATCTATGGGTGAAAACCGTATGAAAATCCATTACGTAGTTTTAAAGATCTAAGCATATACTTAAGGACAGACAGACAGCGGGAAGCGACTTTGTTTCATACTAGTGATGCGAGGATAATACATACTAGTAGATCGCCCACAGTTCAATCGTATTAATTTCAGAGTTCCCGTGGGAATTCCGGGTATAGAGGACCCTTTGTCACTCAGGACTACTGTACCTTTTTATAAGTGTAAGAGTTTTATAATTGGTTCAGTAGCTCTGAGTTTATCTATTACAAACAAACAAAAAACAAGTCTTTTCTTTTTATAATATTACCTTAAGTATGGATAAGGATAGGTACATTGAAAAAAAAAACAAATTATTGTGTATTACGTTGTGCACGTTTACCTTTTCAATTCCATTCAAAATATTTGTAGGTAAAGGTTATTCTATCTAATTTTTGTTGGAAAATATTGGATTTGTGTTCCAATTTTCTCCCCGACTATACGTTGTAGAGATTCAAAAAAATTAATCAAATCAACCGTACAATCTATCACGGGGCGATTAAATTATTCACTTTTATTGCTTTTGTGATGAATTTATTTTCCCTTTTCTTATTTTAATTAGGTATTTTTCTATTTTTGTAAGAATAACTATTATCGTAAGTTATGGTTATACTCATAGCACATTGAACTATAAATGAACTATAGACGAAACCTGCTGATAATAGACAAACACAATCACCAACGCTCTACATAGCAAAAAAAAAAACTTATATAATATTATTCTGTATGCCATAAACCCTCTTGTAACTATATTTGCAGGGCACGTGACTAAACCAATTTTGAAGGTGCGGTACCATCATAATTTAGATTTTAGAGGTAGTGATTAGTGAAGCATGGCACTGAAATACTCTATTTACTTTACTCTACTACCTTAGTTAAAAACCACGCTTTGTATTTTAAATCTATCATACATTTTTTCTGTGTTTTAAGGACTATATTTTAAGTTCGACAGAAAGTATAATTATTATAGACTTCAGCGATGAAAGTACCGACTCTTAAAACGTAGTGATTATTTGTTCAGTGGTTTGAATGCTGCAGGAGTATTAACAAAAAATAGTAGTTTACATTTAAGTAGGTACCTATTCCACAAATGGAACCGTCTTTTTTTGTTTTTGTTTTTGCATATAATTTCCTAGTAGGTATAATTTTTCCGCCAGTGGCACTAGTGTCATGCTAGTGACACTGGCTGAAAAAGGCATCTTCATTTGTACTGATTTTACTTTGCCATCGGCATTTTTTTTCTTGCCAAGTTCCAGAACACGTTTGAAATATGTAACTAGCGCAACGGACAGAGCGAGCGCAGTCCGATTCGTCGACGGTCACGTCCCGTCCTATTTCCTTTTTGCTGCTCTGGAGTAATGTGGACCATACAGCCTAATGGTTGACCGTTTAGGATGCCGTCACAAGAGTCTCCGCTGTACGCTATTTTAAATTATATTAATGGGTAGGTACATCCCTAATACACGCGGGTATAGTAGGCCTCAAAACTAACATGATTAACATTAATTGACGGTTGGAAATGGTTAGAAAACTATATTTAGTACGATTGCAATATTAAGATTTAGTAAATGTCAAATTGACAAGTAAGAGATAATTGGGCTAGTCAACTGGTCATCACCTTTATCATCAATCTCACGCTTTTTTAAGAAAATATCTGGGTCACCGAGCTTCGCTCGTTGTGTATAGCGCCATCTATTCTTACGTATAAAACAGACAGTCATTTTTAATTTCCTGAAAACACGAATAAAACGACGTTTTCTAAAAATGAAACCTAGCTAGATCGATTAATCACCCCCGAAACCCCCTGCATATCAAATTTCAAGAAAATCGTCGGAGCCTTTTCCGAGATTCAGATTATATACACACATATAATATATGTATATATATACAAGAACTGCTCGTTTAAAGATAGTAGATATCAGTGCTTCTAGAATAGGCTTACTTATGTAGCTTAAATATTATGAAGCTAAAGGGAGCTCCCTCCGCCATTGTGACTTGACAAGAAATATGTAGTAGCATTAGTAGCAAATTATGATACGGTAATTAACGTCACTTTTAGGTCCGGTTTTTAACATGGTAGAGATGGGCAAAGGGGAAAGATATTTCTTGATAACCAATAGAAGAGGGAAGATAATAAAGACAGCAGACAGACAGATATAGATCCTGCTGAATATTTACGAAACGTGTCTTTTCCTATACCGTATAGTTTTAAGAATTATTTCGAAGCTTTAAAATAAAATAACATTAAATTACCTCCATTTTTTTTTTGTTAAGCTTCTAAAATATTTGAGCTACAGTACTTAGTATTCAGGAGAGTTTTAAGCTTTTCTCCGGTGATTTATTATCTAAAAGAATTAAAATTTTCATACGAATCGCATTCAGTTGTAATAATTTACAGACAAAAAAAGGTTGAATTAAGCACTCACCTTGCCTACGTGAAAATTAAAAAGTTAAATAGGGCTCACCCACACGCGGTTCTAGATCGATTATATACAAAAAAATAAATCAACTCAACTTTTTTTTTGTTGAGATTCTTTTTGTTATTTAATTATCTGTGACTCGGGCGATTCTCGTAAATAGCTGTGTGGGTAACCGGCCAGCTTAATTTGTACACCTACAGTTTAATCGGATGGCTTTTATTGGCATTTGAATAGGGGTCATTTTTGTGTTTCCGAGCTATAAAATTTATGTTGCGTGGAAGTGTGATAAAATCTCATTCACAATATTTTTTTTGCTGGCATGTCAGCAATCGGTGAGCGCGTGTCGTTTTAACCGCTCTTCATTGTACGACCATTCTGTCGAATTAAGGTAAATGTGCTAGCGCTGATAAATATTTATAACACTACTGGATGTGACTTTATAAATTTAAAAGATATACCTATTCTAAAGTATACTTATATTTCCGTATCTTGATCTATCTTCTCCTATACCTATATAAAAAAAAGCCAAAGGTCACCGACTCGGTGACTAAGCACGGAATCTTTACAACTACGTGACCTAGGTAAGCTGAAATTTGGCAGGTAGCTAGTTTATAGGTAGGAGACGTCAGCTAAGAACATTCACGCAGAATTCCCGGCGGAAACTTTCAAATTAATATATAGGTGAAACCGCAGGAAACCGCTAGTTTATTTATAAAAAGAAACTTATGGACATTCTACGAGGCGATTGGAATTTATAAGATATAAATAGACAAGATTTTGAGATTCAAGAGAGTTTGGGACCACAATTTTGAAAATTTTGTGTGATCGATGACTGGATCGAATGTGGCCGAGAATTCTCCAGGAGTGTGAATTTTGAATTAGACGCCACGTTAAGTTTTCGTAATGAAACCTTAGGTGTTATATCTATTTTAAACTTAATTTATCTTCGGGACGCCGTTCCGGGAAACAATTTATAGCAAAGATCATTATTAATCAACAACTTTTTTGTCAACGTAAAGTCAAGGGACTTTTATCGAGAACACATTCAATAAAACATTAAGCATTAATTATATCCAATTACCAGAAAACAATCGAAAGAGTAGCACCAACGCGCGATCCTTAAATCTTTTTCTCTTATCTGATTTTAGAAACATGTAGGCTCAATTAAAAACTGTTTTAAGTCGACCCGATCGATGGCGGGGATTGTGCGCGTGACTGTGCCGTAATATCTTACGGCCGCACTCAGAGTCGGTTTAATGATTACTTAATTTTTAGTAAAGATTTTAAAAACAAAACTTCCACACTCTGAGACGTTCATTAACTTAATGTTAGTTGGCTACTTGACAATTTTTTTTTGTCCGTTGTGTAGATTATTAAAAAATATTGAACACGTATTTTTTCTTTTTTACTTAATCAAAAATAACGTCGATAAATTGAGTTGAAATTTCGCGTGACGTCACAACCCGGTGCAGTTTGTAGATACGGGGCTTTTACTGAATAATGACGTCACGAGTCCCCCACCCTAAACTTAAATGCGCTTTAACGCTTTAATGTTTATTTTCATTAATTTGAAAAAGCAAAAAATACGTGTCTATTATTTTTTTATTTTCTAGCTGACGGACTAATTAGAATTTTGATTTTCATACCCCAGAAAATACCCAATTGGCATTTAACTAATTAAGTTAAATTTAGTTAAATGCCAATCAATATTATTTTAATGAACGTCTCAGATTGCGGCAATTTTGTTTTAAAAGTCTATAATTAAAATAAGTAATCCTTAAAACGACTTTGAGTGTGGTGGTTAGTGCCTTAGGTAGAGAAGTGAGAGTTCGTATAGAAGTGTCAATTTATTGATCGTGCTAAGGCATCGGGTTGAGGTTGTGGGTTTGATTCTCACAGGGGGTGGAGAATCCTAATAACAATCTCTTAGAGGCAATCCGTAGATTACCTACTGTTAATTATAAATGCGAAAGTATGTTTGTTTGTTACACTTTCTCGTCATAACGGCTCAACCGATCACCATGAAATTTTTGAAGTGTACAGAAAAGGACATAGGGTACTTTTAAGCCGGAATTCCCGCGGGAATTCCGGAAATCCGAAACTCACGTGGGTGAAACCGCGGACACAGCTGGTCTAAAATAAATCACTAATAGCCGTGTCAATTTCTAACCCTACATTAATTGAAGCTTGTGACTCTTTGTACTTACGATGGAATTTGGAATCTCAACACGAACTTCCCTCCTATTTCGCTCTTCAAAGTTTGAATTTCTATATCTTTTATTACTATTTACCTTAAAAAACCTTACAAGTATATTCCAATTATTTCTCTAGTTCATGTACTTTTAGTTTGGGTTCGAATTTCAAAAACGGATGGACGTGCCGTCGTCTTTTACGACATCCTTATAAGATAAGACGCAGTGGTAGGTACAACTAGTGTATTTTTAGACAATACCGGCTTATACTACATATTTTATTAATGTCGTAAAATACACATGTATATTTTATACCTACCTAAATTGAAAAAAAAAAAACTGGTACCTAGGATTCTATTCGCTTTTCAAACATGTCGATGTTAGTATATCTTTTTTTTTATTTCTATCAACACATAATTAATATCTTATCAGATATAGATAGATTCTCAAAATTATTTCATAGTTTATTTAATCCATTTAGATAATCTATTTTTGAACTTATTATCAGTTTAGCCCTCATATCAAGATTGAAAAGGCCGGTCCTTAAAGCAGTTCACGTTCAAAAACTAGTCTTATACAAACACAAGGCGAGTTTCCTATTATTTATAACTACCGAGTAATAAGAGTAGGAAGTAGATACCATACAAGTGCAAAACTTTGCCAAACTTGAGTTGATCAGGACCCTTATTCACTATGACCATAATGCAACGCGTTAAGATAAGGCGCCACTTAAATTACTTTTCCTTCGTGTTCAAAGAAGTTTCACTTAAAAAAAATTCATTTGCAACGTTTTTTTGTCCTAAAGAATACAAATTTCTTATATTTTAGTACCTTCAGTTCTATATTATACGAACTGTAAAATTGGAATACGGGTGAGGTTGTACGTAGAGTAAGTACCTACAAGTTGAAATTTTACAGTCGCCTTGGATGTGCTTCAATATTTTATGGGACGGTATCGGCCGCTAATTTTGAAATGTGGCGAAATAAGGTGCATTTCGGCTCAGATGCTTCTATTCCGTGTTATTTATGGCCGCTCGTCGCCGACTCTCGGCTTTTACTGGTCCGGTTTGGCGTCTTATTGAATTTTGATGGTGAAACATTTTGAGTTACGGTCAGGGAGGAGCGAAATTTTAAATTTCATTCGTTTTTTGTTTTTCGTAAGATTTTGTTTTTTTTTTACTTTTGTCTGTTTTACCAGTCCCCTGCTTATTAATTATTTATGGGTGTTTCTTAACTTAAGAAGTTAATTACAAATAGAAAGCAGCATTACCGAAATTCTAATAACAGAGATGTTTGAAATTCGTTATAGATGAAAAACTGCTGTCGAAACCCTATAACATGCTGTGTTTACTTTTCAACGACGACGTGATTTTATAAGATTAATTTTTACGTTCGGAAGAATTAATCTTCAAAAAACTAAAAGCATTTTTCATTATGATTTAATTTTACTTTTATAAATACGTAGGTATATATTACATATTCACATCCGTCACTTCGTTTCACAATCCAATGTATGCGGAACTATAGCGATGCGTGTTAGCCCATATTTCTTATCCAAAAATACAAACATAAAGAAACTGATATGTGTTGATACTATTTAAATAGGAAACTTTTATGTAAGTGTGTGTTTCGAATCCATTGATGATTAATTATTGTATCTATCTTATAAAGCTTCTATTTCTTTTGATACGATAAGGAACAGCTATATTGTGTTTAGAGAAATGACCTTAGCTCTACATAAGATATCAAAACAGCAACGTATTGTAGGGGGTTTTCTAAGCAATCGGTGAGAGATTAAAAACTTTGGTAAAACTGAACTTATTTTGTTAAAGAGGAACAGCTTCATTTTAAATAACTCAAAAAAATAAAAACATTTTTGCACCAATAAACACATCAAAGCATTTTATTTAAAATTTCTCATACGGAAGCTGATGACACATTATTGTTTGTGTCGTCTCGTTCTAACACACACAGCATGACAAGACGTAGGTATCACTTACAAATCGTTACGGTTGAGGATTTGTAACAAGTGCAACACGATATTTCTGAGCTCTGGTGTGTTTTTTTTTTCTTTTTTTAAAGACATCGATACATCGTACAAAGTTGGCCATCAACCTGCAGATTGGACTCTCTAATTTTGTGGTTTCAAAATCACACAATAGAATAATATCAATTACATTGCCTTCGATTTTACCGTTCATTTTTGATGTGAAAAGCCACCGATGGATTCTGTAATGTAATAACAACTGTAATTCCTACAGACTAACTTTTACGTTTAGCATGTTGTGACTCAGTCAAAAATAACGACTTCGAAATGTAAGCTTACCACAAACGGAGTAAGCTTGTCTAAAAGGGCGGGGTAAAGAAAAAGCTCTTGAGTAACGGATGATGACCAAGTGTCATTGGACAAGACCTGTAATAAGATGACCCAATTAGGTATGTGATGAAGATTATGAGGCCCAGTTAAATTTAAGTAGCGCAGGTTCGAGTTGGATGAGGATAGCTCAAAATCAGGGACATGGAGATAGATCCTTGGACGTTTGTGGATAGTGGACAATCAGATGAAACAACCACTAAAGAACAGTGGATATCTGTTGACTGAAGTGATGATGATAAAGAAAAGGTTACTTGTGCCTACAATATTCAACACATTCTCAATCAATTTCTACGTTATTTATTTTCACTTGAATGGCGACCTCTATTTTAGAATAATGACTTTTTTACATTTGTGAGAATAATCCTCGTATTGTTTTTAATTAGATATTTATTAATAGACTCCTAGTAAATAAAGAAATAAGAAAGTGAATTTTAAGCAACGGTTTATAAACAAAAGTTGTGTAAAAACAGAATAAATTAAATAGAACCTTGCGAAACTTTCAAAGCCAGTTGTAAAATAGAGTTATGTAAATGATTCAAACGAAAAGGCTGGTGCGGCCACAACAGATATTAAGTTTACCTCGTAAACTTTGAATTTGCTTTAGATCTCACAACCTTGAAGTTCGGTGTCAGTAGTGTGGAAAGATGATTTTGTAGACCGAGAGCTAGGCGTCGCCTTGTGTGGACCACAGGCAATGTAACTACCGGTAATTTTTGACAAAGTTTAAAAAAGTGTAAATTATTGCGTCACTATATTATCAAGATAATATCTGTCTTCAACACGGGAAAAATAATTCTGCAACTAAAAAAAAACCGACAATACTATCATTGATAAACTCACTCAAAGTTCATCATCACCTTAACACATACTAAAAAGGTTAATACTTTAAAATAAAACGACATTTTGTATTTAGTGAAACAGCTTGGTTTATTGTTATTGTTTCTATTAAATTTATACAACCGTTTGTTGTAATAAATACCTAGATGAAAAAAAAGTCACTACTTATAAGTATTATAAATGCAAAAGTAACTCGGTCTGTCTGTCTGTTACGCTTTCGCGCCTAGACAGCTCAACCGATCATCATAAAATTTTGCATACACGTTTTCAGAGGTACAGAGAAGGACATAGGCTACTTTTTATCCTGGAATTCCTACGGGAACTTTAAAATTTTCGCGGGAGAAACCGTGGGGAACAGCTAGTAATAATAAAATTTTATACAACTATTTTCTATTTTGAAAAATATATTAAATATATTATATAGAATAATATTAAAAATATAAATTTTTATCATTCATAATTGTTTAAGGCGAAAAATTATTATATGATAGAAGCAAAGACTAGCTCTTGGACTATACAAGCGATATTTCACATATTGTGGTAACCAAACAGGTCAGAAGTAAACAAACAAGGCACGGATCTACTGCTTCATATTCAGTGGTTATCAACCTGCGGTTGCTTTTAACCACGGTTTACATTGACTATGGTTTACATACATAAGTTATTGTATTTTTTATAGAAATTGTGATATCTTTGTTCCTTATTAAAAATAAACTCTACTTGAGAAAGTTATTACGGGTAATAAATAAAAGAGTTGTAAATACGTTGTTCTTATTAAATTAGTATTGCCTCGACCGCACATATTGCAATATCTCTTTTTTACAGAATACTTATGAGAGAGACGAACAATAGCGCAATCGCTATAAATGTCGCAAGGGCGTGTAGGTATGTAACTATAATAATTGTAAAACAAAGTCACCAATAAAATTGTAACAGTTACATTACGAGACAGATAGATAATATATAAGGCTCGCCTTTCCACAGCCCATGTTTTGCGAATTACTGCGATAGATAGGTGATTGCAGAACCGTGCTATTTTTCAAGCACCAATAACTTATCTGCACTTTCTATTGTGATATGAGCACAAAAAGGGGTGTGAGGACTCTTTCTCTCTCTCAATCAATGTCTGTTTGCCAGTTTAATGCCTTATTTGTTTTTAACATCTGTTTTATGTCAAGTGACTGTCGTAAAAACTTTTTAAAGAGGGGTTGGAACTTGGAGCACTGAATGAAAGCTTTGTTATTAAAATTATAAATAAACCACTCAAACATCATTTTCGTAACCAAATCTGTGCTCAAATATTTAGATGATATACTCCATTAGTTTATGATATGATATGATAAAAATAATATTAATTATTATATTAAAATTAGTTTTATTATTCAATTGAGGGTAATTACTGAACTTAATAGGTAGGTAACTATAATTAATTTTGATCTATATTTCCCACAATTTTTACTTGCATCTTGTGCATAATTTTTTGTTCAATAAACGCTTTTTTTAAAAGTTATAAGATTGTTTAAAATGTGTCTGAAGTTGTCCTTGATATGACCTCTCACACTCGTCTCAAAATAAATATAGATAGATATTGACTATATCTCTCCCTGCGTTATGTCGCTTGCATCTCTCAGTCACGTTCAGCTATGCATTCCACTCTATATCAGTGACTTTTTTTCACATGTTCATCAGCAGTTCTTTGATGGGGTTGAACAATAAAAGTCACATTCTTATATCAATTTAAAAAGTATCATAAACATCTCAGAAACGAGCTGCGCCGGCGCCGCTGCGCTGACAAGCTTTTGTCGCGAAAGCCCATGGAGATTTTAGTCTGCCATCTTGTAATTGCGAGTGCAATAAATTCTGAAAGCTTAAGAACACGTCTGTGACCACCGCGAGTGTGGCGGTGGGCGGGAAAGTTATTTATATTTAATTTCTTTAATGCAAATTTACAATTATCTCGTGCATTCGCATCTTGTTGAGTCATGTTATACCTACTTATATTAACATTGGTCATACTGCATTTTGTTTGTTTACTCAACTCCTCGTATCTGGTGACAAGAGCTTTTGTAATTTATTTATAGACTAGCTGTTCCCTGCGCTTTCAATCGTGATAATTTCGGAGTTTCCGCGAGAGTTCTGAAATAGAAGGTATGGCCTTCTCTGTACCTCTGACCACGGGAATTCCGGGATATAAAGTACCCTATGTCACTCAGGATCACTGTAGCTTCTTATAAGTGAAAGAATTTTTGAAATAGGTTTAGTAGATCCAGAGATTATCCCTACAGCTTCACAAACTCACAATTTCCGAAGTTCCCGTGGGAATTCCGGGATAAAAAGTACCCTATGTCACCCAGGATCACTGAAGCTTGCTATGAGTCAAAGAATTTTCAAAATCGGTTCAGTAGATCCAGAGATTACCTCCTACAACGTCACAAACTTACAAACTTTTGCTCTTTACAATATTAGTATAGATTTAATAACTATACATTTTATAAAGATTCTATTTATTTTACCTATTACAATTTTTATCTACTTATCCTTGTTTGGTCCTAGCGTGAGTCCTTGTGTCCTGACCTAATTTTCCTCAGCTCATATTAGAATACTCAGTAAAACAAACTACTCGTAAAATCATGTCCTCGACACGTGTTGTTGTTATTATTTAAGCACTAGTGGGAACTATTTGTAGCAGAATAATCGTGAATCTTCCGTAAAATATGAAACTAAATAAGAAGAACCGTTTCTCTTGGGGAAAACACAGAATACACTAACAAAGAGATACGACAGCTGAGTAAAGTTGTGTTATTTTTTATTAAGCTTACAATATCTTTAAACTAGACGAAATTAAACTATTCTCTGGCACCTATGAGTGGTTATAACGTTATATTTTCTTTTTGTGGATATTTTTGACCCCTAACCCTGACGCCAATGTTGTAGAATGACGTAATCA
The DNA here is from genome assembly GCA_907165275.2 of Zygaena filipendulae. Taxonomy (NCBI): domain Eukaryota; kingdom Metazoa; phylum Arthropoda; class Insecta; order Lepidoptera; family Zygaenidae; genus Zygaena; species Zygaena filipendulae. Next base: position 11,382,366 of record OU015653.1, read on the forward strand.
AGTCTCTTTCAAATACGACTTTTTTTTCTCTGAAATCACCTGTGTTTTGTTTTCAAAATGATAATAGTAATATTAAAATTTTAGCTTTTTTACTTAGTGTGACTCTACTGGGTTTAGATGGGTACCTACCGTGAACTAAAAACTATGGGAAGAACTAAAAACTCTCTCCCTACAAGTATACAAGCTCCGCTTTTTTATCTGAAGATTCTTGGTTCAGAAATAAGATAATTCCAATCACAGAGGTATTATATTATCATACAGCGATAGTTTCTAAAAGAACTTCCTTCGAGATTAGGGCACAAAAACAATTGATGTCTTCGTAGCAAAGCGCTTTTCGTTCGCGTAGACGTAGTCATGTGAACTCATATGTATCCACCACACTTTCAATTCCATCAATTTGCGTCTACTGAATGTCGTTCTGTGCGTATTAATCCTATCATTACAATATTTTTTTTTCATCTTATTATGATTATCTATCTTACTGAAAAAAAAGAGTGTCGTATCTGACTGTTTTGTATACAGTCTTAGTCTCAACACCACATGAAGCTGTTCCGACCTCGTATCTTGGCATAGCTATTGCACGACGTGCGTTCGCATATGATAAGAGTAAGTGCATAACTCATCACAGACGTACCTACCTACTTTATAAGGAAAACATATTTTCGCGTGCATTATAAGAGTTTTAAATAAGAGTTTTATTAGATACGACAAAATGTATTTTGCACTTTTCAGAAAGCTTACAGTTAGAAATACATAATTAGGTTAAAAATAATAGTTACAAGTAAGGCCAATTTACTTTCACACATATTGCGGAAAGATATGACTGTAACATTAAAAAGGTTGACAGACATGATGTAAGTAGGAACTATAGAAATGTTTTTTTAATTTTTAAATTAACTGTTAGGTACCTTTTGAACCACTGATCTGTCCTATTAAATACTGCTCTATAAGTGCAGCATGTAATAGCTACTACCCACACTGCACTATAGCAGTGAACGGCGTGTCCTTTACTTTTGTGTTTTTCCGTCCGTTCAAAAGGCGTAAGTACCAAATTTTGCCTCTACCATGGTCTCCACACAAACCACCCCCCTCCATCCCCTTCTACCCCGTACACCCGTTTCCCCCTCATTTCACGGCTATTAGTTAAACTTGTTACGTACGCGTGGATCTCTATTAAAATGCAAATTGAACACCTCTGAAATCGGTTACCTATAATATTTTGTTATGTGTGTATAAGCTTCTTTTATTTATTTACCCATCAGTAAACAATTCCATTTGCTATACTTTTATTTATACAATTTCGTTTTATAAGCGTTCAATTTCGTCAAAAATCTCTCTATACGAATATTATAAAAGGTCAAATTTGCAAGTTTTTAAATTTATCCAATAACCTCTAGACTCTAGATAGTAAGCTACTGTATCCATGAGTCCGCAAATTGACATGGGTGATAGATACCACGGGGGAACAGCGGGTACAATGGGCTAGTCAACCAAATTTTAGTTTTTACTCCGTCTTGTAGATTAATAAAAAAATATTAGACACGTCTTTTTGAATTTTTTACTTAATCAAAAAACGGAGGTACATTAAGTGGAAATGTCGCGTGACGTCACAACTAAACGGAAACAAGCCTATTAAAACCGTTTTCTAGATATTACATACAGACACTTCGGTTTTATTTAGATATATTTATCTTTAAAGGTATAGATTTATCCACGTTTTTATATCCTCAAGTCGAATTTTTAAAAGTAAAAATTATAGAGTATTGGCTGAATGATCTCGAATTTAGAATAAAATTGATTACGTTCGTTCAGCTGAATCCTGCAAGAAAGAATCGTTGGAAACGAAGCACGCTCACACCTACCCCAGAACGGAAGTGTGGGGTATACAGGGCGGAAATGGAAAAGCCGTCGCCGGATGTGACGGGCACAGGTGTAAATTATTATTTCGCGCCAAACAAGAGTCCTACCCGTGTCTGACAAATGAGATTTTTAATGCTCCTATATATGAAAAATATTTCAGTAGAAGTAATTTCTTTAGGTATAGGTATATACTTTACTTACCAACCTAACACTACCTCACCTGTTGATTTCATTTATAATAATAATAATTACACCTACCTACTTGGAAAATAGTATTTAAATTATACTTCGGTTGGGAGTAAAATTTTAACAAAATAAAATTTTATTTTTTCACGCCAAGAATTTTTTTTTACTGTCAACTTGTCAAAAAACACAAAAGTATTAACATCCTATCCACAAAGAATATAATATCAAATATTATTTAAATATAAATCTGCATAAAAATTATATTTTTTTACTTGGCGTTCCCCAAGGATTTGAAGTATCTAATTTATTTTCTTCAGTTAGTTTTACTTTGTTACTTGTAGTTGTAGTAATAATAATTTATGGAGTTTAATCCTAGATGAGTAATTGCGTTGCATTTTGCACCTTAAATTGAATACAATAACGTTAAAACTGGTATGACAATAGTGACAATAACGCCTACATACATTGTGAAGAGCGTGCATATAAATATTTTTAGCCGAGATGCGGCTGATACGTTACGTTACAACAACAATGTACCTACTTAACCGCTTTTATCGTTATAAATAGTTTTAAAGCTGCACTACAATCGTTTGCAACGCGTAAAAGTATGTATTTGCCGTGGTATTTGCCATATAAAATAATAAAACTTTATTAAAAAAAAAAACTTGGCGAAACTTTTTTTTTTTGGTCGCTACATTCTTCCATGGTTGAATAAATAATAGAAATTCCATGATAAATATAAAAATAAATATATTTTATAATCTCCGTTCTGAAAGGATAAGATAACTCCGGATATTGATGATATAACTTAAGTATGTATACGATTTCTACTTAGCAATTTGATCATTCGTGCAAATTTTTCAATCAGTTATACACTGCATAATTATTATAATAAAAAATGTATTTTTTTAATTCAAATTCCGAATGGTCACACACGCGTCCCTTAACATTGTTAACAAAGTCAGCTCAAGTTACTTTCTAATATGGTCAGTCGGTCGTGAGTCGAGTCGAGTGGGCTTAATCGAATTGCGAACGAGTTACTATCACATTAATTGCGCTGTGCACTCGTGCACCTAACAGATACTGAACAGTCGCTAGCTCGCTCATTTTATCTGGATGATTCAGCGGTTGTAATTCAATTTCTGACTTGGTCTACTCTATAGTTCTTTTTTGGCACAAATAATATGTAGTTAACGGATAATAGAATTGATATTTTTCATGAAGTGACCAGTAGACTATTGACTATTAGACTACTTCATGACGGGCCTGGCCCGACCATTGAATACAAATCGCATTTTACTATATTATGGTCAACTAAATCAATATTATGAAATCGTATCGTAAAATAGTAAACACCATTTGCCGCGCTGATAACGCATTGCTTATGCGATCCATCATGACGGCGCGGCGGTAAGAAAAATAATGTGATCAACCAAAGAAAATCTATGTATCGATGACTTTTCAAATATATTACCTGCTATAATATATATACCTACCGCGCCGTATCGGCTTCGCTGAAAACCATCCTGAGACGGTGTCCATTTTGGCATCACGGAAACTACGATTCATTTTAAATTTGATGCATGTATTAATTTTAAGAAATTTTGTGATGCCAAATAAAGTTATGTCTATGTCTATAATTGCTAATGAGGATCATTATCATCGACGATCCTACAATTCAAATTCTTCTGATGGAGAAATATTTTTTGTCTGATTTTGGTAGTTGCAAGTACTTTTTGCAAGTACACCGATAATCTGTAGGTTAGGTTAGGTTTGTACCTACCTAATGCTTACTAAGTCAGCTGACCAAGCCGAATACAAATCGTAAAACATCAAGGTATAATAGTAATTCTATGATCTGGCCCCAACATATCCATAATTATTAGCTGTGAGACAACTTAGTATGTGTTTGGTAACATAATAATCTTACAATCTTACAGAAATAAATAAATAAATTAGTAGGTTTACTGTATTTTAAACAGATGTGTAAAAGTGTAATTTCTACTACACATCAAACAAAACAATCCTCGAACGGCACTATTAGCGTTAATTGTAATAATCATCCTACGCTGACTTGCACTGACCACAGGAAGCGAGGATTAGCGCGCGTCGGCCGCAAGTCATCACCCACACGCCGCCCGCTAAGATCCCATTATGTCCGATTACGTTCGACTTACAACCGTAGGGGTGAATCTGTTCACGATGAATAGGTAAATGCAAGGTAACGGTCCGCCCGGCGGTTTTTTCGGGTTATTTATTTCACATACTTAGCAATAAGATTGTTTTGACCTAACTCGCTTATTTTGTAAGGAGACAAAATGCTAGCGGTACCAACCTATAAGAGTGGTGGGTAGATATTATTTATAATAGTACTTATTATAAAGAGAAAAGTTTTTTTATAAGTTTTTTTGTTTGTAATGACTGATTTTAAAACTTCTTTCATTTAAGTATAGGAAGCTACAGTGTTCCTGAGTAACCAAAAAGGTATTTTTTATCCCGAAATTCCCACGGGAACTCCGAAATTAACGTAGGGAAAATGGATTAGTATTAAACATAATGTAAATTTTAACATTTATTGTGTTTTGTGTAACTTATTTAGATGAACAAGTAGTTTTACAGTTTGATTTTGTACACAAAAATAATCGATACATTGTTTTTTCTTTTCAGGTAATTTATTACGGAATGGGAAAGTAATTATACATCAAAATAATACACAGGTAAATTTCTTCGCTATATTTTTTTTATTTTTTAATCGAATTTTAAAAAGGATTAACTTAAATTGAGTTAAATTTAGTTAAGCGCCAATTAACATTCATAATGAACTTCTCTGACTGTGGCAATTTTTTAAATCTTTACTTAAAAAATTTAGTAATCATTAAAACGACTCTGAGTGCGGCCGATAGAAAATCTATCGTAAACGCATATTCTGTCGCGCGTCATATCAAAAAGCTACCTTATACGTGTAGTACAAATTATACTGCGGAAATATTAAAATTAGCAGTTGCCCGCGATTTACCCGCGGTGATTTTTGTTCCCGAGGGAAAAGAAGTAACGGGTACTTTATGTCGTTCTCGGTACCTTTGACAACGCGTATGCATCATGATGATCGATTCAGTAGTTAATAAACTTATATTCGCATTTATGAAGTAGTAAGGATTACAATAATGTAAAAAAGTTGTTTTGCCATTAATATAAGTAAAGTAACTGGTAATAATAATTAATTAATTAAAAAAATAATATATATGTAATAATATGTGTAGTATATACCACGTTTGCTTGGTTTCCACGACACAAGCTTATAGCTTAGTGTGGGATCAAGTAGATCTGTGTGTTGTGATGTGGATTATTATAATGCCGGAGTCACTGGGTAAAATTTTCGTTTTTTTAGTAACATGTCTACATATTCTATTTCCTGCCCGAATTTTCAACCACAACGAAATTAGTATTTTGTCACTGGATAATTAAATCTACTTAGATTATCACTTGATAATACTATTTTATCCATCACTACTGTTTTGACGTTTTAATGCCGGTCGGCGTCTAACCGCGTGTGGACGTCCGTCGATCGAGATGATGCAAACAAACAAACAAACAGACAGAACGCCATTCACGATGCAATCTGATAGGTTTATTACGAGACCTTGTTCGCTCGTTGCCGGTGGTCGGGCGCGGTGGAAAAATAAACTGTGCCGTGTGTTTGTGTGGTCAGATCGAAAGATAATCCCAGTTCGAATTAACACGTAATTATTGTGTTGTGGAACTGCTATAAATGCTATTAGATTTGAACGATTTACGAAATTTACGATTCTCGTGGGTTTTTAACCGATTTTTTTAAAAGGGAGGAAAGGAGGGGATTCTCAATAATTCTTACGTGTATATTTTTACTAACTAGCTGACTCACGCAGTTTCATCCGGGTGTCATCCTTTTTACTTATAGGTTCAAGTACCCAAAACTTAATAATTCTTATTTCCACGCTACCTTCCCCCCTCCAAGGTATGAAATTTCACAAAGAAAAAATGATTTAATTATTTTGGATGGAAAATAGTATTTTTTGGTAAATTTTAAGACTGTAAAGCTTTTTTGTTTCAATAAGAAATGGGATTTGTGATAGTTTTAGAATATTAATTAAATAATTAATCCTTACTAATATTATAAATGCGAAAGTTAACTCTGGCTGTCTGTTTACTGATTGGCTATCTATTAACAGACAGACGTCTGTTACCATTTCATTCATTCTTAACTAATCAACCGATCACCATTAAAATTTGCATAGGTACCTTCTCTTTGTCAGGGTAGGTACAAAGAAGGACATAAGCTACTTTTGATACCGGAACTGCTACGGGAACTCCGAAAAGCATGTTGGTCAAACTAGGAGGAACAGCTATTATTATAATATAAACAAGAAACAGTATGCTTTTATTTAGAAAAGTAACTAAAAAGTCCCTTTCGACGTCAGATAATGTAATTTATCTCAATTTCGAAGTAAAAATATGCAGCTTGCTTATAAACTTTTCTAGTTAAATGAATATAGTAAGTTTAAGTTACCATGTTTTGATTCACTCGATCCCTAGAAAGTGTATTCGAGGAGTCGCATAATAAAGGAGTGTAGGCGTCAGTACGCGGTGTGCGGTCTTTATACCGGTCAACCACTAAGACACACGTTCATTTCAAACGAAATCAAACTTATTCACCTTAACAATAAAGTTATATTTCCTAGTGCACGACCTAGTTCATCTCCTTTGAATTTCTTTGAAGCGGTTTATAAAGACAATAGACTTTATCTCGAGAGTTTTAAGATTTATACTCGGTTGTTTTATTTAAGATTCACACTATTAAAATAATGAGGGCTCCTTAGGGTATCCCTGCAATTTCTCATGTGTTTGCTTCCTTTATTTATTGTGATGCCAATAAAGCTACTGTTCTTGTTGGTTCTTGTATCCACAAGAATCTAGAGAAATTGAGTTACCCTTTCTTTTTAATTCAAAACACCTAAAACAGCTTTTTATGCTCTCGATTTCTTTTGAAAAGAAAAATCTCTTTGTTTAATGCTTCAATATTACTTTGGTAAATTTAATTTAAAATAAAATTATAATATGATAAAATATTAGGTATAATTTATAAGTATAGCAGATAAAAAATCCGCTATGAATACTTGTTACTAAAATAAATAATAATAATTTCTTGGATATTTATAAATAACATTTCTTTACCGGACATTATCATTATTTTGATTGAATTTAAAGGTTTGTCGCACATTTTACTAATACAAAAAACCAACAATCAACCGTGAATAAGTTGTTGTAGATTGTTATGTTAACTTCTGTTTGTCTTCTAGAATAGAATACAGTAGAAAAATTTTTATTTGATACCAAAAAATGAATAAGATATGTAGAAACGTGTCTCTTAAACTAACGAAGAATATCTGGTACCAAAATGGCTGCCACTCAGCATTATGTCGTGAAACTAAGTCCCATGATTTTCAGTGGCGACCGTAAGAGAGATGGCTAAAATGACACGAACTTCTCGAGACTTCGTTTATCAATGGCAGTAGGCTCCGCATTTAAATATCTATACCTTTTTCACCTCCTTAAAAGTGAAAATTCAAAAAAACTCCTTAGGTATTACATACGTACCTCTACATTATTAAACAAGCCTTGTGAAAATTTTTGAACCAGCCGTACCGTGAGTGTCCACGTCTCGGCTCCGTACGTCATGACAGGTAGGACACACTGGTTGAAGACTTTTGTTTTCAGGCTTTGTAGGATTGGGGACGAAAAGACTCGACGTAACTTCCCAAACGCTGCCCAACCCAGCTGAATTCTTCTGTTAGCCTCTTCCTCGAAGTTGTTTTTACCTAACTGCAAGGTTTGCCCGAGGTAAATGTATTTCCGAACAACTTCGAGGGCATCGCCATTAACGACAACCGGCTCCGGAGTAACGTGATCGTTGAACATAACCTTGGTTTTGTCCAAGTTCATCCGGAGACGGATGCGTTATTGACATAGCCCACAGAATTAGCAAGTTGAAGTGGCAGTGGGCTGGCCATATTATCCGCAGAACCGATAACCGTTGGGGCCGTCGGGTTCTGGAGTGGAGACCGCGAATAGGCAAACGCAGTGTAGGACGCCCACATGCTAGGTGGAGCGATGACCTTCGCAGGATGGCTGGTGGTGGCTGGATGCGGGAGGCTGAGAGTCGTGCTAAGTGGCGGGCAATTGGAGAGGCCTATGTCCAGCAGTGGACTACTATGGGCTGGTGATGTGATGTGTGATGTGTGTGAAAATTTTCTAATTTCAAAACCCAGCGTAAACCACAAAAAAAGTATAATGAGATGTATCAGTTGTCTGGTATTACAAGCCCTGCTTAGTTTGTGACCAGTTGGTACTGTGTGCACAATGCATTGCTTTTTTTATTTATTTATTTCTATATTTTAAAGTGAAAAGCAAAATAAAATTTTCACTGTCACTCGAAGTGCTAAATACCCAAGATGCACAAATAAGAGATGCAAAACGTTCCATACAATATAACCCATATGCCTAGTACCTACAATTTTACGTGTGAAAAACGTTCTTATAATATCACAGAGTTATGTCGTAGATAAGTACGAATTTTAATGTACGTACGTACCTATGTATGTACGAATCTTATTCTATCGAAAATTTTTGACCATTAGTTTCACTTTTCGTTGTTATTTATCGATGAGAAATGTTATTAGCACTTTTGTATTAACTTTGAATCTAAATACAAAGGGAAAAAATTACATCAATGGTTTGAATATGGTTCGAATACAAAACCTTGTCAGTCAAACGGTGATCTGCTCAAAACTCATCCAATACACAAAATGTAATGAGAGTGACATACAGAATGACTGTTGAATAGTCTAGTACGGGCTTCGGCGTTCGTGACCGCTTTCTGTTCTGTCGAGTCATGCGGACACTGCGAACAGGTGACCGGTTGATGCTGCGTTGCCCTCCATTCAAGTTGTGGTACTAGTATACTGTCATTTGGAATTCAATACCAGAATGTTAACAATTCAAACATTTTTCAAAATATACATAACTTGATATGCTCTCCGCGGTTTCAGTCGTATCAATTTCGAAATTCTCTCGGGAACTCTTTTTTTAAATCAAATTCAAATATACTTTATTGGCCCAAAATAAACACACTAAACATCTAAACATTAGACAATTAAAAAGAAAGGACAGAGCAAAAGGCGGTCTCGGAATGTACAAATAGGATAAGGTATTTTAACATTAGCAGAATTTATTAAGTTGAGTTTGTACGATTTAGTGGTAAAATGAGTTAGTTCTTCTATGGTACTTCTTTAAGGGTTGCTAAAACTTTATTCAATAATAGTTCCACTAAAGAACTAAACACCGCAAACGAGGCATCAAATACCAGGGTGCACTATACGATTATTGACAGTCTGCCCCGCTATTGTATTGGCAGTATGTAAACATGATTTGTAGAAATGACGCCGTCACCGCTTACAGTCCAGCAACTTGTACGTGCGCAGTCGAATCGTTCAAGTTCGAATTTGATGACTTTATTACATATTGTCATCGTCATTAAATTTATAGTAAATACGTAGAGTTTGTAAAAACTTCCCAAACCTGTAACGCTACCGATCTTTCTTATTGATATAGTGCATTGGACCGAAGTACCTACTGATTCCTGAATTGGCATCGGAAGAAACATTAAGGTAAAGATGCGCGTCGAATTGAGAACCTCCTCTTTTTCGGGAAGTCGGTTAATGAAATAATATGTCATCAATTTAAAAAAATATACAAAACCTGTTTAACATTCTAAAGAAGTTGCAAACTTTTTATTTTGTAAAAACGACCCCTAAACCTTTAATCCTACTAATATTATCCTAAATGTGAAAGTGTGGATGTTTGTTACTCAATCACGCAAAAACGGCTGAACGGATTACGACGAAAATTGGCAAGCACGTTGTCAGGGGTATAGAGAAGGACATAAGGTTCTTTTTATCCCGGAATTCCCGCGGTAACTCCAAAATTACCGCGGGTGAAACCTCGGGGCACAGCTAGTCTAAATATACCTAAGTAAAATCTATGTTCAGTTCATTCACTAATTGATGTCTGAGATTTCAGATGACATTGAGCGATTTTTTCATCAAGTGACCGCCTATAAAAAGTTAATAAGGTAGGTAGTAGGTGGGTATCAATTACACAGAACGTTAGAGACCCTTACACGAAACTCGAAACAGCGTGAGTAATCGATACGACTTTTGTATAGAATATTTGTGGTTTCGAATGTGATCCGCTTTTGTTATACTCACAAATTGTCAGATCTACCACACAGATAAGCATTCAAGAGAGCTTTGGTCGAATCGGTTTAATTTCACGGCTTTCTAAACTAGAATACGTACCTACTAAAGTTATTATACCCTGACTAAAAACAATAAATTAGAAATAAAAATTACCTGCAATAAATGTTAAACAATAACGAAAAACAAATTTAGTTATATATTAGTCAACTATAAACTGGGTGTACATACTATATAACTAACTGTTCCCCGCATTTTTACCCGCGTTAATTTCGGAGATCCCGCGTGAATTCTAATTTACAATATAGCCTATGTTACTCAAGAATAACGTAGCTTTCTAATGTTGAAAGAATTTTTTCAATTGGTCCAGTAGTTTTTAAGTTGAATTGTAACAAATAAACAAACGAACAAAAAATCAAATCTCTCCTCTTTATAATTAGTATAGAAAATGAATTGCTATTCGTTTGAACTCGAGAATGGCTGGACCAATTTTGCTAATTTTGATCTGCAATTATTTGTGGCAGTTAAGGAAAGGTTTGAGAAGTAAATTAGGCTACTTTGGAGTTCCTACGGGAATCCCGAAACTCGCGTGGGTGAAACCGCGGGGCACAGCTAGTATTAATTACATGTTTTTAATTTTTCTAAATAAAAATTTCCGATTAGATATGCTATTTTATTCTAAGCTTTTTTCATGTACCACACATGACAGAATTATGTTGCCTTGATTTTTGGCTACAAAGATAGTGAGATGAGATATGTACCTACTACCATCTTTTTTCCGTTACTTCAAAAAGATCCCTGGAGTATCCCCAAATTTATCTTGTCATATTTTTACTTGAATTTGTAACGCTTCCCCTTAAATTAATTTCGACGTGTAACTTAATCTGCTCGACTCAATCGTCGAGTTGTTCTCACGATGCGTTGTTTCACGTTTTTGATTCACTGTCTGATAGATTAAGCGGTAAGTACATTAATGTTCAATTAAAAACAATTGAATCCACTTTTAAATCGTTCATTCACTGTAGCTTTGAACATACTATCAGCAGTTTCTGCTGAGTTCATCTGCATGATTAAGGGTCATTTTTATCATCGTTACTTTTAGTTCATACAATGGGCATGTTGATAATTTTTATTTTTAGTCCGTCTTGTAGATTATTAAAAAATATTGGACACGTATTTTTTTCTTTTTTTACGTAATCAAAAAAATAACGGCGATATATTGAGTTGAAATTTCGCGTGACGTCACTATTCTGACAGTTTGTATGGCGGTTTTGCGGTTAGTGACGTCACGACCTCCTCATCCTAAACTTTAATGCACTTTATCTCTGTATATAAAAAAAAAATTGTAAGTTTGACTTTGAAAAAATTGATGCAAGAAATATGAGGCTTTTTTATTTTTTTATTTATTTTTTATTTATTTATCTCTGTATATTTTAATTTATTTAAAAAAGCAAAAAATACGTGTCTATTGATTTTTTTATTTTTTAATTAGAATTTTGATTTTCAAAACTAGTCAACATCCCTATTAACTACCTACCTACTTAATTTATGAATCTAATGCTTCTTCAATGTTTACGGATCACGGTACTACAATAGTAATACAAACCAATTACTTTTATGGAAAACCGATATAAGTTTTACTTGGCACAATATGTAAAATTAGACATTGTAAATACTTGCCCAAAGTCTGTAAAACAGGTTAAAATTTTCTGTAAAAATATATCTGAAATAAAAATATTTCAAATTAATCAATAAATCCCTGTCTTTACTGGGACTTGCGATTACAAAATAACAACACGAAAAAAAAAACATTATATATGTATACAATACAAAGTAACGTTTCGTAAAATACGATAGTTTCAACACCACACCGTCGTTGCTATGAAAATGCAACATAAAGTTACATACAAATCGTATGTCTCCGCCATATTTCGGTGTTGAATTCGATAGAATTGCAAGTTTATTGACGCCATAAAATTATTATTTGTAACACCTCCGCTCATTGTGCACACAGCGGTACGCACTCAGCGTTGGCTACGATAATTCTACTAGTTTTATGTGTCTGGGCTAACAAAAAATAAGAGTTCACACGTTTGGTCTCCCATGTAGAGATATATAATAATAGTTTAAATTTAACAGATTATTTTTATTACAAGATAGCATCAAAATGAAACTACGGACATTGGACAATAATTAACTTTATTATTTAAACCAAACTCCAAACATAGCTTAGCTTCATAGATCCTACCTACCTACTATTCGATCCCCCACAGTCTCATTCGCATTGATTCTAAAGTTTTCGTGGTAATAGGCTAGTTTCCTGGGTAAAAAAATCGAAATTCTATTTAGTCCGTCAGTTAGATAATAAAAAAATAAAAGACACGTATTTTTTGCTTTTTTAAAATAATGGAAATATGCATAGATAAAGCGCATTAAAGTTTAGGGTGGGGGACTCGTGATGTCACAGCTCGCTATAACGTGCGAACAAACTGTAGCGAGGCGTGACGTCATGTGAAATGCCGACTTGATATATCTCCGTTATTTTTACATAAAAAATAAAAAAATACGTGTCCAATATTTTTTAATAATCTACAAAACGGACTAAAAAAAAAAGTTTAGGAAACTAGCCTATTCCGAGATAAAAATCATACTATAGCTTTGTTAAGAAAAAAAAATTAAAAATCGGTTCGGTAGTTTTGAGTTTATCCATTAGAAACAGACAAAAAAATAATTAATCTTTCCTCTTTATAATATTAGACTATAAATAATGGAATACCTAGTCATTCGCGTCATTTTAGTAAGTAATAAATTTTAATAAATGAGTATATTATTATTAAGTACCAAATTTTATACTTACAGAACACGTTCTTTTTATCGGGATCTCGAGATTCCGAATAAAAACCAAGTCAAAAACCTTGTTTTACACGGAGACAATTTGCTGACAACAAGGGATCGGACAAAATTTCGCAACAAAATCTCAGGAACAACGCCTACTGACGCCATCCGGCTTGAGAGACTGTCAAGAGAGAATATCCAGAAAACTATGAGGGTTCTTTGAGGAAATAATAATACCAATTTATATGTATATTAGTAATGTAAAAACTAGATAGAGTTTAACTGAATAAATATTTCTAATTATATTGAGTATTTAGGTATAATTATATAATTTATATTTTTTCGGAGATAAAATTTCTTTAGGGCCACTACTTGAGAAATGGAAAAAAGCGTGGCGAAATTTAATAGCTACTAATAATATAAAAGCTTGTCGCTTTTGTCTATGCCTATCACAAATATATATCTCTCTATACTCATAATATATATATTTAATTTATATATAATTTTATTTTCGAATTTTAACGCTGTGTTACTGCACCACCTACCTCTTTTACTATTAATACGTTATTTCTATACTCCACGTGGTAGCCTGGAAGAGATCGCTTTATTGCGATAACGCCGCTCTTTGGAGCCACTTAATACTTTCTGTTTGATTAGTTTTTTTAAAGTTATTCTACTAATTGTAGTGTTCAATAAATTGTTTTTCATTTCATTTTCATTTCATACTTTAAAATTATTAACTAGGGTAAAACCCGGATAGTTGCCACACTTTTCGAAATCATTTTATATCTCCCAGTACATAAATCAAAATATTTTATTTTTTAAACTGGCAAGTACTTTGGTTCTTTATCTACAAATTTATTAAATGTAAAAGACATTGTCTTTGAAATTTCCAGAGTATTAGCGATTTCTACGAACCTCTACTTTTTGTGACATCTATCCCATATATGGGATAGTTGCCTAGTCCATATAAATTACATTTAGGATAGACGACCTGCCGGGAAACAAGGCATCTATCCCGAAAAATCTTTGATCGCACCTTGCGTTCCCGTGCAATCGCACAGAGACATAAGAAGCGGTCCACTTAATAGTAGTTGGAAAGTCTTTTGATAGATAAATAAAATAGCACGCGATTCATCTGCGAAACTAGAGTAATTACGATCGGGGCAACTATACCCCCAGGGCAACTATCCTGGTTTTACCCTAAATTATTTTTAATATATTATTTAAAGTTTATCTGAAATAGATCGCTAGTAAAGCGATAAGACCGCCTTTTAAGCCTTCATTTACATATAAGATTTTTTGTGAACACTCTGTAACTTTTGGTGTACAATAAAGAGTATTCTATTCTACTATTTATTAGTTTATTATTATTATTATGAAAGTTTTATTAGAAGAAGATGGAAAAACATGGGTGTGGTGTTTTCTCAGCACATCCTCATAATAATTAATAATTATGTGTTATTATGTGTTATAATTATGTCTAAATAAATAAATAAATAAATAACCGTTCCTATTTATTTCTGACTAACACAGCAGGTAACAATGCTTTGTGGTTTCAGGAATTTCGTTTTAGTAATGGAACCCAAAAGGCCGTCTACTCTACATGCACGAACAAGTCGCCCGCTCCGAACCTTAAACGTATATACGTTTTACAATTTACGTGAAAGTTTTAGAGAATATCCCTTTTTTTTCCCCACATAGGGGTAGAAAGTTTGCCATCACAACAAATACAAACAGTTCGAGCGTGGATATCTCGGCAGTGCGGGCTTTATTTTTTCGTTATACGCTGCCAATTTGCCATAAAAATAAGCGTTTTTTGAACTTTGTGTACATTAATAGCAAATTGAAGAATTATTTTATTCAGAAATAATTGTGTTTAACAAGTTCAAAAGGAATTGCCAAGCATTAAACGTTTATAGGTTGAAAATAGATACCTATAAAATTGTAATAAGTTTCGGTATAATATATATTAGCCTCAAGCATTCGAAAAATAAGTATATTTTTTCTTGAGTTGCCTACGAGTTTAGTACTGTAATTACTTTTATAACACTTTCTCTACTCTCCTAGAAAAACAAGACCTATTTCTTTAACCTCTCAACGAGGGCTCAATCAGGTGTACCTTTGGATTTGACGCTCTGACTTTTATATTATTAACACCCTAATCTATTAGCGAGGTTTTGTGGATAATATTATTAGAGAGACATTTGTCATTAATGTGATGTGACGCCTATTGTGATTATTTCATTTACTTATTTACTTAAAGTAAGTGTTTACTTTAAGTAATATCATCGCAAAACTCTCGTACTATCTGTGGCGAAGCTTTACTTTAAACGAATTCTAAGATTTTATATTTACTTCGGTCAAAAAGACAATTTGTGTCGTTCATACCTTGCGTACCCGTTAGCATTAGTATTTGCCTGGAACTAGGAGTCGATACTAAGGCCGCAGTCGCCCTGGGTAACTGAAACGAAAGAATATAGACTCGTTTGTATTCGAAAGTCGTGCCGATGTTAATCTATTCCCCGCCAACCCTGGCACTAAGTTTGGCGCAATAAAAAATGTCAATAATCTTATTTACGGCGTAATAAATAAGATAATAGTATAGGGAGAAGTAATGTACACCGTGATGGGAAAAGGATTGGCTTGTTAACGCTTTTATGCGGTGTCATTACGGGCTGTTACATAATATTTAATGTGAATTTTGGTTTCACGTTTTTATGTCTATCTAGAGGCGCGTTCCATAACCGTGCAATATGCCCATAAGCCGTGATGTATCTGAAGTGCGAGTGCATTATGCTCGCAACGCGTCTCTTGAAACACGGGGTGGATGTTCTCCGCTGATTCGCTCGTGTGAATTTTGGAATTCCCTCCTGAATTCCGGGATGAAAAAAAATTATGCATTAAACATATTTCGTATGTTAAAAATTAGAACCGTTAAGCAGTTGATATCTTATAGAGATATGAATATCCAGAAGAGAGATCTCATGGAGATATGAATATGAGAATGGAATATCCATTCTGTTTTAAGTCATGGTTGAGTTACGAACATCCAAATATCTAGGACACATGTTATTAATTAGGTAGATAGAATTCTCCTCGGAAACGCAGTTTTGATACATTTTTGGTTGAGATTGTGGGCCGATTCCAGATATCAGAGAAGGTAAAAAATTTATAGGCGTATAGGTATACTAGTTGTGCCCCGCGGTTTCACCCGCGTTAATTTCAGAGTTCGCGCGGGAATTCTGGGATAAAAAGTACCCTATGTGTTAATCTGATGTATAAGCTGTATTATTGTAAAGTTTCATTTAAATCCATCTAGTAGCTTTTGCGTGAAAGAGTAACAGCCATCCATCCATCCATACATTCTTACAAACTTTCGCGTTTATAATATTAGTAGGATTATGTAGCAATTTTCTAAATAATTAAAATAAATGTATGTTCAATCTAAATAAGCAGGTAGGTAATATGTAAGGTACCTACTTTAATTTATGATCTACTATTTTCCCAATTTACCTAAGTATAAGTAATAAATTTAATTCAGTATAGGTATCCGACAATGCGACTCGATCTGTTGTCATCCGGACTGTACCTACCTATATGTATAGGTAGTAGGTACCTAGCTACAGCTACCCAAGATTAATCACGTAATGATACCGATGACAACGCTATCAACGGCGGCTGAACATATTTCTCGATATTTTCCCCGGCCCATTGGGAACGTCTAAGCAAATTCCCCGGAAAGGAATTTTCTCTCCAAATACTTCAATCAACTTTTGTCGGATTGTGCTGAGAAAATAAAGGCGCATGAAAAATACGGGACTTTATTTGGTAACGGAACGACAAATAATACAATCCAAAGTAATACACTTTACCGCATTTAGTTTTTTAACAATAATTAGGTAATTCATATATTATATGGAATAATTGACGAGTTGAAAACCATAGTGGTACAAATGACACCTTTAAGAAATGAAAATAAACAATTTTGTGAATGATTCTCGAAACACCCCATGTATTTATTATTTTAAATGCATTGAGTATGTAATGTATTGAGCGCAAAATATTTACAGAATATTTATTTTTCATTAAAGAAATTCAACCATCAATTTCCAATTTTGTCGCTTGTAGATACCTCGCTTGTATGGTTTTCAACCCGTCAATTAATATATTTTTGATTCCTGACCATTCATTCTCATAGCCGTAAATGTATCTTATTCAATTCAAATTCAAGATTCAAAATATTTATTATTTTATAAGAAGAGGTTACAAAGGGATTGTTGGCACCTACTTTTATATAAAAAGAGTAAGTTATGGTATTTGAATTAAAACATATTGGCGTTTTTAATCGCAGCGTTTCTCAGCGCAGCGCAAATATGCGTCGTATGTTGACATACAAATCTTATGCTAGAAAAAAATTTTGATCTATTTCGACGGCGTAGGTATGTCGTAAATGCGAATGGGAGGGTTAAATCTCATTACTTTATAGCAGATGTAAAGCGAATTTATAGAGGTAGGCCCGCCGGCCATATTTTGTTATGTTCCAATAATTCGTGGGGTTTCCGTGCTTAGGCTTTCGGCTTTGTGCCGTAAGGCTGGCTGTAGGCCACGTTTGGAATCCAAGGAAGTGTGCTCGCTTTAAGTTGAAATATTTATTTATAAAAAAAAGTTGATAAATATCCGAACAGAGGCTTACGAAGTACCTACGTCTGATTTTAAATTGACTCAGTAATTATAAATTTAACCCAAAACTTAAGCAAGCCTAACAGGAGTAGCCATCAACGAGTGAATATGTTTTTCGAGAGATAAATGGGGAAATTGACAAAAATCATCAACATAACCCTGATCCATACAAATATTATAAATGCGACTCTATCTGTGTGTTACTTTTTCATGCCTTGACCACAGCATGAGACTAGGATTATCATGAAATTTTGACGTTGTCTAACAGTGAATAAGGTTTCTGTAAGAAGAGAACTTTCAAATATTATAATAATGTAGGTATGAAAAAGAAAAACAATATCTCAAAAACACACGGACATTATGCAAAATTGCAGCGGCGGTGCGTGTGCAATACTGGGCGAGTTGCATCTGGTACGTGGCGTCACGTGGCATGCGGGGTCGTGTAGACGAGTGGGCTGGACGCGGCGCGTGGCGGTTAATAAACGCTCAAAAATTTCATTGACATTTATTTTTTATGGGCTGGAACCAATAATTATTTCTACATACATATACATATATATTTTAAAATAGGCAAATAATAATAGAGATGGACTTGAGCACTAACAAGATCTTAAAAGTTATTTTAAATAGTCAGAACGGTCCACTTTGACACAATGCATAAATAAATTAATATTCAAAATATCCTTATAAATGAGATAGTGATGTTTATTTGTTTGATTGTTACGCCAACATCCTAACGGCGCGCGGCGCTACCAATGGGGATGTGGACTACTTTTGAAAATCAAAATTCTAATTAGTCCGTCAGTTAGAAAATAAAAAAAAACAATAGACACGTATTTTTTGCTTTTTCAAATAAATTAAAATATACAGAGATAAAGCGCATTTAAGTTTAGGGTGAAGGGGTCGTGACGTCACTAACCCCTAAAACCGCCATACAAACTGTCTAAATAGTGACGTCACGCGAAATTTTAACTCAATATATCGCCGTTATTTTTTGATTACGTAAAAAAAGAAAAAATACGTGTCCAATATTTTTTAATAATCTACAAGACGGACTAAAAAATAAAAAATAGTCAACATGCCCATTAGCATGTTTTGCATTTTTGCATTACACGTTGTTAGGCGTACCTACAGCAAAGGACACATTATACTCTGAATCCCGGAATCTCGTGGGAACTCTCTTCGCGTGTGAAATCGTAGGTAGCTACGTAGTTATGAATTGCCGCAATGACTTCGTACAAAACTTGATGTTAAACGCTCGTCTGTTTGTAGCAAGCTTTACCTATCTGTTTATACTTCTGTAAGCACATGGCTCTGGCGTTGTCTTTAATTAAATTTGAAAACTTTCGCCAAATGTTGTGAGTTGTGACTGCTCGTGCGTGTACAAATTCTTATACACTACTGGCGCAAACCCACCACCATTTCAATAATTTTGTATTTGAACTGTTTGTATATTAAAAAAACTTACAATGAACTAGCTGTACACCGCGTTTTCTCCCGTTTTCAATTCGGAGTTTCCGCGGAAATCCCGACATTAAAAGACGGCTACGTCCTTTTCTACCCCCCTAAAAACGTGTATGCAAAATTTCATGATGATCGGTTGAGTGGTTGAGGCATGAAAGCGTAACAAGCAAACTTACTTGCGTATTTTAGTTATTAGGATTAGGATTTACATTTTGTGAAAAGTTTTGCTTTCTTATCCGCGATAGAACTAAGTTCAAACTGTTTTTTTTTTAACGATTCCGTAGTTCCAGATATTATAACCCTTACAAATAAATAAACAACGTCGTAATAACGTGGAACGGCTGAGAGTACACTGGTTATATATTTTTGATCCTGAATATACCTATTACCTATTTACGAGTAGATTTCACAAAACGCCTCGCCTCTACTGCTAAGCAGGATGTAAGCCTCCGTTGATCTCACTAATTTTAGAACAAAATTTAAGTAATTGAAAAACTTTTCTAATTATCGCCTTAGCAGATACTTAGAGTAAATCGCCTTAGGAGTAAACAACACCTAAGATTTTCCGCAAGTGCCCCAGGCCTTCGTTTAACCCTACCTATTGGTAGTAAATACCAAATACTTTCGGGAATTTAAATATCTTTATTTACTTATTTTCTTTTCATAATAATGTTAAGGCGCATATCGAAGCGAAATTAGCGGCACTCGGTGTAAAGAATCAAATCTTCTAAGATATGTCCTTTTATTAAAAATAAATGTATGGGAGAATATGTAGAATAGAGTTAAATAATAGGTACAAATTCTTCGTGATAGTTCGGTAACATCAAAAAGAATATTTGAACACTGCCAAAAGTGTAAATTTTTGGGTACTTCTATAGTTACAAAAAAATTAGGTCTTGCTGTTGCAAAGATCGGAAATCTCTAAAATTCCTAAAGTTCTCCGAACAGTTTTTTCAATCGTCGAGTTCTATAAAATCCTTTTTATGTAAAAACAAAATAGAGACATGCATTTCATATTCATACGTCTTACGTCACCCTATCTCCTTGAACATTTCATCCTGATCCTCTAAACTCCGAGTACCTACAATCGAATTAGCGAAGCGGCATTTTGGATTTGTGTGGAATAAAAATTGCATTATCCACCCTGTCCCCTCCAAGGATCGCATCGCTAAACGTTGATCATTGAAATAACAGCGAATATTAAGACAAATAACGTTTTCCACTCCAAAAAGGCATTTGTTTTATTATTTTTATTGCAATAGTCTGCATCGCGAGCGGTTTAAGTATACCTACACGTTCGGATAAAGTATGATGTTATGCTGGAGCAAACGGCTAATTTCATTCAAGGTAAGTTGAAATTCAAATTTAATTTTATTGTTTGCTTTCCGTATTTTGTTTACCCCCTTTAGCAGTCATACTCTCACGCCGGTCTCTTGTTCGGATAGGCAGAGTTGAAGTAAACCTGTCACCAACTCACCCTTTGGCTTGTCTACGTTCGAAGTTTTATTTATAAAATTTATTACATATATATGTTCCCCGCGGTTCCACCCGCTTAAATTCGGAGTTCCTGCGGGAATTCCGGGATAACAAGTAACCTAAGTTTCTCCTTATAACATCAGCTATCTACGAGTGAAAGTCCCATCAAAATCGATTCAGCCACTTGAGAGATTAGCAGGAACAAACAAACAAACAGACAGACAGAGAAAAATTTTAAATTTATGTTTTTGATGTATGTAAGTCCCCTATATACTTTCATATGTATTTAGTGAAAAACTGTTAATTTGAAATTACAAGCAGACACTTAAATTTTATTCATTTGTACAGATCTATATATTACCTATATAATATAGAACGTATTTCACATAACATACGAGTACAAATTGTATTACCATCATATTTTGTTCTATTTATATTAATTTCATAACACAGCTCTATTCTGGAAATAACGATCTTATTTTAGCTTTAGTATATTGTCTGTGATACAAAAAAAAAACAGTTTTATCAGAAACCAATAGCTAATAAATTGAAGATAAAACATTATGTTTCCGATCACGTTTCTCTAGCGAAATTAAAAATGTCTTTGCCATAATAACATAAAGGTAAGTTATTTTTGTTCTACTATTTTTCATTTAACATCGGATACTACCCACTACCCAGACAGCTCTAATATACCAGAAACTGGGTATGATCAAATGGGATAAGTACCAGTTAAAAAGGATAAGTAACTTAGGTTTTTATTCATAATCAAATAAGAATACTTTGTTGATCCAAAACAAAGACACTAAATATTAGAAAAATTATAAAGAAAGAACAGAAAAAAGGCGGTTCTATTTAGTTTTTATAGATAATTTTAGTTAGGTACATGCCATAGAGTAGATAAATATTATAATATAATTTAATATTCACCTATTCTATTCTAAATTCCAAAACAAATAACAGTTAAAAGTTCTAAAATTCTGAAATAAATCCGTAATAACTTTCATTTCTTTATTATTTCTTGTTTACAAAAGGTGCCCACCTTCATGCAGACGGAGATCTTAACCACAATGGCGTGTGTTGTTGTGGCGAGGTGGTCGTTAACAGTCTTTTTTTTATTTATTATATTTTTGTACTATTATTTTGTTCTGTGGTAATATTGGAAAATGCTATTTTATTATTCTATTTATTTCTTAATTTAGTTTCATTGTACTAAAAGTATTGTATTATAATTATTGTATTATAAGTAGTGTATTACAGATCTTACAGTATTTATAATGTTTAAGTACTTTGTATGTATTGTTTATTTCAGTAAGAATTATTTACCTGTATTTTTCTATATTATTTATCTTTTATATTTTTTATGTTTAGTTGGTGTACTTGTATTTATATGTATAGTATCATTTTTTTCTGTACCTCTTTTGTTACCCCCGTCCGTGCGTGACAGCGGGCTGCCAACTGAAAACCAGCGCTAGGTGTTCCCGCACCTAGCTAATGCTGAGTTGGTGACCCTTTCGGCAGAGCATGCAAGAGATATTATCTATGTTTCTTTAGATTAGGCACTGTTGATGTTTGTTTCTTTTTCTTGTGTGTTGTGCTGAAATAAATGTATTTTCTTCTTTCTTCTTCTTCTTCTTCTTCATTAAAAGTTATTTGTGCTATTTTTGTATAAAAAATATCCCATCTGTAACTAAAGATGTAAGTATAATTCAAGTGGTCTGTACCAAACTCATTTGGTATTCATCGAAAAAGCGGCGAAGCATTCGAAAAAGCTTCCAACTAAGACGGTCGTTAAGTAAATTAATACGAGTATAAAACATGATTAAAAAAAATTACTTCGACGACCTATGAGGGGAGCGCAAGCAACAAGAGGGTACATCCCTTGTATATGAATGAATGTTTTCTTCACAACAAATACAAATGAACAGCGAATGCACAAGCCGAAACCGGACGAGTAAATTTCTACTCTACCACTCTAAAGATAGAGAACACAGTTGTGATTCCACAGTTGCAGCGTGTAAGTTTGTAATTTGCGTTCGCCAAGTTTATTTTCAAGTGTTATAAGTTCTAATGTCTCTCAACGGTTTAATATAACTTGCCCGGGGGTGGAACAATGAAAATGTTAATGTAGGACCCGGCAAAGTATTTATTTTTAACATCTAATGTATCTTTATTACCGAGTATAGTTTTAACTACGTCGCCTTTGTTAACTCGGTCCATGATAGTAATATAATGTATATTTACGTTTCCTTTCTAACTTCTATTATTAAGGGCGAGCAGAAACGATCGACTTTGAATGTTTCAAAAAGTAATAAAAAAAAAATTATGTTTTTCTGTACATGAATTTTTTTTTACATAAGTGCCTACTGAAATTTCACGTGAAATTATTTTGCTGCATGTGTAGGTAAATTTACAATCACTCCCTAATGCATAATTATGTAAAATTTGGCTCTACTGACTCTGGGTGCTCGTTCCACCATGTACCTTGTTCCATGTACCAACTCGTATCTACTGAATAGAGATAGCCCTGTTTTGTAATAAAACATTATTGGGGAGTTACAAGTTAGCGTTATGAAATTCAAAACAGAGAGTTATGCGATGGAGTAGGGTAGATATTATCTATACAAAACATAAATGATAATTTTCTATGAATCCTGTTATAATAATATTATTGGTGTACAGTGGCAGAAAATTAAGCGACCCCTGAAGCGTATTCAACCTTCAGTTCTAGGTAAATCCCCTAAGTTAAAAAATCTAGGAGCTAATTCAACAGAGTTTTATATTATAACCTAAGGCCATTAAAACAATCACAGAGCTCAGATATATGTTACAAAAATAATGAATAAGCTATATAACTAAGGCAATTATTTTATGATGACAGACGATGAAATCATAATATTTGTAACTATGACTGCTACGCCAGGTGTCGCGGATTCAATCCGCACAACAGATTCTTAACATTTATGTAATAAACATTTCTATGTATTTTGAGTCTGGGTGTTTAGTAGGTATGTAGGTACCTACTCGTATTTACAAAAAAGTACTCATCCATTGTACAAGCTCTACTTATAATATATTAGGACTAGATTGAGATAATGTCCATGTATTATTATTAATATTATTGCCATCAGCTGTGTCTCTGTTTACAGTTAAGATCATCCTGTTTTTATGCTAATAGCCTCACTTTTTATATTTAAGAAAAAAAATCCTGCACCTAGCTAATGCTGAGTTGGTGTCCCTTTCGGTAGAGCATGCAAGAATAACTTGGGTTTAGATTAGGCACTTCTGTAATTTTTGTTTATTATTCTTGAGTGTCGTGCAGAAATCAATTTTATTCTATTCTATTCTAATCATCATGCGAATGTTAGTTTTTGTTACGCTTTCATGCCTTAAGTACTCAACCGATCATCATGAAATTTTGCATACACGTTGTCAAGAGTAGGGGAAAAGAACGCAGAGTACTTTTTGCGAAATTCTTTCTAGAACTCCAAAATTGACGCGGATGAAATAGCGGAAAACAGCTAGTGTAAATATAAATTTGTTTAAGCATAAAGAAAAACCACTTTTGACCATAGCGTTTTTCTTCTTAATATTGTACCTACTTACTGCGCTAATTAGTGGAATGACTTGCCCCGGTCTGTTATTTATGAGCTTTAATTTGGAGTTCTTCCAAGACCATAAATCTGTGCATGATTAGCAGATATGACATTATATCCCACATCTTCATTCTATAAACAAAACCAAGAAGAAATTTAAAAACTATGAGATTTGAACCAGCGCCAATTATCGCGTAAATTTTCCCATCTATTTGACTAAGTACCTACTACTGCTCTTGTATCAGTTAAGAAAAAAAACTTTTAACTACTATGCCCGTACAGCGCAATAGGGAACACGCATGCATTTTTTTAATTAACTTGTTACATCATTCTAGCATAATAAAAAATATAAATAGGTACTCTTGGGAATGTTCAAATAAGTTTAAAAATAACTTTTTCACACCACATGCTCGACAATGCCGAATTATATGTCATGTAAACCTTACCGAAAGCAAGACATTATATCTCTTGGCTTTAGCCGGGTTATAATGTTCTATTGAATTTCATTATAACCCGCTGGTCAATAATGTGATTTTCACTTTCATAATTCTTATTGCTATGTCCATAACGTCTCATTTCGCTAAACAGAATGTGTTCTCAGCGGGCGCGGCCAACTCGATTTTCGAAGACCGAAGCCGTGGCCCACTAGATTCGCAGTGAGACGAACTTCATTTGTTTGTCAAATCGAGTAGGCCACGCCAGCTGAAAGAAGTGGCTATATAGGATCTACTAAGCCTGGTTTTTTACTGTCTCGCATTATGTGAGAAAAGTAGAGTATACACCACAGGGATAAAACTGTTTTTTTCTTGGGCGCTTGAATCCCTCACTGCACTCAGGACTCAATCTTAATTCCCTCCCTTTGGTCGGGAATTAACTTATAACACCCTCGCTGCGCTCGGGAGTTAAATTTGGAGTCCTTTGTTATGTTCAGGATTCAATGTAGCGCCCGTGACATAAAACAGTGCTTTATCCCCTTGGTGTATAATCTACTATAAAACATCGATAAAATCTGTCTTGTCTGAACGCCGCCATATTTCGCGAGCCTTGGATGACGTCACATGGCATACTTAGTGTTTGTTTACCATAAGTAACAGTATCGATGCCGATAAATCAGAGAACGAACTAGTGACGTCATACACCAAATTAATATAGCTGGGACAGAAGACTCGCATCGTGACTGATGACTCCAAGGGGTAAAAAGCCGTTTTAATATTAAACTATCGTACTAGGATGCGTATAATGCATTGCAAGTGAATGCAATATGAGGCGTGCCGCGCGTACCACGGCGCCGACACAAGCGAGCTTGTCGATTTTATAATAATACTAGCTATTGCCCGCGGTCAAAGCCGCGTCATTTTTAGACTTTCCGCAGGAATTCCTTGAAAAAGCATCCGTCCGTTCTCTGAAGACGTGTATGCAAAATTTCATGATTATCGGTTGAGTAGCTAAGACTTGAAAAGATAACAGACAGACAGAGTTACTTTCGCACTTATAATACAATATTAAGTAATAAGTATGGATGACTATGATATATTAGGTTTGCTAACCATGGACCTGGACATATTTCTTCGGATAGTTCTCGAATTGAAAAAGTTTTATTGGAATTTCTGACTTTTTTAGTAATCCAACAGATGTTTTTGACCAGTATTAAAAACAGAATTGATTGGCATCAAAAAATTCTATAGAATGACCATTTGCATGCTAACTCTACATTATTTTGAAAATCTGTTAATGGGAATCAAAATTTTATGAAAAATTGTGGATACTCTCTTAAGACCATTTCCGGGTAGCTGCGATGGGGTAGTTCCCCTTACAGGTCGCTGAAAGTTTCCACTCCATATTACCGGGTTTCAGTGTCATGCGAAAGGATGATGGGCATTTTGGTATTCGGTCCAATAGCAATAATCATTATAATATTGAATTGATCTTACCATAAGGGGAAAAAGTTATGGCGACGTAACCTAAATGTCAGTATCTTCGGAGATATTGATAAATGAATATGTTTCATTTATTCAAATACATAATACAAGTGTCATATTTAAAAGTTAGGCAATACAACTAAGAACTTGATTTACTAATACCAACCAACCTAGGGGACACCACGAGATATATCGGGAGCGAGGTGAAGGGGGAGGGGCGCAGGGAAAAGCTTTTTTTTATCACGCAAGATAATATCAGCAACGTGTTTTACATGACGACTTACCAAGATTGCTGAAGCAAAAACGCATGACACAAAAATCGCTCTAACACCTTAAATACTAAGATTTGGGACAAATGCCCAAGTTATCATTATTATTATTATTAAAAATATCTTTTTAATACAGTTGCTCAAAAAGTGGCGTATTGCAGGGACGTTTAGCGTTCGGGATGTGGGCTATTACATACTCGAGCTTTTTGTTTACCTTTCCCGAACTCGTGCGTTCTCTTTGCCAACTGTCAAAAATGGCGACACGACTTTGACACACTTTTTGCATTGCGAAACGTAGGACGTAGGTTTCGCATTACTAATACGACTAGCGCCATCTCTTGATCACAGTTGGAACTTAGTTGAGTTTGTTGTGTTTTTGATATTTTATTAAATTGCTTAATTTTTTCGTAACTGTATTAAAAATAGTTGTTCAGTACACGTGCGGAACCGTCATTGCAACTAGTTCCGACTGTCAACCCTCACCTTCGGCTGCGCCTCGGCTCGGGTAGACATTTGTCGGAACTCTTTGCAATGACAGGCTTTCCGCACTTATATTGAAATATACTATTTCAATGATGTGTAACATATTTTTATTGGAGCGGGTACCTTCCATACATTTATGCCCATCATCCTTTATCATAAGCATAAAGGTGGGTTCTAGTGCATCTGAAAAATCTAATGAAAGCGGCTTTTCTTCAATGTGGGTTAGTCGAACGAAACGCGTGCCATTCTCACCCATAGCCCATCAGCAACAAAGGTATGAAAATTTTCACTTTTTCTTTGCAGAATTTTTGATGCAGTGAACTATTTGCTAACTAGGTCGCTCATTGCATACGAAAATGTGGATGTGCGTTATGAATTTTTCATAAACGCTTTCGAGTGTTACAAAGTTTTCGTGATACCTACATTATATATGCTGCAATCGGTTCAATTTGGCAAAAGCAAATAGGTCATGTGTATTTTGTATGTGCATGTCGCAGCAAAATAGTATAATTCGCCCGTTTAAAGACGACCGGAATTTTGTAAGTATATAATATAGGTAGGTAATGTCTGAAAACTGAAAATTTCTCTTTATCGTCTTTGCAGAAATCGACAGTACAATATGTCAAATAGGGAAAATACTATATTTTGCGGTAAGAACTTTTTGATCGCAATATAATTTAAAATGTTTTAATTGGAAACCACAAAAAGTTACCGTTTTGCCACGTTTATTGGAACTTTTTTATAAGTTAAATTTTAAATGATCCACAATTATCATTAATCAAATTGATATTTACCCATCGGTATTAACTTTTATGATAATATTGCAACATTCAATATTAAACTCATCAAAGAGTTTGAACAAATCACTTTTCTTATTTTTTGTCATATAGGTAAATGTTTCATTCTGAGCCAGCATATTTGAATTTATTTTTAAATATCTTATTGGAAATTAATTATGTATTATTTACATAGTATAAAATGAAGTCGCTTCCGCTGTCTGTTAGCGATAAACTCAAAACCCACTGAACGGATTTTCATGCGGTTTTCACCAATAGATAGAGTGATTCATGAGAAAGGTTTATATTTATAGCTTCTCCAAGAATTACCGCGGGACATCAAAATTACCGCGGGTGAAGCCGCGAGGACAGGTTGTATAAAATATGCCATGATTTTTATAGCAGGTAAGAACGTAAGAGCTAGAGTGTAAGAGTTAAAATACAAAAATCATAGGTCTATTATTCTACGACATGTCAATTAGCTAAGAGTATTTTATCTGCAGTCAGTGTGCCAGCAGCATTTTCTGCGTGGGTGTTTTCACCTGGTACTTCCCAGAACTCGGTCACACACAAATATCCCGGGCATGGTAGGTACCTATCCCGGGACCCACAATGCCAAGCTTAGAGGCTTAATTTATTCACGTTACCGCTTAGGATGTCGATTAAAAACTTTCTATTAAGCTGGATTTGGGAGCTTAAATACGACTTTTTACGTTCATAAACTTCTGTATTGGTAATAAGGGAGGGAGTTCATAAGACTCACGCTTATATTTTTTCGCACGGGTACATTTTATATAATAAAGTGCAATATAACACATGGTATAATTGAACTGACTCTTATACTTAAATCTATACCGGAGAGTGGAATCGAACCTGAAATCTTCTTGGTGGTGAACTGGCATGATAACCACTTTCACTACTAATCTAGCCGTTTCCATATCCTTTTATGGCACCCAATTGCTAACATTCAAAATGTATGCTCTCCGTTTTTGATAACAAACCATAAAATATAAGTGCGTGTGGACAGCGTTATGCATAACAATTAAGTAAGTGTCCGTAACACCATAAATTCTCTGGGCCGAAGCAGTGCTATCTATTGTGTCCACTCCATCGACCTCTTGATTTTGACCACCCTCAAACCCAAAAGGTCAACGCACTCGGAAGCCCTTTCCGAGCCCTTTCCCTCGCTGATTTTTCACGGGTGTGGGTGATTTAATTTTTCGCTTAACACCTGATTACACACAATTTTAACTGAACTGACGGGATATTGCGATCGTTGCAAGCAAGCAACTCCCGCAAATCAATTTTTGGGAAATTATACAATAGATTTGCGTTTTCTGCTAATTTGACAATTAGACAATATCTAGCTAGTATAACCGATCGATTCATAAATAATATCCCCCGTAAATTTTGCGTTTAAAAGGTGTATTCGAAACCAAAACTCAGTTTAAGTTATTTTCTCTCCTCATCAACCTGGCATTTTAATTGTTATCATTTTTGGTTTATTTAAAGACAAGTTTTCAGGTTAGATAGAATATTTTATTTCATCTACCATGATGCCTAGAATTTCCTTTTTCATAATGAAAACAATTGAAAAATAACTCCCTCCAATCTCCGAAAAAATATGTTGGTTTACGCGCAAAACATCATCTATGTAAAATAAAAAATACTCACTCAACAATGTAAATCCACCTGGATAAAATCAAACTAAGAATATCGTTCACGATGCTGGCTATTCAAATACAATGCAAACACTAAGAACACCGACAGGTCGTCTGTGACGATAGTAGAAATTGAACCTAGAACCTCTGAAATATAAACGTGTTAGTACCTACTTAATATTTCAACCAGATATTAAGGGTAAATGTGAGGCTAATTTATGATTTGCCGTCTCCGGAGTATTTGAAGAAAAATTGTTAGAATTTAATAGTAGGTACCTACTACCTACTAATCTTTTGCCCAGAGTTGAGTAGAATTTTTCTATTTTTTTACCGTAAAATCACACTTTAACATTATTCTGCCCCTCGTTTGAATTAAAATGTCAAAAGACAAATGTCATGGCATTTTGGATCGAATTCGACGTGCCATTGTTTTTGTGGGTGATCGTCACAGCGTTAAACGGGTGTCATTAGACTGATAGGTATTTTTATGGCTTATTTTAATACATTCTCCCGTCTCGCAGCCATGATACAATAAATAGTTGTTATCATAGTAACTATATGCGAATAATCTTTCTTATTACATGCTAGTTGTGCCCCGCGGTTTCACCCGCGTTAATTTCAGAGTTCTCGCGGGAATTCCGGGATAAAAAGTACCCTATGTGTTAATCTGATGTATAAGCTATATTATTGTAAAGTTTCATTTAAATCCATTGAGTAGTTTTTGCGTAAAAGAGTAACAAACATCCATTCATCCATCCATTCATACATTCTTACAAACTTTCGCGTTTATAATATTAGTAGGAAGTAGGATTACCTAATAAATATGAAACAGCTCTTGAGGGGCAAAGACTAAACGTCAATTTTCTATTGTAGTTACAAGCTAATTCCACCTCTTTTGAATTTAGAATAAAAACAGTTATTTCTTATTTGGTAGCAAATTTTTTTAAAGCACATAGTCAAAAAAGTAACTACCACTCAGCCTCCATATAGACGTCGTTGGCGTCGTGCTAGTCCCACGACGATGATTTTCAGTGGCATGTATCTTAAATATCTATAATAAGCCACTGCTGAACGGATTAGATTAATTTTTTTACCAATTAAAAGCCCCTCGGGTAACATAGGTTGCTTTTATTTTTAATATACCAGAGGAATGGGCATGTTGACTAATTTTTATTTTTTAGTCCGTCTTGTAGATTATTAAAAAATATTGGATACGTATTTTTTCTTTTTTTACGTAATCAAAAAATAACGGCGATATGTTGAGTTGAAATTTCGCGTGACGTCACTATTCTGACAGTTTGTATGGCGGTTTTGTGGTTAGTGACGTCACGACCTCCTCATCCTAAACTTTAATGCGCTTTATCTCTGTATATTTTAATTTATTTAAAAAAGCAAAAAATACGTGTCTATTGATTTTTTTATTTTCTAACTGACGGACTTATTAGAATTTTGATTTTCAATAGTAGTCAACATCCCTATTCTAAGAAACACTGAGATAAAGCCATATCTTATAATAATGCTGACTGTCTCGTTGTGCCGTACCTACCTACTTCCAGAAATTTTGGAATGTGAAATGTTTAAAGAGGTAGGTAATCTTCGAAATTACTGAACCAATTTTAAACATTCTGTCAATGATAGCAAGCTATACTATCTCTGACTGTTATAGGGTAATTTTAAGAGTTCCCAAGGAACGCCAGTGAAACCATGGAAGAATAGTTAGTATTATATAGAAATCTAATCAAGCTTGATACGCTCTCAAGTCTTTGTATAACTGCTTGATTCACCGCGTTATACAATATGCACCGTATAAGTAGGTACACCATCGAATGTAGTTTATTTGGGCGTTCTTTGAGTAACGTTTAATACGGGTTTTAATAAGGATGAAAATATGATGGTTAACGAATGATCGCTTCCAAAATCGCTGTCGCTCATCCATTGCGATTGTACGCTTTCTATCTCAAGAAGAGCATGAAGAGAAGCTTGTATAAATATTGGCGCTTCGCTTTGAGGCTAAGTGCCGCCATTGTCTCCACAATAAAAGAATAACACTCATTTATGCCAGCAATGTAGCCTCCACGATCCACACACTGGTATTGTAGTACAGTGTTAATAAAACCGACTCAGTACATGTAGAAATATCGAGCAATAACAGTTGGAATGGCAGTAATAGCGTCGGTAGTAATTTATTGTCTCATCATTATTTGAGAGAATAGGAACTACCTAGTCGAAGTGAGATTATTTCGGCTGTATTGACAACAAAAGAAGATATAGATATTATTTTTTATCATATTCGGTACCTACAGAAAAGGACATTGAGTATTTTTTTCCCGGAATTCCCGCGGAAACTCCGAACTTAAATAAAAATTAAAAACACGCGTCTTTACCATGTAGTTGCCACTGAAGAGTTCCACTATACACCTCCTGGCTCCATCATCAGATCAGCTCCAATATATACTAAATTATAGTTTTGTCATCAGAACTACATACAGGTACTTAATATAGGTACCTGCATACCTACTAAGGTTTAAATTGACAAGTAAAGCTAATAAAAGCGTGCTAAAAATAGAAATGTAAAATTATAAACACGTCAAATTTTGAATCTTATTGATAAATATGATTAAAAAAAGATGATTGTAGATGACAAAATGCTTTGTCCTGAATGACTGATAGATTAACGCACTGCCCAAACCGCTGATCGTAGAGACCTGAAACTTGGAGGGTGTGTTCTTTGTATGACGTAGGCATCCGATAACAGAGGATTTTTGAAAATTCAACTCCTAAGGGGACGATGAAAAGGGGTTGCAAAGTTTGTATAGAACAATTCCGCGAGAACTTCGAAATTATCGCGGGTGAAACCGCGCGGGACGGCTAGTCTACCTATATAATTCAGATATAACTTTCTCGCATGCTCAGAGTCAATCTAAATACATTTGTTTTTCTAGTATACATAATACTCAATTGGTAGGTGTTTTTTCAATGTCTGTGTAGTTTCCGTTTGAGTCATATTAATGTGGTTGACATGACGTACATACGCAAACGCTAGCTTGTACGTACCTACTTTAGTTACAAAATAAAGTCGTGGGAATAACGAGTAATTTATAGATTTATCAGTTCGTCGTAGCTCAGATCAGTGAAAGTTTGGTAAGGTAACCAATGTATCTGTTCCTGACTTCGAGTTCAGCCGTATTTAAGTCACCTTTCTACATAATTAGAAAATAATTGAGTGGTGGGTATACTGTTCAAAAATTGATTGAGAACAATTGCGTAATTAAAAACAAAAGTACGATTGAAACTTATGAATATAAATAATTTTATCGACGATCCGTTTATGTGTGGGTATTTCGACAAAATGAAGTGAAATTTAATTAAATTTAAAACTAGTTAATATATAGGTACTATAATAAAAGAGTAGAATCCGTGATTCTCTACATTGAATATTTTTAACAAAAATTGACAGGAGGCCGATAAAAGAAGAGTAACCAACCACAAACAGTTTTTAAAATTCTTTTCCGTCTGTCTATCTGTTCACGATAACTCCGAATCTACTAAACGGATAATCATGAAATTTTCACAGGTAGATTAAGCTTAACTAGAAACTATAGAATTTCTTTCATTTAAAAATCGGATATCGGGAAAAAAAGTTGTTATGTATGTTATATGAAAACGTCTCATGCGAGTGAAGCCGCGGGGCACAGCTAGTTTATTTATAAATAGATTCCCGCTCAATTATTATTTATTTCATATTTATATACCTAAATACGTCTATTAATTAGGTCTCATTACGTCATCGATGACGCACACGTTCTCAGAAACAAAAAGGATTGCAAGATTAATCCCACATCAAAGATGTCGAGTAGAGACGTATAAAGCTGTGCATTTTTTCTTTTTATAATTTATATATAATATTATTATTGCCTAAGAAAATACATTTAAGGCCAACTGTCAAATAAACTTAATAACTTTATGAGCGGGGACGGTAAAAAAGGTCCCGCTGACGTTTTGTGGGTCGATTTCGTTGAATTTCTCACTAGGTTTTATGATCTTTACGATTTCCGGGAACATTTTTGCGTGGTGAACGCATTCTGCATTGTTTATGATAGCAGAAAAAATGGCACATTCTCAAAAGGTTAACCAGAGACTTCGATATTGCGAGCGTACACTAGCCTAAAGTGTCTATGAATTGTATTGTAAAATATCTATGGTGTGTAAAATAACATCACTACTACTTGTTTGTCGTCAATCATTTAGAAAGTACCTACTCCCAGCGGACTAATAAATCCTTACTAATATTGTAAATGCGAAAGTAACTCTGTCTGTCTGTCTGTTACGATTTCACGCCTTTAACGGCTCAATCGATCATCATGAAATTTAGTATACACCTTGTCACGGGTACAGATAAGGACATAAGGTACTTTTTATGCCAGAATTCCCATGGGAACTTATTCCCTCAACTTCTCGAGGGTGAAACCACATGGAACAGCTAGTTTTTAATATTTTGTTACGATATTAGGTACATCAAAATATTTTTAAACTATAACGAAAATCGATTCAAATAAGTAGATACCTAGTTTCTTTGAAAACCTTTCAAATCGTAAAGAACGAAAAATTCTCAGTGTGACTTATAAATTTTTTTTTACTGAATAAATATAATTTAATCTAATAGCAAAACTTGTTAAAGAAAGCACTCAAGAAATTACCTTAATGGCTTTTGTTTATACAAAATAATATTATTCTCTAACGTCAAAGGAGACATTCAGAATAATAATAAACTGTAGAACGTTCAGTTAACTAATAATAACACTATGGAAAAAGGGCCATCGTACCTCAAGAGGGGGGTGTGAAGTGTAGGGGTGTCATCGGGGGGTAGTTAAAACAAAGCCAGCTCAACCCTATCGTATAAGAATCAATATTGTTTGTGCTTGATCACGGGATAGAATATGACCTAACAAATCGAAAACCAACTCTTATTTTTCATCAGATTTGTATAGATGTCGTGGCTACATTACTAATTGGCCAGTTCATGATCTCCGACCATTTCATGAAATGGCCGGCCACATTATGAACTATGGACGGCAAAATATGGTAATACATACCTTCTTCTTTATAAATAAAAATGAATGTTTGTATATCTGTCAGTGTCCTCTATGCGTTTCGAAACCATTGGTCCGATTGTGATGAAACTTTGGCGGGTTGTTCTGCCTGCATCCGCAAAGGTTCCTGATCCCAAAACTCACGCACTTGCGCGCGCAACCGCGGGGCACAGCTAGTTTATGATAATAATTGAACTTTGTAATTCGTGACTTGGTCAGCATTAGAAACCTAACCTAACCCATGATGCTCTAAGTCTAGTGGTAATATAATATCATTCATGATGCAGCCAATCTTAGATAGACGCCGATAAGCAATAACATGTTTACCGACAAAATTAAGTTACTGATACAGAACGCTTTATTGAGAGTTGTAGAACGTTTTTTAATTATGTATTTACTTTATTACATTAAATACCAACAAAATGTTAATTATAAGAAAATGTCGACACAAATTAGCTTTATACACTCGGTTCCAAAAATAACGGGTCGGTCACAAAAGTTAAGATATCTCCAGAACTGTACGAGCTAGATCATTGAATTAAAAAACAGAATAAAGAATCTTTAGTTGCGTTTCTTGTGAAGTATTTCTTATACTGTCTGTTAAAGAAAATTTCTGTAGAAAAAACAAAATTTCAAAAAATTAAAATTTTCGAAAATCTAATTACTGTTTTATGTCATTGCGGTATCATTCCATTTTTATTCTTTCACATGAAAAATATTGTAAACGTCTTACACGACTACTTAAAACTATTCTGTGAGGTCAAACATGGCAGTCACCTTGGAGGAATGTACCAGGATCCTGACTTTACTGCAACTTGGGCGGAGCCAGCGAGAAACAGCTAGGCACATTGGTGTATCTTTGTCGACTGTTCAGCGGGTAGTCCAGCGGTACCAAGAGACCAGATCTCATCTCCAGAGACCAGGAAATGGCCGGCCAAGATGTACAACGGCCAGAGAAGACAGATTCATTGTGTCCACAATGCTCCGAAACCGTTTCCAAACTTCAGTAAATCTGAAAACTCACTTTATGCGCTTTGGAGGAGGCAACTTAAGTGCACAAACAGTGAGGAGACGTCTTGCTGAAGCAAACTTAAAGCCAATGAGGCCCGCAAACGGCCCAAAACTGGAACGGCATCATAGGATTGCAAGACAGAGATACGTGCGTGAGCACTTGTACTGGACACTTGACGATTGGTCTAGGGTA
Source organism: Zygaena filipendulae (assembly GCA_907165275.2). NCBI lineage: Eukaryota > Metazoa > Arthropoda > Insecta > Lepidoptera > Zygaenidae > Zygaena > Zygaena filipendulae. Next base: position 11,418,159 of record OU015653.1, read on the forward strand.
ATGTTCACGGATGAGTCAAAATTCATGCTTTTTAAACATGATGGAAGGCAGTTGGTGTACAGAAGACCAGGGGAGCGCTTTCGTCAACAGTGTATAGAAGAAAAAGTGCCGTACGGTGGAGGCTCAGTATTGGTTTGGGCTGGGATATCTGCCGAGGCTCGCACCGAGCTGGTACTTATTCAAAATGGAACACTAACTGCAGAGAGATACGTGGGCGAGATCCTCAATGAACATGTGGGACCTTTCATGGCTAGAATGGACCGGGATGGCATATTGATGCATGATAACGCACGTCCCCATACCGCTAGAATCGTGCATGATTACCTTCAAGATGTCGGTATCGAGCTAATGCAGTGGCCAGCACGAAGCCCAGACCTTAATCCCATCGAGCACGCCTGGGACGAGCTTGAACGATGTGTGAAGCGCCGAAATCCTCCCCCAATTACGCTTGCCGAGCTTAGACAAGCACTGGTGGAGGAATGGGATGGCATTCCTCAAAACCGGCTCCGAAATTTAGTAAACAGCATGCCTAATCGCCTGGAAGCTGTGAGAAGAGCTCGTGGAGGCAATACAAAATATTAAAATGAAAAAAAAAGAGTAAAAACAAAGAAAAAAATGATTTTAATAAATTTTAATTTTATGAAAAAGATAGTGTTTAAGTTTTTTAATTTTAATTAATTTAAGTTAAGTTAATGTAAGTACACCAATTTATTTCTTTTCTGTACCATTAAATGCTTTATTGAACAGTTTTCGTTTCATTAAGATATCATACGTAGTTCCCGAGATATTAGGGTTCATGTTACTGACCCGTTATTTTTGGAACCGAGTGTAGTTTTAAAACACCATTTACTAAAAATTTCTCTAGCGTGGGTTAACTCACTATTGGTTATCTATGTCCAGATATGGACACGACATTGCCCCAAAAGAAACACTAAAAATTAACAAATAAAACATAATGTGCCCATACTCAGAAACAGAGTATATCAATAGGACTCTACGTAGGTCCTAAATTAACACAGTATTTTTTAGTAGGTTGACCAGTTCCCATTTGTTTTTCATATAATGAAACACGTATTTCAGGGATTTTTAACCGACTTCCCAAAAAGGAGAAGGTTCTCAATTTGACACGTATGTATTTTTTTTTTGGTAATTCAACTCTTAAAAGTCGAAAGGAGAACAAACTAGAATGCAGCTATATTATAAAGAAAATCTAATTTCATATACATAATTACCTTTCTATGATTCTTTCTTTAATAGAGGTTCCTTATTCAAATTCCAAATTTTAATCGATACCTTGTGGGCGGTGTTCAGGACGTGTGGACTAATTAGGTCGATGAGGCCAGATATAGTAATACGTAATATTATGTACTTATATGGCTACAACACAGCTAAACGAGAACTGTACAACAACTGTTGTGGTATTGTGACCTGATTTTGTTTACAATGCATTCGATTGTGTAGCGTTTTAAAAACGAAGCGTTTAATTTGATTTTGTGATGTTTTATTTAGATTTTTGTGATTAAAATTGTTTATGTATAATAAAATCCCACTACAAAAATCCAGATCAAGAGAGCCCGAAATACTTTGTGCTATCACAATTTCTCTACAGAAAACCAAACTTATGCCGAGTACCAAGGTCATCTTTCAAAGAAACTATTCGTTGTTACTCGTTATTGCCTCGGTCAAAATAGAGCTAGCAAATTATGGTTACCAAAATAATATTTAATTATATTATACAATTATGTGATGATTATTTTTTTGTGTTGTTATATTTGTTTGTTGTTGTTGTTAACCCTTTATTAAAAAAAAAACCACAGTGGTACAACATTATCGAAAATAATATCGTTGAATGCAAAAATGTATTTCTTTTACGACCTATTTCTTAATAACTATAAACTAAACAACATTATGTGACACTAATGTGTTCTCGCATACCTCAGGAAATGGCTCGTAGTGATTCTACACTACAAATAACTGAAGTGTGAGATAAGCTGCAAAAACCGCCATAGACAAATTTTTTGGTTTTTTAGAAGTGTCTTTTAGGAGAAATATGAACATTATGAGACGGTTCACGGATCGTACTATTTTGAAAAAATATAGCTGCTGAGTAACTAACTGAATATAGCGTGAAATTGATGAAGTCCTTAAAAAATCTCTATAGAGTTTCCTACAAGACTAAATTATAGAGATCTGCAATATAATTATGCAAATTGACAAATTATTATTTTTTTGGTAAGCGTAGAAAATTTTAGTCTCTAGAGGCGTTTTTTACTATTGATTTTGTTGATAATATGTAATTTTTTGGGGTAAGTACACTTATTCTCTAGGGCAGTATCGTTGAGCACTCCGAGAGCGCAAGCACTTGACTGTCCATCTTTGACTGTGAAATAAATAAATAAATGCGCTATAATATCTATACTTACCCCTCCAAAAGATATACGTGAGCGTAAGTAGATATGTAGGTACATATGCAACTACGAAAATAACTCCTAAGAAGACTTACTCTTCTTCTTTTATTATGAAGATTTAATTTTGCACATAATTATACCGACTCGTCTGATATTATCAGGGCGTTCTTCCTTTGAACTACCTCACACTTACGAACTTTCGACCTTCACGGAGCCTATTAATTAACTTCAGTAGAGACGGAGCCGTCTATAATTAAACTATAAATCATAACCTCACTTTCGGGCGCTCACACTTCAAGCAACTTTGGAATATGAGCAGAACTACTGCTGATTCAGTACTTGCAAGCTTTCCACTATGCCTGCAGATTTAGCTCCGAACACCAAAAGACCTATGCTCCAACCGACGTCGGTACAACATGAGAATTTATTAGCAAGTTCATAAGGTTCAATTCCGGAAGTGAACTTTTCATGACGTTCGATCACGTCGCTTTTATGTGAGGTGTAGTAAGTGAACCGTAATCTTAAGATGATTTATGACATGTTAGATGTCTGACATTAACGAGTTAACAGCCGCGGTGGGGAGGCCTCTTAATCAACTATGCTAATGTTAGGTGTTAATCCCTCTGCAAAGACCGCGGTAGGTCCTGCTGAACCTGACGTCACTAAGGCCCTAATTGAATATCCGAATGTGAAAGTTTAATTGAGATCCCATGTCATCACATATTTTGAACGTTGGGTGGGTATATATCGAGTTGTACTACATACTCTATATTTCATAACTTCGGTAACTACATTGGAACCTAAATTTTGGTAAACTACAGACTAGAATCTCAATAACAATGTTTAAAATTTTCATTGTCATTGTGTAAGGTAAATCTGTACTCATCTATAGTATGTTTTGGGTTACGAGTCTGCCAAGATGACATTTGGTAGACTCTACGTTTGTCACTGAAATTCAGTAGTTACTCCACCGCCTCTTACAATAATATTAGAAAAAGTTTGAATGATAAAGTTATAGGTAATATGATTGAAAGAAAATAATAATGATATTCATAAGTAGAACAGTTTTAATTGCTTTCCTGTCTGCTGCCATATATTTTCAACAAACAATCCGTTTGTGCCTCCCTTAAAATTGTTTTTAGGTCAAAACAAACCCAGCCCAGTGGAACGGGAGTAGGTTTTAAAACGCGAATATAATTTAGATATCGCAAGGTTAAGCATCTCACGTACGATCTGTATTACCGTTCGGGGATCAAACGTACGGAACCGTAAAATTTTTAGGGTGATAAGAAAAAAGGTACTTACCTGGAACTATATCATTGAATTCGGATATTAAAGAGAACAAACAAGTTTCTCGTAGAAAAGTAGGTTTTTTATCTGAAAAAAAATGGATAACGATACAGAAAAATAAATATTTACGATGAAGTATAACAACGTACTTAAAGTAACATTTTTCCAAGTGTAAAAACATAAAAACACCTCAAACTAAATTCAAAAAGTCCTGGCCAGTTGTATGTAACGGGAATTTTGTCGAGTGGCTAAAAAACCTGGACCCAAAAGGGTTAACATCGTCCAATCGTATCGTACTAAATCCCGATGTGCCATAGTACAGGCCGTCTGTTCAATCTCATTTAAATTCCGATCGCTAAACAGATGACAAATCCAGCAGATGTCCTGTCGTAGGGTCAGCATTCTCAATGGGGCATACTAAATAGATGTCCCACCCTATTAATTATGGCTGACGAGAAAATTTCAAGGCAAGAAATCCTAGCCATCAAGCTTAATACCGAATGAAATGGGTCTGTTACGCTGGACCCTCGAGTGACATTGTTATTTGTATGGTATAAGTAATGAAAAACTAGAGATTTGCACAAAATTTTATTGATTGGATCTTTGGTTATATAAAAAATATTCTCTGTATTTATTTTTTCAAGCTGATATAGATCCGATATTGACATCGATTGTAACTAAGTAACTTTAACCAAAAACTGACAAATTTCTCAATAAAAAAAAAAAGTCATGAGCTGCCCCTGCCATTAAATTCTATCCTGTCCCAGATTGCTAGGGCGTGTCGTTCATATTTTGCACCACAAGAAAATACCTTCTTTAGTTGGCTCTAGTTATGGGGATTATACTCGTAGTTTTGCACATATTCCTAATAAAACGTACAAGACTTGGAAGTATATTTTAAAAGTTAGTCGATAGTTCTAATAGCTTTGTACTTTTTTTACACTTAATTATATCAGCACGTCATGGCTCTATTGTTAAATATTATATCTTTATCAGTAGTTATTGCAATTTTTTTGTCATTTAGACCACCTAACGAATACTTATCTCCAACTGGCGATTCGTACTCGTCATAAATCTAACCTGCCCCAGATTGCTAGGGCGTGTCGTTCATATTTTGCACCACAAGAAAATACCTTCTTTAGTTGGCTCTAGTTAAGGGGATTATACTCGTAGTTTTGCACATATTCCTAATAAAACGTACAAGAGTCGGAAGTATATTTTAAAAGTTAGTCAATAGTTCTAATAGCTTTGTACTTTTTTTTACACTTAATTATATACAACGTGTTAATGAATTAACTGAAAACCTAATACACCCCATTTAAAAAAATAAACAATAATATGATTAAAATATATTTTATGTCAAAAAAATTTATACTTTAAAAGTTATTCAACATTAGTTTGGAAGTGACCTATCTACGAAATTCCAAGCGCTACGCCCGCGCCTACCGGTTCGAATTTTTTGCTGCGGGCGGCGTACGCGCCTAATATTGTATTAAAAATAATTTAGACATGGGCTAATAAAAATGAAAAAATATAACCTATATTAAAACATAGCGCGATCGATTCACTAGTTGATTCTGAGCAAACTACTTTCTAGTTTTCAGTTAATTAATTAACACGTTGTATATGGTCATAAGCTACGACTTTTTAATACTGATGTATCAAAAAAACGTTTTAAGTATTATCTGCGACATTAAGAGTTACAATAGTTTGTAAACACACGTATTGATAACCATAGCTGTGCTCCGCATGAGTTTCGGTAAACCATGTTAAAATCGGTCCAGCCGTTTCAGAGATTAGCTGGAACAAACAGACAGACAGACAAAAATTTTTATGTAGGTAAGTACCGTATATACTTTCATATACATCTAGTGAAAAGCTGTTAATTTGGAATTACAAACAGATACTTCGCACAAACACACATTTTATGTATGTATAATTGTATATGTATAGATATAATTATACAATCAATAATATATATAGTACGTACGTATAGTATAGTGAGAGTCAAGTAATACGAGTCACTAAAGTTAATTAATAAAAGAGCATAATTCATTTCTACTCGTACCTATTTGATTAAAATAGTGACATGCTCATAAAATACATAGTGAACATAATAAAATGAGATGAGAAGTCATATCCGTTGGGGTCTCATCCAAAAAATAAACCAACAAAACAACTTAATACAAAAGGGGACACAGCGAAAATGTATACAGGAAAAACTCCAAACATAAGAAGCGACAAAGCAAGTAGGTGGGTACAATCAGATGACCTACTTGCGGACAATTGTGCCCCAGCAAGAGATTTATCACTCTGGATAGGGACGTATGTATGAGACAGTTATATGTGAGTGATTCAACAATGGGATCTATGTTATTATTTCCTCATTTTAGGTATATAAAATATTATTACTTTTATATAGAATCTAACATCATTATTTTTTATTCCATCCTGTAATAGAAAACATACAATTCAAAGTAAAATTGGATGGACACAATGGAGAGCAGAGAAAAATATGATCGTATTGAATTTGCGGGACTTTTTGCATTACGTCGACTAAGAAGTTTTTATATGAAGTAAACGATCGACTAAGTCTATCTTAAAGGGTTGGCAGAGGCCATAACAATGAAAGTTAAGCATTAATTAATCTATCTATGTTATGTTTTACCAAACTATTTCTGTGGACAATTTTTGACATCCTTTGGAAATTTCACAGCTGTGTTTCGGTTCAAAACAATTATGACGAATGCATAATCTGTAATATAATATTTATTAAATATACAGCACAGAGTATTTTTGGAAATACACAAAATGTACACCTGTACATTAGATACTATTATTACTCGGTATAGGCAATAGGCATAGGTATTACTGCAGGTCTAGGTTATACATATTTTCTTTTTCTTATTTCGAGTATCTAAAATCATAAAATGGCATTTTAGGGTGAAATGTTTGAGACGGCTCGAGTACAAACAAGTGTCTCACGACACCAACTTAAGTCATAAATCTTTGGATACTTAAAATGTAATTTTAGATTATTTGAAGGTTATTCACATAATACGACTATGTTATTTAAAAATCTTTATTTTTCTCTTACCTTACTTAGTGAAATTTTGTGTGCTAGGAGAATGTGATTTTCAGGTTGATTTTGAGTGTCACCTCTGATAAGACGCAAATAGGTTTCGCTTTGTTTGCACGAGTTTGTTTTGTGGGCACCAAACGACAACCAAAATAAGATTAGGATAATTTTATTTTAAGATTTTACTCGTAGGATTTGGTATTGTAATTTGTAGGTATAATTTATTCTCATAATTCAGTATTAAATACACAATTTGATATTGTATAGATAAATAGGTACTTATATAGATTTTATTATTACTACAACATCTTACCTACTTTATCGTACTTATACCAAAAATATTTAAAACAAATTTTCTTAAAGCTAACTTAAAATATTAGATAATATGTAAAGGGTCTTTCAATAGGGACGGGTCGATGTTGGCAGCCTGTGGCGGCCATGTTGTTTTAACGTCGTCTTTCTAACCTATATTTTTTTATTCAGTTAGTAATGCCAAATCACCATGGCAAGTTACACGGTTGAGCAACACGTCCAAATGTTAAAAATGTATTACCAAAATGAGAGTTCGTTAGTGCAAACGTTACGTGCATTGCGCCCATTTTACGGCAGACGAGGTGGTCCTTCAAAGTCGACTCTCCAACGTTTGGTGGCCAAATTCGACTTATCACCTTTAGACTTTTTTTGTGGGGTTTTCTTAAGTCGCAGGTCTATACCAATAAGCCACAATCGACCGATGCCCTTAAAGTCAACATAGCTCAGGCTATCGCTGAAATTCAACCCGAACTATGCGGCAGAGTTGTTGAACATTGGACAACTCGAATTCGTGCCACCGTGAGAAGCCGCGGCGGACATTTAAACGATGTGATTTTCCACACATAATGGCATATATAGCTCTTTCAAATAAAAAAAAAAATCGTTAAAATCTCACACACGGCCTTTTTTATTTCATGTCAAAATCGACCCGTCCTTATTGAAAGACCCTTTATATGAAAGGTGGTATTATTGCTTAAAAAGATCTCTGCCGGGCAATAAAATGCATGAATAATGGTTTTTACGTTGATCTGGACAATTTGATACCGTATTTTGCTATCTGAGAAATTCATTTTTACTGTAGAACACGTTTTTTCTATAAAATATAATAAGCAACGAAAAAAATCTCTTTGTAACGAATTTGTGCTATAAAAATCTGTAGCAGTCGAAACGTAGTCGTATCGGAACCTGTAAAAAGAGCAAGAATTATCTGCAAACACATGTTAAGGAAAGAAATTTGTAGTACGGCGAGAAACAAAAAACTACGAAAAAAATTAGTTTGTGGAATCCAGGGTGGTCTAAACAACACGTGTGACAAGCAAACTGACATCTTATACCCACGAATATTTCGAGTTAAAATATATCTCGTAACTAAGCTTGCGACTTAGTAATCATCATTCCTTAGATTATTTATATTTTCGGAATGATAGATAGTAGTTAAAAATAATTATCTCTTTTTTATATTATGTAAAATTAGATTCCATTTATAAACAGGCTTTGCCTTTGTAGGTGTATGATCTATTTGAAATTCCTGCATAAAATTTTCTATTTTTTTTTTCATATCTACACAAATTTATACTAATATTATAAAGATTTAAAGTTTGTGAGTTTGTGAATTTGTGAATTTTGAGTTTGTGAGTTCCAGACGTTGTACCTAGGGGGTAATCTCTGGATCTAATGAAACGAATCTACACTTATATGTATATATATATATATATATATACTTTTTATCTCGAAATTTCTACGGAAACTCCAGAATGACCGCGGGTGAAACCACAAGGGACAGCTAGTACGTATTATAAAGAGTGAAAATTTATATAATTTAGCATATAAGAAGATAGAAGAAGGTTCTCTGTAACTACTGAAGCAACTAAAAATTGTTTCACTAATATGAAGCTACAGTATCCCTGAGAATTACATAGGATATTTTATGTCTTAAAAGTTACAAAGATACAAAGAGTTCCCAGGGGAATTTCGAATCTGACGTGATACCGCAAAGCGAAGGGCTAGTAGGAAATAATGTTATTTCCTGTGTTAGGTTTTATACGTAAAAGAAATTATTATTCAAATGGTGTCATTACGAGACGCCGATGTAAGTACGAAAACAGAAGCCCTTCAATTCCCGCCGTCACTTTATTGCATTTCAACCCTTCTAAATTATCAACGGTCACTTTCCGTTTCATGAACACGCCGAAAAATTTTTCAATAAAAATAACCTTTGTCAAACAAATTGCAACTCAAAATTGTGCAAAATAGAATCCAACCTGCCTCATTTTATGATTGGATCCTCAGCATTTCAATGTCAGATCGAATAGGAGTTTATTGTTGTTGTAATAAAATTTGAATTTGAACGTAAAGGGATTATTTGGCGTGTTAAGGGAAACGTTTATGTTGTCCGAATGGTGTTTGGCCAGTGACAGCATCGGTTTAACTAAGTGATTTTGTAAAGGGAACGGCGACTCTGGTCGCCTATTGTTCACCCAAATACGCAGCATTAGACGTTTATACAGAGCTATAAAAAGATAGGTAGGCATAGAACATCTTTGGGACATTATTGAAATTCAAAACAAAGCTTACATAGCTAAGTTGTTATTAAATTAAGGTAATAAAGAACATGACTATGAACTAGCGTGACTTTTTTTTTATTGTAGTTGCTAAAGTTGCGATAACTTCTAAAGTACAGGGTGGAATCATTTATGTGCCAACAGCACCAAAAGCACTGGAGACTATGTAAAAAATGTAACAAAAGTAAACTTTTAGTGTAAAACCATTAATTAATATTTTGCTATTGTAGATAGCATTTTTAGTTGCTATGTAATACAAATTTTACACAAATGAAATTATAAAATACAAATAAAGATATATATAAGTGGAATCCTGGAAGCTGAATTATTATTCAAATTATTAAAATTATTATTAAAATTATTATTTTATTGAACATCATTAATCGTTACAAAACTTTGAAGAAGTAAAAGAAATAAGTTTATTACCAAGAACCAATAGAGAAAAACAAAATCAAAAATATTATTTATCACATAATTGAAATTAGATAGAAAAAGAGAGGCTTCACTTTTGCGTAACAACAGCTACTACTGCAGAAGTAACTCCGGACGCTCATTTAACTCGCATAAAACTTTTTTCTTCCGAAGTTTCACAGATAATTCCCTTTTTTTCTTCCTTATCTCTGAGTAAAAAGGGTATATTTTTTACTCGGGCAACACTGTTTCACGGTAGAGATTAGTTTTAGCCTTGTAAACTGAGATGGCCGTTTAAACAGTTTTTAGAAAGAGAAAAAAAAGGGACTGACGCATGACGAAGATTTAATAAGCTTGGTGAATGTTCTTTTTCTGTCTCATTTTTTTCTTCTTCCTGAAAGTCGCGAGGCCACAACATGTCATATTTTTGTCAATGTAGGTAAGTGGTTTTTTTCGCGTTTCACTTATTCCAGCTAGCTATGCTCGGCTTTAGATGCGTTTATTTTCTTTTGATGCTATTTTAGAAACACTTTATACTTAATCCTTAACCTCCTTGTGAGTTTGTTTATTACACTTTTACGGCATAACTGCTCAATCCATCAACATGAAATTTTGCATACGCGTTGTCGTACTCCTGACAACGTGTATGCAAAATTCCATACTGTAGAAAAGAACATACGGTAGTTTTCATTCCTCAATTCCAGCGATAGCCCTGAAATTAATGTGAATGAAACCACAGAGAACAGCTAGTAAGTAAATAAACGCATCATATTATTATGTGGTAATCCAAAACGTATTCTGTGTGGCAAATACTAACATCTAAAATCCAAATATCTTCAAAAACTGTCACATTTACTGATACAATTAGCTGTTTCCCACAGTTTCATTCACTTGAGTCCCTCAAAAACTCTTTATGTTGGGATAAATAGTATTGTTTATGTTAATTGCCCACATCAAATAATATTAATCTATCGGTGTACCAGATTTCATCCCAATCATTTCAGTCATTTAGAACTATAACTAGGATGAAGTTATAAATATCAAAAACCAACCATTCAAATGTTAAAAGATCCAAACGTACACTATTATATTAGAATTAGTTTTTGAGAACGATATTTTATTAAATAAAATTCTTGATACTAAACAAGCAAGATCAATGAAATATCTAGTTATCATCGTATAAGCAGTAACTATTCCAATGTTTCAGAAGATCGACAGAGTCGCTTCGCTGACCAATTAATTCTAAGATATTCAACGTATAAATTGGAACAACCAATTTGCTAGTTATAAATTCAAAATGCATCCACCCAGAAAATTGTGTTGAGACCCAAATTTAACCGGACAAGCGAGAATGGTGAACGGGCTTTCAGCTATCCCTAGTCAGATGTACACTACCCCATCTAGTTGGTTTACAAAGGCTAAATTCAGCTTTTCTCCGGTTGACCAGACTTTAGCATTATAACGTCTAGAACCATCACATTGTTAGTACAACACTTACATTAATTTTACATACAATGATATTTTTCTAAATACTGAACGTACACCACTATAAAGTATTGTCTCCTCTTCAAATGTTATCATTTTTCAATGTTCTCTTGTAGCATATACCATACCAAAATAATAAGTATAAAGCAAAGTTGTCTGTTCCTCCCTTGTTCTTTTAAATCATGCATGTAAGGGTTGAATCTGGTTGAGATCCTTGCTTTGATTTTCTTCATTGAGAATAATGTCAAGGTTGACATCTAATATTTCATATCTCTTTATGTTGAAGATCGTTAATATTTTAATCAAGTTCACATACAATGTCGTAAACGTAGCTACGCACGGAACCCTCGACGATTACACGAGTCTCATAAAAACTAAGTAGTCCCTACATACATAGGTAGGTACGTATCCTAAAATCTGAATTTCTAATAACATCTCTGAAGTGAAATGAACATGCAAATATCGCGCACACATTCATGTTCAGAGATATAACAAATGCTAGAAGTTACATCACCAAGAAACTTTAGTCTAACATAATTATGTCGATTTTTTTTCTCTTTTTTTTGCATGTCAGATGTGCACGGAGTAAAAAACGGGTGTCTTTAGAAACTATGTACTCCGCAGAAAGAGAAGGAGATACTATATTATCTATCTTAAATTATCTCATACGATCTAGCTAGCGGGCGCAAAAAGATTTTTAAGAGTTGCTTAATTTGCCAACTTACTTTATTTACTTACATTCCACTTCTCGAATATTTGAATGTCCATATATGACTTATTCATGCAAAAGTAACTGAAGGTTTTTGAATGTAAATACACTGTATTAGATTGTGGTCACTATATTGTAGTTACTATAGGTACTGTACTAAATTATTCAGGATAATTTCAATTTTCTACCCTTGCTAAAATTTACTCGTCGCATCTTATCTAGAAACTTTGTCTTTATATGTGCGTTACTAACCTGACACACGTAGCCTGTTTGACTAACAAAATGTTTAATTTCGTCCCCCGAATTCTCTCTCATTGTAGTGTATACCCACATAAATAGGGGGATTCACCGTTCTTCTAACTGTTATGAGTTAACTGAAACTTCTGGTGCGATATGTGGATCATGTTGAATTTGTTAGTTGCAATTTTGATGACCGCACTGTGTTTATTTTCCTTAAATTTTTGAATTCATGCCGCGTTTGAGAGAAGGTTTATAATTCTACCTAATAAGACTATTGATACTGCCTGCGGCTTCGCTCGCTTAGTGTTTTTAAGTGCACCGGCATCACTATGTATGTTTTAAAATTGTAACAAATCCTCTTTCCGTAAACCAATTGCGACGAAATAAATATAGGTATTATTATTTATGTTAGAATTTATGGAAACAATTACGATGTTCATTTTAGTTAGGTATGTGCAAAGCAAACTAAAATAAATAAATAATTCTAAAAACATTTGTCTTGGATTCTTCTACCGATAATCACTTTGCATTATTTTATTTTAATTATATTGTAGTATAGTCAATACATATCTCATTAAAAAATTTGCATATTATATGAGTATCTCTCTATATCTCAACTATTGTGTTTTGCTAACAAATTTTAACTAATAAAGTGATATTTTGTACGGTAACGGGATCTGTCGTATTAATCCTAGATTCGTTCTTACCTCGAAAAGCTATATGTAGCGTTAAAATAAAAATATAAAACCAACGTACCTATAAGTTTTAGAAAATTACCCAACACCATTATTTTTCCCCTTATGTTTATTTACCGTAAGAAAAATGTTCAGTTGCTAGCGTAGTGAGTCGACAATTTAAGCGTTTCCACTCTTCACGAGACGCAAAGTTTATCGTTGCTCGTAACTGGGAGCCCCCTGTATTATACCACCATTATTCCAAGCGCTCTTGGTCCTCTCTCGATTTGGACAAATTAGGGTGAGTCAGGAACCCGACTATGAAACTCAGGGGTCCAAGTGTTCTGGTCGGTGAGCAAGAAATTTCAGATATTAAGCACTTGGCCAACCATTCGTGCACTCTCGTTAGCGGCGATGCCGGTCTAAAGAAAATTTTTGAGCTCTTTATATTTAGCCAGTTAAATTCTATGCGTGGCTATTTGATACATAGTATTGTTAGGATTTGAGGCTCAAAGCTCTAAGATATTGCCTAATTTTATTTGCCAAACCATAAAATATTTATTCTATAATATTATATTATCTTTCTCTACATAATGGTAAAAAACTATGACATCGTGCAATATTGTGCATATAATGATATAGTGAGGACCCAGTAGGTACAATTGTTTCCGACTTCGTTTTAAACTCTTTTCAACAGAAATCCATCAATATTCATAGCATTCGAACGAGGCATCATTTGTAAACTGTTTGTAGGATTAAGAGTGTTGTCACCTTTCACTATCTTCTTTATAAATAAAAATGAATGTTTGTATGTTTGTCCTCTATGTGTTTTTAAACCATTGCTTCGATTGTGATGAAACTTTGGTGGGTTGTCCTGTCTGCTTCTGCAAAGGTTTCTGATATTTGAAGAGATCCTGCGGGAATTTCGAAACTCACGCGGGTGAATCTTTGAAACTTTTGGACCAATTTTGACGAGACTTCCACTGTTATATAGCTGATGTTATAAAGAGTAAATTATGCAATTTTGGAGTTCCTGCGGAAATTCCGAAACTCACGCGGGTGAAACCGCGGGGCACAGCTAGTTTTAGTTGCATATTCCTTCAGATTTCAGGTGTAGATATAAGTCAAATAGGGATGTTGACGACTTTAGGGTGAGGGCTCCTGACGTCACTTACCGCTACAAGTCGCCATAAAAACTGCACTGGTTAGTGACGTCACGCGAAATTTCAACTCCATGTATCGCCGTTATTTTTTGATTACGTAAAAAAAGAAAAAATACGTGTCCAATATTTTTTATTAATCTACAAGACGGGCTAAAAAAAAATATTCAAATAGCCTATTATATATTTCTGTATAAATAAAAAGAAAAAAAAAATTGTGTGTTCAAATACGTTATACAAGCGACCAAGAACTCGATGTCTCACATCCCAAGTCTATGAATCATAGTCTCGCGAGACCTTTTCAATTAATTCCCGCAGGCGAACCAGTGAAATGTGAGGAATATTTGCATCAGAATAAGTAATCGTTATTACGCACAATTGTCGGTGTTTCTTGTCCAGCGAAAAAGGGTCAAGAACGGCACCGCTCGCTCTATTGTGCGATACGAAATGGCCGAAGCTTGTGTTTGTGTTTCTCATTTTGTGCGAATGTTCATATTTGATTTCGGCCCATTCTCTGTCGGCCCGCCGTTGTTCTTTTCGTATGCTCGTACTCTCAACTGGTCGGGCGCCTCTTTCTACCCTTGGAAGATTTTGGCGATTCCACCCAATGTTGATGTTAAGCTTTTTATTTAAGTTCGCTCATTACATTCAATTAAGGTTATTGTGTGTTCGAAATTTTGTTTCAATGAAGCTGAAATTGCGTCCGCTCTGTATCCAAAAGGGAATTTATTTCTATGAAACTTTTGACAGAACAAATTAGACGGTTCGGATCCGTAAATTACGCTTTTCGATTATTTGTTTTATTAAGATAAATACTTAAAAAGTGTTTAGTTACTGAAAGCAGATGTCATCTTGATTGTTGGATGATTTTGTGATAAGGATGATGTACCTTATTATAAAGTAATAATTATTTAATATTTTTCGGTGATAAAATACAGATGATGAAATTGATTAATTGATCTTATGTTTTAATTTTACGTACTTATATAATGTTCCCATTTTGAATATTTACCTAATAGTTATGATATCATATTATGTATTACAAAATAAACTGTGAATGTCTTTGTTTAAAGCTAAAAATACTGAAACTGAACTGAAAAGCAGTAGCATTATCATAATTTTACTTCTTCGCTTGTATGGGATAATGTATCTATTGTCAGACTAACTGAGATTTATTTTAGTTTTGGGATTTGTTTTCTAGAATTACACTAGTGACTAGGAATATAGCTTAACTAACATAATATAATATTAACGTTGGCAACATTCAGTAACTCTATTGTGGTTATATCTATTCTTGTTGCGTCATCAGGGAATACCACTACTAGCTTACAAGGTCGTTCGTGATAAACCTTTGGTCATATAAAATTCCCGCTTAGCCGTTTACTACGAATTCGTATTTATTTCGCGTAGGTATTTTTATTGTTTCGCTTGGTTATATAGGTATTAACGATTTGGTTACTCGTAAAAATCTTTCTAGTGGAATCATTCATATTATAAACCTTGTACGTTTAAAAATAACACTACAAGTCCCTTTTTCTTATATAGAAAAAATTATATAAATAATTATTTTTTTACTTTAAGTAAGTAGGTATATATCTATCAATTAAAACCTGTTCCTATATATGTATCAATTTTATATGACTATATAGCGATCTTCAATATGGGTTTGCACTTTGAATAAAAGGTAGGTACCTATTTAGCAATTAAATGTTTACATACTAGCTATACTATATATAAAAGTGTATCTAAGTAATTACTTTTCCTGTTGTACTGTTGCATAATATTTTTCTTTGTAAATAAACTTATGAAAGACACAAAAATGGAATCGAAAACCAATTTATTTTTTTCTGTTTGAAATCAAAAAGGAAAAAACATTGAACGGATGAAAGAAGTTATAATTCTTTCTTAACGAAGATAGTAGTTTTCGCGTTTCTGCCATGCACGCCAGACCTAGATGTTGATTAGGTACATCTATTTAATTATTTTATGCACTTATTTTTTTTTTATTCTCAGCCGTTGAATTTTATTTAATAATAATAATAAGCTTTTTATCCTGAACTGTTTGCTTTCTTGATTCCTTAGTGTTTATAGGATATCTCTAAGCTCAGTGTGCCTCTTGGCATAGGCCTCCTCTAACATCTTTCACTGCCTCTATAGAGACTCTTCTCCAGTTTGGACCAGCTGTTAGTCTTATCTCATCTTCCCATCTTTTAAACCGCCTTCCTCATTTTCTTAAAACTTATTACAATTTTAATGAAGTCTAACGACTGACACAAGTAGTTTTTGATGCTGACTGTACGACTTGAAGAGGCAAAGAGTCAAGTAAATCATACTTAGCCTACAAAAATATTATAGGTATATAGTATTAAAGATTATTATTATTGGATGAATTAACATGCCACATGACGTCACAGCGGCTTGACAACGCGCAACTATTAATAAATCTCACCGGCGGTTGTTTATTTTCAATTACTAACCGACGGAATGCGTAAATAATTCCGCAACAGCTGCACAGCACGCCGGCAGATTAGTGAAATACGGCCTTTGCGTTATTAATTAAAAAAGTTTGGCAAATTTGCGCGGCTCTCCATAGATACTAACTATTGTTAGATACTTGATAGTATGAATGTTGAATTAGTTTACCTATTTACTTACTAGCTGTGCCCCGCGGTTTCACCCGTGGTAATTTCGGAGTTCCCGCGAGAATTCCAGGATAAAAAGTATCCTATGTCCTTCTCTGTACCCCTGACAACGTGCACGCCAAATTTCATCCAAATCCATTCAGCCGTTTTTGCGTGATTGAGTAACAAACATCTAAACATCCACACTTTCACATTTATAATATTAGTAGGACTAGCTGTGCCCGCGGTTTCACCTGCGGTAATTTGAGAGTTCCCGTGGGATTTCCGGGATAAAAAGATCATTTTCTATACCCCTGACAACGTGCATGCCAAATTTCATCCAAATCCGTTCAGCCGTTTTTGCGTGATTGAGTAACAAACATCCAAACATCCAAACATCCACACTTTCACATTTATAATATTAGTAGGATAGTAGTAGGATTTATCGACGAAATGAATGTACTTGTGTACGTAAAACAATATATAGATAACGTACAGGCTTGGATAGAAAATAGATAGATAGATAATTATGACAGGCCAGGAAAATCAGGCAATCCTGAACGATAATATGTATCTATGACTAATTAGCTGTCCCACGCGGTTTCACCCACGGTCAATTCGGAGTTCCCACGAGAACTATATGTTTTATATAAACCTTCCTGTCGAATAACTCTATCTAGTCGTGAAAACCGCATGAAAATCCGTTCAGCAGTGGTTGAGTTTATCTCGAACAGACAGACAGACAGACGCGGCAGAGGACTTTGTTTTATAATATGTAAGGAAGTCTCAAAAAAATGTAAGTTAGAGGATCATGACGTAATCGTTCAGTATACAACTCAAATGTTATGCTAGCTGCTATTTAACAGCTGCAATTTTGTACGTTCGCCACTACAGAGAATAACCGTAGCCCGTAGGCGATGCATTATGCAGCAAGCAACTACTGAATTAACATTAACCTATTCGAAGCTCAATTATTGCACCCATAATCGGAGTGAAACCCCTTGAATGGCGTCGTAAGTACACTCTTAAGTTGTGACACACGGGTCAAAACCCTGGTAAGCGATAATACTTTTGGTAGCCCAGCATTCAACACTCGACCAAATATATCTTAGTTATCAAGGTTACCCTGTCTCATATATGCTCCCAGCAAATTTTTAGTTATTGCAGTCCAATATGATGTGGAAAAATTCGTCGTGGAGCAATATCTAGGAAATTTAATAATATTATGATCTGAACAGTAAAACGCTCCCATTCAACTCTATTTAGGATACCTACGTTCGCCTATTCCTATCGTCTATGTGTATTAAAAAACCGCTTCTGGGCTTAAACCGAGTACAGCTTGTTGTAACAAATCGTCGGTGCTATTATTGTAATAAAATTCAGAATCTCTTCACGCGGCATCTTTCTTGGGTTAAGCTTAGTTATTTATTATAAATTCTTTACGCTCTTTATCTGATCTCGGTCTGTTATTGAAACTATAATAATAAAAATGATAACATTTTCCTTACCTACACCGTGTAGTACTTTTATTTCTGTTCAGGAGTGCATGTGTCTTTATTTTTTGCTAAATTTAGTTTATTTAAATAAATATAGTCAAGTATTTTTATAATGACATTGCACTGTTGATAAAAATGAGAATGTTTGTGTTTGTGTACATGTGAGTTTGAGATACTCCTTTACGCTGAAACTCCAGTGATAAGTAAATTAATAAAGTAATAACTAAACTAATATAAACCTTATTAAAGTAATAACTAAATTGAAGTAAATTATTAGAGTATTAACTAAAGTAATAATAATCATATTAGTTCACAACACTTCACAACTGCACACAGATCTACTTGATTCCACAGTAAGCAATTAATAGCTTGTGTGGTAACGTGGTAGTGTATAGAATTACATATTATATTGAATCGGAACCCGTGAAATACGTAGGTATTAATATTTCCGATGATCATCTGTGGTCTTCATCATCAGTACCTTATACCTCTTCTCCGAATTTTGATTTCCGAAGGCAAATGAACGATTTACTACAAAAAATAACCAAATGGCTATAGGTGTGTCTTTAATATTTAAAGAGCTCCCTCGATTTCTCCAAGATCCCATTATCTGATCCCGACTTGGTGAAAATAGGACCAACTTAGAACATACCCTTTCAATCAAAATAACAATTTTCCAAACCGGTCTAACCGTCTTCGAGTAATTGGTGAACATAAAAAAACATACCTACAGTCTACATACACCCGAACACAAAACCTCCTCCTTTTTGAAAGTCGGTTAAAAATTGCATTGTAGTCACATAAATTAAGTGCTGACTATGCTTAAACTCTGCAGAAAATAAGTTCTTTTAAATAATATACTATACAAACGGCAAAGAACCAAGCGACGTTCCATTACAATAACAAATCTATGATTAATATCGATAAATCGAACTTTCCTGCAGCATCCTTAGTAAGTACTTAATAGTGAGGTATTAACCTAATTTATAACGATTACTGAAATAAGTATCAGAGAACATGGTATGCGTACTCGCTCAGCTCTGTTGTGAAATCAGTATATAAAAAATGATCTACCGATTCCTATTCGATTAAAACTTTACTTTTAATAAAATGTCAGTTTAACGATCATTTACCAGGATAAAACTAAATTTTATAGCATACTTTCATTCTACGTAGAATAAAATTTTATGAATTAATATATTATAACAAAATACTTAATATTATAATAACAAAATATATTTTTATTCCGTAAATGACGAGTTTATACGATATTATTATAATGATACCTACCTAAATAATTTTCTGATCATATGTAGTAATACATTTATATGAAAATTGAATAATTTATACCACATATAACAGTTTTACTATATTCCAACAATAGATAAGTTTTATTAATTTGACATATTACAAGATGTACATAAAGTAATTTATTTAAAGTAGTCAAGTAGGTACTTACACATTTTTAAATACATATTTTTAAATCGAATACCATCAATAGTGAATCGATTAGGATCATCTTTACTTGAGTATTTAAACTTTAAAGTAACGCAGTCAATCACATTTCGCTTGTAATTTTAAGGAAAATAATAATAACAACTAGCCGTGCCCCGCGGTTTCACTCACGTGAGTTTCGGAATTCCCGCAGGAACTCCCAACTTCCCACCGTTTAAACCTTCCCTGTACTTCCACGAATCTTTCAAGATCAAAATCAGCCAAATCGGTCCAGCCATTCTCGAGTTTTAGCGAGACTAACGAACACCAATTTATTTTTATATATTTATAAAAATATGTAGTGTCTATATAAGATAGATATTGGGAATTGTAGTGACCACAATTTAGTTATTTATTTATTTAGTTATTAATATTTTTAAGTTAATTAATTATTTGTTATTATTGCAATTCCTAATTTAAGTTTATTGTGTGATTGTACACATCATAACCCCGCTGTGGGCATAAGTTTTGAGTTACAGCCTAGAGCCCTATAAATTTACTTTATAATTAATTATCTCAGTGACTGTAACTTGTTTTGTGTCTGAATCAATAAATAAAATAAAATAAAAGATAGCAAAGACTGTATGAATTGACTGATGGTGGTGATGGATATGGTATAAATAGCTGAAAGAAGTCCACTGATAGAGTCTGCTGGAAAATTTTGTCTAAAGTCAAATATTTTATTTTGCAAATAGGTCAAAGCTCTCTTACACGTCAATGTTATATCCACTTTAAAACAATAGAAAGAACTTCCTCCAAGAAACTTTACAGTGATCTCTTCTGTAATACCTAGTATTTATTATAATAATGACGCGAGTAACTCTACATTCATAAATAACATGCAATAAATAGAGTCAGACATTATTATTCGCTGTATTGTTCTAACGAAAAATACGTGTGAGTAATGCTTTTCATTTTATTTTAAACTTTGTAAGCACACAGCTAAGGCTTCTATTAGTTTAATGCATATGTGGATATACTCTGTTTTGTTTCGCGGATGTGTCGTTGCGATACTGCGACACATTTTTCTCATTTCAAATGCATATTTTATGGAGCACGGACTCATAATGAAAGAAATCTCGCTGTGAACAAACAAATTACAATGTACGTCACCCTGACTTAAAAGATTCAACCCCTTCGGAGTTTGCTAGCTGTTTATGTTTTTGGATTGTAAGTTTGTATATGTAATGAAAAAAATTAGGATTCGAAACCAGCTGTTACCCGCGGCTCCGGTCATTTATACGTATAAGTCGGAAGTTTTATGACTCTTGCACCCGTACCTACTACTAAACGTTTTGTTTTTCAAATCGTCATACTTCTTCTTACGCTGAACCGATTGCAGTAAAATATTTTTTTTTTAAATAAACCTGGTACAAAAACTTTTGCGTCATTACGCAATAGTTATTTGTGCAACAAGAGAGCAAAGTCATTTTTTGCTGCGAGTGCTGATTTTGAATCCTGAGCAAGCGAAGGATTCAATGATTGAATCACGAGCGTATATAGCGAGTGATTCTAAAGTTGAATCCTGAGTGTGGCGAGGGATTCAAAGGCACGAGATGCAAAAAATTTTGCTCTCGTGTAACTCACATAACTTTTCACTTCAGCAGCGAGAACACTTTAGGAGATAATAGTTATTTACAGGTTAAATATCAGTTTTATTTGCAGTAAATACTTATTTTCGTTTAAATACAACAATAAGTTAAAAATTCAATAAATTACATTAAAAGACATAATTATCTTTTTGCTAAATTTCTTTAGTTAGTACAAATTTCCGAACGTGTTTGTCTTTGAGGTCGAACTCAAAATCGGAACTTCGAAAGGGCTGGTCTTTGTCTCTCTCTCTTTCTAATGGCGGAAAAGAATATAGAGTGGAAATGTTTCGAATTGTATGATTAACCCAAGGCTGAATAAGATATTCGCGGTTTTCTGAAAACAAAAATTAAAAAGTTACTTTGTCTCACTCAGTGAGCAAAATCGCATTTTGCTCACTGATTTCAGGCAGCAAAACCTACATGTTTGAGCTACTGAAGTGAAAAAGTTTTTTTTAATCATTCAAACCAGGTACCAGGTTTCATACTAACATACAGGCAGGCGAGATATTGTAAAATTCACCAATCGATCGTTTGATATACCTACATATTTTATTTTAAATATCTTCAAAGTACAGACTGTAATTGTTTTACAATCCCACCACTTTATACATGACTAGCTGTTCCCCGCGGTTTCACCCGCATTAATTTCGGAATTCCGTATTACAATATAACTTATGTTACTCAGGAAAAATGCAGCTTTCTAATGGTCAAAGAGTTTTTGAAATCGATCCAGTAGTTTTGAGTTAAATCTTAACAAACAAACAAAAAATTAAATCTTTTCTCTTTATAATATTAGTATAAATGGAAGAAGTAAGAAAAATCAGTTCGATACTAAAGTTTCTTTGAAGTTTAGATAGAGTATTAGTTTAAAAAATGCCACCACAAGCAACAGGCTTAGACAAATTGATATTTTGAGGCATTCCTATTGTTACTCTAGCATTCTCGGTTGTTATAGGAACGTGCGCACTAAACTACATTTACGATCTAACGTCATGCAATTCAAATTGAAGAGCAATATTGTAGTTTCTGTTAAAGTTTTTGAAGTAAAGGCAGCATGTTGTGTCTACCATCAGTATTCTACACTTAGTAGTATAAATAAAACAGACGTGCGTCCGCCTGTGAACAATTGAAACAAAGATATTGTTTAGAGTTAAGACCTACAAATGCGAATAGAAACATATCCGATAAGACAATGTGTTACAGTTTGTCTTAATATTTTCCATTCGTAGACTCACTTTAACGAGGTGACGACGGAGTCTTTGTGTTTTACATCCATCCTATAGGTAGCAATCGTCGAGAAATATCTACATAGTAGTGACAACATGGAGATGAATTTTGATTGTAAAGTATACTTCGCTTAGCGAGTTGAGAATGAAAATTGACCAGACAACGGAAGTGAGGTGTGTAGCTCCTCAAAAATTCAGTAATAAGTTGGCGCGTTCTTTCAAATACACGTTAAGGAAGTATAACTCCTGATTATGTGCATACCTACATAAAAACAGAAATATCTTAGGTAGGTTGCATTTGCAACGATGTTGCTTTAACTATAGCTGTTCCCCGCGGTATTTTCAGAATTCCCGCGGGAATTCCGGGATAAAAAGTACCCTTTGTCTTCCTACGTATACCTGATAACGTGTAAACCAAGTTTCATAATGATCGGTTGAGCCGTTAAAACGTGAAAGCGTTACAAAAAACAAACAAACTCACTATCGCATTTATAATATTAGTTAAGATAAAATTACTGATACACGCCTCCGCTTTCTTTTGTATTTAAAAATATATTATAGAGAAAAAACTCAGTGCTTTTGAGTACAAGTGTTACTGAAATACACACCAGTGTGTGTAGAGCCATACACACATCGCGGATATTGTATCGGTCTGCGCGTGGGACGACCCGCTCCGCTCCGGGTCTTATCTGTGGAGTAATCACTTTGAACAACCGAGTGGCCCACGATTAGAATCTTAAATCCCTCGTAAATTTTCTATTCCGAAGGGCTATTATAATGATATAACCTCAGCGAGTTTGAGGGCAAAAAGTATACACGAATAATTTCATCATCGAACTCCCCCTGTTGATTGCGAAATTTCAATCAAGCCCGTAAATGGTGCACAGTCTCGTATCGACACTCGAAACGGATTTTTTGGGGGTGCAACAGCAGAATATGTAAATGTGAATACCGTTTGAATTTCAACTCTGTAGGTCTAAGCAATAGAAGATAAATTTTATTGAGTTACGAAAACAAAAAAAGTATATATAATTAATGATAGTTTGTAAACGAATATAGAGCGAGTGACACAGATTTATTTGTATTATTGAAATGGCTATTGCAACTCACAAAGATTTATTTATTGCATAGACTCTACTAATTATGCAGGATCGAAAGACCTTAAACCATAAGGATACACGACATCTGGATCTATAGAGTGACAATTTTCCCGTAACTTTTGAGCCAATGAGCTTTTAAGTGTTTGTCTGATATTATTAACCTGGTAAAATTGCGCATAGGTAATAGGTATGTCAATCATCAAAAGAAATCTTACTATTAAAAATTATGAACTAGGTAATCGGTACCAGCATGTTTCAAGATTTCCTCGAGAACTCTTTATTACCTACCAGGATAAAAATTAACCTAAATTTTAAGTGAGGTTAAAAACTTTTGCGTTAAAAACTTTTGCGTTAAAAACTTTTGCGTTTTGCGTTTTAAAAAATACAGACAAAGAGAAAAATCAAACACTTATCATATCATGTCTTCAATTGCCAAATTTAAAATATGTATGGGTACCAAAAACTTTAGTGTTCTTTTTTTTTTCAAATGAAAATAAAGACAATATAGCTAATAATATCTACGTCATATTTATTTAATGACTAGAAGAACGTTAGTGTCACATCTCCTGTAATATCATGGGTTGGCATAGGATAACGTAACTTAAATTACTACTTGAAACAGTGAATTTTTGCGCACCCCTCAAATATTTTTTAATATAAAATTATTACTATCTCGAGGGGTCAAAGAACACATTAATGCTACATTTTCAACAGCAGTATTTCGGCACGTTGATTTGCCTTTGCAGTGTTGGTTTGTTGTGATCAAAATCCCAACTAGAATCTTTGTGAATACTGCTACAGCATTCGCTACCTTCTGTGGTTGGATTAGCTTTAGTTTTATATAAAGCCTTAGGCATAGTCGCGACCAAGATAATTTTGTTGTTTTCGGATATTTAAATTTAGAACCTATTGTCGACGTCATAAAGTCTAAGTTGACTAGTCGTAGAACAGTTTTGTGGGGTCTTTTGATTTGGGACCTTTCGGAGCACGCGTGTGCACGTGCCACTCCCCGCTGGTACGCACTCCTTGTTACAACGAGAACTGCACCGTTCTGTAATTACACACAAATTAGACAAGATTTACCGAGGGGGAGAACACCTTTGCAACTATAGATTGGTACTAAATGTTTGGCCAATCACAATATTCTCTGACTGAGTTTTTATGATAGGTACAAGAATTCAACGCATTACACAATCTATAAAAATAAGTTCGGTAAATTATAATCTTTAATTTGTACGTATACGCGTTAACTGTCCCTGTGTTTAATATTTCTTTTTTATTATTTACTCCATGAGTTAAGATTTTATCGTTGAATCACCGATCAATCTTAGGAATAATGTTTTATAATTATATGAGTTTTTGTAAAAATATTAAAGAAATTTATTGCGACAACACGACAATTATCTCTTCAATCCATAAATAACTAATCGCGTGATCGTAAAGAGAGCAAAATATTTGACAGCTTCATCAAGACGGTAGATTTAACAAAAGGTGGACATTTAGCAAATAATAATAGCGTTTTTAGTGTGTTCCTTCATATTTATGGTGTGTTTATTGGCCATTGTGGGAAGTTTTGCGGTCGGCGCCGGCGTTCCGTACGGGACACTAAAAATGATTTATCCCCACAGGTACGACTTATCTGACATTCTTCACGTCCTTTCGACTTAATGAGCGTGAAAAAAATTGGCCATTTTTTCTCCTTTCAAGAGATCAACAATAGTATTGTTTTGTTGATGGCTTTTTTGTTTAGCGAAACATGCAAATCGGTAAACATAGAGGTTCCTTCCTCTTTCAGTCTATTTAACAATTTCGTTTTCTTTTCTTGAATTTTCATCATAACCTTTATCTATATCATAATTTACAGCAAAAATATTAGTTAATTTGAGTATATCCTGAGCAGTACCTACGATTCCGACCCCACCTGAACCAAGACGTGAAAGCCTCCCCTAAAGAAATAAAAACTTATCAGCGAACTTTGTTCTTGGTTATCTTCGGGGCAAGTAAACACTTTTTATTTTATGACCACCCGCAGTTTTACTACCGAAGAGTCTCCACTTCTACTTTACTTGTTTTGAGGCTGTCTAAAACTATCAGCATCTCTCAGATCTATTTAATTAGCGTTCCTTTGTTTAAGGAGCTCTTTCTTAAGGTGAATTGTGATACATAAAAACTTTAGAGACAATATGTTCTAGAAAATATATTTTTATGGAGAAAAATTTTATCACGCATGACAAACAACCTTATTTACCTAAACACAAGCAAATAGCGGTTATTGAGAACTAAATATTTCCTCTAAACATAGTTTGGATTTTATTTATCTATCATATTGTGAAAAAAAAAAAATATTATTTTACAATCGACTAGGTGAATAATTTAATAGGTTTTGAACTAAAATCCTAATTTTTTGTAATTGCTTTTTACGTTTTTTTTTAATTAGACAAGATTTTTCAATAGGCTAGTTTCCTGGGTAAAAAAATCAAAATTCTATTTAGTCCGTCAGTTAGATAATAAAAAAATAAAAGACACGTATTTTTTGCTTTTTTAAAATAATGGAAATATGCATAGATAAAGCGCATTAAAGTTTAGGGTGGGGGACTCGTGATGTCACAGCTCGCTATAACGTGCGAACAAACTGTAGCGAGGCGTGACGTCATGTGAAATTTCGACTTGATATATCTCCGTTATTTTTTGGTTACATAAAAAATACGTGTCCAATATTTTTTAATAATCTACAAAACGGACTAAAAAAGAAAATTTAAGAAACTAGCCTATTAACAATATTTTCTCCTTTCTTAAATAGTTCTACATTTTTTCATTTTATTAGTATGGTAATTGGTATTCCATTAGGCAATTTTATGCAGAAACGTAGGTAAGTTTCGGAGTGCCTAGTAAACGTTCGCGTTCATTAATTACCTACTGAGTGTTTGTGTTTCTTTATACATAAACTATAAATAATTAAAAGAAATTTATTATTTGGTGAATATTTGATTGTCATGTCGGATACGGAATATTATGTAAACATATAAGGAATTGATATAATAGGCTGCCTTTGATATTGTTATTAATGCCGGCCATGGCTAGGGTTGCCACAAGTAAACAATATCCTACGAAAATTATAAACGCGAAAGTTTGTAAGAATGTATGGATGGATGGATGGATGAATGTATGGATGAATGGATGTTTCTTTCTCGCAAAAACTACGGAATAGATTTAAATGAAACTTTACAATAATATAGCTAATACATCAGATTAACACATAGGATACTTTTTATCCCGGAATTCCCGCGGGAACTATGAAATTAACGCGGGTGAATCCGCGGGGCACAACTAGTCTATTAATAATATTGAGTTTACGCGAGCGCAACGCGACTACCGTTTACCATAGGCCCCCATCGCGGAGACCATTAGGGGTCCTCCCTTTCTCCACTTACCGCACGACTGCCGAGTCTAGACCTGTTTGTCGAACTTCTGTTTCATCGATAGGTAATATCCTTACTCTGTGGAAATGCATTAGAGCTGCATCGGTTTTTATTTGTCCATAATCTTGTTCATAGAACGCGAAGATAGTGTACTTAGCATCATAGTAACTATCCTACTAATATTATAAATGTTAAAGTGTGGATGTTTGGATATGTGTTACTCAATCACGCAAAAACTGCTGAACGGATTTGGATGACATTTGACATGCACGTTGTCAGGGATACAGAGAAGGACATAGGTTACTTCTTATCCCGAAATTCCCGCGGGGAACTCCGAAATTACCGCGGGTGAAACCGCGGAGAACAGCTAGTAGTTTTATAAAATTAATAGGATTAGCACAAATAACGAGGTAGATATTTCACTAAATATTCATGTGTGATATTATGATCTTCTAGGTGCAAAAACTAAAAGTTCAAAATCAATTCACTTAACCAGACCGAAAATGATATTCAGAGAATAACCCATTGTTTTGATTAAAACTGTTATCAATCCCCATTGCATGCTTGGATGGCATTTCAAAGCCCCATCTATTCAAATCTATTATTGCTTTTACTGCAGTTACCTCAACGTTGCTGGTCTGACAAATAGTTCCCTTTACTATCTCTGATGGTTTCTTATCATCTTTATTCTCCTTAACCCTGTCCTTTTAGGACAAAAACAGGGCGAATGCATCGTTCTCCCAACGCTCCAAAATAAATCCTCCAAAGTGCCTCACCTTTTTGATAAGCCTGAATTTATCACGAAGTCGTAACGCCTTTATTCATACGTATAATATAATATGTTTATATACTATACGAGCAAGTGATCGCAATTTCACCGGTGTGAATTTCGGTATTCCATCGGGGTACCATTTGTTGATAAAAGTTAAAATATCATATTTTATGTCGACCCTGCCAATATATTGTACTAGCTGCGGTTTCACTCGCGTTAATTTGGGAGTTCCCGCAAGACCTTCTTGAGATCCTTCCGTAGCTGTCGTCTCTTACCTATAAAGTGAGTTATGCTCCAGATAGCCGAGTTACTCGAACCTATACTTTTAGTTTTAATTCCAAACGTCTTGTAATAAACGTAACGCATAAGCTTGTCTGACACTGAAGTGCATAAAATTTATTCGCCATATTAATTTGTAGGTAATACAATATCCAGTGGCTTCACACTGGCTTACAATCGATACAGGGTGTAGACTCCGCTAGGTGTTCATTTAAGTCAAGATTGAACTGGAGATTAAACAGTGGATGGTTTGCCCCCATTTTAATTGTGGTACAACGCATAAGCTTGCGGAGAAACTTTGATAAACATCTTCGGTTAGAACATTTTATAAAAAACAGACAAACAGCAGCAAAGGATATCTATTTTTAAATAGGCAACGAAAAAATCTTAAAAATTACTTAGTAGCATATCTTTTAACTATAGATAGTAGGTGTACGAGACTTTTTTGTGAATTTGGGAATTTACGAGTAGTTAGCCTGTCAGTAGGTACGTCAATAGATGACGACACTTCTAGTAGTTAGGCATAAACATATTACACATAGGGCGTTTGTTTCACTCAAAATTCCGTTCGGAATTAAAGGACCTAACAATAATCGATGTGTACGTAGAATGGCACCATAAACTGTGCTTGCACCGAGAGATGCAGTGAGCTGTTTCCACTATCCATGAATTGAAATCACTTTCCGTTGCGCTGAATGCGGTGCCTTGACTTCTATTTCTTTATAGTTAATATTATAAAAGTGATACGTTGCCGCTTTTTCTTATATCTTAGCACCATACCATCTATCGAGGGGCATTATGCCTCCTTATCGGCACTCGTTAGTCGCCCCTAATAAAACCTTTCCCCCTCTATAATCTCGAGGGTTGTTGCAATTCTCTAAAATTTAATAAGAGCCAGTTTAAAAGAGAAACAATAAGCTTGCGATGTCGTTTATACTAGACAAGGTATCAGCGTAAATATTATTGTTTTTTTTATTTTTTACATTCATAAAAGAGGTTTATTTTCGCCAATTTCCCTTGGCTCAATCGTTGTTTGCACAACTAGTTGTGTTATCTGTTTTTACTACAAAAAATAAGTTCCCCTGCCACAACTAGCTTTTGTTATGTAGCTTTGTCAGGGAAAATAATTAGCTGATGTTTGTAATTCTTGCTTCTTATATATATATACGTAGAAGTTCCAATTTAATTTACACTTAATGTAATAGTTAGCCTGGAGTAGATACCTAAGTAGTTTAGACTTACTATTACATTATGTAGGTTAAATCCAAACCACTAGCTTGTTCCCGGTTTGGGGTCAGCCCTCCTGATACTTTTACACCACTCTTGGCGACTCTGCGTCATTTCCGGTGTCAAGCTCATCGTCAGCATGTCATTCTGGATGGTTCGTGTCCAGGTAGTAGGTAGGGGGGCTCTTCCTCTTTTGCGATGCCTAAACCAATCAATTTATACTTGTGCATATTATAATAAAAACCTTATGAAAATTATTAGTTTGATACAAAACAATAATACTCGTTGAATTGCTCTCATGCTAACTTCGTAAACTTGAGAGGACTAACCAAAATATTTACTTAAATTACTACTCTGAATCACGCAGTAGGTATGTATTGTATTATATTATAGGCAAATACTTCGCGGTTCACCGTGTAACCAACAACAGAAGTAAGTTGAGCAAACTTAATGAATAATCAATAAATTTAGAGCGAGCTCCGTGGTTTGACGTATATTTACAATTTTGCACAGCGGCGTCGACCCCCGAACATGACTGTAGTTTGTTTGGAATTGCTGAGTTGGTGTCATAAGTAACGAATGGGTTGCACGCTCGATAAAAAACAAACGACCGATTCCCGTACAGTCTATAGTAGACAAAATGTTCTTACTTTTTGTACCGATTTCGAAATATTTTTAATACGATTTATTAAATGAATACTTTCACAAAAAATGTAAATGTATATGCATGTCTTTGAAAATCAATATATGAAAGGAATAAATCCCAAAAAAGAATTACAGGTGTTTGAACGCAATTCTTTTTTTTTTCACCAAGCAAACACATGCATTTTTATTTACAATACAATACTAAATCCCAAAAATCGGAATTTCATCTGGAACTTCTGTTAAGACTACATACATGATACAGAACTGACACGGATATTATCAATATTATACCTACATAGGTATGTTTCAGACTTTTAAGCCTCTCTTTTAAATCCTATTTCAGAGACAGTTTTTTTTTTTTTTTTTTCGATTTCTAAGTGTGTACTTTTATAATTTATACTAGTAAAATAAATAAAGTGTCTTTATAGAGTAAATGTTGTCATCGTTAAGGTGAGTAATCAAACAAACCTTAAAAGAACAGTCACTGTTACTTGTCTCTGTTTATTACCTACTAATAAATAAAAATCACCCCCCAAATTTCAACTTTATTGCAGGGAAATAAACAATATCCTTTACAACTGCATTAACAAAGACAATTAAATAATTGGTCGTTCATTATTAACCTAATTTATAGGTTACTTACTAAAATTTTATGAAATTGTTTTTGCAGATTTAAGCTTTGATTTAAGAATTACAACTTCGTGTTCATAGCTTTAAAAATATTCAGTTGCAGTTTTTTCATGGAATTTTGTTTTGAGTAACCATTTTAAATTTATTACACAATAATCTTGCTAATATTATAAACGCGAAAGTTTGTATGTATGTATGGATGGATGGATGGATGGATGGATGGATGGATGGATGTTTGTTACTCTTTCACGCAAAAACTACTGGATGGATTTAAATGAAACTTTACGATATTATAACTTATACATCAGATTAACACGTAGGGTACTTTTTATCCCGGAATTCCCGCGGGAACTCTAAAATTAACGCGGGCGAAACCGCGGGCATTACTAGTAATTTATATTTAAAGTATATTTGATATCTCAAATAAATTTTAGTACTTGAAATTGAAATTTACATCGCTATCTACTTAATCAGCAATTTGTAATGTGATAACATTTCAACTCGATTCTGACTAATTCTGTAACCAACAATGAAATCTCGTAATGTTTCCTGCAGTCCTAATGAGGTCAACAATCCGAAAACTTAGTCATAAAGTCAAAGTTGGTTTCATTGGAATTATTTGAAGTTTTCACTCATCAACTTCCAAGTTTGAGAATTTCGTGAAGATTAGGTACCTATTGAAATTTGAAACATCTGGAGCAAATATCAGTTTTTTTGTTACTATAATAGGTACCTACAATAATATTAATTTGTGAAGTTCATATACAGAATGCTGTTTTTGCCGCTATTGACACACATTTGACCGGTTTTTCGTGTCTTATCTCGTCATCAACGCCTGAGGGTGTTAAAATACGGTGAAAATAAATTATTATTCCCCAGTATACGGTGTTTTAAACATGTCGCACTGACTTGATGAGACCAACCCAACTCGGGAGCCCTTTCAAATGAAAAAAAAATCCAAATCGTTCCAACCATCTTTGAGTAATCGGTGACCATACATAAAAAAAAATTAAAAAAAAAACATACATACGAATCAGAACCTCCTCCTTTTTGGAAGTCGGTTAAAAAACGAACTTAACCAAAACTTAATAATTTATACCTATTTCACACCTCAAATAAACTATACTGATAACGCATACGTACGTTAAAACTGTTATTGTTTGTAACTTAGCTGTCCGAATGTAAAATAAAAAACAAATAAACTTTAATTATGATAGATAATATCAAAAACAAAAAAAAAAACTTTTACTCCGAAGTAACTTATTTTTATCTTGTTCTTTGTTCCAGGTAAGAGCGGGGAAGTTTTTCAAAATAATGAAGCCAATAGAGAAAAATACATCGAATCGATGCTCCAATCCCGTCGGCGATCCAGAACGCTACCGGTAGAACGAAGACAATTATTACTATCGACGCGTGAGCTACCACTGTACCCTTATCAGAAGAAACTAAAGAATTCCGTAACGAGACTCATAAGTTAAACACACGTGCCATTAAAATACGTTATGTAGCGATTCATTCTCGATCGACACTCGATATTATGTTCCAGTGTAAAGTCATGAGATGTAGCGTGTTGTTTATGCATCACCACCTTTGGGTGACAAATACTAGGGCATTCGTTGGGTATCACTGCATAAATAACCGTGCTATCATTGTGTCAAATGTGTGCCAAATGTCAGTTTGTGGGAGGAGAGGTTAAAGATTGCGTTAGTTTATATGTACTTAATTTTTTTTTTTTTAATTTATGCAGCCGCAAGAACCGATTCCTGTCTAAAATAGGTATGTTAATGCCATTTTAACAGACGTGTCTAAAATATTTTGATATTATCTTTACGTACGTTTGACCATAATTATGTAGAGGTTTTTTTTTTCGTAATATTGTAGATAGGTATTCATAGTATAAGAGGCAAAAACGTCAATACTAGATTTGAACAAAGAATTAGGCAGGAAGTAAAGACGAATACTGTACATGTATTGTAACATGGTCTTATCTGGCGTCAAACTATAATGGTCACTTTTTTTAAATAACAACTCTTGTGACTTGTGTCACACGGAGGAAGACGTCGCGTCGCCGAGGTCGACACAACAGACGTACGGATAGACAAATAAACGAACAAACAAATGCAATGTAAATGATCGTAGTCTCCGGACAATTTAATGCCCCACGCGATGTTAGATAGACCGTGTCGTGGGTAGATTGTGGAATTCGTTTTTTTTCGATCTCGCCTATGTTTGGGATGAACGAATAGACTCAGCAATATATCAGTGAATCACCTCTGAACGTTAATTAATGTAATTTAAAATGTTTACGTTTGATGTTGGTTACGAGTTCAATTTATTGTACCTAATAATATATTGTCTATTTTGATGATCTATGACGATTTATCATTAATGTCATTCAAAACTATATTTATACGAGTTACAAAATTATTTGTTATATCTATTTAAAATTTATTTGATTTACCTAATAGTCTGCTATGGATAATAGATTTTAATGTTAATATTCAGTTTGTTAATGTTGGTTTTTAAATCCAATTTATGTTACCTATGTTAATTTTAGCTATACAATACACATACAGCAACTCATAAATCACCGAGAAACAAACAACTTCTATTAAATATGCATTATTATTTTTAATCGTATTTTAAATGATCAAAGTTGCAGTCTGCAAAAATTATACCTACAGTTCTGTCTTTGCATAGTCTATTTGTGTTCTAATTTTCCAACGTTGCACCGTTAAACCTTAGGTGCTGAGTAATTAAAAACAATTATGTATATACATTTTTAAGTCAGATGTGATATACATAGGTAATAAAATAAAAAATAAAAACTATAGCTCGAGTTTACGAGTCCACTGCGGTGTTTTTCAAAAACACCTAAATTTATCGAACACCACGTATCGTGACAAACAAAAACTATTATCCGATCTTGTGTACATCCCACGTAAATGGGTGTTGTGTGTTATCTCGAATACATTCTGTTACACATCTATATCTGGTACCATTTTATTTGTACAACTTCATAGTTCATTTCATATTGTTCGTAAACGTATCGTGTCTCGCCTGGATTTCGGACATTTTTGTTCGATTTGTGACTCTGTGGTGGTCGGAATAAAAGCTGTCTATTTTTTCTTTAGGTGCTACGTAAAGTTGGTTAAACTGTTACAAGGTATTGTTTGTTGTTGTATTCGGATCGTTCGTTATAGTTGACACTTTATAATGGATAATGTGATCGGGTGGCTTGTTACCGAAGGCGTTCCGACCCATTTTGGTGTCCTTGGTACTCATTCTTATTTTATTATTTACATGTTTTGTTATGTTCAAAAAGATTTAATTATTGCAAGCTTAGATCTAGATATTAAGTCGTCTTATTTTGAACAAACTTTTTTAACCCTTTCATCACTACTTCTTTGTAGCCTTAAAATGTTAAGGCTAAAAATACATGGCCGCCGTTACCCCTAGACCACACGCTTTAGGCATGATTTCTCCTAGTGTTGGGATAGCTGAATTTCTATATTTAAATGTAATAAATATCTATATAAAAGTCAGTGCAGTGGTTTGTTGGTAACGTATTACGGTTCTGACCCCAGGAGCATGTCTTTTACAGATTGTGATATTACGGGGATGGCGGTGAAAGAGTTAAGTTTATAAAATAACTAGCTGTTCTTTGCGGTTTCACTCGTGTTCATTTCGGTGTTTCCGTGGGAATCCTGTGGGAATTCCAGGATAGAAATTACTTTATTTTCTGTACCCAGTTTCTGTGACAATGGGTATGCAATTTCTTCATGATCGGTTGAGTAATTAAAGCGTAACAAACACACAAATAGACACACATTCCGGATAACTCTATTGTTGTAGTCGCATGTTCATTGCAATCGATTAATTTATATTAAATTAAAATAGTCACAAAAGGATATAATATCACGTCTATCTCTAAAATATATTTCATTAGAAATTATTATGTAAAATGAGTGCCGAGTCTGGAGTTTACATAGGTATGATGTTGGAAAACAAGTGACACATCGAGAAAACAAGTACGGGGGCTCCCGAACTATGTAGATTATCCTGGAATTCCAGCGGGAACTCCGAAAATACCGCAGATGAAACCGCGGGGGACAGCTTGTTATAATTAAAATAATGGTTTTCTTAAAAGCTAATAGACTTAAAACAGTTGCAAATCATAGCTTATACGTGGACGCAGATAAGCAATAGCATGTTAACCCACAAAATGAAGTTATTGATTCAGAACGTTTTATTGAGAGTTAGAGAACGTTTTTTAATTATGTGTTTACCTTATTACATTTTTTAAATATGTAACTAAATATTGAACATAAAAAATTTGACACAAAATGGCGCTATAATTTTTAAACTTTAATTAAATCAAAATTTCTCCAGTGTGGGTTAACACACTATTGATTATCTATGTCCACGTATAACTTGCATTTTATTACATGCCTATTATTCAAAGATTTTTCTCACTGCGTCAATTTCAAATTGTATGCAGTATTATAACTTAGGTATACTATAAACATATGTATATTAATGTGCAGCTTTTTCATTTCTATCATTTTATATATATTTTACTAAACCTTTTTTCTAAAATAAAATCGCATTGACGAAAACCGATCCCAAGAATGAGATATCAAACGCTCGCCAACGTCTCGATATGTCAACCGATACCGGGAACCTATTTGCATTGAATGGTTCAGACAATATTAATTTTATTTCCAATATATTGACGTACATCTTTTATTATAGTAGGTACATAAGTATGAATTTGCAGAATTTATATGAATGGTAAGACGCTTTATTCTTTTGTAATATTTAGAACTTTAATTATATATGATAATTTTGTATCATTATTGATTAATGAAGTTGTTATTGTTTCCGTCATGTTGTTGAGATTCAATTGTTATTTTTTTACTTAAGGACATATTAAACTTAACTATACCTAATGACTGAATCTATGAATATTGTAAAGATAGGCACAATGTAACGAAATAGTGGTTGTGGTATAATGAAGCGTCGTCGTCGGGTCGTGGGATAAAACAATAGCGTCGGGGAAGAGGTGAGGTAGGGAAAGGAGAGGGTAGTTTTGAGGTCTGAGGTTTCACCTTGGATTTGGAAATATAAATAAAGGTTGTATAGAAACTGTATATAAGTAGTCAGCTGTATCCAGAAATCTGCTGTTGTTAATAGTTTAGAAATTAGTGTTTCATTGGAGGCTAATTTCGTAATTACCTACCTAACACGGGTTGTGCTATAGAAACTATTGCTTTTTTCTCTTTTTGTAATAATTAAAATTGCTTTTAACTCTAATATGGGTTCTTTACAAGTTTTTACTACTTTTATTACAAGTACTTTGTTTGTTAATAAACCAAATAATTTTTATTATTTTTGTGCTGAATAAAACGTGTAATTTGGAAACATTAATTTTCTAAAGACATTTAATACAAAATAGTTCATTATTTAATTGCCTTTTAACAAGTGGATGTACCACATTTTTTTTTAATATGAAAGCAATGTTGCGTTTCTACCGATTCCTTTCGCTATATTGATCGCACCCATTAATCATTTAATATTATAAATGTGAAAGTTTTTTTTTTTTTTTTATGTCATAGTGGGCAAACGGGCAAGTGGTACACCTGATGGTAAGTAATTACCACCGCCCATAGACATCTGCAACACCAGAAGGCATGCAGGTGCGTTGCCGACCTGGAATGGGAATGGGAAAGTGAGTTAGTTTGTTTGTTCGTTACGCTTTCATGGCTTAACGGCTCAACCGATCACTATCGAAATTTTACATACACGTTGTCAGGGGTACAGAGAAGGACATAGGGAACTTTTCATCCCAAAATTCCCGCGGGAACTCCGAAACTACCGCGGGAAACCGCTAAGTTAAAGTAAGATAAGTTATTTCAAATTGCCGTTCGGTTATTGAACTTTCTTTGCCCAAAGTCCAAAATTGGTAATAGATGTGATTGTTAATTCACGTCGTTACACCGGACTTGATTCCGTTAAGAAATTCTAATCCTTTTAGTTGTGGTCGCGGCAATGCTTACATGTTTTAAGCTGGTTTAATATTCATAGATAAATTTAACTAATCAGCATCTAATGTCACATACTAATTTTCATAGTCCATGCACACCTATTTCTGTTTAGTGTAGTGTAGTGTAGTGTAGTGTAGTGTAGTGTAGTGTAGTGTAATGTAGTGTAGTGTAGTGTAGTGTAGTGTAGTGTGTAAGGGTACCTACCTACACACACTGCCTTCGTCCGCGACATAAATTTTCGTTTTAAATTTTATTTTTTTAAGGAAATTATCGGGCTATCGTCAATTATCACCTGTGTCCTTTTTTGTAAAATTCCTTCTTCGCCATCTTGTTTTAATTTTCTAACGGGTGAACCGATAAAAAAATTGCAGAAGTAAACAAACAAACGTCTTTCGTGACGTTTTATTAATTCGTATACCACTGTTTTCGATGATCGTCAAAGTGATGACGTCTTTAAATTTAATTTTACCTATACTTATACATCTCACGAGTAACACCCGTTAATTTTATTCTCCAAATATCATTTTTCTTAATAAATCGATTATTATTATTAGCGATTAACAGCAACAATGAACAAGTCATTTAATCATTCTCTATTTACATACACTCGATTATTAAAAACAAACACCTAGGAACAGCATTTTTATTGTTCTTAAGAACACAATAAAATAAACACAACAGAAGTTTCTCATAAATCATCTAGGTAAGGTAGCTTATGTTAGAAACTAGATGATGTTAGAAATTTGTTTGACCTAAATACTTTCTCTGAGTTTATGACTACTAGTAAAAAAACACTGTGAAGGTACCTACCTAGTTTGAATTTGTTTTCATCGCGACATAGTCGGTTTTATTTTTGTTTCCAGCTGTTCCAATCTTAAACTTTTATATCCTTGCAATCAGTAGGTGTGTACGATTACTTAGTATGCGGGACATATTTTTGCTGACGCACGGCTCGACATTACACCACATCCTACGAGTTACTGGCCGACAAGTGGTGTATTGTACGCTCACTTTTATTTTTATTTAATTCGTATCCCACCAAAAACATTTACATGTAAAATGTTGCCAAGACGAGACTATATGACTTACCCTGTCAAAAAGTTATCAGATCTCATGTAGAGCAAAGCTTCTAACTCTACTCGCTCTATAACCTTAGTCAAAATATGTGGCTTGGCCATTTCGCTACATTTAAATGGATGAAGAATTTATCCACTGTTCAATTATAAGGGTTCATAAAAATGACTAAACACTTCTAGAAAAGGTAAGCAGTGCCCTTGCGCTTCGCTTGGCTCAATTTGGCTACTAAACTACTGTGCCCCCAGATACGAAGTCCGATTTTTATATTTTTATTTTTTTCTTATTTTATGGAATTCCAATTCACAATGTCTAAGTAAACTTACCTCAATATCGACCCGTATTAAAACGATCAATAAATCGCCCATTTTTCGTTTTTATTTTACAACTCATAACACCTTACGGCCGGCCGACCCGGTCTGCTTCGGTTGAATGCCAATATTCATAAATTCATAATGGGAGTACTATTTGGCCTCGGGCCGGCTTGGAAGCGTTACTTATTTGATATAAGTGGTAACATGAGTTATAGATATAATAGACTACAAGTCGATTTCATTTTCATAAACTCATCTCATTTAAAAAACAAAACATGCTCATAACGTGGAACAATGATATCTGTACGACATAATTTTTTAAAAATCAGACGTAGGTACAAGTAAAAAATAAACCTATCTTATTAACCACAAAGATTTTATGTATAAAACAAGATAATATGTAATTTAAAATACTTCGCCCAATATTGGTTAGAGTGTTCAAGGCAATGCTAAGTCATTTCACGTATGTTAAAAAATGCATTGTATGCAGGTATATTATATGTAGGTACAGTCGTGCTATTAATACGTTAAAGAGTTGAATTATTTAACGAGACATCGTTAATAACTACGCTGATCACGACCCGTGTACACTCGCGCACAACACTGCGTTGCTGCACGCGGTTTGCAGGTGATTTCATTATTTACCGGATTGTACTATTTTGATTGTTATAATTTAATTTTGTGAAGCGTTTTTACTGATGGCCGTTTAATATTAAATAAGTTGTTTTGGTGAATGAATGGTTTTTTAAAGTATTTTAGGCATTTTCTTTTGTCACACCAACGAGAGTAAATCTAATCTATTATAGAGTAAGTGCAAAAGCAAGTTTGTTTGTTTTTTATGCTTTCACGCAGTTCGGTTCAATCGAACTTTGAAATTAACACGGGAACATGCTAGTATTTTGTTATATTTAAGTTGCACTTCTTGCGCCTTTTGTAGATGTACAGGATGGCGTAACGGAAGACAATAGAGACAATAATCTCATGTATAGTGTGATTTAAAGTCATAAATTTACCTAACTCGTACCCACGTCGCCTCGCACTGTTCAACCCTCAAACGCCATACCTATCTATTCCCGTGCACAACGCGCCCTCACCGGTCTCGAAGGCCCGCCCACCGCAAGCCATCGTTAAGATACAGAAAACAAAGACAAACTTTATAGTCTGTCATTGTTTCAGTATTTTCCTTAATTGTTTTTCCGTGTACGCTCGTAATTGGGGTCGGTTTAATCTGACGACGCGATAATCGAATTTTCATAAGTCCACGGCAATACTTAGCTGATAATAGACTCCGGAGGGTTAGATAATGCAAGTCTGTGACATGTCTGCTGTGAAAAAGATATATGGTCGTACGGGGCCAACCGTGAATG
Organism: Zygaena filipendulae; assembly: GCA_907165275.2. Classification (NCBI taxonomy): domain Eukaryota; kingdom Metazoa; phylum Arthropoda; class Insecta; order Lepidoptera; family Zygaenidae; genus Zygaena; species Zygaena filipendulae. The sequence goes on from OU015653.1 coordinate 11,457,512, forward strand.
TTTAAGATCGTATAATTAAGATATTGGATCTATTTAACTTAATACAAAAGACACTCCAATTTAATCCATGTCAGATTTACTTTATCCTGATTATGTAAACCTGCGTAATACGAGTATATACCAAGTCTGTTCTATAAATTCATTTTTTAATGTATTATATAAAACAACGTTTATGCATGCAAAATTTCATGGAGATGGTGGGTGGTTAAGGCGTAAAGCGTAGCAAACAAACGAACTCACATTCACATTTATGATTTTAAGGATATTTAGCATTTAGAAAATAAAATACAAATATAAACCTAAGCATCTAACCCATGCAATGGGCATGTTGACTAATTTTTATTTTTTAGTCCGTCTTGTAGATTATTGAAAAATATTGGACACGTATTTTTTCTTTTTTTACGTAATCAAAAAATAACGGCGATATATTGAGTTGAAATTTCGCGTGACGTCACTATTCTGACAATTTGTATGGCGGTTTTGTGGTTAGTGACGTCACGACCTCCTCATCCTAAACTTTAATGCGCTTTATCTCTGTATATTTTAATTTATTTAAAAAAGCAAAAATACGTGTCTATTGTTTTTTTATTTTCTAACTGACGGACTAATTAGAATTTTGATTTTCAAAAGTAGTAAACATCCCTATTGCCCGTCGGTTTTAACATTTACCACTTGACATCATCCCCGTCGCGGAGCGCTCGACCGTATCGCCCGATTTATTTCCCGACGCCCGGCCCGTCTAATGCAATTATTGCAATTTATTATGAAATTAAATAAGGTCGACACGACACTACCCCCCCTTTGCTTGCACACGAAATTTATACCCCTTCGTAGAAAACTATACAGTCGGGACGGAAACGACCCATTCGCAGTCGAACGGTTGACTTTGGAAGTTTTAAATGTTGACTTAGGGTTGCGTTTCGCTCGACAATTCTGCATCGAGACTGTTGTGTCTTTTTAAATGGGTAGTTTGCTTATTTTTCTCTTGGCTTATGTTGTCTGTGGCTGTAGAAGGAAATAAATTATTTGTATCCCCAACACCTTGTCTGAGGGACGCTCTCCGCTCCGACCGCTGATAGCGTCATTTTTATCAAAGTGTAATGCGGTTTCTTCGCTTTGATTGCGTCTATATTGTGGTCGTATCTGTATACTCGTACTTAAGTTTCTAGAAAGGTGATTATTATCATGTCCAAGTTATAAACTTAATCTGTCTCAGTAAATACAATAAAATTGAAAAGACATGAAATTGAGACAGATGTTTTCGTTAATTGAAGACACTTTTACTACAGTCATTAACTTTGATGAAACTTTTGGTGTCTGAAAATATTATGTTGCGTATTTCGTGTTATTATTTTAATCACGACTTAATTACGTAAGCGTACTCTTTTGTGATGTTTTATATTTTATTATTAGTTTAGTTTAGGTCAATGTCACTTTCTTTGACTTTCTCGTTCGTAGAATGTTATTATGCAACTAAATATAAATGCTGAGAATGTTTAAAGAAATTCTTCAAAAACGCTTCTTGAGTGCTTTTGATACACAATTTTATTTATTTTTAGACATTTTAAATTTGACTTACATTGTAATACATTAATGTATTTAAAGAATGAATATTTTTAGGACATATATCCTAACTTAGAAGAAACATACATAGAGTCGTTTAGAAAATTTCGTTAGTTAATTTCGCAGAATGTAGAGTAATGTCAATTACTCTGGCGCTAATTGCAAATGAATTATTTTGAAGTAGAGATGATTACGAGTAGCTACGTCAGGTATTGCTAGAGGCTACTTTATGTTTTCGCGGTGATACATAATATAGCGTCGCTCCAATACCTAACAGCAATATTTCTACTTACACACACTTAAAAAGGTAAAAAACGCGCTTCTGTTTAGTAAATGCCCAGTTATCATAAATAATTACATCAAACAATCAATAAACTAATTACTAATCAAAGATTTCCGCTTACACTAAATAAAATAAAAATATCTAAGCGACCGAATTTTAATGGGAACATAAGATTTTTTTTGTAAAAAAAGAGTTGACATCTTTAGGTACAGATAAAATTTAAATCCAAATTTCAAATTGTATGAATATAGGTACATAATATTATTATATAAACATAAGATTTGCAAGAAGTAGCTAATGAGATCAGTTAGAGAGATGTAGAGTTTAACTAAAAATAAACGATAATTAATTTGACTTTTGTTTATAAGTACCTAAGTTTAATATCGCTGTACAGATTTATACAATTCGCCGTAATATTGTAAAATTCTGTGGACAGAAAATAGGTACGTTGTGGTGACCAGTTGGTGCTTGCACATGAGAAATCGGTACCATCAGTTCTATATGACTCAGTTGTGGTCGCAGTCCAAACCGAACTTAGCTTGTCAGGGTGCTCGTGAATTAGCAGTGCCTACCGTTTACAATTTAACGGTTCTTACAATATTACGGTGACATGTACATGTAAACTATAGTGGTCTGACTTGTAATGGTATGCATAAAATACGTTGCCTGAATATCAACGTCCTCCCGCCCCGTAGGTAATTGTAAACCAACATAACATTATTGCGTGGCGGAACACTCTATCGGCTTAACTGAGTTAATTACTGTACATTTAGGCATCGCCAATGGTTGCCGTGATAGGGTTTGTGATCACGTCATACTCTGGGCTGTGTGTGTCCAACAGTGCAATTCAGAGTATTACTGTTAAGGGCAGGTATTTTCTAAGTTTTCACAACACTTAGCGCGTCGTTTTGGAACGTCGTCACTGAAATAAAGTTTATATTGTGGTCCGCTTATAGGTGTATCTATAGACATTGAGCGTGCCAGACGCCTTCTGCCGCAGACAAAATAATATTCTCCTATACAGTACCACAGATAAATATAGTACAGTGCGTATTAACGTATTCATATCTGGACGCAATAACATGTTAACCCACAAAATTAAGTTATTGATTCAGAACGATTTATTGAGAGTTAAGGAACGTTTTTTAATTATGTGTTTACCTTATTACATTGCTTAAATATGTAACTAAATATTAACCTAAAAAATGTTGATACAAAATGGCACTCCTACTTTTAAAACACGATTTACTCAAAATTTCTCCGGTGTGGGTTAACACACTATTGCTTATCTATGTCCATCTATACACGACTGCGCAGACGCCGACAGACACGGGCCATGGACATTTTCTGACTCAATAAAACCAAATTTCAAATAATAATAATAATAATAATAAATTTTATTTGGCTTTTCAGTGTTTTAAAATACTCGCATATTCCAAAATGTGTGATTTTGAGATATCCTGCCCTTAAAATGCGTTCTTTACGCCTTTGTGCATCTGGCTGTACAGGTTTTCGTGTATTATGGCTTGGAGTTGAGCTGCAAGGCACGCAAATTACCCAGTAGGTAGGTATGTGAAAACTTTAATAGGTCAATGTAGCAATTCCATTTATTGACAAGTAAAACATATCTATAACTCATGTCGACATACTTTTTCATCCTGAATATTATGTAATATTTATTCAAAAGTTCCAATTAAATATGTAGTTGTTAATTATTGAACAGTTAATTTTATACGGTTTCACAATGAGCTCTGATACAAAACCTACTCTGCCAATATAATATCAGTGTCTTTTATAAACTGTTCATTAAAATGTACTGGCTATTGATCGCCACGGGTTATCAAACGATATCTGAGGTTACTCTCGAACAATAGAATCAGTTATAAATAACGACAACTTTATATGTATATGTTTAACTTTGATGCAAATTGTGTAGCACAACGTAACGTTTTTTAAAACACTGATGAATAGTTCCCTATGTTTAAACTCTTTTTAATACAGGAAAAAATTCAGTATTCGAACGAAGTTCTTTATCGCGCTGTACGGATGGCAGTAAAAATTCATTTTCCGTCACGGCGTCATACGGCTGTTCTACGGAAAATCAAAGCAACTATATGTTTTTCGAATGGGTTTTTTTTTTGATTCTTTTCACACATAACGAACTCGGTTTAATATGGAAAAAACTTCGTTCTAACCAAGTGTTAAACGATACTCACGCATTTTTTATTATTACATGATGTCTTTCTCAGTGGGGAATCGTTTTTTTTTTTAAATGGTCACATACAAATTTGCTTACGATCTGTTTTTTTTTTACAAATTTTATTAAAATAGGTCCAAAAAAAATTCACAAAAAAATTAATGCAGAGTACGCGAATGAAACTGCAGCCATCAACTAGTTATTTAATATTAGGGTCGCGCATGCGTCGCAAGTACAAACAAGTGCATATTTCATAAAGCCCGCTTCACACAACACAACGTAACGTTGCATCTCATTATCGCAGTCACTATACAGATACACACCATGTGTAAATATTAAACGGTCGTACTTTAATTCCATTATTGACAGTACAACACAAAGTTTATCACGCATGAAACGTGATCCTTATCGCGTTGAACTTAAGGTCGGAATTGCATTTGATTGGTGGTGTTATAATTCAGCGGTTCACTTGTTTGTACTCATCTCGAATGGTGGTTCGATTTGTTAAGAGCCAACCAATGTTTAAGCGATTGTGTTTTGCCATACCTACTATAATATGTATACAGATCGACAGACACGTTTAGTGATTTTTGACAAGTGATTTTTGTTTGTTTGTCTAAACTGTTGTTTTTGTAGATAGGTAATTAATAATTATTGTCTGATGTATACCTACTGATTTTACCTGATACTCTTTGAGAGACACTGAGGGGATTTTTAATGTACATACTGATATAATGTCTATATACTCTAAATGTGAACCGCCGACATAAGGTACCAATATAACTCAAAGATTTATACTAATCGAACTCATTAGTTTTGCTTTATTTTAATGCAACTTTATTATTACAGACAGATACCTAAACAGACAAAAATTATAAAAACTATTATAATGCGCTTAGTCACACATCTAGAAATCTTTAATTTATTTTGTCCAATGTAGAGAAAAATCGCAGCTTTATTTTATACTAGCTGTTTCCTGCGATTTCACCCGGGTTATTTTCGGAGCTCCTGCGAAAAATTCCAAAAGAAGTACCCTACCTATATCCCTATCTGTACCTACTCCTGACAACGTGTATACAATTTCATGATTATCGATTGAGTAATTAAGGCGTTAAAGTGTAAAAAACAAATAAACATACTCATAATTATATTCGCATATATAAGAAGACTAAGAAGACCGCGGTAATTTCGGAGTTAATTCCGGGAAAAAAGTAGGTACTCTACGTCCTTCTTTGTACCCCTTACAGTAAGTAGTTTACGGTGATAAGCAGTTCCCCGCATTAATTCCGGAGTTCCCGCGGGAATTCCGGGATAAAAACTATCCTATCTTTTAAGTTGGACCATATTATAAATGGTTACAAAATTTTATCAAAATCCGTTCAGTAGTTTCGGAGTCCATCGCGGACAAACAACGTGACACGTGATTTATATATATTAGAAGAAGATAGAAGATATTGCAGAGATAGTATGTTTTATGCGTATTACTTATATAATTATGTTCTTAAATATTTAACGCGCGTTCGCTGTCAAATAACTTTATTTGTTTTTTTTTTTTTTTATAAAAAGCATCACACATTAATAGTGACGGACAGACACGATAATTATAGGGTTGCCCATTTGCCGTGCATCGCACAACGGGCCACGTAATAGACGCAATTACAACACGGTTTACACGTCCTGCGCTCACGGACAGTTTCGCCTAATTTGATTTGATTGTCACCCCATTTGACGTTTATTTAAATTTCGAATTGGCTGTTTCGTCACGCCTTTTGACGTTTAATTTTTTTTTTTTTAAGTGACTTTATTAGGTAGGTTTTGGTGGCGATTCTATAGAGAATATAAATATTCTAAATTTGATTCCAGTAACACTGAAATCAAGATAGCTACCTACGTATTGAATTAATGTTTTTTCTTTATTTCCTATCTTAACTAGCAAACGATTTCGACGGGTTTCAAGTACCTGATCGTTCATTTAATTTCTTAGTGATTATAATGTGATCTTTGGGTATTACACCTACTTATGGATAATAAGCATATTTTAATAAAAGACTCTTCAAATTTTTATGGGTTTTCTATAATGACATTTCAGTTTTTATTTCAATACCAAGATTTTTAACTTAAAAAGATTTGCACGAATAATATTTGCGGCTGATAATGGAACGGATTTTTCGACAGGTTTGTAATGCTTAAACTTATGCAAAGAGATTGGCTGCAGTACGGAATTAGTAATGCAAGCGTTCAAATAATGACGCTGTGCCTATTGTAACAAAGTTTATTTTCTGTTAATAGGTCCATTACCCCGGGAGTCTGTCAATTATCCGATGGACAACATATGAACAATGTGATTGGGCATTAATACTCAAAAATAATTTTTCACTTGTAGGTACTTATTTACAAATGAAAAAGCTTCGTAAACAAAGAACTCTGTATCATTATATTTAATATAATATTAATTATTATAATAATAATATTGTTTGTTTGTTTGTTATGCTTTCACGCCTTCACGGCTCAACGGATCTTCATGAAATTTTGCATACACTTTGTCAGAGATACAGAGTAGATTGTAGAATATAGGGTATTTTTTATCCCGGAATCACCACGGGAACTCCGAAATTACCGCGGGTGAACCTTCGACGATCAGCTAGTTTATACATAGTCTCACACCTGTAACACGTGTAACACGGAGATTGGCACTGTATAGGCAGAGAGCTCATTATTCTGACGTAATCTAATATAGTACTAGGTACTTACTACTATATATTTAGCTAATTATATAATAGATGTGCCCCGCGGTTTCACCCATGGTAATTTAGGAGTTCCCGCGGGAATTCCAGGATAAAAATTATCCTGTGTCCCTCCCTGTACCCCTGACAATATGCGTGCAAAATTTCATGATGATCGGTTGAGCCGTTAAGGCGTGAAAGCGTAACAAACGAACAAATAAACAAACAAAACAAACTTACTTTCGCATTTATAATATTAGTAAGGAAATAAGGATTTAGAACCGTCTATATCATTTTCTAATAAATATGTTCTATGAATATAATCGTATCTTATAACAGTTTCATTATGTTTTATTATATTGTACGTATTTTATTCGGAAAATCAACTACCTACTAAAAAAAATTGAATAGACATTTAATTGTTAAGCATACTGGCATATTATATTACAAATTTTGGTAAACATAACCACAAGTGGTGGGACGATAAATGATTTTCAATATATTTTTCTCCAATATACAATAGTACTTACTAGTAGATATGCTGATATTGCGATAGGTACCTACAACGATTTGTCTTCGATCTATGTTCAGATTATTTGGTAGTCAAACGTCTGTCAAATGTGGAATACTCATTAAACCGCTCTTATGGTGAGCATTTAAAATACCAAAGACGATATGGATCAGAAGTGAACCTGTGTAACCTCGACGTTACCGATGGATAGGTACGACCGCATTCACAACGAAGTGCGCGGCGCTACAAAATAGGATACATAATAGAATAGCTCTTTATTGTACAATACACCAAACTAAATGTTACCTTTATTTTAACTATAATATATATTTATCAATTCCTTCAATAAGGCATACGAAAAACTATATTATCGTGATCTCCTTCAGTAAACCTTTAGGTGGAGAGGACCAGATGTAAATGTTCGCATAGGTATTTCAAATCTTAAATCTACGAAATTCTTTACTAATTTTGACATTCCATATAGGTATTCATACGTATGATATGAGTTCCCGGGGTAAACTTATAAATAATAATTTAGGTATATACATAGGTAGGTACTTACCGTATTACTTTCGATTAGTCTTAAGAACTTTAATAATCAAAATATATTTTATACCTACAGACTCATTTTATTTTAATACATTGGTTAATAATTTTAATTTAAAATAAAAATATTTTAAGAATTCATAGTTTTTTTTGCTAATCATTTCAATCTATAAAATTTATGATAATATTTTTTGTTAAATTCCCCGTATAAACATTATTTATTCTGTATTTTTTTTATTTAAGTAGGTACATTTTTTAGCTTTATTTTATCTGAGCTTTTTAATTTATGCACCTACCTACTTAAAGTTTTTGCATTAAAATATGCAAATGATTTTTATTCTGCCCAGTGTAAATATAATAATTATAATATATTGGGTGGCGATTTTAGCGTACCTAGTGATAAAATGTTAAAAATGTAATAGAATAGGTAATTTACTGTTATAATTTTTTTTAATGGTCACGCTTGAATCGCGTCCATGGCTGTTATGATTCATGTTATTTTTTTCTATTTCTAATCTCTTTTGATTTAAAAGATAAAACTCCTACTTTATATTACGCTACTGTGTAACGCGAACCCTAAACTCATTCGACAACGGTACCGCATGAGTTCGTCTAATGGCGTCTAATTGTTTAGCCCGGTATCGTACTTGGAGATCGTGGTACATGTAACTTATCGAGTTAGTATCGAGATCGGGTGAGATAACCCCATCTTAGGACAGCGTGTACGCTCGGTAATGTTTTTTCTCTTATATTTTTTAACTGTAATGATAGTTCCATACAAAGGTGAGGTATAAAATAATGGATCGATGCAAGTCGTGATTCTAAGCGAGTCCAATTAAAGTAAATTTTCCGGTTCTTATACCATAAACTTAATTTTGTAACTATTTAGATTTTTATCTAAATTATTTGGGGTGGTGTTAAATAAAGGACGTTTTGTTTTTCTAACAAATCATTATTATTGTTTCATCAATACCTAGGCAATGTGTAAGTTATAATCATATTCAAATCATGACTAGAGGATAATCCATTTATTAATAAATATGTATATTACCGATGGTGCCCGACAACAAACGAACATGCTGCCCTCATACATACGAGGTGGTACACTTTTCTATGTGGCCGACTGTACCTATTCATGTTCTTATTAGAAGTCACGCTTCACAAAAATATCTTTACTATAAGAACATTTAAATTTAAAAGGTATTCGTTTTCACATAAATAATGTAATACGAGAGAATGATAAAGTATAAAAAATACCTACTTACTCAAAGCACAATATTTCACAATGATTTGTAGTCCAATGCGCACGCGCTGCGTTTTGTAACTCTTTTGTTCTAACAAGACGCAAAATGCCCATTCAATGCTAAGCGGTCCGCTTCTGGGTCACACAACGCATGTTATTTATGATCTGTACCTAGAGTTCATGTAAGTACTTTGGTCACAATGTTCATCTATTCGTTATATTTTAATGTAGGTACAAACATCTATACAGTCGTAATATAAAATAGTTTGTCCTGAATTACTGACTGCATGACGGATCAACGCACAGCCTGAACCGCTGATCGTAGAGACCTGAAACTTGGAGGGTGTGTTCTTTATATGACGTAGGCATTCGATAAGAAAAGATTTCTGAAAATGGCGTGAAAAAGGGGGACAAAGTTTGGATGGAACAATTCCGCGGGAACTCCGAAATTATCGCGGGTGAAACCGCGCGGGACAGCTGGTACCTATTTAAAGTTACAAGTAACCCAAGTAAGTACCAATATTTGGTTCTCGTCAATTTTAGATCAAGCACTAGCTGTTCCCTACGGCTTCACCCGCCTGAAGCTAGAGCTTGAACTGTTTAGAGATTCGTTTGAAAATTGTGTGTGATAACCCATAAAATATTATGTGCCCATCAATTTTAGTCACTTAAGCGTGACAGTACCTAATAACAAACATCGAAACTTGTACTTCTTTCATCTCCTCTTTCTGTAGCCCAATTTGATGAAACATAAGAACCATATGTTGTGAGCTGGTCAGCTAAACTACTAGCAGTTATTATACACATACAAACCAACCGACAGATAGACACACAAAGAAAAATTCATTGCATTGTTTTCTTATCGACATAGGTATCTTTTAATAATATAAAGGCTTGATTATAGTTAAAGTTTAATTATACTGGGTGACTTTTTATAGCGTCTTGAAAAAAATAGGGCGTGTTAGGTAAATGGAGTAGAAGCCTCAGGCATAGTTAATTACTATTTTTATTTTTTTTACTAACAGAGTCTGAAATTAATCTGCCAATATACACTCTTAATTTATAATTTAATCAAATACTGCCGTCTAAAGATTCTATTCCACTTACACAACACTTTCTATTCGGTTCAAGACGCTATAAAAAGTCACTCAGTATACCTATACATGAATAATACACCTAGTCACAATTTTTCTTCTCTAAAATATAATAGTAATTGCATTGTATTAGTAGGTATGTTTATTTCTAGACACAAAATATAGGATTTTACAATATAAAAAAAAACACTCAACATTTATAAATCTCGATAGGAACAGTAATGGCGACCTTATAAAGCATAACTTCAATATTAAACGAGTAAAGTAACCTACTTCTCTCTATAATTAACTATGTAAAAGTATAGATTTGCTAAAATGGTAACATGAATACTTAAGGTTAGGTTTTATTACGCGTTATTACCACTTAAACTGCTTTTTAAGTATACATATTATATAGTCAACCGCAAACAGCTCATTCATTACTTACATTAGTGCTTATTATAAATGTGAAAGTGAGTTTGTATGTTTGTTTGTTATGCTTTAACGGCTCAGCGGATCATCATGAAATTTTGCATACTTACATGTTTTCAGGAATACAAAGAAGGACTAGGGTAGGGTACTTTTTATCCCGAAGTTCCCGCGGGCACTCTGAAATTGCCGGGGGTGAAACCGCGGGGATCAGCTAGTCTCAAGATAAATGTTTCAAATTGAGGCTATTACAGGTGTGAACACTGAACATTGCGCGAAAGGTTTTTAAGATATTTCGTTTAAAACAAAATTTTCCGTACCTATGACAACGTGCATGGAAAATTTCATGATGATTGGTTATGCCATTAAGGCGTGAAAGCGTAACAAACAAACAAACAAACTTAATTTCGCATTTATAATATTAGAGTATAGTATTATTTATATTATCTGTGATATTAGTTAGGTCACTTTTACTAGCTGTTTCCCGTAGTTTCAGCCGCGTTATTTCAGAGTTCTCAAGGTAGGTAATTGCGTAACAAAAACCTTTTTTATATCTCCAACAACGTGTATGCAAAATTTCATTATGATTGATCCAGCAGTTTGGGCATCGAAAGGCAACAGAGAGATGATCAGATTTACTTTTGCATTTATAATATTAGTAATATGGGTATTTTACGAGTGATACATCTGTGATCAAAATTTTTGCGCCCGTGCACAGCGAAATTTCATTTCATCAAATATTTGAAAACAATTTGGTAGATACAGATACTAAACAAAAAGTACTCGTAACTTTTGGCTCGCTATCTCCGATTTGAATGTAGAGTCGAGTGAGCATTGTTACTATGATCAGATAAAGCTTACATACCAACAGATAAACGGTGCCAGTTAGCTTGCAATGAGCTTATAAGTCGATAATGTCAACATGCTAATGATGTTTTGTTAAAAAGATCTCGTGTATTCACATCCATAAATAGTCTTTCTACACTGTATTCATAAATTATAGCTTTTCTAATTTCCAACAAAATTAATAATGCTGCATAACTATGTTATCACACCCTATTGTTAGTACCTTATTCTAGGTTTAAAATACCGGACATATTTCATTTTTAATTTGTGTTGATTTAATTTTGTTTGTACATGGCGCATTGTTAAACTGTGTAAACTGTATGTATCCCCATGCGCCATGGTGGGGAGGATGTTGAGAACTCCTTTTTGGTTATTTTTATTTTTTATATATTAAATTTCTAAATTTGAACATTGATAATAGAACGTTTATAATGAAACAAAAAAGGGTAATGGGATTTCGTGAGTCTTGTTGAGATTATTCATTTTATAGGAACACTACATTATTATATTATAACAATTATTAAAGTGATTAAAGTATTGTTTTTCAGTTTGTTAGTGTTTCCTTTCAGTAATCGTACAGATTTCCCACATCTTTACACATCTTAATATATATAATTCACGTGAAACGTTGTTTGTCCGCGATGGACACCGAAACTACTGAACAGATTTTGATAAAATTTTGTAACTATTTATAATATGGTCCAACTTAAAAGATAGGATTAATGCGGGAAACTGCTTGATTATCACCGTAAACTACAGCACTTTTTTCCCGGAATTACCGCGGGAACTCCGAAATTACCGCGGGTGAAATCGCGGGGGACAGCTAATATAAATATAAAAACATATACACATAAAATACACATTATAGCTATGAATAAATACATAATTATGTACCCTTTAGAAATAATAGTTACCGATTATAATATTACCTACATACCTATTTTAATTATTATATATATTTGCTAATCTTTGTGATTTCATTCGCCTATCACCCTGTAAAACTTTAAAGGTTGAATTTTTAAAAACCCTGAAATACGCGTCTCTATCGTCTAAATTTCACATGACAGGCATTTAAAATGACAGGCATTCCCATAGTAAAATTCTAAATAGTGTTACTAAAGACAGGCTAAAATGCTTCCATAGTCAATTTCAATAGGAAAATTTCACCCCTATTTTCACAACCTTACAGCTTGAATTGCCAGAATCAAAATCAATCATTTCTTAGTGGTTTCTTTGAACCTTTCATATTTTTAGCTTCAGGTAAACCAGTGAGGGAGTTTCTTGATGTTATAAATTTGTAAATTGTATACGGTGTTAATCACCAAGTTCCGTAACTATTTGACGGATTCTTTTGAAGTTTGATGTCCATCCAGTTACTGCGGATCCGCAATAAGGATTAGAGTACCTACTTTTCATTGGTTTCTGACGAACACCTAGTGATTCCATAATTCAGCTCCAAAACTATTAGTTGTAAAGAAATAAGAACATAAATACACCACAACACACAAAGAAAATTTTCTGCTATATATATAATTTCGTTTCTTCTTTAGGTACCTAGAGCACCAATCATCATATAGGTATACTAGTGGAGCGTGGATCTCGTTACAAGAGTGCGCGCCATCTAATTGCATTGGTCGTTCATTAGTACAACGCAAATTGCCGATACAAATATCTATTTTGTTTTTTTTTTTCACATTAAAAAAGCAGGTCGACTTACTGTTGTTGCATGCTAAATAGTCGCAATTTATATGTGTATGTGAAAAATTGTTCCACATATATTTTGTGTGCCGATGCTTCATTATCATTTGTTCGCACACTTGGTGAACTAGAAGTGATCAAAAATTGTAACGAGGCGGCCGTATGCCACTCGTTATGATATCCCGCCTCATTTCTAATATTTGTTATTTATTTTTATATCTGTTCCTTTTATATTTTAAAAATTTGACTTTTGACTTTTTGGATAGAACTAGATACGATTTAAAGAATACAAAAGCTCTAATTTACAAAATATATCTTTTATTTGAGCTAGTCCAAGATTTTACTACCACGAACCTCACAAATGACTAACAAGTCGGCGTCCCTTCTAAAGAACACAAAACTAGCTGTGGCCCTCGGTTTCATCCGCGTAACTTTTGGAATTTCCTCGGAAATTCTTTGAACCGGAATAAAAAGTATCCTATTTATTGTTAATCCAAATCTATCCAAATCTATTGAGCCGTTAATGCGCGATTGGGCTACAAATGTCCAAACATCCAAATATATCCAAACATCAATATATCCAGATATCTAAATCCAAACATTCGTGTAGGTACTTGCTCATTTATCATATGTATTAGTGGAATTAGTTCAAAATTCAATATTTTGTGGCTATTTTGATACCATAGCTTTAAGAGAACCTGAATGGTAAAAACTGTTTTTTTTTTAAATAATATAGTATTCATTTTGCATTATACCAAACCTTGTACAAGTATGTATTTTGATTACTAAATATTTACTTGAATGAAACATGAACACTTCAGCAAAGCGTTAGAAAATAACTTCATTTATAAGCATTAAATATTTGGACGCAGAAAGGCAATAACATGTTAACCCACAAAATTAAGTTATTAATTCAGAACAATTTATTGAGAGTTGGGGAACGTTTTTTAATTATGTGTTTATCTTATTACATTGCCTAAATATGTAACTAAATATTGGGCATAAAAAATGTTGACACAAAATGGCGCTATACTTTTAAAACACGATTTACTCAAAATTTCTCCAATGTGGGTTAACACACTATTGCTTATCTATATCCTGCATTTATGCATGATTTATAATACACTTTAGGCGGCGATTTGTCCCAGATGCACACGACATCCGAAGTTATAAGTTTCCAAATAAATTCAAAAGATAGATAAACTAAAAGCCCAGCTCCGATACCGCGAGCGTGGAGTTATTTTTATTTCTTTTAAACACTAAACCGTACAAACGTATTACAAAATATTTTTATCTAAGGAATTCGGTAGCGGAGTCGTGGGAGCACAACATACACTGTACTAAAGAATGGAGTATTACATAAGTATTACCCAATACATTAGAACAACATTACATCTAAATCTTTGTTGAGATAAAAGAATTTACAACAATAGTTGAAATGAGTTAGGACAATTAATCAAAATGAGGGATCGTACTGAACAAAAATTGGTGCGTTCATTAATTCTCGATCGAGCGCTCTCTCTTTTAGTCTAAACAGTGTTCCCGAGTTTCTTTTCAAACAGTCCTATATATTTTTTATGCTACAACTCTTCTTCCGTCCGAATTCAGTCTTTATTTATAATGCCGTAACGAACTTAAGTTGCCTTTTTATTAAGATTTGTCTAATGTGATTTAACATTTCGACGCAGATAAGCAATAACATGTTAACCCACAAAATCAAGGTATTGATTCAGAACCATTTATTGAGAGTTAGGTAACGTTTTTTAATTATGTGTTTACCTTATTACATTGCTTAAATATGTAACTAAATATTGAACATAAAAAATGTTGACACAAAATGGCGCTCCTACTTTTAAAACACGATTTACTCAAAATTTCTCCAGTGTGGGTTAACACACTATTGCTTATCTATGTCCATTTATTTTGTTAGAAGGCATGTTGTGTTATTATCTCTTTGTACGGTACCGTTGTATGTTCATTGTTCTATCAGGTTTGTTTTAGTTTTTTATATTCTTCTTATAAAATATTATCTGATGCATAACTATTTATATACATTATTGTAGATACATGTACCTATGTTACGTTTTATTTCAACATAATATGAAGAGTATGAATATAAAAGGAAAAAATCAGATTATTTTACTACAGTCAAGTTAAGGCGTGTTTTAATTATGATTTCAAAAATTAAAATCAAATAAAAAACCAAAAAAAAATGCACTGATTATTTATATTCACTGAAAATCCTTCTCATATTATAAACGCGAAAGTTTGTAAGAATTTATGGATGGATGGATGGATGGATGGATGTTTGTTACTCTTTCATGCAAAAACTACTGGATGGATTTTAATGAAACTTTACAATAATATAGCTTATACATCAGATTATCACATAGGATACTTTTTATCCCGGAATTCCCGCGGGAACTCTGAAATTAACGCGGGTGAAACGGCGGGACACAGCTAGTTATACATATTATAAGAGCATACCTATAAGTCAAGTCAAGGAAAAAATATTTTTTGTCTTCCTTCTCGACACTTACCTATTATTATAAAACGTGTTTAAAATTAATTTTTATGTTTTTAACGCATCCGTTATGGAAATTTAATAATAAGATTAGTTATCAAATTGAATTTTTACTTTACGTGAAAGTGAAGAAGCTTCGTTATTGTTAAAAAGAAACTATAAAATTAGGTGTTGTAATCGTTAACAATATAACACTTGGCATTTTTAATGACCACAAATTATTTAAATTATAACCTATGCCAACGTATTATGTTACCTCACATCCTCTCGAATATCTATATTATGATGAGAATGTTATCATAAATTTTGTAATAGTCGAACCAACGTGTTACAATAAAATTATAAATATCAAAAGGCATTTGGATGCCTAAAATACTAATAATTTTAATATAAATCAAGAATTACATAAAAAAAATAATCAAATTTCATTGTGTGAATATTTTTTTTTAATAGAATTGAGTATCTAGGTAATCTAATATATCAAATAAAAATCTCGTGTCACTGCAGTGTATGTTATTGAAGTACTCCGAAACGCCTTAAACGATTTTTATGAAAATTTCTGTGAATATTTGTTAGGTCTGAGAATAGGTTGTAGGCTATTATTCCAGATGATAAGAGTGTCTACCCAGAATATTTTTTGGACAATATTTTACTTTGTAGTTTCTGCGGGAATTGCAAAACTCACGCAATATGAGTGGGTATATCTAGATAATTATTATGCGTGTATCTATCTGGTACAGAATTTAATATTGATTGCCTTTACTGTTTTTATCTCTTACTAGAAAAACATAGTACCTACTTACCTTTCATGTAATCTAAAAAAGTAATTAGAGATCCTAAAACTAAATAAAATATACCTAGTCCTTTAAATGAAATGTTGTTTGTTTGTACCATCAGTGAAAGATTTTTTAGAATCGGTTCAGTACTTCCAGAGATTATCTCCTACATCTAAACATACAAACTTTACCTTTTATAATACCTATCAAATGTAGATATTCATTTGGGAGTCATATCGTTATAATGAAAAAGGAGGTCCCGAGAACGGATTGTTGGAAATTAGTCACAAAATTAAAGCGTCACGAAAAAAAGTATGTAACTATTTAAAAATTCGTCACAGTTCTAATTTTTGTAGTTTATTTCCAATATATTAATTTTGATAATTATGAATTCGTCTCATTATTTTTTTCCGCACGGGCAGCAGACAAATTGAATAACATAGTAAGGTAATATTAATTTATGTTTATTTAAAGTACCTAATTCTTTTCCCGCAACTATTTTAAAATCATTTTGCCAAACGTTTTTATTCTATAGTCATTCCTATTTCGATTTAAAAACTCATACATCCGTTGCCAACAAAAATAGACGATTTATGTATTAATTTAAATTAGAAAAAATATATGGTAACAATAATAATAATTTAAACGAGTGATTATTATGACTAATAGCTTTCTTTCCAGTTACTTTGATCATTAATTATGGGAGATAAAAATATCCGATGTGTGCATGTACGAGTAGATACGTAGATAACTAAAAATAGATAGCAGAGAAATACCCGAGAGCGACCGTTTTGTCCTCTTTTTTTCACGGCAAGGCGTGACTCCACTTAGTTTAAAGGCCGATGCCCATTAGGCACAGTGATGGACCAAAATTTAATTATAAATATTTCAACAACGATCTAACTGCACACGGACAAAGCGGCATTGGGAAAAATGTCCCGTTAATTAATGTCAAATTAATTAAAAACTTGTCTAATGAAGCTTTAATTTTTTTTGTGAGAATGCTTTAATTTATGTTAAGCTAAATTAAATGTGTTTTATTTAGCTTTATATATTGTATTGAAGAGTCTACACTGTTAAGATTATAATGAGATGAAGTTTGTAAGTTGATGTAGAGGATAATCTATGAAATGACTAAAAATTTTCTTTCTAAAAATTATTTCATTGATAGAAAGCTATATGATACTTTTCATCTCGATACAGAGAGAATCCCTAAACTAACGTGCTGGGTAATCTAAACCACCTAAACCGCTGAGGGAACAATTAGTACAGTAAAAAAGCAGGTGATACTGAAGCTGTGATTTATGTATTAATAGAATTTCGACATCTTATGTCATTTGGAAATAAAAAGTATAGTATAAAATATTCAATGTTAAGCAAAGATACGACCCGATTTCAAAAGCGACATTTCGGCATCTAGAACAACCATATTAGAACAATTTCCGTTAACCCAACACCGATATTGACCGCGATATAACTTATATACGTATAGATAGATACCCTCGACACGAAATACCACGGTTCTTAATTAGAAAAAATGTACATGTCAGAACACTGCACGAGACCTATGCTCCTTGAAACCCATTCAAACTGACAGTACAAAAATAGAAGGCACACTCTCAATGACGTCGTATCACACCGATCCACAACAATTTAATGAATCATCTCTGTGGGTAGAATTGTAAGCAATGGTAGGACACTCAAATGCTAATTTTAATTAAATCACACACAAGCTATCTTGAAACAAAATTAGAATGTAAAATAATTTCGTCCTATTTAATTATAGATCTGTTTAAACGACTTCAGAAGAGAAAATTGGTTTATGAAATTGGTTTCAGTAATTTATTTTTTTATGGTGGACTTTACAGCTTTATTGTTTTATATTACAACATGACGTTCTTCACAAAGTCCCTGTGCTATTACAATACCGTCAAATTTTCACTTGTACAGACATAGTAAGTACAATTTATTAAACATATTGTATCGATACAATTTTAGTGATGACTTCATCGTCCGCTCGCGGCATTTATGGCGCTGTGTTTTTGAGTGTCACAGAGAGTGTTACCTACTACGGTGTGACATACAGCCGCTTTGAGAGTGCTTCCTCTGACCGCTCTCTCGCGGCAACATCAAACGGCCCGGTTAGGTTCAAAGCGCGATCGCCCTCCGGACACCGAACGCGATTATAATATAGAGTATGTTGTATGTAATCGTAACACTTGCTCCATAGATGGACTGTATGACTCAGGTTTTACAACGTGCAACGTGCTAACGTAACACGTAACAGACAGACAGACAGACAGACAGAGTTATATTCGCATTTATAATACTAGTAAGAGTTGTCAGCTTGACTTAGGGGAAAGAAAGCGTAAATATTTAGGTACCTACTTAGTAAGTAGTATATATATACAGAGATAGTTGAAATATCGTTACCTATTAATATTTTTATATTTGCTAACGGACCTCTTTAAAAGTTATATAAAAAGAAGAGTTCAATTCTTTTTCTTTATAAAGCAACACTTTGTTCTACTTGTTTTAGGTGAATACTTTAGATAACACGTATCTACTTGTATACTTTCTAGGAAACTCTTGAAAATGTGCTAGTTTTGTTTAAAACAAAAGACTGAGGGATAGATGATGCTTCCTACGTAACGTATAGATGTATACCATGTTTAGTTTCTTTCAAAATCTTCGAAATAGCATCGTGTTGTTCCCAAAGAATAAAATAGAGCTATAGTGTTTTATTTACAAGCGGTAGCGGATATAAATAAAAGCAATCAATATTTTTGATGGCCGATCAAGTAAATCGTTTTGTAGGTATATGATAGTAGCACATATAGTATAGAAGGGGATAGTATCTTAAATTAATTGATATTGTCAGTATTACCTATAGACGTTGTACAGCCAGGATGTATTACTGTTGACTTGACAAATCTCATAAAAAGTTTTGATAAATAATAATAATATTGCATGATGTTTATGAGACAACTTCACATGGTCCTAAACTTACTAGAGCACTGATATAAGATTAATATGTTTTTTTTCTGTCTTATTGGCTAATGTTACATAATCTATGCATAAAATTTGTTTTTCAAATGATCGCTTCCGCTTGTGCAATTGTCATCAATATAAATGTTACCTACTGCTCGATGCATCCTACAAGTTGCAACTTAGACTAACTTGGTCTGGTACACGAAATATACATTTCCTTGAGTCGAACCTCTCTGTGCTAAGTTTGTGGAACTCTTCACCGATTTTCTTTGCTTATGTTCTACATAGTTTTTTTTCTGTGAACCATTGATATTTTAAAAGAGTATTCATCATAAATTTTTACAAGTAAATTAATTACAATTCTTCCCTGTACAAACGACCGCCATACTGTATATGTTCAGTTAGTACTTATGAGGTTAGCAGAGATACTCAAATGGCGAGCTAGCTATTTTAATTTTTTTTTTTTTTAACTTTGAGTATGTCCTATTCTTCCTACTCTACAAATTGAAAAGTGATTTGTTTTGGAAACGTGTTGTTTATGCTATCATATTAAGTAGGTATGGGTTCCAAAGAGTCGCTCAGGATATTATAATTTGAAAGAAATTAACATATTATTGACGGTAGAACAACAGTTAGATAATGGAAATTCTTACTTGCATTCTTACTTGATTCTTACTTGCATTCAAATAATACTCTAAGAAAATATGTACCTACCTAATGCGGACATGGTAGGTCGAACTGCTTTTTGGACACTTTGTCCACGGGCTTTTTCGCTAGTATCAAAGGTGTGTGGGCATTCTTATTATAGATTCCTGCATGAGCGTAGTACTCAAAGAAGATACCAACTATGTTATCGAAGCTCAATCGACGATGTAGAGTATTAAAATTAAATAACAGTAAAACTCTTGCTTTCTATTAAATATACAAAGTTATAATCAAAAAGTAGGTCAAACACCACCGCCCCCTTAGTTTAAACAAGAGTTGCTTAAGTTGGTCCACAATTCCTCGTAAGTACGAAAGCAAGTTAAGCGATAATTTTAATGACTTTTAGTTTGTGAACCTAGTCGGGCAACATTGAGGCATCGGCAAAGGGAACTTCTCTTAAGAGACAGACGAGCGATTTGCGATTGAATAAATAACACAAACATTTATGTACGTTATTGACACTCAATGGAGCGAAAATTGATCGTTCACAAAAACAATTGAACCGATTGCTAATAAGTACTCACTACTTCGTTCCCGGTGCGGCGGTTTCAGCGCATTAATTTCGGAAGTCCAGCGGGAATTCGAGTCACAAACTCACAAACACACAATTCACAAACTTTGCCTCTTTATATTATCCTTTTCTGTACCCCTGTCAATTGTTTGACTATATCCTATGACTATATATTGGAAGTCCAATAACTATCATTATTAATATCAACCAATTTACACAATACCGTTTCGATAACTTTCATTAACAAAGCAATTGAGTCAGCTTAGTAATGGCCTTGAGTTATTTAGATTTTATTTAACAGAATGTAATAAAAGACAAGCCATATTATGCTTTCTAGATCTTTATAAATCGCTACGTAAAACTGAAATATTTTTTTAAGGGTTCCTTTTTAAACATGATTTGACCACCCCTCACAACCAGGGTGTACCCCTGGCAACTGGTATCGTCTATTGTAAAGTTTGTCATTTTTAACCGACTTCAAGAAAGGTTCTCAAGGTTCTCATTTTAACTGTATGTTTTGTTATACTTATCTCTTATAGTTAATTGACTTTGTATTTAGAACCTTTATTTTTATGTAGAAGCTATTTGTGTTGTTTAGGTATGTAAAAAACTGTCTCGACCTAAAAGTCTCATCGACTAAATTAAGGCAAAGTAGGTAATTCTTTAAAATATATATTTAAATATGAGCTTAAGCTACATTTATGCAAACTTAAATCTATAAGTTCCAGCTTATTAAAACATTTTAGTTACTTTATCACTAATATAATAATATAATTTTTTTCTAGTAACTTGTGGTTAATGGTTTTGGTGGTACAATTGGTAAATTTAGCTAAGTTAGTTACTATAATTATATATTGTACACACTGTTTATTAGCCCAATAAATTGAAAAAAAAAAAATAATTAAGTTTGCTTTTAAAAGAAAATTTAAAAGTTGTTATTAATCCCTACTAATATTATAAATGCGAACGTAACTCTGTCTGTCTGTCTGTTACTCTTTCACGTTTTAACGGCTCAACCGTTCATTATGAAATTTTGCATAAATGTTAAAGTGTGGATGTTTGGATGTTTGTTACTTAATCACACAAAAACGGCTGAACGTATTTGGATGAAATTTGGCATGCACGTTGTCAGGGGTACAGAGAAGGACATAGGGAACTTTTATCCCGGAACTCCCGCGGGAACTCCGAGAGTAGCGGGGAACAGCTATTGAGTGTAAAGTTCTTTAAGCCCGCTTTTTATACATCCATCATAGATAAAACTTAACAAATGTAGGTAAGTTTTTAGTTGAACAATCAAATTTTCATTAGTATCTATCATAGAAACTTAATTTTTTAATCAATTTTGATTGAACACCTAAAGCGGTAAACGGTATGTTCAACAAAAGACGAACCACTAGAGCTTGCTTTGTGATTACTACAAGTGAAACATGATCGTCTTTTATCTTTTCTATAATCTATACATCTATACATATAAATAAAATTGAAGTGTATGTTTGTAATTCCAAATTAGGAGCTTTTCACTAAATGCATATGAAATACATAAAAATATATTTATTTTTTTTAATTTTCGGCTCTCTGTCTGTTTTTTTTTTCTATTTTCAATTTAACGGGTCTATTTTAACGGGATTTTCACTGGCAGACAGCTGATATCATAAGAAGTAGGTTACTTAGGTTACTTTATTTAACAAAAAATAGTTCCTGCGGGAATTCAGAACTTCACAAGCATGAAACCGCGGGGCACAGCTAGTAAGTAATATGAATAGAGAGAGAACAGAACTAAACAAGCGTGCAAAATAATGAATTAACTATATCGGAATAATAAATGAACTTGCGTTGCATCTCGATCTATCAACGTCGGCGTCGATTCATTTATTAGTTGTATTCGTTTAATTGTTACTATGTATTTATTCATATGTAATGAAAATAGACTGATGTGCTTTTAAGTGTACTAATGAAATGTTTCATTTTTTTCCAGGTAAACAGCTCGTCTTCGTCAAATGACGTCAAATTGTTTTGTAAGTTAGTAGTAGTAATAAAGTAGCAAGTATATTATGTGTTTATTATTTAGGTGTGTGGGTGTTTTGAAAAATATTTTCATATTTTCAAAACTATTTACAATATACTCTCTGATTCCCTTAATTCAAGCTTTAAATAAGGGACCAAGTGATTTGGCGTGATAATGTCCAAGTATAAGTAATCTCTTCGCTTAATTTTAGATCTTATATAACTATCTAGCACGTTAAAATATAAAATAAAACAATATTAGTCTTGATGCATACTATTTACGTACGTAAAATCGCAACTTGTTTTTGGTGATGAAGTCAGATAATAGGATTCTTCTCCTGCCGTGATCATACTTCTGATGTTTACATTCTTTGTACGTTTCTGCACGGATTCCCTTGAAAGGGATTTTTCTATAATGACAATCATAACAATATCATACTAGATTTTAAAGCGAGGAACGATTTGTAGTTCCACATTACGTACGCACTGGGTACTTACCTAAGGTACATTGCTACCTACTATTAATGTCGACGTCGCTTAGGAAATACGTTGTATACTCACAAATCCCAGCGTTCAAAATTTACAACTGGCAATACAATCAACGTTGTGTCAGGCGCACGTCGAAAATGTATAATAAAATCTGGCGAGGAAATAAAATTTGACGTTGCATTTTCTTATTTTTCACGTCGGCAACATTTGCATGTGACGTCCGTGCGGTGTCGCGTCGGGTGCTAAAATGAGAAAGCGCGACGCGGGTTGCCAACACGAAAAAAAATAATTAATGCTGTATCTTAATTCTCTACGTGTTGTCTAGTTTTTATTTAATATAGGTAGTTTTTAGGTAGGTCGGTAGTTTAGTTATTATAATGTGTGTTTGTCGAGTACCAAAATTTAATGGAAAATACTATCTAATAATCCTATATCATTGAATACTAAATATACCAAACGCCTAACTTAATTCTGATACTGGCAGCTCGGATTCCAGACAATAATAATGTGCCGTGTAACCGGATCGATCGATGGTCTAACAACATTAAATTTAGGAGGTTCGAACGATTGTCATCCCTAGCCGGAGATGTGAGGTGCCTGGGGGAATCCCCCTTCATTGCTTAGAATTAAGTTATTGTCAAGTTTATTGCACTAATGTGTAGGGTTAGAGTTGGTGATGTGTAACGCGTGCCTACGTAAAATATTTAACACCGGCTAACTTTGTACTAATTCGCTCATTCGAATTGAATTGTATCGTTAGCGACACCCCGTTGTACTTGCATAGTAAAATTAACAAAGCCGCCTTTTTTTTAAATAAACTCATATAACCTAAATAAAATTAAAACCCGCAATAACTCGAATATGTAGATGTTTGTTACTTTATCTCGTCAGTGACTGACCGAGCTAAGATTAATTTTAAGAATTCTTTGGTTTTAGAATAATAATGTGTGCAAGTATATCAAATGGAGTATTTTCTTTAAATTTTAGTTTTCTACCTATCTAAATAGTAGAAAATATATGTAGGTATGTACGAAAATAGAAAACGAAATTACTGAATGGGTGCTATTAAATAACACTTCGGTATTAATTAAAATCATTAGACCGCTAATGAGCATTCCTAAGAATTGATTTTTATTAGCTTCAAAAATAAAGTGTCGGTCAGACTTTTTTGCTGCAACTCAATTCTGAGACGCACCGAAAGCTTAAGTCACTAACATTCTTATAATATGTTAATAGTGTCGGTTATCTAACGTAAATAATCGATACTATTAAAGTTATGAATTAATAACATTTTATTTATGTATTTTAATATCTCCGGTCGTTTTAAATAATACAATTCGTTTATTGAATAAGTCATCTGTCTATAGATGGTACAGTCATCGTAAAAAATATAGGTAAACACTTTTGCCAGAAGTTGAACTTTATAACTATTGCAATAAGATTCTAAATTTGACAAAATTGGTTACGTATTTCCGACGCTAACTATACATCGGCATCGACGCGGTACCACATATTCGTAATTCGGACCATCGGACCCTTTGATATATCGTCCGCGTCACGCTAGATTAGGCCACAAATTGTGATATATATACGACTTTTGTTCACTCTGTCCGTTCGTCTTGCATGAGGTGTTGTGGGAAACGTTACTGTTATCGGGTGGATTAAGTGCGTACAGTTACTTACACAAAAGTTAAAACTCAGAACTGCTATAACATACAGCAGCTATGTTTGACAAAAATTATCTTACTAAGGTATCTACTATTCTTACTTTTACTATACTTTTACTATTTTACTTTCTCACTTTTACGAACTCAAAATCATAAGATTCCGGAATCCGGACAAATCTTCGTGATTTTTGATTTGCTGATATCTCAACGTATACCTATGTGTTTGTGTTATGTAAAGCGTGTTTACATAAATAAATAAATAAAAAAACCTAGACTTATCTATATAACGTGTAATATAATATGCCTGTGAGATACGGAACGTTTCTCTTTGTTGTCTCTGTCACACATATCGCCGCTCCCTTTATATTCTTTTTACTTTGGGTCACGCTGTGTTCAAATAATAATAAACCAGATTAATTAATTCCTGAGTTTTATTAAGAATACAACATTGGCGACGAGGATTCCGAACCAAAAGTGAAGTGTGCAAGCGAAAATAGTGTGGAAATTAACACACTTACTTCAAAGTAACAATTAACGGCAGTGAAGTGAAATTTCACATTCCCAACTCAACGCCATTTTGTTACTCCACTACCTACGCGCTACGTCTTGATAAATGGTTAATAAATTGTTTGGGGTCTTTAATGAGTTCAACAAGTAGTGAGGATTCGGAAACGGAGGAAGACTTGAGCTTGAATAGGGAAAAATTATTAACATTAGTAAAAGCCGGTAAGAGAACGTTTATTTACAAGTGCACAAAACCTGAATTGCAAACCATCTGTGCTCAAGAAAATATAACCTATTCCGCCGGTGCGAGTTTAGACGAACTAAGAAGGATATTGAGCGAATTCTACAAAAATAAACCGTCAACCTCGTCAACTAAAGAAAAAGTCAAAACGAAAATGTCAGTGTATGGAGAGCTAAAACAGTTCGAAGGCGAAAAGTGGGAAGTGTTCGAACAACAACTTGAGTGCTATATTATTGTCAATGACATTGAGGTTAGTAAGAAAGTACCGCTTCTTATCACTAAATTATCACCTAAGGTTTTTGAAACATTAACCTATTTGTGTACACCGAACAAACCAACCAAGTTTACATATGAAGAGTTGTGCCTCAAATTAAAAGATAAATATGCAAAGCCATTATCTACAGCTATAGAACGAGCAGAATTTCGTAAGAGGGATCAACTCTCCAATGAAAAAATACAAGATTATGTGTTGGAATTAAGAAAAATGGCAGGAAAATGTAAGTTCAAGGACATAGACGACCAAATAAAAGAAAAATTTATGAACGGTGTTTCATCGAAAGTGGTCAAGTTTGAGTTAATGAAAAGTTCCACGGATATGACTTTGGATAATTGCATTGAACTCGCTCGAACTGTAGAAGCCGCACTATTGCACTCGAATAATACAAATGAAGTGTCAGAAGTGTTTTACAATCAGAAAAAACAAAAACCTAAACAAGAAGTATTTAAAAAGAAGACCAATAATAGTCAAAATAACCCCAAATGTTTTTGCTGTGGGAAACCAAATCACATGAAATCAGAATGTTACCTAAAAGACAAATTTTGTTCAGAATGTGGACAGAAAGGGCATATTTACAAGATGTGCACAAAAAGAAAGGTACATACGAATATATTGGAGGCAGGTTCCTCAGACAGTCAGCGGACAGAAGATATTGATACTTCAATAAAAGATTTATTTACTGAGTATGACACTTATACCTACAACAGTGTAAGTAGAATACCACCACATTATTTAAATGTAAATATTAATGGACATAATATAAATTTACAGTTAGATACAGGTTCTGATGTCACCGTTATGTCATTAAATGATAAAAAAAAGTGGCTTAACAAATGGGTAATACAACCCAGCAATGTTTTATTTAAAAACTTTGATCAAACAATTTCAAAGCCAGTAGGAATCATAGACAATGTAATAGTAAAATTCAAAAATATAACTAAGAAGTTAAAACTATTTATAGTAGAACATGATGGACCGAATGTAATTGGTAGGGATTGGTTAAATGAGTTGAATCTTTGGCCTCCAACTCTAGGAAAAAGCTTTACGATTGGAACTAATGTAGTACAAACTGTTTCAGATGCCGAACAATTAATTAAACAACAGTTCGCAGAAGTATTTAGCCCGGGATGGGGAAATTTCAAAGGAGAAAGTATTACACTGAAATTGAAAACTGATGCGCAACCAAAATGTTTACCAGTAAGAAGGGTTCCATATTCACTACGGGAAAAAGTAAATAAAGAAATCACAAGATTATTAAATAATGACAGAATAGAGCCCGTTGAGCAAAGTGAGTGGGGAACACCAGTTGTGCCTATTTTAAAACCAGATGGATCGGTAAGACTTTGTGGAGATTACAAATTAACAGTTAATCCCAATCTACAGGTTGATCATTTTCCCTTACCACATGTAAATGATATTTTGGATACACTAAAACAGGGTGAATATTTCTGCGAACTAGATTTAAAAGAAGCTTATCTTCAGGCTCCTCTTAATTTAGAGAGTCAAGATTGTACTACAATTGTTACTGAGGTAGGAACATTTAAATATAAGTATTTACCCTATGGAGTTAGTTCGGGTCCAGGTGCATTTCAAAGATTGATGTCAAAAAAATTAAATTCAATTCCAAATACAGTTGTATTCATTGATAATATATATATTAAAGGTAAAAACTTACAGGATATTTATAAAACCTTACAAAAAGTGTTACAAAAATTAATTGAATGTGAATTTAAATTAAAACCTGAAAAATGTAAATTGTTTGTGACATATTTGGATGTGTTTGGGTTTCGGGTGAACAAAGAGGGTATCAGCACAATACAATCTAATATTGAACCACTATTGAAGGCTAAATCTCCAAAAAATTTAACGATGTTGAAATCATTTTTGGGAAAAATTAATTACTACTCTAGATTTCTTAAGGATATGGCAACAACACTGACACCACTATATGACTGTACCAAAAAAAATAAATTTGTTTGGAATGATCAGTGTGAACAATCGTTTAAATTAATTAAAAGAAAATTAGCCTCAGCAAAAAATTTATCTCATTATAATCCTGACTTACCACTCATTTTAACCTGTGATGCATCTGATACAGGATTAGGGGCAGTTTTATCTAATAGAGACAGATGTGGCGTGGTAAGACCGATTACATATGCTAGCAAA
Source organism: Zygaena filipendulae (assembly GCA_907165275.2). Taxonomy (NCBI): domain Eukaryota; kingdom Metazoa; phylum Arthropoda; class Insecta; order Lepidoptera; family Zygaenidae; genus Zygaena; species Zygaena filipendulae. The sequence goes on from OU015653.1 coordinate 11,485,479, forward strand.
AAATTGAGTGATGCTGAGCTACGGTATAGCACAATTGATAAGGAGGCAGTAGCAGTCATATTTGGAATAACAAAATTCTACAATTACATTTATGGTAGACAATTTGAGTTAGAAACAGACAATGCAGCTTTAGCCCGGATCTTTGGGCCCACAAAAAGTATTCCAAAAATGGCAGCTAAAAGGTTACAACACTATGCAATATTTTTATCAGCTTTTAACTATAAGGTGAGACATATTCAGTCAAGTAAAAATCCGGCTGATTTTTTGTCAAGGAATGTAAATCAATTAACAGAAAAAGAAGGTAACAATAATATTTCAAATGTTGATACAGGTATAAGCGTCAGGTGTTATGTGAACAGTTCAGGAATAGAGTCTGTTAACTGGAAATCCATACAAAAAGAAACAAAAAAGGACTTAATATTGTCAAAAGTTACACGTTGTTTGACGGACGGTTGGCCAAATAAAAAAGAAATTGATAAAGATATACAGCCATTTTATAATCGCAGAAATGAACTCTGTTTAGAGAGAGACTGCATTCTCTGGGGCTATAGAGTGGTAGTGCCAGAGGCAATACGTCAAACAGTTTTAGCGGAATTGCATAAGACTCATTTCGGAATTGTTCGTATGAAAGAAATAGCCAGGTCATATTTTTGGTGGCCATATTTAGATTCAGAAATAGATAAAATAACAAAAACATGTCTGATTTGTTTACAAAATAGTAAATTTCCGACAAAAACACAGAAACCATGGCCAGTGCCACCTTCAGCATGGAATAGAATCCATGCAGACTTTTTAGGACCATTCTATAATAAAATGTTTTTGGTTGTAGTGGATAGTTATACAAAATGGCCAGAGGCCTATGAAATGTCTAATATCACTAGTACTCGCACAATAGAAAAATTTAAAAATATTTTTGTAAGATACGGTTACCCGTTGCATTTGGTAACGGATAATGGGCGTTCATTTACAAGTGAAGAATTTCAAAATTTTTGCAAAGAATGTCAAATTAAGCATTCATTTTCACCACCTTATCATCCTGCTACAAATGGAGCAGCTGAAAGATTTGTAGAGACTTTTAAAAATGCAGTGTCTAAAATTAAAGAAAGTGGTTATAGTCTATCAGAAGCTGTTTATATGTTTTTGTTTGACTATAGGAGTACGCCTCAGCGTACTACGGGCATGTCGCCAGCGAGACTTATGTTGGGGAGAGAGATCAGGAATAGATTTAGTGTTTTACGTCCTCCTCCATTGGCAGAAATTGTGCAAGAGAAGCTTGATAAGAACCAGGAAATCAAAAGGGAGGTTAATTTTAGTGTAGGACAAAAGGTGATGGTTAGAGATTATAGGAAGGATGGCAAACCTTGGACTCAAGGAGTAATTATAGAAGAATCTATACCAAATATCACTTATGTTATTGATGTAGATGGGTTCAAATGGAAACGACATGTAGATCAAATGTTAACTTGTTTGGAAACCACGTAGCATACCTACATGGCTTATTTAGTTTTAAGTCTAAGTCTAAGTATTAATTTTAAGAATCTCTGAATTAGGTTCATTAAGTTTCTTTTGATTACTGTGTAAATATGTGTGGGAGAGTGTGAGATACGGAACGTTTCTCTTTGTTGTCTCTGTCACACATATCGCCGCTCCCTTTATATTCTTTTTACTTTGGGTCACGCTGTGTTCAAATAATAATAAACCAGATTAATTAATTCCTGAGTTTTATTAAGAATACAACAATGCCAATTACCAACTAATAAGTTATCTATTATAAATATGGTTTGTGGAGATAGGTAGTTACCTACTTGAATATTTTTTACTCATGCACGGTTAAAATTATTAATTCGATGAAATTTGGGAAAAAAATATTTAGAATATATTCCGAATGAACATAATGTAAGGTTGTACCTATAATTTTATTACACTTTCTAATAAAATTAAAATGCGTTTTGAATGTGTTTACGACTTTATTTTGGCCATTTAAAATCTGTGACAACGCAACATCTAATGTACCTATGTATTTGTTAATGTAGGCATCATTAAGAAAGGGTATTTAGAAATTCAACTCCTAAAGGAGAGAAAATAATTAAACGCGTGAAAAATTGGGGGGAAAAGCTATCGTAGTTTTTTCATAGAAGTTACGATCAGGATTCAATAAACAATTTCTTAATGTTATGAATATTCATATTGTGTTTAAACATTTCAGTGAAGGTAACGAGTTAACTGCGTAAAGTTCAATAATAACATAGGTATTTAATTTGGTAGTGTTTTATCATAAATCAAAATCAGGTTTACTCTTCGTTCGTCCCAAAGTTTTGTCCCACATTCCAAAAAATTCTTGGTTCGTCCCATATCACTATTGATGTCTCGCTTCGTCCCAAATTTACAAGTACTTAAAAGGTACAGTCAAAAAAAAAGAGAAAGTACTTATTCCCAATTTTTTTAAGATAAATTTTATAATAAATAATTCTAAATATTTGGGAATAAATCATCTTTATTATCTAGTATCACACCTTCAGGCAATGATATCATCATAAACCCTGTTTGTGCATGTCCCGCTGTCTCTCAATAACAACTTGGCATTGATTTTTCCCTGCAAAAACACTCTACAAAACGCAAATGTCCCAAATATTGGAGTCATGTGCAGCCGTGCAGGTCCATGCCAACGAGCAACAACATCAATGAATGAGAGGTCAGCAGCAGCCACACATTGTGTATTTATTGAAAAATATCCCTTGCTATTTCTGTACAGTTCTGCATTATTACCACCTGGTGAAATTATTCTCACATGTGCAGTCCATGTGGAAATTTTGCAATCTTATAAAGCAAGTTCTTGTTGTTTCTGATTGGTTTTAGGATACTTTATATACTTTTTGTAAAATGAAGCAATAGCAATGGGTTACTCTATCGATTATTCTGCGAGTTGAACAGCCATCTTAGCGCATTTAATTTTGACAGATCGCTAAACGTGTTTAGAAACGGTGAAAGACGTGAGATGCATTTAAACTTAAAATAGGGATGTTGACTACTTTTGAAAATCAAAATCCTAATTAGTCCCTCAGTTGGAAAATAAAAAAACAATGGACACGTATTTTTTACTCCTCAATAAATGAAAATATACAGAGATAAAGCGCATTAAAGTTTAGGGTGGGGGGTCGTGACGTCACTAACCGCTATAAGCTGCCATACAAACTGTCCGGTTAGTGACGTCACGCGAAATTTCAACTCAATGTATCGCCGTTATTTTTTGACTAAGTAAAAAAAGAAAAAATGCGTGTCCAATATTTTTAATTAATTTACAAGACGGACTAAAAAAAAATTTAGTCAACATGGGCCCCATTCTGTTTTTGAGCGTAGCACATTGGTGAAAGTCGCTCAGTGGCTAAAGAGTGTTATTATAATAATAGGAGTAAATCTTCTCTCGCAGAGAAGACTGGGAGGAGCGGTTGTTTTAAATGTGTGGTTGATAGATGTTAAAATATTTAATAATACGTAACTTTTTTTTGCTGATGGTACAAAAAAGCAAGTTTGTCATATACAAAAAAAATATGGGCCGTAGAAGGAATATAAAATAGGACGAAGCGAGAATAAAATAATCAAAATTATATTTTGGGACGAAGAAAGCATATTGTTTGGGACGAACCAGGAATTTTTTATGTGGGCCGAAACTTGGCGGGCCGAATGAAGAATAAATCCAAAATCATTATTTGAAGCGCACACGCCATGTTTCGTCGTAAAACTTTTCAACAATGAGTCAAACGCTTGACTAAATATAAACTAGAAAGCAGTAAAAACTAAAAACCCTCTGATGAGTGACAAGGCGATAAGACCGGGTGCAGGACCGACCACCAAAATAGCATTTTAAGAAATGCATTAACCTTTTTTCGTATCGAAGTCCACGAGTTATCGGGATATGGTCCTTTTGTTGCGTGCCTAACATATTTTTATGGTTGTCGTAAGTCGTAAATTAATCTATAAGTGACTACACTCCCTGATTGGATTTATTTTTCGTAGAAATTAATTGTGCATATTGAGCGGTTTAATTAACAATGATAATAAAATTTTATTAATAATAATACTCAGAGGACATTCGATAACAGAAATCTGTTAAATTGCTCATAAGTCGTGAGTAGGTATTACAAACACCTGCAGCTTTCACGAACAAGAAACAAACGCAGACCCGTTAAGTCGCATCAAAACGGAACCGGATAAGCGAGGCAAGCGCACCGGAAACACGAAACTTAACACAACACTTAGCTCTAACAACAAACAAAAAACGCACACAAAACAACAACAACAACGTGCGCGGCGTACTTGAAGTGTTATTCGCATGTTATTATTAGCGGCAGTGCATATAAACAAGGTTACAGCGAAACATCGCCCCCGAGTGTATCGATGCGTCGACGGGCCGTACTTTTAAAAAGCCAACCCGTCCCGCAAGAAAGGGACGGTCGGCGAGCACGTGGGAAGTGGATTCCGAACGCACGCACCCCCTCCCGCCTCTTCCACTCCCGCTATCCCCGCTCCATGCGCCGCGCACGCTCGACGCGCTCGTCAGTCGCGAGCCGACCGCCAATTCGGCAACACATCCGAGGAATCTCCCGCAAGATTGTAAGGATAGCATCCCAGACGTTGTGCAGTGACCGAGAGGGAACACATTATACTGTGATTTTGTTTTGTGTGTGACATCTTTATGTGCAAGTTGTGAACGTATAATTGAAAATTAAATGTTGTGTTGAGTGCACTATGCGGTTGTCAGTAACGTTATGAATGGTCTGGATCGCTGTTTCTTCGATCAACGTAAGTGTTTGTGTTTTGGTTCCTGTAAAGGGCTGAATTGTGCGGAAATTGTAAACTGGCTACATTCGCATTGCGGTTGGTGGAGGCTGTTCCACCAATTTGCGTGTTCGACTCATTCAATTGCGGTGCGATTTAATATTTTCAGGGGTTGTGCGTGAGGTTGATTCCATAATTTTTTTTCATTACATTTCATTGGATCATAAAAATTCTGGTTTACGGACGCCAACTATTGTGACCTTTGAGCACCAAAACAAGTAATAAGGTCAATATTAAAACTAATGACCCATTACTTAACATACAACTTTTTAAAGAACCTGTATTAGGTATTCATAATCAAAAAAATTGAAATAGTCAGCTAATACTTAGACATTTGACGAATTATCCAATGAAGAGGAAGAACATTTTTTATTTATTTATTTTATTTAACAATTAATTCGCACAAGGACAACATAAAAAAAGAAAGAAAGGATAAAAGTAATCATGTTCAAGGGTCATGCTTATTCCATGTGGAATTTCTTCCAGCAGACCCGCAACAGGAAAAGAGATTTATGTTTGATAATTCCTGTCACCGAAAGTAAAATTATTGCAAAGACAACTGTTACGCTTGATGTGTTCAGTAAGGTGAGTGTTAAATTACAAAAAAACAAAGTGAACTATTACAATCACGAAGTTAATAGAACCTTCAAAAAATGTTATTCAGGCACTTTATAAATAGACAGCGTTCGTTTGATGTGTTTGATGTTTTAATGGACTTCTGAAATGCAAAGGCTATTCTTCAGAATACGTTACAATATCTACAGAATATAGGTACCTACATCCCAAGATTTGTAAACATCAGTATATCGTGATAGCAGGAGAAGCACGATATAAATCAAATCGGTTTAGAAAATTAAGAATTTATCATAGAATACCTAGTTACATAATAAAAATAATATCATAACATTATTATTAATCGAACATCAAAAAAACCAATTGCTGCCCAATCGTAACAAGCCTAACCAGTGTATTTTTATTGGGTTAAAATATTAGCTAATAACTGTTACAACAGTAAGTGAACAGTGAACAACGAACGTAGTGCTTAAATAAATTGATAATGATTCGTTCAATTAGAACTGTAAAGGGTATGCGAAGAGCGATTTGTGGAAGTATAGACATGTTCAATCAGCGATAATAGGTACACAACAAGACTGATTTGAATACCTACCTACTAATTTAATATGACACATCTAAAACCCATTACTTGAACACTGGTGCAATAGTAGCAATTAGTCAAAAGACTAGCGGCTAGCCTATCAAAAATAATAAAAAAATGTATATTATTTAATTATTCAAAATTATAGTGCCTAATTTAAAAGTTTAAATTAAAAGACCAGGCTAGGACCAACATCAGTATCCAGCTAAATATGGTATCAAAATTCCGGTTATCATTTCTTATAATAGAGTAGTTTTGATAAAGAGTAGGTAAATACATTTATAATGGCTTCCGTAATTGTTCATTTACTATCGCTATAGTTACAGGATAAATACATAATTAGTATACTTTAAGTAAATGATATTTTTTTCTCTATTAACAAATTTTTAAAATGATTTTATCGTTTCAAAATAGAAAAGTATTTTAAATTTTTATATAAAATTTTGTTCAATATAGAGCAATATATTTGTTAAATAAAAAATCGATCTAGTTTCTTGTTGGGACAGATTAAACATTGAGTATACACAAAACCCCTTGAAACTGATAGCTAATAGAGGTCTAACAAATCACACCTCGTTGTCACACATTCGTGTTAAACAAACATAAATCACAAAACGGTGCTAGCAAATATAAAATGAAAAAATATTTAAATAGTCCGACCGCAGTATCCCGGACCACCCGTACGATCCGTTCGAGCTCTTCCACGGCACGCACGCTCCCATTATACTATCAAAAGATTCTTGCACCCGCCCGAATATATTCAGTTTTTACATAATTTACATTTGGACAATCCTCCAAGTTGTTTTCGTTTTGTGAACAGCTAACTCCAAAACGTGTATTATGTTTTGCCTCTAACCGTTCTTGACAGTGTGAAATTGCATTCTCATCCGTCGTTTGTTATGTAATAGTAATACCATCCTGTTTTAAATGGGATTTATCTTCATCGATTACGTTATCCTCCACCGGTTTTTGTACAAAACTTACCTGCATTACCCTTTTGTGTTTCATTATAAAACTCATCACGTAAAGCATTATTGCGATCGCGTTTGTTTTCTTCAACTAAAATAAGCCGACTATGTCCTGTCTGATGTTATTTCAAACGGCTGTTTGTAATTTCGGGGTGGTATGTTTAACTTTCTGAGTGACTGCGACAGACCTGCATGGAATCTTAACGATTTCCCCTTAAGTTTCCACTTAATTTAACCCGAGGTCGACACATGCAGCGGAACAGCACTCGAAAGACAACATGATGGAACTCCCACGTGTGTTAGACAAACAAACCTTCCCAGAAACACATTGTCATCAGAAACAAAAACATTGTACCCTAATTGCCTCCACCATTATAACATATGTTCGAACCGCTCCACCATTCTTCTCGATCGTAATTGCATATTGTGATCTGACATTACGTAATTTGGTTGACGGTATTTTGGTACGACTTGTAATTAAAGGTTTCGATATATTTTCGATACGGTTGGTGGGTCAGAAAATAAGCTCTCAAGATACAAATTTTATGGGGCCCAATAAAACAGTTATGGTTAGGTAAACGATCAAACTTAAAAGGCATAAAAATACAATGCTTTCGTTTGATGCGTTAACCGTCATCGTAAACCCAGTACAAATTGGTTTTAAAGGACCCCGGGTGTGGCTTATGGCGTTTTTTGTACAGTTTATTGCGAAACTCTTACACGTGGATCTTTGGTAATAAATTTCTTCAACTGCCAGTTTTAGTCAAGTTACTCTTACCTTTTATTGTGCGTACTGCAATCCTTTTTTGGATTTATCCAGTACATATTGCCAATATACTTTTGCAATTGTAGGTATGCGTGCAAGTTGCGATACGTTCACGGCTTTCTTAATTCGTATTTTCATAGTACCTATTATGTAACTCAGATGTATTATTATTTCTTTGATCAATTTTAAAATTAGTATTCTTATCATATTCGATATGTGAATATTCGATAGCTATGTGTTGGTATTTAATAAATAGATTAACTAATTAACTGAACATTATGACAGCAACGATCGATTACAATATGTGGTTATAGTTATTACAAAACTGGTCTGATTCGTCATAGAACACAATAGTTCGACTAGAGTAGCGAGTGGGTGGTATGATAATGTTGAATACTTAAATAACTTTAAAACTTTATGGGCATCGATCAAATTACCGATATCATTTTGATTTTTAATGTTTAGATAATCAGTGTTAGACAAAGTTTCGTAATAACCAAGATGTAAGATTAAAATGCTAGTTGGCGCATTAAATATTCAAATTATAAAATATAAAATAATTATTATCAATCCGAGTTTAACTGGTATATAAAGAAGTCGGCTAAGAAAAACTCGAGTAGAGTCATACGAATAGGTAACGTACAAGACGTCATGTCCTCCCAATGAATAAATAAATGGAATATGAACCCTATACTATTTTTCAATTTTCCGCAACAATAGCCTTGTGAATGGATAATGCTCCTCATTATCATATTTGGACCGGAATGTATTATGTACATACCTTTAGTCAAGATCTACCTCATTGTAAAAAGGGGGAACGTGTCTTTGATGGATCGAGGCTTTTGAAATGTTGGACATAATTTCTAATCGATTGCTGGTTTAATCTATTATTATACTTAAAGTACCATATCGAGATTTAGACAGAAAAGTAATGTAGCTTTTTAACATTTTAACGAACGCATTGAACAAAATAGCACGATAAAACTTTGAGAGATTAATATCATAAAGAAAGTTATTTGTTAAAAAAAACATGGATCATCATAAAAGGCGCTACTCAAATTTCACTGTATACAAAAATATTAATTCGTTTCCAACAAAAAATCATAACAATGAAACGTGTCAAAACGCAATAAAAGTAGCTGGGTGTAAACGGTATTTTTAATTGCGTCATAAGAAATAACATCTTCAGTTCGGATTCAAACGGCTCCTTTGTCGATTATGCTCGCATATAAGAGCGGAATTGGGTTTAACGGAACAAAAAAAAGCGAAATGAGAATGAATGGTGCTGGGATTGGTCACGCGTGCGGGCCGCTGCGTGAACCGGCGTGGCACGGCGGCTGGCGCTGTACTGCGACTATCGTGCGAGTTTGTCTTGAACGCATAACTAGTAGCGCCATCTCTTATCCAATAGAAGAACGTTGAGATGCTTCACATATGCATTATAATTATGAATTAAGTTCTGTTTTTCCCTAGTAGGTATGTAACTACTTACACAACCGTGTTTTGTAACAATAATTATACTATATACAAATATTTTTTACCATATTTATGGAAGGATTTTTAGTAAGTAGTTATAAATACCTAATACCTACTACATACCTATAATTAAAGTTCGTATAAAATGTTGTAATTTGACATCCCGTTTTTTGAGGTGGTTTGTTTTTTATCTTTCCTGTTTTTATTAAATTGCAACATTTGCATTTGCAATATATGGAAAAAATATTGCAATATTTCAGGACCAGATAATCTAATGAAATGTAATCAGAAATAAAAAAAATTCATGTTCACGTTTTTTGTCCTTACAAACGAATTCTGAGAATTCACAAGAAATCCGTAGACTTTTTCGTTTATTAAAGACTTCTCGTTAAATAAGCATCCATACTAAAGTACCTACTATCACTCACACATTAGTTTCTCTTCTCAAACATCTTATCAGTAGGTACATTTTAGATTACTGTGCCTCGACAATTATAAATATCAAAATAGGTATAATAATAATAATAATACATAATAATCTAATATAGTATAAAATTCTCGTGTCACAATGTTCGTTCCCATACTCCTCCGAAACGGCTTGACCGATTCTCATGAAATTTTTTATGCATATTCCGTAAGCCTGAGAATCGGCTACTATCTATTTTTCATCCCCCTAAAGGGAGTTCCTGCGGGAATTCCGAAACTCACGCGGGTGAAACCGCGGGGCACAGCTAGTAATACCTATAAAAATGAAAACCCTGATGAAAACGCTAATTGTGAAAAAAAAAATGTGTACTTATCGATGTTGAATTAGAAAATAATCAAAATTTATCATTATTGGCAATGCTTATCGATTTGTATGAAATCATTACATACCAATAGGGTAATTTTCATACCATAATTCCCGCGAAATTATCGCGGGTGAAGCCGCAGGCAACAGTTAGTGAATAGATAAAGGTATCTGCTTGAATGTACATCAAAATCAATCTTCTTTATAAATAAAAATAAATGTTTCTATGTCTGTCCTTTACGCGTTTTGAAAGCATTGGTCCGATTGTGATGAAACTTTGGCGGGTTGTTCTGCCTGCGTCCGCAAAGGTTCCCGATCCCAAAACCCACGCGGGTGAATCCGTGGGGCACAGCTAGTACTATATATAAATATACCTGATAATGCGAATAGATAACTGTCGCGGGTGAAAATTAATGGATTCAAAACAAGACAAGCGTGCTTCTTGTCAATGACAGTCTGTCAATAAAAGTTTAATTACATGATAATTAATATCAGATGAATAAGCTTGTTATGGGAACTGTGAAGGTCTGTGTACCTATTATGGGTACTAGTAGGTTGGTATACTTACCCGTTATACGAAAACTGTACTTCGCATTACTCTTATGAGATAATAGTTGTTACTTCGACTTTGCTTGCGTGTACTTCGGGATTCCTTCGGGAACTATTTGTTTAAGAAAAAAAAAAAAACCGCTCTGTGTTATTCAGCCCAGGGCATGGTTTGTAAGCTGAATCGCATTAAAATCCGTTGAACGGTTTATGGGTGATTGAGTAACAAACATCCAAACATCTTTCAACTCATATTTTGTATGTGCGTGGAATGAATATTAATTTGTGTTTAACCTAAATGTGGATGTTTAGTACTGGATGGATATACTTCAATGTGTTTAGTACGTGTTATTGTAATACTAGGTTAGTAGTGTCAGCAGCAGAAATATTTATTTATTTACATATTTTGCTACTGAATGTACATAATATTTTATCTAGATGCCCTCTCGTACATATTAAGCAATACTCAATATAAACTGAGGCTGCTGACACGTGGTATATCTAATATATTACCTATTGTAATTTTGGATATGGGTCAGATAAGGATAGTTAATACCTACCTACTTGTAAATTAATCAATCTTTTATTAATAAACTAGCTGTTCCTCGCAGTTTCACCTGCGATAATTACGGAGTTCCCGCGGGAATTCCAGGACAAAAGTACCCTATGTACTTCTGTATACCCCTGACAACGTGTATGGAAAATCTCATGAGATTTTACCGTCGTTAAATTCAAAGTTCCCGCGGGAATTCCGGGACAAAAAGTCACTATGTCCTTCTCAGTACAATTAACAACGTACATATTACGTGTAAGGTTTCATGACGATCGGTTGAGCCGTTAAGGCGCGAAAGCGTAACAAACAATCAAACACACTTTCGTATTTAAGTATAATAGTAAGGATTCTTCCACCATAAGGATTGATTTGGATGGACTAATAAAATTAAAGGCGGAAACACACGTATCACGTCATGTTGTGTCGCGACAGAAGCATATCTGTTTCATACATTTAGTAAGGATGGTTAGAGACGCACCACAACAGAACGCGCTACAACACGACACAACATAGAAATATTTCTGTATAACCATATTACAATACTAACTAAATGTATGAAATCGATATGCTTCTGTCACAACACAACACGACACATAAGTGTGTTTCCGCTTTAAAGGTTGTAGAGAGAACGAAGACGTCTAGATCGTTCCTAAATCATGAGATAGATGAGGATATCCTTACTTTTTTTTTTTTTTTTTTATGGAATAGGGGGCAAACGGGCAGGTGGCACACCTGATGATAAGTGATTACCGCCGCCCATAGACACCTGCAACACCAGAAGGCATGCAGGTGCGTTGCCGGCCTTTAAGAAAGGAGAAGGCTCGTTTTTTGAAGGTTCCCAAGTCGTATCCGTTCGGAAAAACTGCCGGCGTAAGCTGATTCCACAGAGTAGTTGTGCGGGGCAGAAAGTGTCTTAGAAATCGCGCAGTACTTACCCCATGTCCGAAATTACCCGAACTACTCTACATATCTAAAGCTTTTCTATACATCTATCTGTACATTGTCGACGGCGGTGTCGGTAATCTCGGCTCAGTGACACGGCAGATTAGCCGGGACATCCATGCTAGTGCTGTCAATCAATGTCGCTGTAACTACATTGTGAGGGTTAGTTCACACAGTAGACTCCATCACGCGAGCCTTCCTACTTCCTACCCACAAAATTAAATGCAGCCACAAAATTACTACCGCTGGCGTCACACACGTAGTCACCTAAGTACCCGGTTACATTTGTTTAAGGGAAATTAAAATTACATTACCTAATTTTAAAGTAAATATTCTAATTATAATTAGGTGATTGGCGACAAGATAAGCGAAGTTTTAGTAAATTTTGAGCATATTTTGGGCACACAACTTTTCACTAAAGTTTTCTCACTTTAATTTACACTTCATTTAAATGTACCTACTTTAATTTTTTCATTACTTTTCTTTTAAAAATATATGTTATGTTTTGTTCTATTTAATTACTAAGAAATATCAAAGGTTTGTTTTGGTTACTGTAAATGTTTTTTCATAAAAATCCCTTTTTACTGTACTAGTTTAATTTATGACTGGCTAATGATTTTTACACGAATTTATACAGTGACTTGTGACGTAATACAATCCGCTGTCCATAATAACAACTTTGAACGGACGCACGAATTGTGTAAAGGTATGAATGTCCGTGACCCGAAAAGTATTGATACGAGAAATAAGTGTAAACCAAACTGTGTGACAGTTACAAATGTAGACGCTTCTTAAACCGTTCATTATTATTCCAGTTTAGTAATGTAACCCGGCCAAGTGATAAAAGCTATTGAGCGTTTAACAGTATTAGCCAAATAAATGGTCTACGCATTCCGACAGGATTGGATTCAGGGTCTAAATCTTACCTATTGTCGCCGGCGGCGCTGATCATGACTAATGACCCACGGTGCCGGAGTTGAATACTTTAAAGTTGCTGTTGTAGACGTACCTTTACATTTCGAAGGTGATTTACACTCTTTTCAAATTTGTATTCAGAATGTTAAACGAACAGCGTTCGGGAAGGCGCGATTTGTTTCGTCCTTATTAGGCTTAAGGAATTAGAAGAAGAAAGAAAGAAAAACACCTGTGTACGCTACATACACGCACGAGAAACTATATTTCCGTCATGTTCAACTATATTTCGTTTTCCTATTCATGCGTCACTCACGTTGACTTCATACGTACCACTCCCATTGCCTACCTGTCAAGTTCTATTGTAAAAAAGCACGGATGAACTTAATTTTTAAAAAAATCCTTTTGTGACCGTTTACAGAAAATTTTAATAAAAACAAAACTTAACCCACATTAATATTTCAATTACCAAACGAGGCTGACTAAAGCAGATTTTTGTTATTGTTATACTTACCTAATATAAATAATAATATGATTACAACCGTGCACACGCAAATATAACCCCTTAAGCTGGCTTGCGAGCACGCAAGTTGTCAAATCGCAGCTCCCTTACACAAACGAATTTAATATCGAACTATAAATTCGAACAAAATAAGTAGTTATACGAGTTTAAAAGATAAATTAACTTAATAACTTTTAAAAGAGTAAAAATATATATCAACAAGTACCTAGTTATTAATACAGCTTAACTGTGCTTTTGCGGTTATAGGTATACCTACATATACCTCATCAATTAGTTGTTTATCTGCTGAAACTCAGTTTTACCTAGATAGACATAGTATAATGACACACTAATAGATAATTTTAATTTCTTCTCCATTAATTCTTCTTTAATTAAACAGTTTTAATTTCTTTTTTTTTCATGCTTTCACACCAGTTTTGCCAGTGTGTCAGTATTTCGACTTAATTAAGCCTCCGTTATGAGCCGAAGTCGCGAAAATTCCTTACGAAATTATGTTTCGAAAACCTAGCGGCTTACCTAGTGTCGCACTGTCTTTCGTTTTAAGCGTGTGCTCGGATGACAAATTACTCTGTTTCTAATGACTCTGTGTGTAATGAGTTTCGAACAATTTAAAACAGCCGCGTAAATATACACTTACCTACGTATATAGCGTGTTTTGTCATTGTTAAAATAACTGCTCTTTTGGGAACAATTAGGCGTCGTTGGCAACCTTAAACTCGTCCAACAATTCTCACATAAAGTTTGTTATTGACATGCCTTTGGTTATTTAATCAATCCAGTACAACAAAAAGATCGCTCCCGTTTGAGGTCATGTTGGATTTCCTCTTCGGAAATTATTTCAATAATTAATTCATATTAACCGAATAATACCTTTACAGCCGAACTAAGCGCAAAAGCGGTGTCTGAAAAATAACCGTATAAATGATTTTAAATCAGTTGCGGACAATTCAAACTTCAAACCCTCTTATTACTTTTGTTACTTTTTCATTAGTTTTACTTCATGCACATGTACATTAATTAACCCACCCCTTTTTTATTTTATAAATGCAACCGTAGAATAATAAAAAGTAAGTAATAAATAAACACAAAAAAGCTCCCGCAGTACATACAGTGCACTGATTGTGTCGCACCAAAGTGTCATAGTCTTTTTTGGTTGAATAAAACCCACCTGAAGAGGGCTCGGGGGCAGTTTGTCAGAGCGAATGACATATTATCGCCGTATGCTGGAGAGCGTACCTCGTATATATATATGCCCGACCGTTTAACCTCAATCTGTTGTTTTCCCAACGAATTTTCTACGGGAATTTTGCAGTTTTTTTTGGTCGGTTTAAACAGCAGTACTGATAACGTCAGACAGTCGGTTGTTCGAATTAAACCCGAGCTACTAGGGATTTGCTTGAAAAATTGTCCTTCCATGTCATGGTTTTGTAATAATAAAGCGGTTCGTGCCCCGAAAAATGTTATATATAGTTGGCAACACGGTAAAATATTTTTCCCTTGGCACTCGTAAAAAATAATTGATTGAATTTGTTGTAGTCGACAATTTGTCATGTAAGACGTAGGTGGGTACATTTTCTCATATTTATTTGGTGTTTTACAGATTCTACACGCGTATTTATGTCATCTCAAACGTTTTAATATCCGCAATGCATGTCGGTAATGACAGCGGTAGATAGGTAGCTGCAGGTTGTGCTAATTTTTCTACAATTAACTCAAGAAAAGCGGACTAACTCGATTTTTTCTCTGTTTACCAGCCACTTACCCTAATGCCAAATTTCATCCAAATTTTCCAGGCAAAGCAATTTCTTCCAGGCAACCTGTACCTATAGCAGTAACATATAATACACATACATACATACATACATACATAACTAACTAAGTTACTTACTTAGGTACTTTACTTACTTTACTTTTATAGGTAACTAGAAAAATAAAATAAAAATAAAAATGTAAGAGTTACTACTTATCGTAAAATAAAATTAAAATATAAGTAACTTACTGTATGGGTGGACTGAATTACATGGATAGACGACGTGGGTGTCGGATTCTTATGTAAGCGCACGGACTAAGTCGTGTTCCTTTATCCCCTAAAGACTAATAGTTTATATTTTGTAGTGTATAAGTTCTATTTCGGATGTAACGTTTCGACAATACATACTTGTATTGTACACTTCTGACATGGTTTGCAAAAATTTTATTGTTTCGACGTGTGTAATGTGTATGTAGGTTACCGCTCAGCTATGTAAACTTATCAACGTAAGATTTTGGATTTTTTAATATGAACTAGCTAGCTCCCGTGGTTTCAGTCGCGGTAATTTCAAAGTTTCCACGAGAATTAATTTTTTCTGTGTACCCTTTCATGATGATCGGTTCAGTAGTTAGGCCTGAAAGCGTAACAAACAAATAAACTCACATTCGCATTGCAATAAGTTGACTTTGTATTGCATTCGGGTAAACAATACCTTCGCATAAAATACGAATAAACAAACATTGATTTTTTTATAGGTATATTCGATTGTATTTCAAACTAGCTGCCCCGCGCGGTTTCACCCGCGATAATTTCAAAATTCCCGCGTAATTGTTCCATACAAACTTTGCAACCCCTTTTCATCCCTTTAGAGGTTGAACTTTCAAATATCCTTTCTTATCGGATGCCTTCGTCATACAAAGAACACACCCTCCAAGTTTCAGGTCTCTACGATCAGCGGTTTAGGCTGTGCGTTAATCCATCAGTCATTCAGGACAAAGCATTTTATATATTTTTAGATTAGGTCTTCGATTGTATTTCAAATGCATTACATTTTCAATTCCATTCCGATTTCCAAACGAGCAGTTTACAATATTAAGCCCGGTACTAATCATTTCTCTGAAAAGTGAAAGGGGTTGTGTCTTGTGTCATTATTTTGGGCGGGATTAAGTGGTTTCCCTAACCGGAGCCGCATCTGCCACCGGTCGTCGAGCGTTGCGAGATCTGTTCGGAATGTCGATTTGAGACGTGTTAAGTTTCTGCCTTCGCGACGACGCTTCGGCTCGCCATTTGTCATTATTCACTTACGCCGATGAGGGATTTGGGAATAGGAAATAATTTCCGAACTGTAAGTACGTAGATATTGGACGGCACCGTTGGTATAGTAGTTCGCGAAGCGACCTGATTCTTATTACAAAACCTAGTCTAAACCTTGACAAATTATAAACCAAAACCTTGGCCATGAATCAATTGATCTGTTGGTAAAAACCGCATGAAAATCTGTTTAGGAGTTTTAGAGTTTTTCGCGAACAGACAGACAGACAGACGCGGTGGAGGACCAGTGATATAGGCGAAATGCTAAGTTTCTATAATAATTCTACAGTGTTGTAACATAATATATGTACGTGTTAATGAATTGACTGAAAACTAGACAGTAGTTTGTTCAGAAACGACTTCCGAACCGATCGCACCATGTTTTAATTTTGGTTTTTTTTTTTTTTTTTCATTTTTACTAGCCCATGTCTAAATGATTTATAATACAATATTTGGCGCATACGCCGCGCGCCGCTCGTAGCAAAAAAATCGAATCGGTCATTGACACGTAGGCGCGGGCGTAGCGCTTGAAATTTCGTAGATAGGTCACCTCCAAACTAATGTTAAATAACTTTTAGACTATTAAGTTTTTCGATATAATTTATATTTTAATCATAATTATTATTGTTTATTTTTTTACATGGGTATCAGGTTTTTAGTCAATTCATTAACACATTGTACACATATAATACGTAACTATAAAAAGGATTATTATAAACGGTCAAAATGGCCTTTTATGGCCTTTTTAAATGCTGCAGAATTCATGTCTGTGTTGTGCTCCTACATAAAATAAACAAATACGATAAATATTGTTACGGACCCTTTTATTATAGCAAAATACTTATACATAATAATATTTTCATATTTAGAACATACAGTACCTACATACAATACAAAATGGTTTCAACTTTCATAAGAAAACGTATCGCATAATGCAAATCGCGTTTCTCACGCTTCATTTTTTTCTTTATCTGTTTCAAAAAAGGCATGTTTCAAATACATATACGAGTAACGAACTCTCCAAACGCCTTCGGTTTCAATTACAAGAAACCATTAAAACATTGATTACACACAAAACACTGAACAACTTCAACTTTTGCTCGCCGTTCGTTAATTTGAGGCACCATAATTGAACGTCATTAAAAACAGTATAGGAATGTGTTTTTACTTGCGCTCTAATTAATTCAAAGAATTTAATTCTTACCGCCGCACTCAGAGTCGACTTTAATGATTACTTAGTTAAGTATAGATTTTTAAAACAAAACTGCCGCACTATTATAATATATTGATGATAGTTTTAAAATATTGCTGCTTAATATAAAAGTTTTGTTAGAAACCACCAAAAAATGTTTGGTAGTATATTCATCTATTGATAAATTTTTAAATGAAATATCTTAAGAAAATGTGTTCTTTATAACGGGTGGAGCTCGTTCAATTTCTTCTCTAGGGACCTTAAGAGTTTATTTCTTTGTAAGAAGAGCTTTTAGTAAAATATATATATCAATTTCATAGGTGAAAATCTGTTAGTCTGGTTCCTAATGCAATTTCACAGGTGGTGAAACTAGCATACCACGCTCCTTGATGCGACAAGTAAATTTCGCCTCGATCCTGCACGCTCTCAATTTCAAACTCGAAAGGATTTTTAAATGAAACTAACGCTCTCTGATTAAATGCTTTCATCTTTTATATTTTATAAATTGAATGAACATCTAAATAAAATTGTGTTTGTATCGTGATCGTGTCGTGTCTAGTTCCGTGAGTAAACTGGCCTCCATCCGCGCTACTCCGGCTGGGATTGTACATTAAATACATGGTAGAAAATATAAGCTGCGAGCGATTCCAATTTAAAGACATAATGTATTTAAATACATTCAAGAAATATAAATAATTTCTTTATTTTTTTTTAAATATACCCATAGTGATTGAACTTGTTTATAAGCCATTTGGCTTGGACAGTGTATATACCTGGTCCCAAACTAGGCAGAGCTTCAGAAATTTGAAAAAATACTTGAGTACATTTTTTAACACGTATTTACTTTAACACCATTGTACCTACATACATTCTAAAGACCAAGGCTAGTGATAAATACAAAATATATTTATCACATAATTGCTTGCCCTTATGCGGGAATCAGACCCGTGACACCTGACGTAGTTAGTAGGCGAGTTCCCTAATCATCAAAACAACACTGTGCTTTGGTTTAAAAAAATTAAATAAAAAAAATATACCTATATAGCTCAAATAATACAATTTCATGTGAGGCTCTAGTAACTTTTTTGAATTAAAGTAACATTTCTCAGTTGAATATTGACCTTTCACATTTTCCTATCTCTTTCACGTTTGTCTATCAACATATCGGTTTATCTAAGATCATCTAGGATCACAATATATCGTGTAGTCTGCTTCCGAAACATTAAATTTTTCTCTCGCTTACTAAATCTCATCACTTGCACCGCGAATTGAAAGCTTACCGCACTAAAGTACACAACTTACCCTCCTGTGTGCCGTAAATTTACGATGCATGTGCCGCCGGAATTTCGTTACACTACCGTAACCGGGTGCGAAATTCGTACCGACCTCGATTTTTAAAGATGCGGGATGAAAAGGTCAATAAACTATGTTTAGGTACCACATTAGGTACATATATCAATACGTAATCATTATACTTAGAGATAATTACGTATTTAGATTTAAGATTTCAGTGAAAACTAGCACCTACTTTTAGTTTCATTGTACCTACCTACCTATACTTAGATACTAATTTATGTGTCTGAATTAAAAAAATTCACTTGCTAATTTAGGTTGTGCGCCAGGCCAAGTTTCACCTACCGCGCGTAGTGTGTACCTATTCCTAATATTCGAGCTTTTTATCATTTTAAACTTACATCAACCTCAACCAAATCATTTTATCTTTAAATCAACTGTAGAAGATCTTATCTTATATTTGACTTATCAATTACATTTCCAACTTGACTTTCCCTGCAGTGGCAAAAAGCAAAAGTGCCAAATAAAACAAAAGAAAAGAAAATTTTGGCTAGGGTCAGGTATATAGTAAAGTAGGACTTAGTTATAATTTACTGTTACTGAATAGTGCAGGGGAGTTAATAATTTCATAATTATAAACATTTAACTCTAATATCATAATATAGCTATTAATTTACAATCTGCGATCTTTCTAAAACGTTAATTTATCCAATCACAACCTCGGTGAAAGATATGAAAATATATATCTACATAATATTTAAAATCTAAATAGATAATAATAAGTGGAGTAGCAAAACTCAACGTTCTCACAAATTCGGAATGTTTAACACGTTACGAGTAAAATTTAAGTTAGATCATATTCAATCCAAGTTTAAGTTTTGTTAATGTCAAGTTAAGTCCTTACTTAATCCACCATTATCCCCGGTTAAGTGTGATATTAAACAAAGTTTACGCGTTAAAATATTTAGGCCCGCCGCCCATTGTGACTTTTTGTCGCCGTGACTTTCTGTCACTTAGTCAAGTGCAATGAAAACTATACTGAGTGCGCTCATTATGGTGACGTGACAATACGGTGACCTCAGTACATTTTTCATAAGTGACAGAAAGTCACGGCGACAAAAAGTCACAATGGGCGGCGGGCCTTACTTTTCCTGCCAAATAATTCCCAGTTTAGTATCAAATTTGTGTTTAAATAAAGTAGTACTTTTATGATAAATAGTTTTTGTGTTGTAATTACTCAAATCAACCAATTATTTTTGTTATCTTCGACAATTAAGTGTTATTACGGTATTTTTAAATGCTTAAATAAACCTTTGTAATCATTTGTTTTTCTTGTTTTATGTTAATTAATTCAAGACTTCATGTTTTTATTTTTGAAAAGCTTCACGTTTTCACAACGTAGCGTCGTATGTGATTATACGTTTTTTATAAGTACGTATTTATACGGAACTTATTGTACGATGGTTCCGACTTAGAACTATAATTAATTTATTATATACTTTAGTTCCTGATGACAATGTTTCGGTGTTGTTTTTGTTTTCTACAGCAAAAGGTAACACTTGTACGTTATTTTTGTCCGTGACCTACAATCGGTGACCTTCTTGAAATATTTTCACTTGTTTGTCATATGAAATATTGTCATAGGTGCTTTCACTACATAGTTTAAAACAAAGTCGCTTCCCGCTGTCTGTCGGTCACTATGTACCTATGCTTAGATCTTTAAAACTACGCAACAGATTTAGATGCGGTTTTTTTAATAGATAGAGTGGTTCAAGAGAAAGGTTTATACGTATAGGTAATCCTGGAATTCCCTCGGGAACTCTGAAATTACCACGGGTGACCGCGGGGACAGCTAGTCAACAATAAAATACAACAGTTCAGCCCTTTAAGATTACTTGTGAAAACAATTTGCAAAGAAAGAAACAAAAGAAAAGTGTTTCTAAATTCTTACGATAAATCCGAGGCTTCTCTTTTTTGTCGGCAGGGTTACATTGGCGTATTCCCTTTACGGCACCTGCTAGTTTGTGCCTATATAAAATGTATTTATGAATTTGTTTATCCATCTCGTGCTCAGCTTATTTGTAAGCCTAAGATGGAATTCGGCTTAAGACTTTTTTAAATAAAAAGATCCTCCCTTAAAAAAAGAAAACGGGTTAATATTTTCACAATTTTCCTAATTTCTTTGGCAGTTCATTTATTGTATTCCATAATATAAAATTACTTCGACGTAACAAAGAAAACCAATTAAATGTAAGAGCGTAGGTACAACTAAGAGCACAAGAGTTAAGAATTCGAATGGACATGAAATACAGTCTATCTTCGGATCACCGAAACTACGTCAGTTCCGAATTCGAAATCCGTCATTGTGCATAAATAGCAGCTGAACTTTACCCCTTCGGGTGGTACGGCGCGGCGGCGGGCCGTACACGTACTCGATAGGGACCTGACCGTTCAAAATCGCCGGCTATCCCGAAAGCGGCATGACTTCTGCCCCCGGAATTGACGCGCGGTGCGGGTGGCCGGGCGGGGTATTGATCGCTCATACTCGGGGCCACTTTGCCAGAGGTCGGCGCCGCTCGGGGAACTTCGGCTTCACTTGAGCCCGTCATACTTGGTGCAGCCACAAGCGGCCGTCTACACGGTCAGTTGGCGTGTCAACTTTACTGGAAGGAGTTGATTGGAAGTTTAATTGGGACAAGGTTGCCGGTGTTGTTTTGATTTAATTTACGAATGCATTTTCACTTGTGTGGACGATTAACTTCAATACTTTGGTTCAGCGTTCGTAGGGAACCTAATTCATTACCTAACAAATTACGTCGTCATCCTTATTATTATAAATGCGAGAGTGAGTTTGTTTGTTATTCTTTCACGACTTACCGATTCAACCGATCATCATGAAATTTTGGATACACGTTGTCAGGGGTACAGAGAAAAACATAGGGTACTTTTTGCCCCGGGATTCCCACGGAAACTTCCAACTTATCGCGGGTGAAACTGAACAACTAGTAATAGAATCAAATGTGCATTCATGTGTGTGAATCAAATGAACATACCTAATAGTCTTCTGAAAAAAAAAAACTCTTATTCGTTAACAGTCCGGCCTTTGAATTTGGTCATCAACATTTTTTCTACATAGAAACATTCGATTGACTTTTTTCGGTCGTATTTTTAGGCTATGGGGTAAGTATCGCAAAATCCAGTTTCCTTTTTTCTCTTACTCGGTCACACACTGTTGTAAAAAAGCAGTCCCCTTTGCTTGTCTGTCCATATTCTCATGGGACCCAACACAAAATACAATTCAGTTTGAATGAGATACAATGGTGCGTTGATAGCTTCGTGTATAATGTATACCTACGCTGTGTCTAAGCCCGAGATTGGGTAGAGATGGCGTGTTATATGAAAATATAGTTACGGATGTATTTGAAATATAGCCTGCAAAGAAACTCTAAAATTTTGTCTAACATCAACTTGCTCTTCTAACCCACGGAGCAAATACAAATTTTGTATCTGCTCCGTGTTCTAACCTGCTAAAGTAAAGATAACGGTTTTCAAATCCGACTTTAAATCTTTTAATAATAGTTATCCGGCTATACATCCCTACTTTCTTATATATGTCACCGTAAAATTGTAAAAACCGTTAGTTTACAAAATAACGGTAGATAATATTATGAAATTCTGAGGACAGAAAATGCGTGGGTACCTACGTACTCGCACATGATAAATCGTTACCTTCGGTACCATTTGACTGTGTTGTGGTCACAGTTCAAACCTAACTCAACCTAGTATGTCGGGGTGCACATAAATACCCCTTCAATGCCAATCGTTTACAATCTTACGGTTTTTACAATTTTACGGTGATATATACATTCGTTTTTAAGAAAGGGGCATAGCACATGCTCGATTGGCGATGGATTTTCCTTATCTATTAAAATGACAAAATGTCCGAACACAATTTGACACACACCGACAGATCTTTACAGTTGATCACATACACAATAGTCTATTGTGAAGTTACCTATGTTCTCGTAGGTAACCTACAGTAGGTATATTAATAAAAACGTTTTCGTTTTGGCAACGCATCGCCGCGCACTCCGGTTGAAACCGCTCGCGTCCGGATGTAGGTATGTAGGTCAGAATACACCCCGCCCCAATCCGGGTCTGTGTATTCGTTTAATTGAAAAAGTTTGATCGGTCATTTTCGCAAAATGATTTTTGTTGCCATTTTTATTAATGTCTTGTCTGCATGGCAGACGACTATTATTGTGGCAACTTTCAATTTAAGACTTGATATCGTAACGTTGGAAGTAAACTATCGAAAACGATGAAAAGCAGTGCTAAACACTCATTTTTCATTGCCTGAAACAGGGATAAAACGACGTTTTCTAAAAACGAAACCTAGCTAGATCGGTCAATCGCCCCTGATACTAAATTTCATGAAAATCGTTGGAGCCGTTTCCGAGATATAAACAAGAATTGCTCGTTTAAAGACAGTAGATTGATAGATAACATTATTATTCGTTGTCAATGTGATTTCAATAGTTCAGTAGAAGTATTTCTCATTATTTTGTACCGTTTTAATACCTTTTCGGCTGAGTACGTATATTTCAACGTCCTTGTTTGATAACAATAAAATATAATCCGCTTCACCATTTCGAAGACCCGAAATAAAATGCCAATCAAATTAATTTGACAACACTCATGTACGTCAAATTCATGTTAAATGCGAAATGAAAATTAAAGCTGTTTACACCACCATAAAGCAATTATAGCGATGTAAAACTCCTTTTAAATGGCAATCGTCGTGAAATTTTATGACCATTCGTTGTTATATTTTAATTACTTACAGGTGTAAAACGGTGTCTCGATTCTTTTATGATAAACTTTCTGTTCCGCCGCGATCTTACGCGCGCGAGTGTTGTGATAATACATTAATATCAGCATGATATTTGATTTCTCTTTCTGAATTGGCTGAGCGGTTTTGAAGACGAAGCCATTACAGCCAAATGCAAATGTTGCAGAAATTTGTTCAAAAATTAGTATAGTAACCAAGTAGTAGTAGTAGCGTGACGTCACTAACCAGTGCAGTTTGTATGGCGGCTTGTAGCAGTTAGTGACGTCACGAGCCCCCAGGGTAAATTTTGATGCGCTTTATCTTTGTGTATTTTCATTTATTTGAAAAATAAAAAATACGTGTCTAATGATTTTTAATTTTCGAACTGACGGACTAATTAGAATTTTTATTTTCAAAAGTCGTCAACATCCCTATTGTTGACTTGTTGTACCTATTGACATTAACAAGCAAATTTTTAATAACGATGTAATCATATAAATAGATATTAAATAAAATTCTGAAAACTGCGGCTCCTATTATTTAGCTCAGTAAAATATTCTTCAGCTATTTCTTCGAATAATTTTTTTATGATCATCAATAGTATTTAATTGGATTTGCTATAAAAGCAAAAACCAATCTCTTAAAAACTTCATATAACAATAATAATAATGCAAAAAGCAGCTATTCTTAATACTTGCCGAATTGTTAGACGCTTTCTACAGGACGAACCTTTTTACCCTGGACAACATACCCTCTAGTTAAATAGATCAGCTACTTGGCAGTGCCCGTACTTACTCTACAAGTTACCAGCCTATGCTGAGATAAAAATAAAAAATGGACAATAATAATAATCCACTTCACAACACACAGATCTACTTGATCCCACACTAAGCTATATATATATATATAG
Source organism: Zygaena filipendulae (assembly GCA_907165275.2). Taxonomy (NCBI): domain Eukaryota; kingdom Metazoa; phylum Arthropoda; class Insecta; order Lepidoptera; family Zygaenidae; genus Zygaena; species Zygaena filipendulae. The sequence continues at coordinate 11,510,234 of OU015653.1, forward strand.
CTTTGTGTGATGAACACAGGGTTCCATTTTCCAGGGCAGGCATGGTGACCATTGCGCCAATCGGGTCATATTATAGGATATATAATGCAAGTAACTTATTGTTTATCCATAATCTTTTATAAAAGATTTTTTTAATAATTGTATTTAAATATATTTCTAAAACTACAACTTTGGAAGTCCATTCGTAAGTGCATAATGTTTTTCTGCCACGCGTTATTTTTAGACCGCTTTTTTGTCGTAAATGTCCTGTCCGAATGGATCGGGCAGTAAGGGAATAATAATTAGGGCTTTGCAAGAAATTTATATTGAGCGATGGCGTCTCAATTTGCAAACCGACCGCACAAGTTTGTTAATTCTTTTTTATGATCTTTTTATTACAGTTCGGAAAGCACTTGAATGGGTCTCGTTAAAAGTCTCACAGCCTTATAAAGAGTTCTCGAAAGAAATTTCTCGAAAGCGGTTCATTTATTTGTTCCGTTCATTACTTACTTAATATTTAAATTTTCTTTTTTTTTTCGGCACAAGAAAAAACGGGCCGCGAGGTTTTCGTATGAAAAGCGTTCGAATGGGTAAGTGAAAGTACTTTCCAAAGAATTTTCCAATAATCTTCACTTTATTCAGTAAGCAACGCGTTTAAGGAATAAATGGAATTCGGTGATTAAAATTTATATCAGCCACCGTTACAAATATAAATAGAAGTACCTACTCGTTAAGGTATTTTCAGTAGAACATCAAACCTTGCGATCAAATTTGTTGATAATTTTGTAACTATTTTTCATAATTTTAATAATAATTTTAATAATATATTCGTGGTTAAGTATATTATTTATACTAGATTCGCCCTGTGCGCGAGCTGCGAGCAGCTCGCGAGGCTTGGTCGCCCCTCTATTTGTTCGAGCACCCCCCACCTGACTCTTTTAGTTTCGGAGATAATCGAGTTTGAATTTTGTTCGGCGGCCATGTTTTTTTCCGCCATTTTGAAAAAAAAGTTTCACTATTGAAATTTGCCCAAAGTGTGGATCAAACTTTGTAAGTAACAGTTTTACTTTTGATGGATAGTTTCGGCGGGCAGTCAACTCACTACCTGATGAGGAGCAGGAATCGAAGATGTCAAGGTTTTCCCACAATCACAGAAACCTCCTTTCCACATCTTAAATACATTATATCGACCTAGAGATGCTCCTTCTGGGAGAACAATTATGCTTAACTTTTTTCGCCAGCCATTTCGAATCCATCCGCCATCTTGGAATTATTTATATCCCGATAGAAGAAGATAGTGCACCACCAACTGTACAAATTTTTTTTCAATACCCACGGCCGATAGTTTTCGAGCCAGGGCCGAAACAATTTCCCCATACAAACAACTAATGTTCGGCGGCCATCTTGAAAAATGACGCAATCGAAAAACTGATTCGATATTCGGCATCAGCGACCCCATAAACCCCCGGATGCCGAACCTCACCCGGATCGGGTCAACTTTTTTTTTGGCCGCCATTTTGAATCCGCCATTTTGGATTTTTACCACGCCAGGCGGTTGCCCCCCATTGACCTCTATTTGTTCGAGCACCCCCCACCTGACTCTTTTAGTTTCGGAGATAATCGAGTTTGAATTTTGTTCGGCGGCAATGATTTTTTCCGCCATTTTGAAAAAAAAGTTTCACTATTGAAATTTGCCCAAGGTGTGGATCAAACTTTGTAAGTAACAGTTTTACTTTTGATGGATAGTTTCGGCGGGCAGTCAACTCACTACCTGATGAGGAGCAGGAATCGAAGATGTCAAGGTTTTCCCACAATCACAGAAACCTCCTTTCCACATCTTAAATAAAATTATATCGACCTAGAGATGCTCCTTCTGGGAGAACAATTATGCTTAACTTTTTTCGCCAGCCATTTCGAATCCGTCCGCCATCTTGGAATTATTTATATCCCGATAGAAGAAGATAGTGCACCACCAACTGTACAAACTTTTTTTCAATACCCACGGCCGATAGTTTTCGAGCCAGGGCCGAAACAATTTCCCCATACAAACAACTAATGTTCGGCGGCCATCTTGAAAAATGACGCAATCGAAAAACTGATTCGATATTCGGCATCAGCGACCCCAAAAACCCCCGGATGCCGAACCTCACCCGGATCGGATCAACTTTTTTTTCGGCCGCCATTTTGAATCCGCCATTTTGGATTTTTACCACGCCAGGCGGTTGCCCCCCATTGACCTCTATGACATTTGTTTGAGCACCCCCCATCAGACTCCTATAGTTTGGGAGATAATCGAGTTTGAATTTTGTTCGGCGGCCATGTTTTTTTCCGCCATTTTGAAAAAAAAGTTACACTATTGAAATTTGCCCAAGGTGTGGATGAAATTTAGTTAGAAACGTTTTCACTTTCGATGGATAGTTTCGGCGGGCAGTCGACTCACTACCTGATGAGAAGCAGGAATCGAAGATGTCGAGGTTTTCCCATAATCACCGAAACGTCCTCTCTACATGTTCCATACATTATATCAACCTAGAGATGCTCCTTCTGGGAGAACAATTATGTCAATGAGTGAGTGGTAATCCAGCTTTATATATTATAATAAGTTTTATATTTTTTTCACACCACATGCTCGACAATGCCGAATTATATGTCATGTAAACCTTACCGAAAGCAAGACATTATATCTCTTGGCTTTAGCCGGGTTATAATGTTCTATTGAATTTCATTATAACCCGCTGGTCAATAATGTGATTTTCACTTTCATAATTCTTATTGCTATGTCCATAACGTCTCATTTCGCTAAACAGAATGTGTTCTCAGCGGGCGCGCTTTATATATTATAATAAGTTTTATATTTTTTTCCTGTTTATATTTATACTTATGCATTCAGTTGGTTTAATTATAAAATAAAAATAATAATTTAAATAGTTAAAGTTTTACTAAAGTTAAAGTTTTATTTAAATTCACCATGTTATTTAAAATCTAACGTATAATGCTTAAAAGCTAATTTTCTAATACAAATCTAATTGAGGGATTTCAAAATGGCCAATGGGCACAAGTGTAGGTACAGACATGAAAAAGGACTATCATATTTATCGCTCTGTGGAAATATTTCCCCGGCAACTACAAGCCGTCAATTCGAGTGAAATATCAATTTCCTATTCAGTGACCGTACAAAACCAGTTCATTTATCATAAAGCTCAGGCCAGTTTAAATAAAACATCTTTTACCGTCTCCACATAGCGTGTGCACTCAGCATCAATCTATATATACTAACGAGTAAGTACGTACATATTTAAATCTAATGACAAGTCCGTGAGTGCATTGAAGATATTTAGATAATCTATTATAGATTTATTTTAGACTAGCTGTTCCCTGGGTTTTCACCCGTGTTAATTTCAGAGTTCCCGCGGGAATTCCGGGATTAAAAGTACCCTAAGTACCTCTGTACTCCTGACAACGTGATCGGCTGAGCTGTTAAGGCGTGAAAAAGTAACATTAAACAAACAAACAAAGACTCTTTGAAGATCATCTTAACGAAATCTGTAAAACTTGAATAGATAGCTGACCAACAGGGAAAGTTACTATCACATTTATAATATTAGTATGTATGAACGATTTATCTATTATATTTTTCTTTTTAACACGCACGTTATAAACTGTGTTTGTTCATTTGTCTAGCTTTCACTCATTGATGGAGGCAACAAAAGCAATCTTCCCGATTTGTCTACAACTCATTTAAATAAATATCAAGGAATAGATCGCTTTTAGTACCAGTATGAGTTCCCAAAATAATAAAAAAGTTGTTTGAGTTATAACCATAAAATTTTTCGTGTACTTTGTTAATCACAATTTAGTTCATTCACCGAACATATTTGTGACATTTGTACTCTCAGTGTTTTAATTATTTTGAAATATCTGAAATCCGTTTAAGTTTAGACTTCATAAAAAGTCAGCCCAAAAGAATTAATTGAATTTATGAATGAAATATCTAACAGGGTCCGTTATTTATCTATTCATCAAGATACATCTCGATGTACGAATAATATCCGAGAAACCAAAAAAATGTGCGTTCTAATTTGTGACAAGACCAAAACGTGAAAACAGGGGGCGCGGGCGTGTGAATCTATACAAATAAGGGAACTTTTTTTATTATTATTATACAATTGTATGGCTTGGAATATACCAGTACATATTGAATTGTATTTTTATTTTTTCTAATTATGTAGGTTTCTATAGAAATGGTATGAACATACAGTTTTTAAGCGATTTTTTTTATACCGATTCAGTTTAAAATCATAGCAGGCAAATTATACATATACCTAATTGCTCCTTTTACAAACGGTTGGCTTTTTCTATCCTGCCGAAGACATAACATATAGTTTCGCATTTTTGCAAGCACCCTAACGTTAGTTTAGGTCAGGTTTTAATAGGCTAGTTTCCTGGGTAAAAAAATCAAAATTCTATTTAGTCCGTCAGTTAGATAATAAAAAAATAAAAGACACGTATTTTTTGCTTTTTTAAAATAATTTAAATATGCATAGATAAAGCGCATTAAAGTTTAGGGTGGGGGACTCATGATGTCACAGCTCGCTATAACATGCGAACAAACTGTAGCGAGGCGTGACGTCATGTGAAATTTCGACTTGATATATCTCCGTTATTTTAAGGTTACATAAAAAAAAAAAATACGTGTTCAATATTTTTTAATAATCTACAAAACGGACTAAAAAAGAAAATTTAGGAAACTAGCCTATTGTATGTCTATGGTTTGAACAGAGACGACAACAGAGCTAAGTAGTGTCGAATACCGCTTTGCAACACAGAGCTACCTAACCCGACATGAAAAAACGGACGAATTACACAAATTGTCCGCGACATGTAGTGAGGATTGAATGATGATTTATTTGCTACTTGTGGCGGTCCCCAGTTGCGGAGTTATAGAATAACTAGCTGCGCCCCGAGGTTTCACCCGCGGTAATTTCTGAGTTCCCGCGGGAATCCCGGGATAAAAAGTAGTATGTCCTTCTCTGTACCCCTGACAACGTGCATGCCAAATTCCATCCAAATCCGCTCAGCCGTTTTTGCGTGATCGAGTAACAAACATCCAAACATCTAAACATCCAAACATCCACACTTTCACATTTATAATATTAGTAGGATAATACATATGTAGATACAATTGTACCTACAACTAAAGAATAAGATATCATAGGATTCTTAAAATTATTTCCATTCAAACTTTCAAAAACCCTTTATTAGTGTTTGCACTTGAGTGGCTACTAATGAAAATTTTCGTGTATTGACCCAGCTGTTTGCGTTCTGCAGGTCAATTATGTAACTTTTGTTCCATACATATTACAGTTTCAATCACATAAATAGCAATTTTGTGATTAACTTATAGTACGGACCGCCAAGAGGGGATTTGTGGATTAGCTAAAGCGCGTCAGATGAACATAAGGGGGGTACCTTGCACCATGTTGAGTACCTCCACCAAATATAGGCCCTCTACACTGGTGGGTGCGTCTAGAATAACCGATCAGATTAGTAAAAAAAAATCGATAACTCGAAATACTCGAGCGCGTCAGATTAAGATATGGTGGGTTAATTACATAGTGAGAAGTATGTATATGAATAATCTGACCATTTGAACGTGACGTAAAGGAGTTAGAGGATCACAAACTTGCAAAAAAAAAACGCAACTTCGACATTCTCGAGCGCAGTTGATTTGTTTTTTATTTTAAAGTAAATAACTCAAGGATAGCGGGAAAAATATAATCTGCCGATTTTCATAAGCCGAAGAAACAAAAATCGTCTTCGAATCGAACGAGCAGCTGCAGTGAAACATGTACCTATTCATATCTCTGTCTTTCTTTCCCTTTTACTTTTTCTCTATCTCTCACTCTCTCGCACCGTCCTCACACTACTTTCCGTCGCCATAACGTCATCACAGTATACCACGGCGCTAAACGTGTCGAATTATAACTTTTTTTGGTCGGTTAAAATACATATTAAAATAAGTTAAGGTAAGTATTACATCAAACTATAGGTTCACCTTTCACTTTAATGTAATTATATATATATTATATAATAAAGTTCATCACAAAACAACGCGTTCATGTTATTATATGTAAAACGAAATGGCTTGTTTGTGCTTTAAAGTTAGTTTTGTGAATAATATTTTGTGAGCTTTTACATATTTCATAGAAATATAAAGTGTGTTTTTTGTGAACAAGAAATAGCTCATAAAGTTATTAAACTTACATCAGAAATAAAAATAAATTAAAAATAAATCATAATTTTTGTTTCTAGCAGTCAGATTAATAATATCCCTCAAAATTATTGTCAGATTTTAAGCCAACATAACTTGGACTGCAAGCTGAACCTTCTGTAAAATAATCTGACACGCTCGAGTATTTCAAAATTGAGATTTTTTTTTGCATTTTCAAAAATTCGCTACTACCTTGCGTCACCTCCAAATCGGCAGATTTTCGAAGGGGTGCATTTTTAAGGCTCACTTAACATCCCCTTTGAATATCTGACGCGCTCGAGTAAATGTTTTTTTTTTTCATTTTCTCCCCTTCCGGATGGCCACCCCCACCACGCAAATGGGCAGATGAATATATTTTCGATATCAGAGACGCCTTGGAGTATCTAAACTACAATATCTGACGCGCTCGAGTATTTCCATTTTACTATTTTTTTTTACATTTTTGAAAGCCTGTAGAAGCTAAACCCACCGGTGAATGAAAAAATATCATATAACCTTATTTTGTTTATATCTCCTAATCTTCAAAACCCAATAGGTCCCAACGACGCTCGAGTGTCTCCCGAATTAGCATCGGTATCTCCCGTACTATTACCATGTTGCGACAGCTTCAACTTTTGAAGTATGTTTATTTTGGTTGATCGCTACATAGCGTAGGTGTCAAAAGGTGGATATTGTAGTCGCAAAACCGCCATGTTTCTGATTGCAAGCGAAAAAAGATAGAAATAAAGGTTGTATAATAGCCCCCCTGGGTGGTGATATGAGTGAGTCAGTTAAAACATGTTGAAAATTTAATTCCACTACCCACTTCCCAGCTGCGTGATTTTGGAGGCAAAATGATAAACTTCTGTCAGCCTGAAGAAGTTAATTGCCATCCATTTCATCCACGTCAGTGGATTGTACTACGCTCTAAGTTGTCTTCGTAAATGTAGCCACGCCAGAGTTCGCTGCAAGGTACGTAACACTCATCCAAGTTGAGCTTAATAATTTTAGCTTAAAAGCCCTGCTATCGCTTTCGCGTGAGGGGATTAGGAACTTCGCTTCACTGAGTTTTAAGTTAATTTTTGGTAACAGCTCGCTGTGTTACGGGTAAATGAGTCTATTCATGAAATCACTGTTTTAAAGGCAGTTTTTTTTTAAACTAATATTCATAATAGGTAATTATTTTCGACTCAACCGATCGTCATGAACTTTTTCATACATGTTGTCAGAGATACAGAAAACAACATAGGATACCTTTGTCCCAGAAGTCCTGGGGAAACTCCGAAATTAATGCTGATGAAATCTCATGAAATTTTTCATACAGGAGTACATAAAAGGACATAAGGTATTTAGATACCGGAATACTCTAGGCAACTCCGAAATTACCGCGGGTGAAACCGCGGGAAACAGCTAGTAAGTAAATAAAAATAAGCTGAATTTTCTTCGTTTGATAGAGTTTTTTCGCTAATCCTAGTGCAGTGTTTTTTTTTACATATTTTAAATAATGTAAACCTCTTACAAGAGCACGTCTCGTAGATAAATCTTATTTAAAATAAATAAACTTTATCGTTTTTGTGACAAACCTGATGATAGTGAGTGCATACTTCAGATACAGGAAGTGTGTAAAAAATTGGGGCCAAAAGATTCCCGGACACTTTTTTTGTGGTGAGAATCACTTTACCTGCGTGCGTTTCGTAGATCATAGTTTTTAGATAAAATTTATAATTGTGGTGATTCCATCCTGTCGGGTGAGTCTGTAACTAAACAGTAAACTAAACGATTAAATTGAAAAATTTTAAGTGATTTCGCTTTTTTATAAGCTCTTTATGAATTTCACCGTTAATTTAAAGCTAACATTTGTGGGCATCCAAGCTAAAAGATACCAGTTCTCGGCATTTAGTTTCCGAGATATAAGCAGTTTTGTAAAGTTTGGTAAAAAAAATGACGTCCGCGATTTTAATTTATTATTATTAATAAATGCTTAATTTTCTTCAATTTCATATACAAATATGAAAATCTATGTAAAAAGCAAGTAGAAGTATGTTTTTTTATTTCACAAAAACTTTTAACATGCTTTTTCTCAAATCAAACTTTTTCAGAGTTTCAACTTGTGTCTCTAAAAAAAAATTGTGCTAGTTTTTGAATATTTTTTAATCCTTGCTATCAATTGATTCTAGATACCGAATCTCTTAACTCGAATTCTGAACTCAATACCCCACAAACTTTATTTCAGTCTCGGTATACCAAAAGTATTAGTATTACTTTGACTTTCGTTTCAAATTTGACATTCAGTAGGTATCGTTCCATTGTAAAGAAACTATTTATTTAGTGTTTTTATTGACTGAATATCGTTTTGGAATTACAATATCTTTATTTTATCATTGCACAGCGTATAACGTCGTGTCTATTCTTATTGCTTTTAGACCACAAAAGCGTTTCTTTTTTGTAATGTAAATCCATTTGCGATTCTGTCCAATCATCAAACCGCATTTAGATGCTTAATTTGCGATTTCCTCCCAGCCAGCCCGAACGTTTTCCTTTGCCATGAATAGACTATAAAGATCCCCTACGAATTAATGCGGTTGTATTGAAAAGGCGACGTCTAAGGGCAGTCTAAAAGAACCAATAAATACTAACAGTAGTTAATCTAGAGTAAAAGAGGGTGAAATGAATGGAAACCAAAGATATATTGAGTCTGTTTCAAAATTACTAGTAACGTTTCTATATCAATGGTATGAGTAATTATATATTTTTTGCAGTTTGATCTAAAATTGTTATATTTCGAGATATTATTTACTCTTTTGTAAAATATTAGGTACGTAATAAAGATAACATTATTTATAAATGTTTTAAAGTTATATTCATAGTTTAAATAAAATATATTTATTTTATCCTCATAAATTGATCATGAAAATGTTAGATACAACAGATAGGTACGCCCGCGAGTATATCGGATATAAGCGTTGGGCGTTCGCGTCAGAACATTGGCCACTAAATCACAGGTCGCCTTGGCCCATGTATAATTCAGGAGGCTGAAAGCGACACCCTGTATACACACATAATTCGGGCGAACGTCGAAGAAGATACCCAATAGCCCCACACTGACCGTGCCGGCCAATTTTACGGTCTAGTGCCGCCGTCCGGCCGATTCAATTTCGGTAAAATTTTATTCGTTCGAATTCGAGCGTGCGAGTGAAATTCTATCGATGGAGTCGAATACGATCCCCGAACAATTCTCCCGTGGCTTTTGCGCCGGTTGAATTGCAAATGGCCGGCAAAAATAATAGAATCAATAGCGTATTTTTTTTTATGAAAGAATTTTCATCGGCGTGAATTTTCGAATTACAAAAATTTTACTGAAATAAATTTCAATTAGTGTCGAAATAATTGTAATCCTGAAATGTCAATTACGTTACACTCGTAATATCTTCGTGAGGAGACTTTGTTGCAGATCGCCCGCCATTAATTTTAATAAAACTCGCTCTGCATGGGGACTGTTCGGATTCTCTCAACTCAACGTCTCATTCAAAGATCGTTTTTCTAAAGTATATACATTAAAAGGGCCCATTAGATACAAAAGAAGTGTCACTATAGGGAAACTCGAAAGAGACATCGAGTATTGATGCACATTTTAATGAGAATAGAAAAAGATAGAGGGAATCATGTAGATATGCTGTAATTTTTCCCCCTTATTCTGTGGACCATTAATCAAATGCCATAAGCTATTGAAATGGGGTGGTGAAGGATGTACACCGACAGTCTCTGTGTGTGGACTGTGCGTATTGTGTCGGCACAGATAGTATATCAAACAACATTATTTGTTACTGGGGTGGTACTGTCAAAATGCATTTCAAAAATCTATATCATCAATTTCTTCGCTTCACATGAAACCACTCAACGAACTGATTTTATAGAATAAAATTTATAGGAAACACTAAACAACACTGTCGATAAAATTACTAACAATTCTATATAGTACCTATTACTAAATTTATACCGTGTTTTGTATGTTTTAATATTCGTATGTGAGGTTCGTGGTAGGTAGTAATAAGGCGTTCGGCTAGCTCAATAAAAATAAATAAAATGGTAAAATAATTTATTTGATACCATGATAATTTAGGTGTTTATTGTTTGAGATCTAAAATTGGAGTCCTTAAAAAATACAAAATAAGAATACAAAAATTATTTGAAATTTATAAAAAGAACATTAGAATACAAAACATTTTTAAAAATAAAAAGTAATATAAATGAGGCAGGATATCATAACGAGTGGCGTACGGCTGCCTCGTTACAAGTACTTAAAATTAAGTAATCACTGAATTTTAAGTAAAGATTTTTAAAACAGAATTGCGACATTCAGAGACGTTCATTTGGCATTTGACTAATTAATATAAATTTAGTTAAATGCCAATTAACATTAATTTTATGAACGTCTCTGTTTGCGGAAATTTTGATTTAAAAATCTTTACTTAAAAATTAAGTAATCATCAAAACTGAGTGCGGCCGTAAGTTCATCACGCAAAAATTGTTGAACTGAATCGAATGGGTTTAAAGTAGAGAAACAGTTTCAATTCATCGCAATCTACAAAGAAAGGAGTTATGGCAAGAGCAAAACTTCAATTAATTTTATACACATCAGAATACCACGCGAAAAGAGTCACGGGCTACAGCTAGTCCCTAATAATTAAATAAAAATACTCATGCAGGTAATGTTAATTAAACTGGTATTAAGACTATTTATACGATTATTGTAATACATTTTGACCACAAATTAACCAATTTTTAGGTATAGTTAGTGAGATTAGTTTATAAACGAATGAATTGCAATTAAAAATTTATAATCAAACATCAAACTCGACCACACAATACTTGTACGACTTCCCACGTATATGTATGTACATTGTACTCGTATAGTACAATCCTACGCATTATTCCGTCACCCATTTAACCACTAAGTCTAGAATAGAGATGATGCAACGATACGATACAAATGATCGGCAGTTAGAGGCATCCGTCACTGGATTACGGCTGGGCGGATGGTATATACGGAACGTGGTTTCGGGCCATGCTTTATTACTCAGAGTGAGGTTAGGAATTTGTTGTTGTCATGTCTAGCTCCATTTTACTCCTTTCTTAACTAACTTCTATAGTCTATAGTTACTTATCTGATTTTTTCAGTTATAATTGAATCAAAAAATACTTGTATGGTCGGGAAACTCCCACCAGGCACGGAAGAAAGTTGCAGTAATCCGACAATGTAGGTATACTTACGTACCTACCTACTAACGTGCAAATTAAAACAATAAAAAAAGAATGGCGGCCAGCGCTTGACGATAATATCCTAACTGCGTGGACGGAATCAAACATCTCGATTTGCAGTATGAACGCTTTTTCCTGGCGTGACGCATAACGATTTCTAGGATTTATTTAACAACAATACAAATTTTTTGGTATTTATATTTTGCTTTAGGCGCCGTTTAGTTACTGTATACCTTACCTATTTATTTTCTAAAGATAACTAACTCTGTAGGCAACGAGGTTTTACAGATAAATCTCTGTCAATTACAATATCTACTAGGGGTTAGGTATATTCTCTGAAGCGTCGGGGTAATCCTAGGGCCCTTTAAAACTGATGAATTCCTTTATTTATTGGATGAGATTTTTACTTAAAGCTTACTTTATTTTCTCTCTGTTGTATTTAATTCAATTTAATTGTTATAATTCAGTTACGTGTTGATTAAAGTTTCAACTAATTTCTTTGTTTTTCAACCCATTTTAATATAGAAACAGTTGGTTATTTATGTAGAAAATAAATTAATTGTGATAAACTATGAAAGCGCTTCGATCATTAAAACTTAACTAACTTTGTAATTTATTAAGTAACATCGACACTATATGAAAAATATGTGATTATGTGAAAAATTTATGTCAATTAATACCAATGCGCCAACCGCGCGGCAAATATTTCAAAGTGAGACCAGAAACACAATAATGACAACACAGAAAATTTTAATAACATCCATTTATTTTAACCGTATAACGGCGGCCACAACTGGGGCATTGTTTAGAAGATTCTCCGCATTAATGTATGCTTATATTCTACGTAAATATATCCGGGCCCGCCCTAAGGTCGTAATTTCTCGTGAACGGAGTGGGGCGGTCAAGCCTCGAAGGGTTAGGGCAGTTATTTATAAACCAATTAAAACATCTACTGCGGACGTTAGATAACATGTTCGGTGATTTGGAAAAACCCTTTTGTATGACTTTTAATTTGAATTTTCATATCCGTCTCGTGTGTTGTGTGTCTATGTAATAAATGATCAATTAAGTCATCATGTTCAATTTTAACTTTACAAAGACCACTTTCGCGGTCAAGTTGCTACGATATATGTAGGTTGGTATATACTTACCTACTAAACGCTAGAGATTGTGGATTTTGTTCCGGCTGAGAAAAGACTACTTTTAATTATTAATATTGCACATAGTTATGCTCAAAACATTTAAAGTCTGTTTGCGTATTTGTGTAATCATTGACTTATTGATAACGCACGCGCGCGCTATTATACACTAAAATAATAATAATAAAAATCCAGTGAAAGTTCCTTTACAATCGGTTCAGCCGTTTCAGAGATTAGCCGGAACAAAGAGAGAGATAGACAGATAAAAATTAAGAAAATTGAATTTTGGGGACCAATAAACTCCTTTTCTCTCTCTCTCTTTCTATTTAGTCGTGGGTCATTACTGTCACAAGACAAACCAAACAGCAATATTCTACGAGCTGTTTTCCACGGTTTCACCCGCAATAATTTCGGAGTTCCTCGGAAATTCTGGCATAAAAAGTATGTCCCTATGTCCTTCTCTGTTTCCCTGATAACGTGTGTGCAAAATTTCATAATTACCGGTTGAGCAACAAACAACAAACTCATATTCGCATTTATAATAGTAATTCCCAATTAAAAAATGTTTCGAATCCATTTTTTTTTCTCTCGCGATATTTGCTAAACGTACCGATAAATTACGGCACATGTCCGACGTAATCTTGAACACGGGCAATTTGTGAGCCCGAAGCGAGAGTGTCAAGCCTGTAATATCAGCGATTAGGGCAAATAAAGCGTTGTAATATGGCAAAAAACGTAACGGTGTCCCTTAGTGATGACCACAATCAGTCACTCGCTGCGATTAGGTGGACTATTTGTTTGCACGTCAGTGGTGTGATGGTCAGTGACGAGACCGTTTCAGCTAAATATGACCTGTTAACTAGGAAACTGTGATCTATTTTAGAGTTGAGATTTTTAAGTTTTTAAACTCAAATAAAAATCTATATCCGTACCTACTCACATCTTTACGTATAAATAAAATTTAAGTGTGTGTTTGTAATTCAAAATTAACAGGTTTTCACTAAATTCAAATGAAAGTAGGTATATACGGTACTTAAATAAAAACATAAATTTTTAAAATATTTGTCTGTCTGTCTGTTTGTTCCGGCTAATCTCCGAAAGGGCTCTTATAGTGATGTTATAACGACTAACCTCGACTACTTTTATTAAAAGTAAAGTTTTTTCAATTCAATTCAATTAAAAAAAAAAAGTAGTTCCTGTGAGAATTCCGAAATTCACACCGGTGAAACCGCGGGGCACAGCTAGTTTTTAAACATAAAAAATGCGTGTGTCGTAAAACACTCGGTTAGAACTCAGTTTCTGCGCCTCGTAGTTTCCGAGATATGAGTTTCGAAAATTTGACTATTATCAGACGTTGTGCCCTGTTGTTTTCTAGTAGAAACGTTCACGTTCTTGATTTTTAGCATACCAAGTGAATGATTAAAAAAATTAATGAAGAGGTGACCAAAGTAAGTATTCGGTAAAGTAATAAATCGGCCATGGCGTCAGTACGCATCCCGTACTACGCCACCAGTCGGACGTTCGGACCCCCGGTTCATCTCACTTTTTCTACTCGATTTGTGTATTTGATACATGGAGTACGCTGACAATATATCGGTCCACGCCACTGACAACTGAACGCCACTCATAAAGATAGCAGCCAGTGCGAATCAATAAGCAACCGATAATAAATAAACCGTAAGACGCCGTGACGGAAACTGAGTATTGTCTCCCATCCGAGAACTTCGTTCTAATTAAAAATAATAATAATAATTGATAATTTGCTTTTTACTAAACGCAAGTGAAAACATAATTTTTTATGTATTTCTTAAGATTTTCTTTGTCGGTCTACCTGTCCGTTTGTTCCGGCTAATAGCAAAAGGGTTGAAGCAATTTTGACGGGTTTTTCCACGGCAGATAACTGATTTTATAAAGACTTCAGTTACTTAGGCAACTGTTATCAGAGTTAGCTGCTAGCTAAGCATATTAAATCAAGATATCTGCATGTATTTTCCCAACGCTCCACGACTTCCACGAGCCAATATTACTGTCTGGAAAAATAGGATTAAGACATAATATTGCTTGCAGCTCCAATATATATTAATAGACGTATTATTGTATTTCTATAAAATATTAAAACGTTGGTAGTAATACTCTTACGAACTTGCAAGCAATAGCCGTGGGCAGGATGCGAATATCGTAGATTTAAGTGCGTGAGTGCTACGACGCTACGCTGTAGGCGATTGCTACGGAGCAGTGATAGCTACGCGCACAATTTCGCTGAACGCGTCGGTAAAATGAAATTTATAAAGATTTTTCGTGAAAAGTTCAGAAAAAATGTGTAGTCTTTTTGCAACACGTGCTTTTCATGAAATTCTTATGAAATAAAAAATTACGAATGTCACGCTAGTGTATCCACGCTGAAAGTATATTTTTGAAGTGTCGTAGTAATTTACTTTTATACAAACTATATGTTCCCCGCGGTTTCACCTGCGTTAATTTCGGATTTCCCGCGGGAATTCCGGGATAGAAAGTACCCTATATCCTTCTCTGTACCCCTGACAATGTGTATGCAAAATTTAACGGTGACTGGTCCAGCCGTTCACGCATGATGCCGTGCCCAAGGGAAATAGGGTTTTTTTTTTATATATTTCGGAGATAGATTGGTCCCGGGTATTTATGTACCTAGTTCTTATTAATTCTTCATAAAAAGAGTCATTTTGGTTTAGGACTAAACATGTTAATACTTTTCATTTTATTATGCATATTAAATCAATCATAGAAACATTTATAACCCATAGTAGGTATTTACAAATATACGTAATTTTTAACAAATCGAAAAAAGGTAGATAATAATATCAAAGCGAGCCCACGGCTTTTCTAAACGGTGAGTAAACGTAGATAAATCATAAACAAACAGACTTTGCGTATGTTCCAAAATTTAAATAAATAAATGTATAATATACGTTATAGCATAATAACATGTAAATTTATGTACATAATATTACGACGAATGCATATTATCACGATATTAATGAAAAAGTAAGTGGTTGATAAACCTTCTCTTATTTGTAGGCGTCCACTTAAAAAGGTACCAGTAGTGGGGTATTGAGTTAGACTAGATTCAGTATCTAGAATAGTCAATTCACAGTAAGCATTGAAAAAATATTCAAAAACTTGCACAGTTTCTTTTTACAGACAATTGGAATTGAAACTTTGAAAAGACTTGATATGAGAAAAAGCCTTTAAAAGTTTGTGTGAAATTAAAAAAACACTTCTACTTGCTTGTTAGATAGATTTTTATACATTATGTAGATTAAGATTATATGAAATTGAAGAAAATTGAGCATTTATTAATAATCAATTGAATCGCGGACGCAATTTTTTCACCGAACTTTACAAAACTGCTTATATCTCGGAAACTAAATGCCGAGAACTGGTATCTTTTAGCTTGGCCGCCCACATTTGTTCAAACTGATATCGATGCGATTCCAATCTACGTATTAATATGTAATCAACTTAACTAGTTGGAATCATGCTATTGAGGGCAGAGTGATGGTCGGCGGACGGGGCATCAACTTCTAAAGTTAACGAGGCCGAGCTTTATTGATGTTTCGGTCGAGATTCATATTTACGTGTAGCTCTATTCGCAAAATTACATAAGAGATTGGAATTCGTTGTATTCATTCATGACACGATTTTATGAATTTCTTCCATTCTCACCATTTGATCATACGTAATCTATACTTACAATAAAACTGTAGAGAGGTCAAATCTATACTTATTTTCTATACTTTTTTTTATATCTTCTATCTATCTTCTTCTATATCTATACTTATAATAAAACTGTAGAGAGGTCAATTCTGTACATTGAATATATATATTCAAAATTAATATTGGAGGATGAATGGTGATCGATACTGATGCCAAAAATGCAATCAGTAAATTTTTTGTCTGTCTGTCTGACTGTGTGTCTGTCTGTCTGTATGTGTACGCATGGGTCAAAAACTACTGAAGGGATTTTAATCAAACTTGGTACGATTGTAGTCCATACTCCTGGGCACGTTATAGGCTATATAACATAACCCTAAGACACATAGGAGCTGAGCAGTGACTATAAATTTGAAGCAAGTCGGATGAAAAGGCGCTTACGAGCTCTTATCTCAATCACGCAAAAACGGCTGAACGGATTTGGATGAAATTTGGCATGCACGTTGTCAGGGGTACAGAGAAGGACAACACACAACTAGTACTCTATGTGGGCAATCAACCCGGTTCTTGGGTTTAAATCCGATTTACACCTGGGCTTTATGGGCTTAATCGGGTTTAAACCCTAAGCACCGGATCTAAACCGGGTTGATTGCCTATCTTATAGTATACATATATCAACTTAATTTAAGTGGTATGATATGTATATGTATTAACTTCATATCTATCATAAAAATGTAGCAACGATATAACATCGTAGTTATATTGGTGAATGCACACAACAACACCACCTATCGCAACGGGCAATAAAAATTTTATTGCTCTAATTTAAAAGAAATAATGCCAATATTGAGTGCATAAAGCGCACTCGGAGAAAATAAGAAATGGAATTGAACGGTGAAAATCTAGGAATAACTGGAAAGTAAAGCACAATTTATTATAGGTATAAAAGTTACAGTTTTGTACTTTATGTAAGTCGTAATGTTCAGGTTCACTCACTGAAGGCGGCAGTTTGTTCCGGGCGAAGGCTTTCGGAATTCTGTATTAAGGGATAGGTTGCGTATGTAGGTACTACGTAGGTACGTGCTTTCTTCATAAATAATTGATTACTGCGAAAAATTTTCCTTGTACATACAGTCGGCAACGAAAGTTCGTGAGCACTGAAAAAATTGAAGTACATCTCAGCACTTTATGTTCACTTCTTACTCTACAGCTGTATCAAAATGTGTATTAAGCGTATAAAATTGTTGTACAATATTTTTTTATTTATTAATATTAGATATACCTACAGAGAGTCATTAATTATTTAAATTTTTATTTTGCTTACTGAGTTTTTAGTTTAACCGTATCCGCCCACGTCGTATCGGAATTTTTTTCGTAGGCTCGTATTTACAGTCGTATAATTATTATGTACACGATTTGTAGAATATTTGCGAGATCTGGAGATTGCGAAATATACAAACATTTAACGGAAACGGAATATTAAAATGTATTATTATTATTTTTCGTGACTATAAAGTACCGGGGGGGAAATCTGCCGTTGTCAGAATCAAATAAATTATTAGAGTTAACTATAAATTGGGTATTATTGTAATTTTTACATATTTTTTACTTATTAATAATTATTTTTACAACCTAGCTAATTCACCATCTCGAGTGAAGAGTTAAATGTGGGTGAAACTAATAATCAAAAATTAGCAATCAATAAGTTAGCCATCATTACAAAGATAAGACTCCAAAACCTACGATTTTGAACTTATTGAACGCTTGTCACTTGTTTCTTTCTCTTTCACCCGTTTTCGTATCCATTTTTTTGCATGACATCCATTAAATTGAAATGAACTAGTCAAAGTCTATCAAAATTGCTGCAATTAGGTAAACGATTGCTTGAGTGGAACTATGAAATTAACCCAACACGTAACGATTACCACATGGCACTTTAAGTTTATCATAAATTAACTCATAATATCGCGGCTCTTCCCATCGTTACAATGATTTTATTACGAAATCGAAGCTCTATTGATGTGGCGCCGACAGATCTGTAAACACTCCCAGACACAGCGCCGTGCCGCGCCATCATAAATTGTCGCAAAGTATTCGCTCGTTACTTGGAGCGCATTAATTGCTCGTTTTATGGCCCCAGCTCTTTAGTCAGCCGATGCTATGTCAGTGTAATGTATCTGAATGTATCCACCGCACTAGTAAACTGCAGTGTTGGTAGAGATATGGTAGGATGATACAATGTACACAAACATTGAATAATACGTAAATAGCTACAGTTACATTCTTGGTTCGACTTTGGCGAAGCGTTAGCACATTTGTACGTCTATTGAAGGTTGAGAGATAGTCGACTTTATTGAATTTATAATGAATTCTATTGTAGCTATTAGCTATGGCTCCTTTCTCGTGGTGTTTGAAGTGCGCTATAGTCACTAAAACAACATAGAAAGACTGAGTACAATATAAGTTTCGATCTACTTATATTCTACACCTTTAGACTTGTAGGTAATATAATTATGCACCTCTCATAAACATCACTAAAAGCATCGTTAACTATAAAATTTGTATTTCCGCAAAAACCTATAATATTAAACAATGTGTAAAGCTCTTTAGGAAAAATTTTGTTTACGCTTTTGATCTTGTTATTATCATGGGTGCTCTCTGTTCTTACGACGCTAACTTCAAGAACAAGTTAAAAGCGCGTCGAGAAATCATAAAACCACCGAGTATGACGCAATAAGCATCAACAGTACCAAAAGAGAAACTTTGAACAACTTTCAGTCTCCATATCGTGTAATTAACCGCTCAGAAATGCTTCGGAATCCTTTTGAAACGTATAAAAGAGTCTTTACATAGCACAGTCTATGGCTCCCATTCACGACTTGATTACTATGGCCGTCTCGGCTTGGTTGTTCGTTATTTTTGTGAAGGCAACCGTACGTAACTTAGATTCGGTTGCGAAGTGAATTTGCAGCTGCCGCAAACGAATTTAGACCTTAAAAACTGAGCCGAAAGAAATGTTTAATGAATGTATAAAAACTTCACCGCCTAATATTTGTTATAAACAACGTTTATCGTGAATGTGAACTTTATTGTGTGTGTCGTAAGGTAAATATTGGTTTTAACGGTTTGCCAGGTGGTATAAATGTCAGAGTAAATGGGTTGTTTTGGCTCATGTGTGTATTGAAGCGGAAAAAGGTGTGATGATTATAAACGTAGATATCTGATTGAAGTTAAACAAATGTCAAAATAGAAAATAATGACTGAAATAGTGACTTGACTTGACTTAAAAATGACTTGGAATAATTGTAATTGTATAGGTATACTTCAGAACAATAACATTCTTCTGAGAGGTATACCTATTGCGAATAATTTTATACATACCTAGTAACTGACAACTAAACGAAATATGTAAAAAGGTATGAACGAACTATTGGAATTGAACTTTTTAAAATAGCGCTCAATTTATTCTCAACGCCATTGTTAGACAAGTTCAGATTTATAATGTCTAGGTTACCTATTTTAAGTTGTTCATGAAATAGTCTAGCATGCATGAATGATCAAGCAGTTATTTTTGATTTCAGGCACCTAAAATAAAAAATAACTTTTTGAAGCATGTTGCTATAGCACTCTTTAACAACGAATGTCTCTGATAGAGATTCTTAGCTATAGTAGCACGCTTTGAGTAAAGTTTTTATACACGTTAAAAATAATACCAAAGGTGGTTAAATAGAGGAAATGCTGTGTACCAGTACGGTTGGGTCTTCCATCAGTTACGTTTGCGGTTGGACACGCACGATCGGATCGGGCGCCGAGCGGCACCCACAACGCTATTATTAACATCATAATGCATTGAACTAATATACACCCGGTTACTTTTGTTTGTATAATGTTTTGGTGCCATTAGACGGAACGATCCGACACAGGGTACTCGCTCCAGTTCTCAAAGTATCATAAAAGCACCGAAACATATGCGCCATCTGTGTACTTAGTTATTTACGTCTATTTTTAGACCGCTTTGAAGATAAAAAATAATTATAGTGGGTTTCATTATTTCTATTAATAATTTATAGACCGAGAATTAACGAATACAAGTGTTTGATAAAGATTCAATTTTACTTAAATTCACGCTTTAACTGCCAGAGAAGTACCACCATAGAGATGATAAAGCAACACTTGCTCTTCTTTCACTCATTTCATAATCTTTGACACATGTTATATCTACTTAATGTTACAGATTTTCAATTATTTGCATTATATTTGTTACCGTTGTATTAGTATTGCCATGTTTAATCTATATATTTGTATTTATCGTTATTGTACAAAAGTTGCTAACGTTAACTTCGTTAAGAAGTGCTTGGACGACCGTATACCTTTTAATAAAAAAATAATTCCATAGATTGCCAGGTGACGTTTTTTGTGAATATTTATCATTCTACTGTCAGTAACTTTATGATCCCACAGGCGTCACTCACTGGCAGTCGGGATTTCATTCGCCTTCAAAGATTAGCTTCAAGCATATTAGGAGTCGGAGGCTTTTAAACTACCCAACCCCTCCCCCCCCCCTCCGCCCCTTTGATAGTTAATTAAACGTCAGGCGGGAAATATTTGCGTCATTAGGAAAACTCGGGTGAAAGCGTGCAGTCGCGAGCGGAAGTGCCGTCGCCGAGTCTCCCCCCTCACCCGCTTTACACCACTTCCGTCCCCCACAGTCAAAGTGGTAGGTACTTAGGTAGGTACCTACTTGTGGTTTGCGATAATTTTTAATATTGAACTTTCATAGTGACACTGATATTGATCGCGATATGGCAAAGAAGCTATCAAAGAAATCGTTTGATATTTGCATAGATATAAATATCTTGATGAAATGGTAACCCAATAACCTAATAATTTCTAACAGTCATCTTCTTACTCGACTCTAATACTCTTAGTTTATAAATACGATAAGATCGTATATACTCAAGAGTTAACGCCATCTGGTAAGAAACAAAATTAGTTGTATATTTTTTTTTTTTAAGTTGTCATAAAATTCACAGGAAACGGTAGTAGAGGTCCCAGATTTTCCAAGCGTCTGTGGGCCGGGACCGCAAACACTGGTGCCAACGTAAAATATTTGAATTTAGAACCTGCTGATATTATTGAGATTTCTACAGCTGTGAATCCAGTCGCATTTCGCTGTTTAATTTATGGAAACCTATTCTAGACGAATTTAATTGTTAAAATTAAGTGATGTCTCTAAAGTTATTGTGCTTTTTTCCAATTTATTTGGTACTAGCTGTCCCCCGCAGTTTCACCCGTGATAATTTCGGAGTTCCCACAGGAATTTCTGGATAAAAAGTACCTACCCTATATCCCCCTGACAACGTGTGTGCAAAATTTCATGATATTCGGTTGAGCCATTAATGCGTGAAAGCGTAACAGACAGACAGACATAAAGACATGTTAGTGGGGATTCGAATTACTGGTCGAAGTTTCCTTTAACAAAATAATGGCATGCAACAGCAACTGATTCATGATTATGTAAAGTCTAACCTGTTTAACCTGTGCCTTAAAATGCATTAGTCAAGTAGGTACCTATAAAGCCTAGGCCACCACCATCGCGATAATGCAAATATTATGTAGGTATATATTCGATTTTATTTCTTGTGTTCTCCTAAAGAAAGGGAGACAACAAGATTATTCGCGTTATCGCGATAAATACTTCACAGGCTTGAATAGATACTATTTACAAGTATCTAAAGGTTTTATTTTACTTACTGAAATTAGAAAATCAAAATGCACTGATTTTTTCTTCACCCACTGCCTAGTACTTTTCTGCATTAACTGCAATCGCGAAGCTTGCATACAATTTTTATTCCATATACAAACTGTTCCCTGCGGTGTCGCCTTCGTTAATTTGGGAGTTCCCGCGGTAACCACCTGAAATCCGTTTTTAACTGACTCCTACCCACCACTCAACTAACTTGCCAAATTTCATTTTCTTAGGATTTGTATGGTTTCGAGATTTTATTCTGTTTAGTTAGTGAGTCAACGACCTTTCGCTTTTAGGTAGGTATACGGAAGACATACATTGTCTGCGGCAACTTTTTAGCGTCGTTCGTTTGCTTTTTTCACACACTTTACATAAAGCAATGAGCAACGTTCACCAAAGTAGGGGTTGTTTGTTGTGAGTACTCCAAGCATCAATGTGCCCGTATCTGCCCGGCCCAGCTCGGCCCCGCCATCCGCTCCGCTCACCTTGACACGGAGATGTCTCGTTAGTCCATTCAACTGTCACGACCTGCTACCACTTGTTAGAATAATAATGTTTTTGTTGTCGTCGCGGATATTTTTATCAGCGCAACTCTTCAAAAAAAACTTCGTCTTTTTACGTTTTCTTTTTGTAAAATTAACGGATTCAAATCCGCCAGTTGCCTGTGTTCTTTTGAATATAGAATTTAATCTTAAAATATTATATAAGTGATTGTATCTTTTTAAAAGCCTTTATAAACCTTCAATAAAACTTCCATACGACCCGCGAACGCCCCTCACTTAACCTCTTTACGACTTTTTAGAAGGAGTGTACTCCTTAATATGCGTACGTGCAAGTGTCCACAGCGGCCGCGATAAAGAACTAGGAAGCAATGGTTGCGTCTCTTTCACACGCGCCGCTCCGGACGTGGTCAAAAATATAAAGGGCCCAAATTAAATTCCGCACGCCCCATAAAGTATAGAACCGCGTCATTATGCACAAAGGGAAATGACTATGAAATTTTTCGCTTGGCCGTTCTATTTATATATCTATATAAAAGTACTGTACCTACCACTAGTACCACGACAGCATTTTTAGCGAAATCTTCATTTTCCGTTCAATCAATAGATGCCGGGAAAAGGATAATTCAGCTTTTACCTATATTAATCATAATATTTGTATGAAATTAAGTTTTCCCCATGACTCAATATTATGTGGCTTAAAAGAAAAATTATTAGTAGTTTACTGATAAAAATAATTCAACGTTATTCAGAGAAATAAATTTCGCTTTTGCACCAGATAATCTATTTAGTTTTTTCTATCAGTTCTTATGACTATACAATTAACGAATTTCTTAAATTAATTGTAAATCCTGGACCACATAAATTCTTTACATTTTCATTTGGTTGGTCAGAACATAACAAATTGATTACAAAAGCATCATATAAGAAATTCATTTTGTCGGAACTCCCTTAACCAAATGTAGGTTAGGTATTTGGGACCACCCTGAAGGACATATTTTGCCCACGAAATGAAGTTTCACTTGAAAAACTAAATATGAATAACTTATTTTTATTAAATTCGGCTAAAAATGTTGCCGACAAAAGACTGAGAGTTGAAAAATTTCAAATCCATAGCAAAGACTACGTGGAAGACATCCATTAAAGGCATTTAAAGGAGTTCCAGATTCAAATCTAATGCCGCGTGACGATTGCGCGCGATACTCCTTGACGAGTGCGCGGGAATTTGAGTTTAGCTAGTTCCAACACAAGCTATTTAAAACTTTAAGTGCACAAACATAAGACTTTAATTCTTAAACTTAACAACTGACACGTGTTCTCACGGTACACTCGCAACGCAATCATAGGGAGATCCTCCACTCAGTTCAATTTAGAATGTTCCTGTTTGTTTTAAGGGAATTCCAACTTTACCATCAGTGGAATAAGGGTGTGCTTTATTTTTATGAGCCGCAAGAGTGGAGTTGTTGGAGTGAAATGAACTGTCACGTTAGTTTTAGGTTGGTTACGCCATCCTTAAAGCCGCTATCTAAATATATATCTGGCGATGCATTTTAATATGATGTCACGACGTTTTGTCGATGGTATGTACCAACGGGATATGAATGGAATTGTTTCCTTGACTCTTTATTTTCAAGTCGTGATGACACTGGCTACCTTTAACGGACATAATCTTATGGTATAACGTTTGTTGTAGTTTGGTTAATAGTGTATTTTACAAATTTCATTTACCTAAGCTTAGCTACCTAATTGATTGTTTTTTTAACAATTCTGTTTTTTTTTTCAGGTGAGTCTCAACAAAATGGGGATGACTGCAGTTATAGTTATATAAGTGAGTAGAACAATTTAGTAAAAAGCATTAACTGTTGACCTTTATATTGTTTTTAGCAGAGTAATGCCTGTTTATTTTTAGTGCACCATGTATATTTTTAACATAGGTGTAATTTTAGTGAGTAATCTTCATGAAATATGGTATATATTATGTGATTAACTAGTCTGTAAATCCAAGACTAGGTCGTCGGATTCATTCATCCTGGAGTTGCCGAGGGAATTCGAAAGTTTCTTATAGGTGAAACCACAGTGAATGTAATAAATAATCTAATAATCTTAATAAAGTACGATAGTTGAAACTTGCATAACAACACAAGTAACGTTTTCACCTTTGAAAATACATCATATTATATTTGTTGAAAGAATGAGATACTACCGCAGTTTGATTATATTATACGCCGAGCGCAAAAACAATCTCGCTCGAATACTAAAAGTTTGTCGGACACTTGAGTAACTCAATTAATAAACTTTAGTGGCTGGCCGTGGCCCAGGCTCGTTCGTAAACTATTGACGCGCAATGGTGGTAAATAGTGCGGTACGGCCGGCGCGGAGCGCGGCGCGGCGGACTAAAAGAGTGCGGCAGGCCGGACTAAAATCCAGATAGTGAGGGGGTTCTGTAAACTATTTAACGTAATTATAATCAAATATAGTATTTGGACATAGATAAGCAATAGTGTGTTAACCCACACTGGAGAAATTTTGAGTAAATTAAAGTTTTAAAATTATAGCGCCATTTTGTGTCAACATTTTTTATGTTAAATATTTAATTACATATTCAAACAATGTAATAAGGTAAACAGATAGCTAAAAAACGTTGTCTAACTCTCAATAAATCGTTCTGAATCAATAACTTCGTTTTGTGGGTTAACATGTTATTGCTTATCTGCGTCCATTTGTATAGTTGTGATCGCAAAACTCGAATGTTAACCGTGTCAAAATTTTGACAAGTCGTTGAATTTTTACCCTAGAGTGTATATTACATTACCCTTTATCAAGTTGATTGAGAAATTCTAGGTAGATACATCCACGCGAGCGAAGCCGCGAAAAAAACTAGTATGGGAATAAACGAGTCGCTCAGACAGTGGTAACTTGTTTACTAGATAGGATAAACATAGCAAAGCTAATGTAAACGCATTTTCTACTAAAAATAAATAATCAGGCTAAGCTCTCAGGTACTGGATTGGATCATGATATTTTTATGTAAATAGCACGAGGTTATGTCATCAAACTTAGCTTTATAAATGGTCCGGTTGAAACAATATAATTTTCAATATTTTTATAATAGTTGTTTTTGGATAGAAATCTCTTTTTTATAATTAAACTACATAATTATATCTATTTTTATACATATAAAAACGGAAACTGACTGACTGATCAATCAACGCACAGCTAAAACCGCTGGGTTTAGAACCACGAAATTTTGCACAAAAATTTCATAAAGTGGCGTAGCTAAAGAAAAGGTGGTGCAATGTTTGTGTGGAACAATTTCGCGGAAACTTCGAAATTACAGTGGGTGAGACCGCGCGGGACAGCTATAGCATAAATCTCGATCGAGGAAAATCAACCAAAACTAAAACCAAAAAAAAATCTGAGACAGTGAAGGTGGCGGTTTAAGCCTGGTGTCCAAATTAAAATCACCCTGAGTTTTAATTATTTTATTAAAGGAAACCAGGGAGACAATTAGTTTAAAAAAAAAATGAAAATTTTGCAAATTCTGACTTATTAAAATATCAGCGCAGAATCGCTTGCAATGTAAAAATAATTGAATGTTCAATGTGAAAGAAATATAGTTTTTATATAGTACCCAATCCATGGAGCTAGTCACTCCGCGGACTCGTTCGTTCGCACATATTTTGCAATTCCATTCACGTCTCAGACTGTCCGCATTGCGTCTATCCTTTGCACACTTTGATTTTTTACACGGTATACGGTCTCGCTCGCACACCAAATGCATTCGATTGCAGAAAGCCGTTTTGAGATTCAAGAGGCACGGGCCTCGTCACATTTGTTTCGTTTCACGTACAATATTACGGAGAAGGTATAGATAAGTCGCAGGGAAATTGTTTGATTCACTCGTCTATACGACCGGTATTTTGTATAATGCCTAGAACAGAAGGAACACGGTACTCTCGCTATCGTAAATTGATTCTCATTGCCATCATCAACTGTCAGCGTACAGTCAAAGACGGAAAGGTCCTGAAACTTGAAATAAAAAAAATCACATAATTATAATATGTCAAGATTTACCTCAGCATTTTTATTTAGGGCTTTGAGGCCATTTTATTTTAAATCGTGTTTATTTCTTATTACAGTTGCATACGTTCCAACATCGGAGATGATCTGATGGTGAAGGTATAACATTGTCATAATAACCACAATAATAATAATTTTCATACACCGCTTCACCCTCAATTTTATGCAGTAATTTAGTAGAAACCGTTTAGTTGACCAATAACTCGCTTTTACGACACTCCACTTAAATAAGTATCTAAAGTAAGCACGCTTAGCACGGAAAACGGTGGCAAACATGTGACGCGAATTTTGTTAAAACTGACAAAATCCATGACACGGTGTGACGTCACGGTCACTCGTGGTTTGCGTGCAGCACATGAGCATGATTGGCATTATCGCACGCCATGTGGTAAATAATAATAATCCACCAATCCGCTCGCTTAATTGTAACGTTTGGAATTCGACAGTTATCGCATGCTCTGATTGGCTTCAAATCGAGTGAAACACCCACTCAATCGCCTCGGATAAAGTTCCCATTTTACCTATTCATTTGTGATATTTCCTTTTATAAATATCTAATATATGTTTTAAAATTGATTATAACTAATATTATTTTGAGCTGTGACTATAGAAAATCAGATATTGTAGCAACTTATGAAAAAGGTAAAGTATATGTAGGTAGATATGTATGTGTATTCTATCGGGTTTTTTTCTAGAAAGCTTTCACAACGCTGCGTACTGGCACTTGGCAGATGTGAGAAACTTATGAAGTTTTCTTTCCATTTTAATACGAATTAGTAAAATATTCTATTGAATTACGACCTTGAAAGCACTTATCCCGGTGTGTTATAAGTGTAATTATTCATATTTTTTTTCTCCAGCGCCCCTCGAAGGTAAGAATCGTTTTCATTCCACTCACCTCCGCAAAATATGGTCGTTCATAACTCCCAACGAAAATTCCGCCGTAATTTAATACTTCCCCCGAAAATAATATGTAAAAATACGCGGCCGGGAAACGGTGACTTTCGACCCGTTTCGGGCCGTTTCGGCCGTTTCGAACATTACGCGCCCATCCCCGGTGCCGTTATCTGCCCAGCGCGAATAAATCAGGATATTATTATTTTTACCCAACGAAATGGTTATTTTCCATATCTAATCAGCGGCCCAAGAAATATGGACGGATGTGATACGTGATATGTGAATAATTTTTGCGTTATAATATAATAGGAACTTATTGTCTTCTTCTTGTTTGTCTGACGCGTTGTTGGTACTACCTTGAAAGTTATTTGGATATTTTCCGGGGTATGAAAAACAAAACTCTAATTAGTCCGTCAGTTAGAAAATAAAAACATAATAGAGACGTATTTTTTGCTTTTTCAAATTAATAAAATTAAAAATAGATAAAGCGCATTCAAGTTTAGGGTGGAGGACTCGTGACGTCATCACTCGGTAAAAGCCCCGTACAAACTGCACCGGGTTGTGACGTCAGGCGAAATTTCAACTCAATGTGTCACCGTAATTTTTTGATTACGTAAAAAAAGAAAAAAACACGTGTCCAATATTTTTTATTAATCTATACGACGGACTAAAAAAAATTTAGTCAAGTAACCATATGCCGTATGTGTAATAACGAAGAGCACAGATTTTCTTTTTCTTCTTCTTAGTTCACATGCGTTTGTATTCGACCTAATTTACACTCCTGATACCGCTATTTTATTAGAATACCATTCAATGATGTAACAAACAGGAAACAAGTCAATTTTTTTGTTTATCGCATGAAAAAAAATCACTATTCAAAACTATCTGCAACGCAAATAGAAAAACCCACCATCGCATATTCTCGAGTCGCTGACAAGTGAAATTTCGAGTTTCGCAGACACAAACGAAACTAGCCTCTCAGACGGATCTCATCTTCATCCCCGACCGCAACTCACAACTGTGAAATTTTAATCAAGAAATCCCTGTCGCTTGCTTGCTTAATCAAAGGAAAACTTAAATAGTTGAAGGCACGGCGATATCTTATTGTGTAACAGTGGATCACTTAATAAAAGGGAATTTAATTAGAGACTTTAACACGGATCGGGCTTTTGTCCTTTCAGTTTATCATGTTACCAGTTTAATTACCTATCAACTAATTATATTATATGATAATAATCGTCATCAAATTTAGCTGCTATGGCAAAGTAACAAGTTTTAAAAACTACTCTAACGGCCGCACTCAGAGTCGACTTTAATGATTACTTAGTTAAGTATGGATTTTTAAAACAAAACTGCCGCAATCAGAGACGTTCAGTAAATTAATATTAATTGGCATTTAATGAGATGTGACTTTAATTAGTTAAATGCCAATTAACATTAATTTATTAAACTTGTCTGATTGCGGCAGTTTTGTTGTAAAAATCTATACTTAACTAAGTAATCATTAAAGTCGACTCTGAGTGCGGCCGTAAGATAGGTAGGTAGTACAGATTATATTCAGCGAATGACTTGAATGCTAGATGGCGTTCAATAAGTTAGTTTGTTTGTTTCACGATTTAGCTACTCAATCGATCATCATGAAATTTTATACACAGCTGTAGTCAGCGGTACAGAAAAGGACATAGGGTAGGTACTTTTTGTGCTGGAGTTCGCGAGAGAAATTTGAAATTGTTGCGGGTGTAACAGCTCTACGGAAAAACAAAGCAACTGTAATTTTTTTCGAAATGAGTTTTTTTGCCTCTTCTCATGCATAACCGACCTTGCTATATACTCACAACCATCAAAAAGGCTTTAATCTTAGAGAAATTAAAGTTAAAAAAATCGTTAAACCATGGAAGGTTTCTCTTTGCAGTTTTATATACTTAAAGCGATTTCCGGTTTTTGCTCCTCCTGTAAAATTTATTCCCCTGCAATTACTTTGTTTTTCCGTAGGGCAGCTGAGCTAGTATACCGTTTAATCACTATTCAGTATTTGTTTAAACTACAATATAATAAACCGGTAAAACTCACTGTTCACTCAAGTATTACTGTCTTGATTCTTTTAGTTAGGTCTAGGTATATGTTTGTCTATGAGAAGTTTGCCGTTAAATATTAAATCAACCTATTCAAGTTACAATAGTGAAGTTGGTGGAAACGATATTGATTTTATTTTTCGTATTTTGTTATTTGGTAGGTACCTATGTATGTGTATTGTGTAAAGAAAGATTGTGTTACGTATAAGAGTCCGTTTATATCTACAGACATTGAGCGTGTCCGACACGTTCCGTCGCAGACAAAATAATATTCAGCGATACAGTACGTATTAACGTATTCACATCTATCGTAACACGGCCGCGCAGACGCGGACAGACACGGGACGTACTCGGACGGTATTCGCGGAAAGAATATTTTGTCAGCGCCGTTCATGTCTGTTCGTAACTGTGGCTATATGCCGAGCAGTGTGAATAGAGCATCGGCACCGTGCAGACGTCGTTTGTCGATATTTACCGACATTGAGCGTGTCCGACACGTTCCGTCGCAGACACCGACAGACGCCGTTTATTTACACCTAGGTCAGTAGGGGGAGCACAAATTTTTTCGCCCTCGTCTAGTCGATATCGTCGTAATGTCAAAGCGTTTTTTTGTATGGAAAATGAACAACACTGGATAGGTGGCGCTGTTTATTTTCAATACAAAAAAAATGCTCGATATCGACTAGACGAGAGCGAAAAAATTCGTGCTCCCCCTACAGGTTACATGTTCCAGGGCCGTAACTAACAGACACCGTTTATTTACAAAACTAAAAGACGTCGGCACGGTTCCGCCGCTCTATTCACACTGCTGTGTAGCCACAGACGCATACAGACGTGAACCGCGCAGACAAAATACCGGCCGGGCACGGCCCGTGTCTGTCCGCGCAGCCGTGTTACGATAATTGGACAGAGATAAGCAATAGTGTGTCAACCCACACTGGAGAAATTTTGAGTAAATCGTGTTTTAAAATTATAGCGCCATTTTCTGTCAACATTTTTTATGTTCAATAGTTAGTTACATACTTAAACAATGTAATAAGGTAAACCTATAATTAAAAAACGTTCCTTAACTCTCAATAAATCATTCTGAATAGGTAACTTAATTTTGTGGGTTAACATGTTATTGCTTATCTGCGTCCAATTATATTTTGTATGAATACGTTAATACGCACTGTACCTACTGGAGAATATTATTTTGTCTGCGACGGAACGTGTCGGACACGCTCAATGTCGGTAGATATAAACGGACCTTTACGCGAGGCGAGCGTGGTATTTGCGGTTGCGCCGCGGCCGCGTGTGGTTTACTGCAATTGTCCACCTCACACATGTGTTCCCTGTTTTTATTCGATATTATTTTAGGTACAATAGTGGATGAGTTATCCAATAAGTACCTATTCTGACACATATCGCAACTTCAATATTATAAATGCAAATGTGAGTTTGTTTGTTACGCTTTCACGGATTAACTACTCGACTGGTCATCATAATATTTTGTATACACGTTGTAACATTATATACACCCTAGAATTCCGGCGAGAAATCTAAAACTAACGTATGTAAAACCGCAGGCAAGCGGGGTAATAGATGGTACCTACGGCAATACTATAGGTATTTCAGAAAATATTTACCAACCTCACAAACAACATGTGCGTATGGTAACTTTTTGACATGACTTGAATCCGTTTATTAGTTCTATTAAGTAAGTATTTTAAAATTTGAAATTTTTTATTTATTTCTTGATCTGTTTTTGTATTTCTAAACATTAAATACCATAATAAATTATAATAAAATATATTATTCTTATGATAAAGGGTAGGTACACTGTATATTTGAAAAGATTATAAGAAGTTTGGTTCTTTTTCGCAGCTTTAAGTTATATAACTTTTAAATATTGATTCTGAAGTAGGCAAGTCTTGAAATTAGGGCAGAACATATACCTACTGTTTAAATATGTTTTTATGTAGGTACGAAACTAATCCTCAATTCATGTAAGAATAACAAATATTTGCCATAAATTTCCTTAGATATAAATTTCTAAAGGGATGCTGATTTCGATTATAAATTTCGATGAGATCGTCTAAAATGTGCGTACACATTCAATAGCAGCACCGTCTAATGAAGGCGTAGAATCTATAGACACTTGGACCCGAGGAACCCGTCAATTCAGCGTCCTAAACTTATCCTATCCAACATCGGTAATTTACTCAGTAGTAATGCAAATCTACCATAAATTGTCAATAAAGGGACACCCCGTACTTTGCGATAGTTTCCGTTCGTTGGTCCGTAACGATTTATAGTACAAGTTTTTGATGGAAAAAGTTTGTAATCCGGTCGTCTTCCCTTTGGGCCGCGTACTTTTTCTAATGTACGATCAATTGAGTTAATCCTTGTTATCTCCAAGCGGAATTATTATTGGGAATGTCATGTTCATTTGCTATGTAAAAACTATTATATTATGGTCGAACCAGCATTGATATTTGTTTACTTTAAAAAAATATATTACAAAAAGTACCTACACGAAGTTTTATAGTTTTTAAATAAAACTAGTCGGTGTTCCCCAGATTTCACTCGCATCAACTTCGACATTCCCGCAAAAATTTTAAACCGAAATAAAAATACCCTATCTGATCAGATAGTTACGTATATTTTAGGTATTGGAATAGGAGATTAAAATAAGAGATTAAAGACCTATAATATTATGCATAACTATAAAACTAAACATCCATTCCACCCGCATGAATTCAGATATTCCCGCAGGAACTCCATTTTCCGAGACAAAAGTATTCTGTATCATTCAGCTTCCTGTCAGTGAAATAATTTTTAGAATTCAGTGGTTACAGAGATTACTCCCTACATCCAAACATACAAACTTACAAAATTGACCTCACTATAATAATAGTGTAAAATACTCCAAAAGTTATTTTAATAATATTACCTACGTCTAGAAATGACAAAATTCGAATAACAATTTCATACATTTTATTAAAACGTGCAACTTCCTGTTAATTTCGATCGGTATTCAGTTTACATTAGCACTGCGGTGTGTTTCCTTAGATCGCATCGAGTGAACATAACGTAATCTGTACGCAGACTACAGAACACGTATGTGCTACAAATAATAAAAACGCATTACTATATTATTCAAGGTGAAGACATAAAAACGTACAGAGGCGGCAAGACGCTCGCGTATACCCACAATGTTTATTTTTCTAAGCCATTTATACAGTGACATATCGGGTCATTATGTCTCCGTGTATAAAAGACTGTGTGTGTAAGTTTTCTTTTCTGTTTGAGAGTAAATATTATATTTTATGTTTTTAAACCTTTGGCCTTAGGGTATTCTTGAGATTATAAGGCTTTACTACTTATATTTGAATATCCTTTGAATATATAAGTATCTCATACAATAGAGTAGGTACACAGTTTTTTTTTTTATTTTATTTATTGGATTAATAAGAAATACAACATCAAAAACTTAATGGTCTATTGTGCCATGATGTGCGTAAAGTTTAAATAAATAAATAATACCTGAAACATATAGCTTTTAGGTGCCGCAAATTCCTCAAAACTTTTCTTCGAAAAAATGTCTGTCAGCCCAAAAATTATGTTTTACTAGGACCTACAAATCCCTCATAATCCAAAAGCCGTATTTAACACTACTCAAACAACATAGATTAATTCTCAACTCTTAGTTTGTCTTCTTCATTTTCCAGCACCGTGATTGCGACAGATACCTTACCATAGGATCACCCTTGCCTAAATCGTCTTCTAGTAGCGAAAGCGTTGAAATTCATATGCGTCGTTGCCTATAAATCAGCAGAGCAATCTAAATCAGTCATCGCAAACTTAAGGTGGCGCTCCGTAATTTGAAGTTTCGATACTCACGCGTACGTAATATGAAAGTAGGTAATATAAAGTGAATAGCTCCCCGGGCGACGGTTACCGTTCTGGCGCAGAACGCAATACTGTCACATTTCCACTGACATTCTGATAAGAACGCTGTCGTCATATACGTTATATGTATTTTATACTACAGATATTTATTCAGATATCAATTTTATACTAGAGATATCACACTTTTAGAATTAAAGCGATATAACTCTAAAATTACAATTTGTCTGGGAAATGAGCAGAAATTTGTCTTCACATAACATGCGTCGGTGAATAGTGATCGCAATTAACGAACGTGACCGATTTTCCCTTACTATATAGTATAATTCCAGGCTCTTTTTCGGCACATGGTTTTAGAGCTTTTTTTTTAAGTCAATTTATAGCAATATCAGCAGTTGCAAGAATTTTGAGTTAGGTCACTTTAATCGTAAAGGTGCGATGTGCAAACAATGTTGTCGATCTGAATTTTATTACTATTGCAATAAGGTTCAATGACTGTAAGTGTTAATAGTGCTTAGATACATATTCCTGCTACCGACTGTAATGCGTTGTGCGGGTGCTCACCTACACTTAACACTAGTCTTTTGTGAGTTAAACTTAACACACATACGCGATACACTAGGGTTGCCACCCGTACTATATTATATAGTATCGTACCTTCTATATTTCAGTCAATTGTACCTACTATACATATATTATAGAGAAAAAATAGTTCGAAAAATACTATATTTTTATCTCTTATTGTCGCGCTTTTTATATTAACTGATGACTGGTCTGGAACGCACCCGCAGCGCAGCACGGGAAATTTCAGAACGAAATGCATACGCAGCAACAAAACGTAAACTTACAAAAATGCTGCCCAGTAGGTACTTAATGATTAAAAAAATTATGTACCTACTATTTTTTTCTTGCATTTCCTGAAGGTACCTACTATATTTTTGCATCTTTTTTCAGAAAAATACTAGGTATATTTTTTCCAAAAAAGGTGGCAACCCTAGATACCACGTGATGGTGGCGCGTATAAAATTTCTCTTAACAGGTGTTACCAACGTTAACCGTCGCCCGCTTTGTGTTCGAGAGCAACATTAATAAGTTCATTAACATTATTCACGTGAATAAGTTTTTGATGTGCCGAAAACTTTAATTTGGCTGGGAAAGTGATAAAGATTATTTAATTACTTTGATCAGGACCGTTTGTTTAGCGGTTAGATAAGCTGACTACTGCACTGGGTTCACGAATTCCGCTATCAGGATAAATGTTTATACGTAACAAATATATTGAATATTTATGTTAACAATGAGTATGTATCTTAAGTATATACTTAACATGTATTTAAATATGAGGGATACCAGTTGCCTAGTACAAGCTCTGCTTAATTGGAAACCTGTTGGTGCCATGTAGTAATGTTCTAATAATATTTTATTATGCGATGCGAGAACACTTTTATTTTCTTGGCTTAAAATTCCATATCGGCTTAATTCAGTTTTTATATGTATGTATCTATGGGAGTTAACTACATTTCTGAAACAATATCTCTACCTAAAGATATAAATAGCAGATTAACTAAGTTGTTAACTAAATATATTCTTTGTTCCGCCGTTAGTGCGGTGTTAGTGGTGTTAGTGTCAATGAACAACGAACACATGGACGTCTATTTTTAAGGGGACGCAATAGAGACATAAAGATAAGTTTATTACGTTCAAACGTCCCATCTCTAGTCTACACTTCAATATATTTCGGTTTATTGTTTAAAACGAGACAACGCTTTTTTAGTGTGTACCTATCACAAGAGGCGAGAGCTCATCGCACTCTCGGATGATTCCGTTTTACGAGCGTTACGATCTCGGCTTAGAATACCTATATTTTAGTTAAGAAACATACCTATCCACATTTTTATCTTGGTCGTTACTTAAAATTCTTAGATTACAACATGTATAAGGTCGTGGTGGGTGGGAAAGTGTCCTTAATATTGAAGAAGAATAAAAAAACAAACTGTTTACAAAAAATAAAGTTCGAAAATAGAACGCACAGTAAATTATAAACGTTCCGTAATCTATCTATACTTATAATAAAACTACAATTCTGTACATTAAATATTCAAAATTAATAATGGAGGATGAATGGTAATCGATACTGATGCCAAAAATGCAATCAGTAAATTTTTTGTCTGTCTGTCTGTCTGTATGTGCACGCATGGGTCAAAAACTACTGAAGGAATTTTAACCAAACTTGGTACGATTGTAGTCCATACTCCTGGGCAGGTTATAGGCTATATAACATTACGCTAAGACACATAGGAGCTGAGCAGTGACGATAACTTTGAAGCAAGTCGGATGAAAATGCGCTTTCGAGCTCTTATCTTCGCATACGTTTACTCAATCACGCAAAAACGGCTAAACGGATTTGTATTAAATTTATTATGTACGTTGTCAGGGGTATAGAGAAGGACATAGGGTACTTTTTATGCTGGAATCCCACGGGAACTCCGAAATTACCGCGGGTGAAACCGCGGGGCACAGCTAGTCCTTGAATGTAATCGTCATCAAGCACTCTATACGCTACCTAAAGATTGACTGACAGTGAGTGCCCGAGAATCCAATGATAGAATATCATTGCCGAGAATCACCAAATAGTATTTGTCATATTCTTACTCTCGATTTATTTTCTAATGAAATGAAATATTTTAGAAGACATTTTTTTTTGTCTCAACTGTTTCAACGTAGCTGAATGACCTTTCAAGACACGTAGTATTGATGTTTTTAATAATCAAATTCAAATATACTTTATTATAATAATAATAATAATAATAATAAGTTTATTGGTACCAAAAACATACATCAAGAAAACAGTTTTGATTTACATTTCAACAAGTTCATGGCAAATGCTACATAATAGATACCTCTGATGTCTAAACTAGGTCTAGCCTGTATTATAGACATCAGTGTCTTCCCTTATAATAAACAATATTATAAAGCCATTTTGGAAAAATATAATATGTATGTATTTTTAAAAATTATGTCAACTGAAAAATAAAGAAAAATGACAAATATGAATTAATCTAGTAGGAAAATTAACATAAGTGATTCGAATTTTCAATAATTAACTTAAATTTATTTAAGATAGATAGGAAATAGTTACTAAGGCTCTCATATTATTATGATGCAGTCTCGTGTGTGTGAGTGTGTATCTGTGTGTGTGTGTGTGGGTGTGTGTGGGTGTGTGTGTGTGTGTATGTGTGGGTGTGTGTGGGTGTGTGTGTGTGGGTGTGTGTATGTGTGTGTTATGTCTTGCTAAAATTTATATGATCTATATTAAAATTTGGATAAACAAAAACAACTATGGGACCTATAATGTTAAACTGATTAGTAAAGTAATTTCGAATACCTCAGAAACTCAAAATTGGCAGGGGGGAATCAATTTTATAGGGAATAGACGTCAGATAATAAAGGATTTTAATCCCGCAGTTTCCTGGAGAAACTCAACGTCCATTATTGAAAAAATTAAAAATGCACTAACCCACTTTAACGTTTCAGAAGATCCTCTGTTTGATCATAAGAAAGAGTTGACAGATAAGCATATAAGAATTTTTTACAGTTATGGGAATTTAAAGAAATGAGTTCATTATTTTTATTCAATTTGTTGTACAACAATACTCCAATAAAATACGAAAACCGATGAGCAAAAAATGTTTTACACTCAGGGATCTTAAAAACCAGACCACCACGTCGCATCCTGTTACCTTCGAGATTTAAAGAATCGAGCAGTTTGTGCTGTCTTAGTACAATCTCACGTACAAAGAGCTGCCTGACAGTTAGAACTTCAGTCTCTCGGTATAAAGATACTGTTGGATATCGATATGGGAGAAAACGACTGACCTTAAGAACGGCACGCTGAGCCCTCTCAAGCGGCATCAGAGTCGTCTTAGGTGCACCACCCCAAGAATCAATGCAATATGTTAGTAATGATTGACAGAGTGCATAATATATAGTTTTTAGAATTCGAATGTCTGCCACATGTCTCATATTTCTAAAGACGGCAATCAACTTCCTAATCCTACCTGAAAGTAAAACAACATGTGGTTCAAAACTAAGTTTGTTATCAATTAGGACGCCGAGATACTTTACCATGTGTGATCTTTCTAGTTTAGGACATGAGCAAGAGACACCATCCATAGAATACAAACATGACACAGAGTGAGCAAGGATATTAAACACATCCTCAGATGGCTGTGCATTCATTTTAAGCGAGAATGTTAGATATTTCGTCTTACTAGCATTAAGGCTGAGCAAATTATACCTTAACCATCGGACGACCTTATTAAGACCTCTCTGCGCTGACAGAAATACATCAGACCAGCTAGTTCCACGGAAAACCAGTGCTGTGTCATCCGCAAAAGTGATGATTTTACCATTTTTAATAGGGAGATTACAAAGGTCATTGATGTAAACCAGGAAAAGCGTTGGACCGAGTATACTTCCCTGAGGAACACCGTATTCAACGGGAAGCGATTGGCTAGTGTGATCACCAATCCTAACGCTTTGATATCTATCACTCAAATAATCCCTAAGAAGGTCAAGCTGAGAACCGCGTATACCATACGATTCAAGTTTACGAAGAAGTAGGGGGATAGAAACCGTGTCGAAAGCCTTAGCAAGATCCAAGAAGATCGCCAAACACCTTTCACGGCCATCCAAGCCCCGAACCACATGTTCAGTTAACTCCGACACAGCATCCGATGTAGATCTACCCCTTCGAAAACCATATTGATTATTTGAGATTATACCATTTGACTCTAAAAATTTAACCAATCTAACATTAATAATTTTTTCTAATATTTTAGAGAAAGTGGGCAAGATCGAAATTGGCCTATAGTTACTAATTAAATCCCTTGCGTCAGATTTATGAATTGGAGTAATGATAGATTTTTTAAAAACGCGAGGGAAACATCCAGATGAAAGCGCCAAATTGAAAACTCGGACCAACAAGCCCGACAAGATTTCCTTGTTTTCTTTGAGAACTCTGGTAGAAATATAATCCGTTCCGGTGGAGGAGGTGGACTTAAGTGCTTTTATGAATGTCACTACCTCAAATAGATCCGTTTCAAGAAGTACAAAAGAATGTGGGACAGACTGGATTTCAGTGCCAGAGACGTCCGTAACTGGATCCTCAGTACAAATTTTTTGAGCAAGTGTTTTGCCGATGTTGGCAAAGAAATGGTTTACTTGATTAACACTATCGCTAGGTGATGTGGATACTGACAGCAGATCTTGGGATACTATTTTATCTGCTTTGAGATTAGTAATTGAGTTAATCACGCGCCAGGTTTCTTTCACATTGATAGAGCTTGCCCTTTCCAATTCGGCCCTCTCATATTGTCGCTTTACACTTTTTAATATACGGTTACAGAAATATTGATATCGTTGATAAGATGTGCGCAAAACATCATTATCCTGATTTTTACGCATTCTTGTATGTAGTCTATCCCTATGTCGTAAACATCTTAAGAGACCAGGTGTAATCCATGGTTTGATTGGTGTTTTCCTGCGAGGTAATAAAATTTGCTTAGTATTTTGAACAATAATATTTGAAACCAAGTTAACAAGAATATCTGCTGCTATATTGCAATCGGATGCGTCATAAACCGCCTTGAAATCTGTGTTTAATAGGTCTTTGGAAATACCCGGGTAATCAATCTTTGAGGTTGACCGTTTGGTAGAAACTTTTTCTGGTTTTATGTTCAAAGAAAACCATACAGTATCATGATCAGTCAATGTATTTTTAATAACCAAAGTAATGGAAGATAATTTTGATTTAACAAGAATATGATCAAGACAGTTGTTTAATCTAGTTGGGAACGTATGAGCAGGAAGAAGACCATGTGACGCGGTTACATTGAGGTACTCAGAAGAATATTGGGAAGCAGTACTCTCCTTAATATCAATATTAATATCACCCATCAATACAATGTTATTGCCAGCTATGGAACATAATAAACTGTCCAAAGACTGTGTAAATGCATCAATATTATAAAGTGATGGTGATCGGTACATAATAATCAACGTAATAGAATTTGGCAAATCGCAAACGATACAATTTGCCCCAGTAAATTTTGGTTCATAAAAATCGCATCTTAAACTATTATTTACGTAGACAACTACACCATCGTTTTGATTGAGACAGTTCTTTGACGAATAACTTGTGTAATTATTGATGCGAGGAAGTATAGCATTGGAAGGCGTCGAGAGCCAACACTCAGTGAAAACAATTATGTCAGGCTCAACACCAACTCTTGTCAGTAATGCTAAAAAGTCGTCTATATTGCGAGAAATACTCCTGATGTTTTGCATAATTATTTTAAGTTGCTTGCCAGGAAAATTTAGGTAGGAGCTGCAATTTTCAGGTTCACATACATGTGATACCGACGCACTCATACTATCTAAATCAGCAATCAATGATACTATACCGTCATCCCCCATAAAAAGGTATCTCAAGGAAAAGATTGCTCGAAGACAACGAACAGGATTTGTATGAAACTTTATATTTTATAAATAATAACTGAAGATCCCTTGGATAAAAATATAAAAGCAGCCTGGCACGGGTTGTTGGTACAACAAGTGCTGTTAAACTGAGCAAATTGCGATATAGTAGTTTGACTAAAATGCCCGAGTGGAGTGCTAAAAAGTCCAAGAATTTAGCAAAGAAGTATGTGTAAAAGACATAAAATGTGTATGAATATTTATAGTAAAAAAGTGTATGTATGTAAATGTGTGTGTGTGTGTTATTTGAATTTAAAAAACTGTTAATATACTTAGAGCCATTGAATAAGATCGTTACTATAAAAAACCTGACAAAACCAAAAAGATTAGTAGTTAACAAACCAATTATAAAACGCATGTAAAAATATAATAATAATGAAAACAAAGAAAACGTTGGTAGGGATAGTCATTTCTTATTTTTCAGCTTGTCCAAATCAGCTTCAGTTTTTACTTGAATATGAGGAGATCCTTCAGTTTTACGCAGGTATATTTTTCCGTTTGTCACCCAGCAATAATTGAAATTCTCAACCTTGGCTAAGTCTCTAGCGAGAAAGAATAATCTCCTCATTTTTGTCGTTAGGTTTTCAGAAATAAAAATTGGTTTTGGAGTACCTTTAATGTATAGCAATTCTGTTGTTAGCTTGTGCCCGTAATCCTTATTATACTTTTTAAACATTCTTATAATTTTCTCTTTTGTAAGGACACTCGTAAAGTCAACAATAATAGTTCTATCTGAAGTTTTACTTGGAATACGGAAGATATCCTTAATCATTGAATTCTGTATTGGCATGTTTATTTTTTCACCCAGTCTTCCAATAATATGTAAGAGGTCATCTTTAGACTCGAGCCTATCCTGTGGGATATTTCGCACCTCCAAACGAGTAGATCTAGATTGACGTTCGAAATTATCCAATCTTGTCTCCAGTGATTGCACATACAAAAAGTTACTCGATTGCTTCTTCTCTAAATTTTCATTTTTCGCTTTAAGAGCTTCATAATTTTGTGATAAAAATTCTATAGAAGAGCGTAATTCAATATTTTGAACCTTTATTTCCTCCACGGCCTCAAAGATTTTTTCAAACCTTTTATCCTGTTGCTCCTTAAAAGTTGTTAACAACTCTCGCATTTCAGTCATAAAAGATTGCAACGACCTATCTTTGCTGTCCGCTCGCTTGCGCTTATTGCGAATAGTTTTTGTACTCTCAGTAGTCTCAGCTGAGAAATCCATACCCGGATCCGACAAGCAATGTTGCAGTTGGGGCAAATCTTGGCTCTCTGCGTGTACGCTCGCGGGCCGGGGTGGAGTGCGGATAGGTGGCATGATAACGACGATGGTCAAATCTTTTGCCGTAGTCTTGTAGTACCAGGCGGTCAGAAGAAGCGTAGGATACTATAACAGATCAACCTTTACTGGTGGCAATCGATGACTCAGAACAAAAATACTTTCCGTCCAGTATATCGAGATACCTAATGCACACTCGACAGCGAGACTGCACAAAGTATGTGTGATCCTTGCTTACGTACGGGTCTATATAATTAGTGTGGACTCTGTTGCACTTGCAGTTACCGACTGACTCACAAATTAATACTTATGTGTAGAACAAATGCTCAACACTGACACTGATTACACTCACTGGTAAGTACTTATGTAAGCCTAGTACCGAATCTTATTTATTAAAATTATTTTTGGAATTAAATAAAAGCAAAAACAACAAAAAAATTTGGATGCACACGTCTATACTCCTCAGAGGTCCGGAGGGAAGCCCTAAAAGAGATAGTATAACTAAAACACATAAAAGAAAAGAGGCGGCCTTATTGCTAATCCTAATCTATCTACTGAAAATTTTCTGAAACTCATAAGTAGTTATTACCTAAAATAAACAATAATTACAATAATTTTAAAAAGTACCACCATCTCAATGACGGAAAACTGCTCTCATCCCTACATTTATTTGTATCTTAGATGAAAATGAATACCGTTTCCAATTCGATACCAAACTAAAACTGTGTCAATACATTCCCAGAATAAATTTTCACAGTTAAAATAGGAGTTCTCGTGCTAATAGGTTGCGATACTCTCGCTTCGCCTACTTTATCTCGTTGGCTGGTTAAATATGGTCTCTGGAGAGTGTGGTGTTGTAACTTATAATAAGTTCATGAAGAAATGGTCGTATGCCGCCATGTTGTATTTTATTTTTTGTCGGCGCTATCAGAATTTTATCGCGCCACCTACGCCGCTCCCCGTATGAACCTGTCTTATGATATTGACACTTGAGCCCTCGCTCCTCCAGGACGACTCCGTGATTTTATGGTGGTCCACATTACTTATCACATTTTATGACGGATACAAAACCATGCGACACGGGTACCTAAACGCGTCGAATTACTTTCGTTCAATTTATTGCGTTTTTTAAGTGAAAATAAAACGTCCGACTAGAATACTCAAGCAGGATATTAAAAACTTGTGTAAGTTGCATAATACATAATATTTACTATCGTAAAATGTACCTAAATATAGTAGGAGATCCACAATTTGTATTTGGTTACCTGTTGCTGTGAAAACATTGTTTTTAAAAACAATGAATGGTTTGAAAAAATTGATTTTTTATCATCTTTTAATGATCATAAGATATCGTATTAACATAGTGATGTTTTACTCGGAAGTTGTTTAAAATTAAATATATTCAAAGCAGCTGTATGAAAGTGGAAGTCTAGTATTAAAATACAAGTATTAACTTCGACAATAGACTTGGGTCAAACTTGCATCACGTTGCCAAGTT
Source organism: Zygaena filipendulae (assembly GCA_907165275.2). Taxonomy (NCBI): domain Eukaryota; kingdom Metazoa; phylum Arthropoda; class Insecta; order Lepidoptera; family Zygaenidae; genus Zygaena; species Zygaena filipendulae. The sequence continues at coordinate 11,553,057 of OU015653.1, forward strand.
TTGGACCATGTTTAGGTATGAATTTGGGATTGTAATAATTCTACTTCGGTCAGTCATCGGAGATGATTAATTGACCCGATCTGGCCCAACAATTATCTCAATCATTTACTGTATGTAGGTATACAGTTACGGACAACATCCGATGGTGACTCGCCTTTAATCTGTGAATTATGAAGCAAACCCACCGACGGAATATTTATGACAACCAAATTAGTTGAGATTGATAGGTGCAGAATTAATAATTGTCCCCGAAACCTACACAATATGTATTTACATTGAAATATGTTGCATAAACAAATCAACCATCAAAGTTGCTTCCTTTTTTTTTTCGAATAGTCGCGTTATCTCTGAACCAGTGCTGTATAGAATTCTTTATTTCGTATAATATCTTTATCATATTCTATTGATGATGAATTTATTAACGTTTTACCCAGATACATAATGATATCTAAGCCATTTTTATATTGTAGTCTATATAGAAATATCTATGTCTATAGTATACCTGACTAACATGAGAATTCCTGTTGAAGTTCCGTAATTAACACGGGAGAAACGGTGAGGAGAAAGTAAATTTACATTAAATCTATATCTATACATTACAATAAAATTGTAACTGGTCGATGTCTGTACATGGGAGATAATTATAAAAAAATAAATTTAGTCACTTTATGAGTGATATAGAAGCCAAAAATACCATTTTTAGAATTTTTGTCTGTCTGTCTGTATGTTTGTATTAGTGCTACGCAAAAACTGCTGCACCAAATAAGATGCGGTTTTTTGTTGTATTGCTAAGAGTCTAACTTAGATACTTCATACGACCGGTGGGCAGCTAACCGATCACACGTGTTCATGGACTGTTACAATTGCATCAGTTTATAGTTAAATAATATATCTTGAAACCGCGGAGCACAGCTTGTTATAAATAATTAAAAGCACAAAGTGGTCGCTCCATGAACCAAAGCTATGCGATAGGAATCCGTATAAAAGTGTTATATATCATAATAGTAAATCTACCAGTTTATTGCACCGTAACCCCTACGATACGATATGCCTATGGTACGACTGCGAGCCTGTCTTTACTCGCAGCCAGAAGCAATCACTTAGAGGAGAGTCTGGAAGCAATAAAACCTAAAGCATAAATTATGTAGCCGTCATTGTTTCATTACGGCATTCACTTGTCGTGGTCGAGCTTAATATTTCGGGCTGTAATAGTTTACACTTTATGGCTCGTTGGGAATTAGACTCAGTTTGTTGCGCAGACACGATTTAGGGCAGTGGATTAAAATTTCATATTCTGCCACCAAGCTAAATACGTATACTTGATGTATCTGGTTTTAGAAAAATAGAACTAAAGCATTTCCAGGCATGTTTTAGAATAGAATAGAATACAATATTTTATAACACATGTTACAATATGTTCACAATAAATATTAGCAATTGAATGAGGCATAAAAAGGTGGTCTTGGAATTTTAATTTTTATCGGGAAACGCTAAAAACAATTCAAAATTATGCGAAACGCGATCATAATGCATATTACATAGGAACTATTTATCTCCGAATGACAGTTTCCGAGAGAATTCCAAAATACAAGCGGTTGAACTGAACAACGGCTTGTAGAGGAAATGAGTAATTGTAATCGCTATATCATTACAGCCAAAAGCATTTTAATATTGAAATCGGTAACTATATTAAAAGCAAATGTAAACAAACAATGCACTGCACTCATTTTTTCACTCAAACGATAAACAACACTTAAAACGTCACTCGGAGCTCTCAATTCATCCTCTTGACCTCGATTCGTACCAAACTCACCCCAAATGGCTCCATCGCCATACACCACCGATCGATACGCGGCAGCATAAATAAATCACCAAGTTTCAAAATCTGCTTGAACATTTCTTGACTCTCACGATACGATGCCTCCGACATCCTTCTTTGATGTCGGATCATTAGAACGGTAAACAACCGCCACCTAATTAGCGGCACACGAGCATAACACAACTGTTTTAGGTTAGATTACACTAATCTACTGACTGATGTATCATTAATTTACAAGTTCATTAATAATCTACGCGGATTGATCTCTACATGTTTAGGGAGTTATGTGGTAGTTTGTATTAACAACGCCTATAATCAGCTCCAGTAGCTATTCAAAGCGGAATGTTTGCGTATTATCTCAATATTCAGCATCTAATATGTAACGTTGTGAACATACTATAGGCGTAGTAGTGAGTGTTTAAATCTTACAGTCCGAGGTTCCCTTTGCAGTGACATAGTGAATGTCCCGGCGACTACTCAGGCCAATTCAACTCCCTCGAGTGGCATGCCGTCACTCGCCGTAGCCCGTTTGACGCCATATGTGTCTGCCACAATTACAAAGCATCCTTATTCCTGTGCAATTCCACATAAATTCGAGTCGTATTTCCTGCTCCGGAAGGTGAGTTTTTAAATGGCCACAAGACTGAAGGGTGGTAGTATCGGTATGGGGTGAGGTCCCACAGGCAACTACGGTGCGGTGCTCATCATTTCCCCATTGTCTCGTTACACAAAAATCAAAAATAAACACTCGCAGTGCAGGATTGTCGGATTTAAGTTTTTGATGATTTGCAATTATTGTGTAGATTGGTTGTAGTTACTATTGTTCCCAAGGGATTCGGAATTTGAGCTGCCACCATAATCGATCATAATTCAACCCTTGCAAGAATGACCGCATTTATTTTGCCACAAAGTATATAGAACTTTCACAATATATTATACTTAGTATCCACTTGCAACTCTTAACATTGGTGCTGTCATATTTTTATGCATTTGATATCCAGTTTCGCTCCTTTTTAAGCTTTCTTTGGTATCTATAACAACAGTGTTATCATATTCCCATAATATTCCCATATTATTTATTACATAAAATATCATTAAATAGTAGTTATTTTATTGCAAACCTCAATTTCAACGTCTGATAACCAATTATTGAGAGAATACCTAACTTGTTTAAGTTGTACGCTCAATAATTGTTTATCAGACGTTGAATGGATGAATAAATATCCATTCATAATTTACTTATTTATGCACGCACATCTATGTAACATCCATGAAAAGACTTTGGTTTTTAGTCTCGAATATGAAATTACAGCATTTTCTTTCAGCTTCATACATGCATTTTATCGAGTCTAAACATTGAATTACTGGAGATTTCTCCATCCTTTGGATAAAATGTAATTCTTTCTTCGGAGATTGCGTCTCCGTCGAGTCTCGCGTCTCCTCCCTACGTGACCACAATACGTAAAGGCCTCGTTGTCTCCAGCCTCCTTCTTTATCTCTATTATTATTTATTTTTTCGATACGCGAACGTCAGCGTTTGACAACTACAGTTCATGTTGAATAAATTGCCAGTAAAATTGTACGCCTTAGAGTGAGTTACGACTGTAGACGCGGCCGTAGCCTTCTACGCCTTTTGTTTTGGTAGGGTTCGGCAGATTTATGCATTGCTAAATCTATTGAACTCATAGCAGTATTATCTTTTCAAAAGATGGGAAGCTTTCTGAAGCTTTACACTAATATTTATAACGGCTAAAGAAGATATTACCCTTTTTCTGAAAGGTCTGTTAAGCCGTCTCTACCGCCGCGTTTTAAAATACACTCCGCAGCGAATATTATACTCGTATCTAATGCTGAAGCTCTAGATGTAATAAACAAGAACGGTGATAATAAAAATGTTCAGCTCATCCCTTGTGTTTTCACTGTAAATCTACACTGACAGAATGAGCGATTTTCAACTTTACCGCCTTTTATGAACGTCACCATAGAATGTTTTAATTTTAATAAAACTGAACATCGGCACGCCCGACCTATTTGTCAACCTTCTTTACTTTTACTGGCATAAAATCATACAGTCGCACTCTGCGTAACTACAACTCCGTTTAGAAACAGTGCGAACGGAAAAAGGTCCCTTTGATTGCAGACCTAAGATATAGATTTGTACGATAACTGTTAGCGAAGCATACGTATGAAATATCAAATCCCAAAAGGCAGCCGCGTAGGATTTAAGCTTTTCTCTTTAAAGTAATAAAGGTGTGTTTTATTTGCAGAGTAAAGGATTATATTTGGGATTTGGGCAGCGTAACACGTAGTTGAACCATTGCTCATGTGACAAATTTCTACGTTTGCCTTAACGCGGAGCATCGTGTTTAGAATATCATATTCGCATGGAAAGTAGCATTGATTTACATAGAGTATATGGAAAGAAAAGGGTCTATTGACGTTATAAATTGGAAATAAGGAGACGATGATACATGAAACAATTTCGATTACAGTGAGACTAATGTCAGTTTTTATATCAAACGCGAACTGTTCTATTGGGGCTCCAACTATGATTTCGTAATATATTCACTGCATGATTTTTTTTCGGCGTTATAACGAATTGTGACAGTTGTTCCCCGAGGGGCTCGGGATTTTGTCGGTTCGTTTGCGCCGCTGTTGCAATATTTAAATTTTAGTTTCTTCTCGTACCTAAGTAACGAAGAGCTAACAATACGTGCGTAAAGCGTACCTACTCTCCGTTTATATATAGAATGTTTTCTCGGTTCCTTTCGGGGTTTATTCGTTACTCGTGTAGACGTGATTTTGCAAATAAAGCAACATGCCAATTTTATATTTATGAGTTCACTATTTCGTCATATTGAATTTTATTCTGACGGTAACATTGCGAGTAAGTCGCTGTCAAATGTCTACTTATTTATATCTTCTCTACATCTATACGAATGTACATACATATAAATAAAATTGAAGTATATATTTGTAACTCTAAATCAATAGCTTTTCACTAAATGCATATGAATACTGTATGCATATGCATACGCATATCCTTACATATATATTTTTTTATTTTTGTCTGTCACCCAGTCTGTCTTTCTGTTTGTTTCGGCTAATCTCTAAACAGCTGGACTGATTTTAACGGGACCTTCACTGACCTAACCTAACCTTACTGAAATAACCTGAAGTTATAAGGAGTAAATTAGGCTACTTTTATTTTAAAAAACATGGCTCCTGCGGGAATTCAGAAACTCACGCGGGTGAATCCGAAACGCTAGTTTTGCAATAGGATGATGATTTTGCTATCTTCAGAAATTTCTTATCTACTGCTAAGTAAATACAATGCATGCCTCTTTTTAAAAACAATACCTATTCAATTCATTATAAGTGACCGGTCATACATATTTTATCTTTGCGGACGTCCTGCGCTGTTTTCGTATCAAAGCGTTTTTATCTTTGGAACAGGAAACAGTCGCCATTTTTGTACATTTATCCCACTTCGCCCACGCAGTTTAATTCATATAATAACGTTAGAAAAAAAACTAAAACATCAATCTATTTAATTATTGCAAATTAGTTTTATTATCCTACTCCAAACGTCATGAAGAAAGAAGTAGTACCTACCAAGAAGTAGTATCCAATTATTTTAACAGAAAAATATATAGGAAAAATAATTTGTGAATTTGTGTAATCGACGTGAAAACTAGGTGTGTTGCAATTACAAAACTGATATAAAAACAGTGCGCGCTTCGCATACTAAATTAATCATGCGCTATTTTTGGTTCCCGCTATATGTTTAATTTAAAATTAAAGTATTTATAACGCCATAACAAATTTCTTTCTAGGGTTCCGTACCCAAAGGGTAAAACGGGACACTATTACTAACACTCCGCTGTCCGTCCCTCCGTCCGTCTGTACGTTTGTCACCAGGCTCATGAACCGTGATAGTAAGACAGTTGAATTTTCACAGATGATATATTTCTGTTGCAGCTATAACGAAAAATTCTAAAGAACAATAAAATAAATATTTATGGGGGGGTTTTGCTCGATATTGATAACGGCAACAGGTAGACGCTTGAAATACCTATTTACAGAATATTTAGTTATATATTCACTTTAGAAATAAATAATTAAATTATTTATTTACACATTTTTCTTTCCGTTTTTATGATAATGGCGTACGGAACCCCTCGTGCGCGAATCCGCCTCGAACTTGGCCGGTTTTTAATTTTCTATTGCAAACAATTGTTTAGAAGTATTGTACAACTCACTCACAATTAGCATTTCTTATCCGGGTGACTTTCTTCCAACTGGATCTCCCTAGTTGGATGAAGGATGGGAAAGAGGACTTGGCAAAAATTTAGCTCTAACGAGCTCATTGTTCTTTTTGTTTGGTAGATGCTTCTTTGTAAGGGGTTTCGTTTTCGGCGTCCCCAATTATGTAGTATTGAACAAGTTTCGTGGCTATTTGATTAAATATGACCAAGGATTTACTTGTAAGAGGATTTCCGAAGTTTAATACATACCTAATATTACAAAGAATGGACCGATTAATTATTTATTTATTTAGATGTATTTTCAATATGAGAGTAGTGCAATAAAGAATAATATATTTAAACAGAGGTGTCGAATTTTTGAATCGCTCGAATTACTTTTCGCACACGGAATTGCAAGTTTCACGCGTGAATGCTTATAAAATGTATGAGAATTCGCACGTGAATTCGCGATTCCGTGTGTGAAAGTAATTCGAGCGATTCAAAAATACGGCCCCTCACTTAGATAATTATATTGGTAAAGTACCTATATACGTAATTAGTTTTCTTAATAAAACTATTGTGGTCTGAATAAAAAATAATTTTGAACACAATATGTTGGTATCTATACCCTTACTAATATTATAAATGCGAAAGTTTGTATGTATGGATGGATGTTTGTTAATCTTTCACGCAAAAACTACTGGATGGATTTAAATGAAACTTTACAATAATATAGCTTATACATCAGATTAACACATAGAGTACTTTTTATCCTGGAGTTCCCGCGGGAACTCTGAAATTAACGCGGGTGAAACATTGTATAAAAATGAATCCCTATTTCCCTATAGGTACACGTGAACGGCTGGACCAATTTCGCTAATTCTTTTTGGTTGTGTTTGTTATTGTGAGAAAAAGAAGAATGTGAAAGAACTTAGGTGTTTCTGCGAGAATTCCGAAACTCACGCGGGTGAAGCTCCGAAACGGTTGGACCGATTTTGACGGGACTTTAACTGCTAATTAGCTGATGTTGTAAGGAGTAAATTAGTCTTTACTTTGGACTTCTTGCGGGAATTCTGAAACTCATGCGTGTAAAACAGCGGGGCACAAATAGATTTCGCGGTCACTTTTTATCGTGCCAAAAATATTGTAAAAATTGATATAAAGGAAATTAACAAGCTACCGTAAATCTGCATAAATAAATTTCGGTACACAACAGGATTACCTACCATTCCATCACCAGCTAAAAAATATAGGTAAACTTTTATTAAAAACAATCACAATGTCATAAATTACTTTCACATGCAAACTTACTCAATTAAGGCCGGTAATGAGGCACATTCGGCACTAAATTTATTTTCTTCGGGTCCTTTGAGTTAGCCCTCTCGAAATGTTGTCCTTATATCAAAAAGTTTCCTCTCGTCTCGAGAGGCTCGCTCGACGTCCAGTTTGTACTTATTCTGGTTCCTTTTTCTTAATTATTTATTTAAATTATGTATAAACATTAAATGTTTATTTGCTCGGGTAATCTATGGAAAAATTGATCCGATATAAAATTATAATTAATATTCAACTCATAGGAAGTTACAGTATGCGTGATTCACATATGATACTTTTAAATACGAAATAAAAAAAAAAATCCTTTGTACACACGTTGTCAGAGGTACAGAAAAGGACATAGGGTACTTTTTATCCCGGAATTCCCGCAGGATCGCCGAAATTAACGCCGGTGAAATCTCATGAAATTTTGGATCTAAGTTGTCAGGGGTATACGGAAAGGAACATATAGTAAATACTTTGTAACCTGGAAATCACACGGGATGTCTGAAATTTCCGAAAGTGAAACCGCGGAGAATAGTAGTATTGAATAAGTTTCAAAGTTGATGCAGCTGGAATCTTGAGGAAAAATAATTTGGTATACTTATTATAATATTCAAATGTAGGTACTTTATTGCCCCAAAACAAACACATTAACTATTAGACAAATAAGAAAGTAAGAGCAGGAGGCGGTCTTATAATACGCAACATATTATATGATTCAGAATAAACTAGGTCTAGCAATAAGATATCAGGTATGAGTGACACAGTGTGGCAATTCCGAAAATGACGCGCGTGTCACTGCAGGTAGAGCAGCTAGAGTATAATCCCAAGCACCGGGTTGCAGTCAACCCGATTAAACCCGATAAAAGCCTGCCATTTTCGGATTTAAAGGTCGTAAAAAAAACAATTGAACGTACTATACGTAATATGTTAGTTGAACGTCTTGCATTATTTTCTTATAAGTAAATATCGTTCGTTATCGACATATGTAAATGGTACTTTTCCCCGTCTGTATAATATACGTATAAGCCTTTTCACGTCACCCAAGTCGAGTTGCTTCAAACATATTTCTTTTTTAAAAGTAAGCCGCAGTATGTTACTTAAGAGTACTCCAACATCAAAGACATATGCCCTGATTAAAGGTAAAATCAACGTGCGGAAAAAGTTCACCGCCTATTTCACGAGGTTTTTTTCCTTATTACTTTTTATCGTGGAATTCTTGAATACTTACCGGGTTCTATAATATACTTCGTAATCTATCTATCTTTAGATATAAAAGCAAAAGTCACTCACTAAACACGAAATCTCGAATATTACATGAGCTACGAAACTGAAATTCGACAGTAGGTAGCTAAAATAGGATTTCACGGGGTTCTCAGCGGAATCTCAAATAACGCAGGTGAAACCGCAGGGAACAATTAGTGCTTATATCAAACTAGCATTACAGCCATCAGTTTTTATTGCGTGAATACCGTTTAGGATGTTTTTAATGTCGCCGGCATCATTTTTGTAATTCCCTCGACAACACTGTCTCGGGATGTACAAGTAAGATACCTTATGGCATATTCCAAAGCCATGAATTACAGGTAACTAATTAGTAACTACCAAATAGCTGTTCCCCACAGCACAAATTCTATGTAGGTATCAGAATAAAAAGAGTCCCATGTTATACTCATAGATACTGTATCCCATAAATACTAAAAAAGTTGTTGGAATCGATTCAGTGGTTTCAGAGATTTTCCCCTTTACCCAAACTTACAAACTTGACTTCTTTATAATAAAAATTGTCGATCCGAAAAATAGTCAAAAAATATTCTATGCCTTATAGGTACCTACCCTGTAGCTTCCCATAAGTGAAAGAATTTTCAAAAGCTGTTTAGTATATTTTGAGCTTATGCATCACAAAAAACATACATAAAATCAAATGTTTATAATATAGTATTGGTATAGATAAAGATAGAAAGATAAATATTATCTATACATGTCAGCATCTTATTCTATAAATGTTGGCTCAGGACATGAGTTATCTACGAGTAAATTTATTCATATATAATTAATATATGTATTAACACTCGTATTATTTCTGAAAAACTTCGATGCTCCAACCTGCGATATCGTCTGTGGATACAATTTCGATAGTGTGGTGTACTGCAATGTAGGTAGGTAATAGGTATATACTAACGTTATTTTTAAAATAAAATTCTTTAGTCTTTTATTATATATAAGTTATCATATCGACATAATACTCGGATTTTATATTAATGTAATATATTTGACGAATATATTATTTTTCTCTTAATGTTATCTGAGCGACTTACTTTTAGTACGAGTAAGTATATGTTCTGTACGTGTGGCTTCGGTTCTTTCTTATTTCTTTTAGATCACGATTTCTTTTTCGAGACCTCGTAAATACTTAATGAAAGTATGAAAAAACCGCTCTTCAGGTTAAAATGGTTCAACCTTTGTAGATTCACCTTTTTGTCTTTCACTTTATTGTTATCTCTTTATGGTTTTCTCGGTCTGTGTTTACCTTTTGATGTCTTTTATGTTATAATATCGTTTTGTTACTTTCTATGTACACATGACAAATAAAATCGTGTTAGGTTTATTGTTATTTATAAGTCTTTTGTCGATAACACTCTTTTAACTGAAAAGATTTCCCTGTAATAGCTAGCTGTCTGTTCTAACGTCAATTGGTTTGTTACGTAGGATTTATAAAGCTGACCGATAAGCTGTTCTTTATTGTTAATATTTAGAACTTTGATCTCAACTACAATCAAACGATTTCAGTTCACTACTTCATTATCCAAATTTGTAATTAAGCATTTATATATTTCATGTTCTTCAATATGCTTTAGACTTGACGAAATATAGCAATGACTATTATCCATTGTTATTAGAGATCTGAATCCTTAACAGACCGTTTTATTGTCAAGCAAAAATCAAAATCAAGCAATTACTGAAGTACATACACAGCACAGCACACCTACTTAAGTATTATTTATGTAACTAGCTGTCCCCTACGATTTCACTTGCGTTGGTTTCGGAGATCCCGTGGGTATTCCAAGATAAAAGAGTTTACTACCCTAAATATTTTTCTGTACCTACCCTTGACAACGTGTAGGTAGTATGCAAATTTTAATGTAGTTTCTTCCGCGTTAATTTCCGAGTTCCCGTAGGAATTCCGGTATAAAAAGTACCCTATGTCCTTCTTTGTGCCCCTGACGTGTATGCAAAATTTCGTGATGATTGGTTGAGCCGTTTAGCTGTGACAGCGTAACAAACAAACCAACTCACTTTCTTATTAATATTATTAGTAAGGATGATAGCTGTTCCCCATGGTTTCATCCGCAATTATTTCGGAGTTTCCGTGATAATTCCAGTATAAAAAGTATCCTATGTCCTTAATCTCTGTACCCTTGATAATGTACATAATATATGCATTTCATGACGAATGGTAGAGTAGTTAAGACGTGAACGCGTAACAAATAAAGAAACAAATAAACTCACATTCCCATTTTTAATAATTAAAGGATAAAAGTGCAAGGTCACTGACTCACTGACTTAACACGAAATTTTGAAAACAACTTGACCTATGAAGCTTAATTTGGCAGGTAGACAGTTTATAGGTACGAGACGTCAGCTAAGAATGGCTTTCATGAAGTTTAACTACTTTATAAAAAAATTTAGGGTAGTATGTACTTTTATCTCGGAATACCGACGGGTTCTTCGAAACTAACGCGGGTGAAACCGCGAGGAACAGTTAGGATGTATATATATATATATATAGATAACAAGTACTGTGACGTGACTGTGTGTGTGCAGGCCTGGGCCGGCTGCACCCGTACGGCTCGGGCAGCGGCAGCGGTTCCAGCAGTGGCAGCGGCCGCCGGCGCACGCGCAGCCGGGGCCTGTCCGACTCGCCCACCGCGCCCACCACCCCCACCTCGGCGTCAGACAACGCGTCCGACGCGACCCTCACCGACTCTGAGCTGCCACTCGCCAGAGATTCCACTCTTCTCGTGCAGAACGGTATGTACCTACTACCAGAAACGAAAGAGAACCGCCTCGTACATATAATAATCTTCACTGTTTCTCACTCCCCACACTCATGACATAATGCTGAGCCACGATTCATTTTGGGCATGGCGACTTACCACCCAAATAATAATGATCATTTGTTTTTGTTTCTTTTGTCTAGTTTTAGTTTGTTATTCTTAAATTTATTCGATTGTGTTGTGTCTCATTTTGCTTAGATAAATGTTCGTTTATTTCTTTCTTTCTTTCTTTTTGATTTCGAAACTAACAATAGTCTAGTTGGTTTCCAAACTTGGCTGCTATTTCGGGTATCGCGGCATCGATCCCTTTTCCCTTTTTTCCTTTTTTATTTAAATCTCCAATTTAAGTTTGTTAAAAAAATATTAATACTTATATTAAGATACTAATGAATTCAGTGATGATACACATAAAAGAAAACTCAGTAACTATACAAAACTGCCAAACGTTATCGTAAATTTTCTCAGGATCTTCCATCTTCCCTTTATTTACTTAAACGACTACATGTTTACTTTTCCTGCAAATCGGCCTTTTGTCTTTTGATGTTATTGTTTTCAATTCCTTTTTACCCTATTGAGTGTGAAAGTTGAATCAAAACAAGACATCGGGTTGCAATAGCGGATAAAAAATACGATATAAATGTTGTAATAGTGAGGAAGTCGAAGCGTTTTACTTTATTTAACTCGTACCTACGTTAACCATAAGGTTTATCGAACACAAGTTGGAAAAGGTAGAGATTTAAAAAAAAACAAACGTCGTAATAGTTTTTAACTGGGGCACAAACTCTCGTTTAATACGTATTGAACAGAAATTACAAGAGTTTGAAAAATACTTTAGACAGGTATCGCGTATCGCGTCGATTATGCACAAAAATAAATGTAAAAGAAATAAATCATTCATATCATTCATTTCTTTAACGTTTTTCCTCAAACAAATTCTGCACAAGGCCTTTGTTCACTATAACCATAACAGTAGCATATTATGATACGCATCTAAAGTCTTAGTTAAAAAATCCATAAGCAATATATCATAAGTCATACAGAATAATACAATTTGTGGTTTTTGACCATCTAGTGTTACAAACAAAGAATATTGCTATTCATAAGGATGCAGTGCCCAGTTATTGGTGAGCTTTGTTTTGTTGATTCTCTAATCGATATGAACATTATACCGTAACTGAAGCTATGCAAAAAGCATTTGTAACGAACGAAGCAAAACGAAGCGTATGATTGTCGTGGAATCGCATTATACAACGCTATAACATCGATTTTGGAGATTCATTTAGCAGTGCTTTGAAAGACCAAATTTATAGAGACTAGATAATCGGTAGTTTGATATAGACTATACGATTGTACCCTCTAATGTACGGAGGACAACGTATAATCTCACACCTGTAGATAGTAAGTAAAGAATTTAACTAAAACTAGTAAAGACACTAGTGTTTTTGCTGAATTGTTGCGGAGTTTTTTATTACTACCTATTTACCTATAGTATTTAATAAATAGGTAGCCGACTTCAAATTATCATCAGGGGTCATACTCTTGACGCAATCGAGTTAGGATCAATCGAAACACAATCGAACTCGAATCGAAATGAGATCGCAGGATCGAAACGGAATCAAATTGTGCTACTTTTGAAGCTTTGAGATCGCGTCTCTATCGAAGCTGTATCTTTACCTGTCAAATTTCTCGATTTCATTAAACTGTCAACGAAAAGAATCCATTTTTATTGACTTGTCTGACGCCATCTTTAGAAATTAACACGATTCCAAATAAGATTTCATTTTGAAGTCAAATCAAAATCGGAATCAGATTCAAATCATTTTCAAGAGACAATCTCTTAGATAAACCCTTTTAAACTGTAATGTTTTGTATAAATAATATCTTTTTTTTTTTCATAACATTCTCATTAGTATATAGATTATGATATTAGTGTAGAGAGAAACATAAAATACTCCTTTCCTTTTTTTCAACAATGGTTCATTAAAATTTCGAATATATTATTTTCCGGAAAATTAGAACGTTAATCTTTATAGTAGTTGAAATAACACCTAATAGATGATACCACTACACCAAAACAAAATAGTTATAAATTGTTGTACTCGCTGAGGGTTTTCAATGTTTTCCTTTAACCTGGAAAGTTTGCCACCAAATTTGGGGCCATTGTTTGTTTACATACAGTTTTTGGGTCCCAATTTAAACTATCGTAGCTGTTATTTGTCGTTTAGGACATTTCATCCGTTCACTCGGACCTTTTGTTTGTGGTAGTTGTAAAATTTATCTCACCAATGTTTTTGGTTTCCTCAAATTTTCTAAATATTTCGTGTGAGATGTGAAGGTAGTAGGTGCTTAATGCTTATCTACTATTTTAATCTTTAATTTGGGTCACCTATGTCACTGTACTTCATTTTGCGTCGCGCGTTAATTTAGTTAAGTGGCGGTGATCCTATTCCGCTTTGTACAAGGCAATAAATTTCTGGGTGTTTTATTACATTCCCTTCTTACACATTGTTAATGTTAAACACGGTGCGTTATAAATTAAGTCACTAATAACGTGCCTTTTGTTTTGGAAACTATCTTATGGTTAATATTCTCTACCGTCGTTGGTTAATTATCACATAACATTTATTATCGAGGGCAAAATTTAAATGAATATGTTTTGTTTTCCTTTAAATTTTCTACCCTATAAAATTTTACGACAAAAGGACCCAATATTATCGTGTTTGTCGTTTTTCGTGTAAAACGTGCCTAACTCGTATATCAAATCGTTCAGATGACCGTCATAAATGAACGACAGGCCGTAAACGGGTGCTTGAATGTCGAATGTGTTAAACAATTTGATACGCGGTAACAACGACATTTTTATGCTCCTATATTTTGGTGAGCCGAGGACTGTCGCCTTTAATTGCCGCTATTAAACGCATGTTTGTGACGGATTGTCGAGCGATAGATGGGGTCGATTGTTTTTTTTTTTTTTAACTAACTGTTGTCTTTATCGCGCAGTGTCTTCTATCGTATCGTAGAAAGAGACACACATAGTTTTTAGTGTTTCAGTAGCTGCAGTCGTGGGATAATCATAATGAAACCCGGAAGTTCGTTAACGAATATGGCAGTGCTTCGTTAAATTTTATGTGTATGTTTAATGAATGAATGCCTTTTTAAATTTCCGTGTGTTGCCGAGCTGTATTTTTAATGGAGTAAAATTTAAAAATGAGAAATTGGACATATGACAAATTAATAGATATAAAATAAAAAATTATCTTATTTCTATTTTATAAATATTCAAAAATAAAACATCTAACAAACAAACTAGTACCTAACAACATAATATTATAATTAGGTATAACAATTACAAAGATCGAAATATTGTAGATAGGTATTACAAAAATGTAACTATTTTACTATTTATTATTACTCAAAATTAATGGTTAATCAGTACTTAAATTTGAAATAAAAATAACACAGCTGCATCGACAACACAAATATAAAACGAAGACTAAAAAGGACCAAACCTTTTGAGTTAGTGTAGTGTATAGTGATAGTGTATTTAGTGCTGTGAGTACTGTATCCAAAGAACACAAGAACAAAGTGTCTTCCCCTTAATAGAGACAATAAGAAAAGTGTTATTGGACACATTCTTAGTATAGTCTTATTTAGAAGTTTAGGTCAAATTTATAATACTTATTAGTCATAACTAGATTGGCTAGATTGTATTATAATGATTTACCTCCTTGGGTATATCATACAAGAAAAAAAAAAAAAAAAAAAAAAACTGCATCTGGAGCATTTAGTAATAAGACGGACAAAATTTGAGTATCAATGATAGTAACTGATAGTGAGTCTGGTATCAACACGTGCAAAGTGTATTCGTTGAATAAATTATTTTAACCTGTATTCTTTGAAAGCATTTAAAATTTTCATAAATAAAAATCCATGTTTGATATAAAATTGGAGCATAATTATTTAATGCTATGAGAAGGGTGAATCAGATCGACTCTTCTCACATAAAAATTTACATACCTTAATAAGTTTTAGTATATATTAATAGGTATCGGTGGTAATCTACAGAAAAATAAGCGTTTGAAAAAGAAATATAAAAAGGCGCTTCGCAAGAAGCCGGTTGATAATAGAAAAGATTTTAACAGTACATTGAGCGTGAAAATCTATCCGAAAAGCCGAATGCCCGATGCGTAATGAACTGAGACCCTTTACTATACAGACGATCGTGTGTTTCAGTGAGCACAAGAAACAAGCTGCCAGCGAACAACCACTTGATATATCTAGATAGAAGTGGACCAAACAAAGAGCCCTGTAGAATACCTGTATTGCTCTCTGTAAATCTATTATAATATAAACTCGCTAGTGTTCGATTTTAGTATATAACTGCCTTTTTTGGCGCGCAGACGAGACTCTTTCAAATTGTACCACGATCTATAATCGACAAACCCGAGCACAAAGCCTGAACCTCCTTAGTTTGCTCGAAAGCACAAAGGAGTTCCGTATCAGCCGGCCGACCCAGCCGACCCGAAAAAGTACGAGGCCTTTGAGAGACCAATCCTTTAATACTAATTGAATCATAATTTAAGAGACGAAAAGTTTCTTTTTATGTAAATCTTTTTGCGCTAAACAGTCTCGAAGTCCTTGGAAATGAAGCGTATAATAATTTTGAATTTGCAAATTCCGCTTAAAAAGAAATCGTAATGGAGATTTAAATGTTTGAATCTCTTTTATGCGATCTCATTTTACCGTCGTCAGTGTAATAATGAAATATAGATTGAATTTAAGATCCTGTTCAGATTTCAACACAGATATTTTATTATACACCTAACACCAATTTTATGATATTTATACAAACTTATCGGTATTTCAAGGCGAGAAAATGTTCCAGCGCTTTTTTTTTGTTTCTCTACAATAATGATTGCCGTTCTGCAGTGAGAGTGAAATCGAGATACGATTTACAGTCTCATACGCGGCACGGCGATAAATCTCGCAAACAATTTCCGAAACATTATTTTTCTATCTCCCAAGATTTACACTGTGCGGCTCATCTCGCAAAAGAAAATCTCACCTACAATCCCATTATCGATCCCTATTCCAGTACAATTTGCGCGTTGCGCGAGCGAGCTCGAGCAATTTTCAAAGTTAAATGAAAATATCGTCGACGGCTGGAGCCAGGGAGGCTACAGTAGGTATGTAGTAGCACGCCGCGCCCCAAACGTCTTGGCCAACTTGTCGATAGTTTACATCCGTTCGCTGTCGAATGCAGCCTCTGTTCCATCTGTTAAGTCTTTTGTCTCAACGTAACCTTCTTGACTACGAAGAAAACTGTTAAGCACAACAATCGTGTTTTTATAGTCTGTTTTCTTCTCGATTCATTCAAATCGAACCTCATTTTGATTTGCGTCAGAAAACTACATGTTATAACATTTTTTTGTAATAGTAAATCGATGCGACCTGTTTGATGCAATGGTTGACATAGTTTTTTGGAGTGCATGTCCTAAGATCTAACAACAAAACTGATTTCGTGCCATAAACACGTATTTTCAATAAATACATAGCTAGGTACATAGTAGTTGTGAATTCGCCAAATCGCCGAGGTGGGTTGCAAAGCTGCACTCCGTCTGGTGTCACGGTTTCTATTTCCGCATCAGAGTAAAAGCTTATGTGATGGTCGTTTATGGTCACGTATTCTGAGTCTGGATATTTATTATGTATTCATAGATATGCACTTACAAGAAATGTAATAATAATAAATATTATATCGGCTATTGTGTTTGCTTAATTGAGGAGCAGGACAGTGTCCAAGAACTATAACTATAGTAGGTATTTGTAAACAAAAGGAAAAACTAAAAATAATCATCTCATCTACCGTGAGTTGTGACACTTAGGACGTGTATGAAAACTAGCAAATGGAAAACTGCTGTCGATCCATGCGCCAACACCCTATATAATAAAATGCACCTAAAATAAAAGCACAGAATGATGCTGCAACGGAGGGTGATACAGGGAAAGTGGCAATTTCAGCGCTAAATAAGAAATTTCCTCGTCTTCAAAAACACAGTGTTTCGGTAGCTCTTATCGCTTTTGAATAAGAGTTATCACTTCAGAGTTTCGAGTCCCTGTAAAGATTGTCTGTACTAATACAGATTCCATGTTAGAAACTTCTTTCTTTACTTTATCCGAGGGGTCTCTGAAAGTCTTCGAGGGTTATATATCGCTTAAGACGCACTTCGTAAATTTTTGCATGTGTGTAGGTGTGTGATAAAAAGAGATTTAGCCTCTGTATAAAATATTAATATTACAGAATACGAATATTTAATTAATTGCTGTGTTGATTTTAAGAAACGGATGCAATGTATTTTTTTATATTTATAACTTCCACAATTCAGAGATGAAAGATTGAACCTATTAAATAAACAAACACGAAAAAACATTAATGTAATAAATACAACCTATACCTGTTTATAATACTGTATTTCCAGCTGAGCTATGTTAAATTCGGGGCCTATTAATTAGTGAACACAATAATGGCCACTACAATTCAATTTAAATAATTTCATACCAAATAAGAGTTTCAATTAATTGTAAATAAGCTTACGGAATTCATATAACGGTACCTACTCCTCGTACTCATAACAAAAGATAAACGTAAATCAAATTAAGCAGATTAAAAGCCTCAAAATTATTTACAATGAAAGCAAAATTCACGAACGCGGCACTTCGTAAGCCGATAACAAGAAAATCAAATTCCATCCTTACATACAACAATGTGAACGTGAGTACCTACCTCCGTTGAAAATTCTCCAAAAGAAGTTGTTAACAAAAATACGCTGGGTCTCCTACTGCCTGCGGGCCCCTGATAAGAGCACGGGATCCGTAGTAAACACCCAAACAGGGAACCACATTTTTGCTCGCCCGCAAGCCATTAGCAACTGGCGTTTAACGATTGTTTTCGTGTGGTGTTATTCTTCAATTGCTTATTAAGCAATGGGCGTGTTGACTAATTTTTATTTTTTAGTCCGTCTTGTAGATTATTAAAAAATATTGGACACGTATTTTTTCTTTTTTTACGTAATCAAAAAATAACGGCGATATATTGAGTTAAAATTTCGCGTGACGTCACTATTCTGACAGTTTGTATGGCGGTTTTGCGGTTAGTGACGTCACGACCTCCTCATCCTAAACTTTAATGCGCTTTATCTCTGTATATTTTAAATTATTTAAAAAAGAAAAAAATACGTGTCTATTGTTTTTTTATTTTCTAACTGTCGGACTAATTAGAATTTTGATTTTCAATAGTAGTCAACATCCCTATTCTGAGTAATTAAATTAGCTGGAAAATTTACATGTATATTTTCATACAAACATTATTCTGACGGTTGGCTTCTGGTGGTTATAATACCGATGTGAGAGTCGTTTTAATCGACAGATAAACAATCAGAATGCTTATTTGTCTGATAATTCATGAAAATATACTTGTTCGGTTTAAGGTTAGACCTTATCTGACCTACGAATTGAAAAATCGGCCCTTAGTCTACTACGCAACTCTAGCACACTACTATTTTTTTAGTACAAACAAATTTAGAAGGTAACGCTTACCACTTTTACCACGTCTCCAACCCTAAAACCATGAAAGTCAACTTTATCTTATACAATATGTCAAAATATACGAAGCAGTCAATTTTAATAAATAATAATCACAAAGCACATTATATTATATAATAATACAAACAAATACATGCGCACAAACAGCGATGTTGCATAAGTTACTATCTCTTCAAGGCAAGTTGTTTTTAAAAAGATTTTCTCAATACTTGTATACTACACATGAAATAAGTAAGTATTATACTTTATTTTGAAATTCAAAACGTTTTACGTTGATAGTTTTTTATACAATTCAAAACATTTTCATGAGCATTTGAGGCCATTCACATAGGTCCAGTACCTATTTATTTTTGTTTTTACATTTTATAGGTCGGCTAAGGTTAGCGTTGATAGAATTGTCACGAACTACAACGAAGCGACAAGTACTCGCTATATGGAAGCCCTGAATCGCGCTAACGAAGTTTTCACACTGCGCTGCATACACACGACCTCCGACGATCTATAGTCGGAGCCGCGATTCCCCGGGCATACCACCGCGCCAGGCGGGAAGCTTCCCCTTTGGTGGCGGTCGAGCCATATCAACCATCCCGCTCCCGCTACAGAATCTTTAATGTGAAACGCTTAACCAATTTATTCCCTGTATCCTTGAAGATAACCAGGTCATCCAAATCTCAGCTGTGTACCGAAAACTTTTAAGGATGATAAGGTATTCCACAAATTGATTCTACCATATCGATGACAAAAATGAAGAAGCATAACACTGCGTATGACATGCTGAGTTTCAAAGTGATAAAATCTATAAGTAGATTGTATTTTATTGTATCATAAAATTGTTGTTTTTTTAAAGTAAAAATTTTGTTTAATGGCAAAGTCCTCCCTTCCGTCTAAGTACTTAACCAACTTTACCTTTTAGAAAGTTGAAACTCTTATAAGATAAAAAAAAAATACTTTTTTTATACAAAAGAACATTCGAAGCCCCAAAAATTGAATTAATCTCCCGACATTTTGTACCTACTTAAAAAAAGTACCATAAAAGTATTGTTAAAAGGTAAAATAGGGAAATCAAATTACGACTTCGTTTCATCGTAATTATATTTGACGACGAAGCGTATTTTTTACTGTTATAAATATGATTTGCGGAGTAGATGAATATAACTCGCAAAAATAACATTCAACAAAAGTCTTTATCCTCAAAAACTTACGATATATCGTCAATTTGAAAATTGTGTACGGCGTTTTCGCGTTATACCGTTTCTCGAACGTCTCCCTGAACGTGTCTGCACCTAAATATTATGGAAGCCCCGACACCTTATAACACAAAAGCCTCCCTATCCCCCATAGAATCTCCGAAATGCATCATTACACTTGCCATACACAGTGCTTCCCTATTCGGCGTGTCACAAACGTGGGGCGTGTGCGTGCGTGTCACAGAAATTGGACGAGTCAGCGACGTAGATTGTGAAAATTCCATTTTGTAATTGGTGCCATCATTGTTATGTTTATTATTTGGAGACGGTGTTCCTCTAAATATAGCGGACACAGTTTCGCTATTATAGTGAAATAAAGTTATATTAACCGTCATTCTTTATCATCGTTAGTCATTACAATTTCAGTAGATTGTCCTGATACAACATGCAAACCACTGAATTCTGAATCTTTATTTATTCAGTGCATAATATGTAACACCACTATCAGGACACAAAATAGATAAAGGAAGCAGCAACTGAGTTCAGTGTCGGCGAATAATTTTCGCACACTTTAGCTATTTGCAGAAACTAGTATTCATAAACTTAATAGGTATATTAAACGCAATTTGGTTACGTACATAACTATACGTATGTATATACAATACTTAGGCAGTCGAACCTGCCAATGCGTGGATCATTAATTGAGCAAATGTTTGGAATACCAGCAAAAAAAGTTTCGCGGAAGTATGGGCATTTGCTCTTATTTCCCTTTCATATATTGCCCCTCTAAAATATTTCTCTGTAGATACTAAAATAAATGAGCAACCTTAATTCAAATAACAAAGGCATTTAAGGCTAAGCGCAACATCATCAAACTGCGTCGCGATTTGAGTATTGGAACATCACGTGCGAGAGCAGCTGTGTTTAAATAAATAAATAAATAAATGCAATTAATGGTTACTTTAGCGGATCCATTTTAAAATTTTTATACATCGACGAAAAATCGAGTGGTTTGTGTAATCTGTTACTGAGTGGTGGCGGTTAACTTTTTTGTTTTTATCAATACTAAATAACAGTCAGCAGTATAGTCGCAATTCATTCACAAGCTATCGCGTTAACCCTCGCAAATCCCCTCAGAGGCTGAATGTCAATCTCACACCTCTGCGAACAGCACAAAGAATCTATATTATCCTAAATTAGATACGCGGTAAAGAGACCAGCTTCCTTAACGTACATAATAGGTTTTCTTTACTAAGGGGAAAACCAATTTCGTTCGTAAAATATCAAAATATCTAAGTCAAGTTAGGGATAATCCTCCAAGTCGACGGTAAGTATCTTACGTGATTTTTTTTCGCCTCGCGGAATAATGGTGCCTACATACCTACTACAAGTTGAGATAGTACATGCCATACAAGAGTTTTGTAAGCGTACAAAATAAAATATATTCTTAGAATACACAATGGTAGGTACAGGCGACATCTCGTATAAAGCGCACTGTCGAAGAAGTGCTTAAGCTGAAGGACGACTTTACGTAGATATTTTTTACTAGCAGTCCCCGCGATTTCACCCGCGTGAATTTCAGTATCTCCAAGGAACTAAATTCCTGGACCTAAGCTAAACTAAGCCGGCGCATACTGACGGCATGGCACTGTACGGCGTACTTCGGCAGCTCGCGGCATGCGCTTATTATTCAACTCGCCATTCGCGCGAAGACACCGCCGCACCCGTTTCAAACCTTATTTCAATTAGTTTAGCTATCATAATCATGTAACCTATGTGACTTGTGGGACGCCACGACGTGTTGCGGCGTGCCACGACGTACCACGGCATGCCGCGGCATAATTGTATCGAAATAAAATAATATGATCGATAAAAAAAAATCTTTTGCTGCGCCGTGCCGTCAGTGTGCGCCGGCCTTAGTTATTTTAAGAATCTGTTCATCAGGCAAATAAGATCTGTTATATACAGATTTTATTTGTTGCTGTTTTGTAAAATTAAATATACCTAGGTACTATTTTTATTTTTCAATATCGATACGCCATGGCTGTCTTAAATAACGTTTTTTTCTGTATACTCATATTAAGTACTAGCTGTTCTCCCCGCGGTTTCACTCGCGTTAATTTCGGAGATCACGCGGGAATGCTGGGATAAAAGTTTGTACCTTATATTCAAAATTTAATGCAGTTTCCTGCGTTAATTTCGTCGGAGTTCCCACGGGGATCCGGGATAAAAAGTACCCTATGTCCTTTTCTGTACCCCTGACAACATGTAAAATTTTTGTGATGATCGGTTGAGTCATTAATGCGTGAAAGCGTAACAGAAAGACAGACAGACTTACTTTCGCATTTATAATATTGTTAGAGATTTTGAAACATGTTCAGAACACAAAAGAGAGTTCGAAATGTCAGGCTGATTTCATCAGTTTTACATAGCGTAGTTGTTGATCGTACTTATCTTAACATTAGTTGAAAATTATTGCCCCCCATTAAAACTAGACTTGAGGAGAATTAAATATGAACTCACAGGTAGGTACGTGGTACAGGTGTAACTAAATGCGCAACTTCAGTTGCTTCTCCACTTATACGCACGTGTCACATGAAATAAATCACAGGTCTTCTGTACTGCAAAGATAATATAATATAGTTAGTAGTTACATTACTGTTTCTAGTTAGCAATAGTCTCAATTTGTGGACTAGCGTCTAAAAAGGTCGGAGACCGCAACCTCGTTTTGCATTGGCCATCAGTTCGGTTTGGACATTTTCGACGACCGTTCGATACAGAATCGTTCAATTTTCGATTGCTTTTCACAGTTGTGCCTATCACTTTTTAGGTGTATGATGTGATTTTATTTAAATAGCAGTGGATACTCTTGTTACAAAAAAAAACTGAATTAAAACGTTCACAGTGAATGAAAGCGTATCAGTGTGCGTTCACCCATAAGGATTGAATCACCGAAAGTCATGTATATACATGTGTGTGTAAATTGCACCTGTACCGTTTGTGGTGTAGTTTTATTTAAATCTTCTTTTTTAAAAGAAAGTAAGAAATAATATAGATATCTACAAAATAATAGGTACTTTTTACCTCTCTTGTTCCTCTCGTTTACACTGGGTGTAGCGGACTTGAAGAGCTTTCATGCTCTCATGCATAAAACAAATTATTGTCATAATTATGTAACAGTGTTTTGGTTTCCATGACAACACTCCGGTTCAACTTGTTGAGGTAATAATTAATTATTTTAATAATTAAAAGTCAAGTATTAAAGTGTATAGGTATATGTGTTAACCAGATAAAAACTCTATCAACAGCAGTGCAACAAAAATGATGTTTCATATAAACATAGGGCGCCCCAAAACAGGTGGCTCGTGCGTAAATGCGTCGCTTGACGTCGAAGCGTGACGACGCAATCCGTAAGCTATCCGTCGGAGGTCGGACCCTCTCGGAGATAACGCGAAATTAGTATGTCGAAATTGTTTATTTTTAAACTTGAGAGTGGGACAGCTAATGCAACTAGGGCAACCGAGTCCGGCGCGTGAATAAGTGAACAGCCTGCAGCAATCCTGTTAGCCTGTGTACACATGTCCGGGGGTATACACGCCGCGCTCCGCTCGGGCAGGCATTGACGTGACCGTCGACATGTCAGGTTGGACTTTTAAACCAACTTTACCTGCTCCAATGTGTAGTTTTTGCCCAATATAGTTACGCCACGTAAACTTTTCAAAACATTCCTTTTTTAAACCACTTCAAAAAAGGAAGGTTCATAATTTTATTAGTATACTAGGTAGGTGTATGTGTGCGATATTTAGAAACGTTCGCTTTCATTCTTCATCTAATGTGAAAGTTTTAGTGTAAAAGAGTTTGTCTTCTAATAATCCAAACGTTTCCCTTATATTCTCCGAGTCTTATTTTGATGTTTCTTTATGTTGTAGAAACTATATTTGCTTAACTACACTCGATATACGTTTTAATATTCCATAAATGTTCTTCAAAAGAATTAAATATCCCCTAAGGGTTTCAACTATTATTATGACAAGCTTAAAACTATAGTCACCGTTCGAGTGCCGCCGATGTACCGCGAGGAACACGCGATGCATTCCCTTCAGCCATATCCGTAACTTGAATATCTTTACCAGCTCGCTAGTCAGACCCGTCTCATTGCCATTCATAAAGCAGACGTTACCATATGTTTCCATAACACAAGCTATCCGCTGCGGATAATCCTAAATGTTTGAATAAAACATTCTACTAGACACAATTCGCTAAAATTACACTGACGACTACCGTCTGAGGCGATTACCAACGGTATAAAAACAAAAACATAACCCTAATCATAACCGCACCCGCCGAACCGAAGACAGCTTTATTCACATCGAAGCTAAGTTCATTTTACATTCGGACGTTATGTTAATAGCCAGTCCGCAGGTGAGCTAAGCATCTGTTTGGCTATGTTGTGAAAATATTATAAAGTTTTTCCCAATAAATAATGCAATGCAGCGCGCTCCACCTACTCTCACCTTAGTTTGGTCGAGGAAAAACATAATATCAACGTTGTTACAGCCAGGTGTGGATACATAGATGTGTTTTCGTTGCCGGATTATATTGAGCGTGGAACTAATTTGACGAAAGAGGATAATATTTGTGCGAGTTATGAAAACATTCGGGGAATCGGCAGTAATCTCGCAGATGTGACTTCTGGCCCCCGACTCACTAAAGGAAATATTGCCTACCTATACCTAGATTTTTATATACCTACACATTACACAGTAATCGTGTGAGGTTCAAATATTATGATATTGATTCATAAAGTGTCAACACATAACGTTAAAAGTGTAAAAGCTAGCCCCAACGCTTATAAAAGTGTCCACTATACAATTTTCAAGCGCTATTTTCTCATTCACTACCATGGTTAAGCTCATTATGGTGGCTGAAGTCATACTACACTAAACTGATCACACAGATTTAACCGTTTTAAGTTTATTTATGAACACAGAACAGAAGCGTTTTGTGAATTTACATATATCAGCATGTTAATTAAATTTATCTATGGTTCAAGTTTCAAACATCAGTATTTGCACAGGTCTGCTGTTAAAGGTCAGTCATCACTTATACAGTTTATATTATAACATAATATAATAATATAAATACTCCTGCTGGGTAGACTTTTGAACTTTTTAATCTATTTTTCTTCTCTTTTTTCCTTTCAGGAGTTACTTTACATTTTGCCAGCATCATGTCGTGCCAATGTTCTTCTGATCTCTGATCTAATGCATTCATTTAATCTTCCTACAATATCCATAGAATATAATTATATAGTATCGCAATATTTCGTATTATACTTAACCTAATGATTTCTTTAACTACTTACATGTACCTAGTATTTGCATGTTCTATCGCGTGCTCTCAAGTTTTTACATTGCCTTATTGAAATAACAATAATGAAGTTGACGTGTGGTTATTATTCCCTGTTCATATTTTCTTTGCTGTTAAAAAAAAATTGTTGCTCGAATTACCTCTAATCAATTGTCTGTCGTATTTTCCTACTTAATTAAATAACTAAATACTTAGTAAATTCACCATGAAAACTAGAAAAAAGTACAACATTTTTAATAATTAAATTAAACAAAGTAAAATACTAATCTATTTGGTTTACATCTGCTTTTTCGTAATATTCCCGTTCCAACTTGGTCCTTACGTAGAAGATATTGTTCGATTTGGGAACGACTGCCGAAAACGAAAGACCTTTGTGTTGCTGAAGCGGTACATGTGCAATTACTACGAATCAAGCCCAGACAGAATGTAATTTTCCTCGTTTCTCTACAGAATCCGTCCCATCTCTTTATCCAAGCGAGAGAATCGGTACCGTAAAAAATCACCGGGGAGAGCTTGCGTTTACATCGAAATTTACATGTTAGATAGACGAAATCTGGCGCGTTATAGAAATTAGGTTTTGAGGACTCGTTTGCTGATTAAAATTCAAACTCTTCTAGATTACATGGCAGCTCAGATATGATTCGGTGAGGAGTTCGAAATTAGAATATTCCATACTTGTATGTAGAGCCTCGATGTAATGGTAGGTACCTACTGTTGGATCGATCGTCCGTTGCACGTGACGTGAGTGTTGTCAAATGTTAATGATAAACGGTATTGTGTTGAAAATGAGATAATTCAAACGAGTAGGTTTTGTTGTCTGTTTGTATTGTTCAAATGATGATTGGTTGCTGGCGCCGCTATCGGATTGTGAATTGATTCCTATTACGACTGTGAATATCAATGTAACTAGTTTTATACAGTTTATATCTCGGTTACTCACAAATGGTAAACAATTGCTTTGTTGTATAAAATGCGTACCTACTGGTATTTATTGGAGTTTACTTTTTGTTGCATAATTTGTTAGTCAGACTCAAAATATGTGAGACAATTTATGAGTATAGTATAGTAACTAGCTTTCCCCGAGTTTTCACCCGCGGTTATTCCGGAGTCCTCGCGAGAATTCAAGGATAACCTATACGTATAAACTTTACTCTTAAATCAATATATCTATTGGTGAAAACCGCATGAAAATCTGTTCAGTAATAGGTAGTTTTTAAGTTTATCGCAAACAGACAGACAGACGTGACGGAGGACTTTGTATTATAATATGTAAAGGATGTTTATTCTAGCTATACATTATTTACTGTGACCCTGAGGCACTTCCGAAAACCTGAGTGAAACCGCAGGAAATAACTAGAGTTTATAATGAAAAACATCATTGCTAGTTTGTAGTAAAATGTCAATATTTTTTTCTTTAATAGTATTAATTTTGTTAGTAACTTAAATGTTTATATAATATTAAATAAAGCAAGGCAAAGCATGTTTTGAGCGTTAATTAGTTTAACTTTGAGTTATTGACTTGTAGTTAGTTGCTAACATCGTCTGAGAGTGATTAGCAGTGTGAAACTGGAGGGGCGGAGTTTAATCTCTAGAACATTACAGATATGTTAGAGTTTTTCAAATTTGTCTTTTCCAAGACAAAGTAAATAATTATTCATTGTTTACTCTGTGAAACTTTTCTTACTTTGTGGCCATTTTTGTGTTTGCCTTCTAATTAATTTAATTTGTTGAGCAAACTACCTACCCGTTTAGTGATTCTCTTTGAGGATTAAACTTTCAGTTAACTCTTGCAACGTTATCTAATTTCATGCCTTGCTGTTAACATTTAAAAAGCGTTAGCAAATTTGTTTAAAAGTACAAATTTTAAGCATTTTTGTTACAATGTTGTTATGATTTCATTGCTTACATCTATTTCTTTATGCATACATATAATAATATTATGTTAATTTCGATATCCCATTTTGATATTGATGTTTACTTACTTTCAATACTCAAATATTTTAAGAAACATCCTTATCCTTACATCCTTACACAACTACCCCTTAAGTAAATTATAAGCTTGCAAAAGAAGAACTTCTATCCCAAGGTTTAATTACTAACCCGTCAGACAAGCGACTCCGCTGTCACCCGCGCTGCTGACCACCGACTTTTTAATTTTACGCTCTAATAAGATTTTTTTCCACAAAAAAATCGTCTACCCTTCCAACTTTACCGATAATTACATGTAATTGAAACGAGGATCCAATTTCCTCGTAATCTAGCTCGGAAAATGATTGCTTCTTTCTTGATTAGGGTAATAAATGATTTTTACAGATAACATAGTAAAGTGAAATGACCTACTAATCCAGGTATGAAGATTATTTATATTTTCCATTCATGACCTTTATCCGATCTAAAAAAAAAGACTAAAGCATCATATTTATCTCAGAAGCCAAAGAAAAATAAAACTTTATTATGATTAGTGGGATCTGAATGGCTATAGATTTTTATTCACAGCTCCATAATGTTAAAGAAGCTAAAAAAATGCAGTATTCTCACACTCTTAAAACTAAGACTTCGTATGAATATTCAGAACTTGACGTTCTTAATCGCCGTCTGGACTTAGTCGTTTGGAACTTAAAGTTCGCTGCTGGCAAAAATTTGGTCATCACCTAAAACTAAACGACTTCATCAGAGCTCGGGTGTCAGGCTATCATAGCACCGCAAGAGGTCGTCTAAAGTCGTTTACATTTTCAATTGCGTCTCGGCTCGCACCGCACTACGGCCGAGGGCGGCGCATTAGCATAATTGCAGCCACTATATTGATTGGCTGGCTCGCGGGCAAGGTAGCTAGCTAGGTACACTTTTGCTTAACGCTACCAGGAGAACAGAGGTGACGAGTGGAGTAAAGTGGAACAAACTATGTAGTTGGTTGAGAATGAAAAATATCCATAATGTCAATCTGAACGTCTAAAGATTAAGAAAATGTGATCGATAACAGTTTATTAATAAATTATTTATCAGTGGTGTTCCTTAGTTGATTGTCTTTGTGGATGACTTCGGGTCTGACTGGTCTTGCATGGTCGTAACTCGTAAATTTAATTTAAATAGGGAAACAAAACGTTTTTTGTTCATTAGGTAACTGTACAAAATTGGTCATTACGTGTTAGCATTTGCCTAATCCTAGCTACGCCCGCGCCTATTGGTTCGAATTATTTTGCTGCGGGCGGCGTACGCGCCAAATATTGTATTATAAATAATTTAGACATGGGCTAGTAAAAATGAAAAAGTGTAACCTATATTAAAACATAGTGCGATCGATTCGCTAGTTGATTCTGAGCAAATTAGTTTCTAGTTTTCAGTTGATTCATTAACACGTTGTAGTGTAGCTGTATTATATCAGTTGTCTGGTACCCATAAGACAAGTTTTGCTTAGTTTGAGACTGGCACTGTGAGAATTGATTGTTGTTCCTTTCGAGGTTTAGGTCCATATAATGTACGCACGATTTTCAGTAGCTGCACGCTCCTTCGTTTTCTGTATTCCATGTGATCGGGTAGGCGGTCCGTCCGTCCATCACTAGCCAACGTGCAACCGTAGCCACTACGGTGGAGATATTATCATGGGTTTAACATTACAGGCGCTGCCAGCTTCAGATAATGCCCGCTTTAGACGCCTACCGTGGCTGGATTGAATTATTTCAATAATAGCCTTTGCATATCTATGCGTTTGCATCGCGAGCGTAATAGACAATGTTATACAAGATTATTTTTAACTCGACGCATCCCTTAAGGGCTTAATGGTATAGAGGTAGCAAAATACCAAATGAATGCATGTGTTATTTGGTTTGTTTTTTCTTTAATACTTTATTGTATTTATTGCATATTTTAGATGGTAAGAGGATTAAAAATGATTGAAATTGATCTGAACTCTGACTCTGCGTCGAAATTATAGCAAAATTTCGTACCTAATTATGATTGCCATGTTGTTTTAGTACTAAAAACGAAAGTTGTAAAATACGTTTTGTTTTTTATTTTTAATTCGACATGAAAGTTTAATAACAAAATAAATTTTGGACAGAAGCAGTGCAATATTTGTGTAGGTAATAGTGCCTACGACGACAAGAATTTTCCCGATAGCTACACAAAATAAAACTCGTCTTAACCATGCTCAGTCCAAAATTGCAACTCAGGAAAAATACATCTCAGACGTCTCAC
The DNA here is from genome assembly GCA_907165275.2 of Zygaena filipendulae. Classification (NCBI taxonomy): domain Eukaryota; kingdom Metazoa; phylum Arthropoda; class Insecta; order Lepidoptera; family Zygaenidae; genus Zygaena; species Zygaena filipendulae. The sequence continues at coordinate 11,582,851 of OU015653.1, forward strand.
CTTATCTTCATCGCCTCATTGTGTCGGAAGTCGCAGACGGAAGGGTCACCGACCCGGATGGTCAAAACCAATCTTGCTGTTTCAGCAAATGTACTGTGAATGGAGAATCCTGTTTATGAGCCATCGAACCCTCCCGGACTTAGAACGTAGCGTCGCTCCTAGGAAGTCTCCTTGCCCCCCCTCCCCACCGCCGTCTATTAAATTTCAGCAATTTGCTGCAGAATCGCAGAATCTCCGATTCCAGTAAGTGCCCATGAAACTTTCGTTTACTAAAGATTTTATTTTTGAAGATAACATTTAAACGTCTTATTTTCCCCGGTAAATATTATTCTACTTGAAATTTTGAAATAGCATTCAAGTTTGTTTTAAATTAAGTTTATAAGCGTACAAAAACATGATTGTTTATTTACAGTCAATTAAATAATATTGTATGTGATTGTATATTATGATAAAAAATATGTCATACTAGCTGTTCCGCTGCGATTTCAACTGCGTGAATTTCGGGACTTCCTCGGGAACTCTAAAAAGTTTCAAATGTCACTTAAGAATTTAGCTTCTTGTTACTTAATAAAAAGTTTACTGTCAATTCAGTAGTTCCAGAAAGTTACCTTCTGCATCCATACTTAAAAAATAACAAACAATAGCTACATCTTTAAAATACCTGTTAATATGAATTTGTAAGTATGCTCCTTAAAAATTCATGTTAATTTCACTTTATAGCAACTCGTGCCCTATTATTACTGTCGACTCACAAATCCTAAAGTGCTAATTAATTATTATCATTTCTGATTATTGAAACATTTATTTCTTAATAACATAGTAAGAAATAACTATCCTCATAACAACTACTGGGTATAGTTTACTAAATAGATCTTTATTTTTATCAGCTTTTATGTATCTAAAATTTTGCAAATCAAGGTACGAAGGGAGGACTTAATGCCACAGTGGCATTCTCTGCTAGTCAACCTTCGAATAGTACCGAAAGTGAAATTTGGCTGCTTCCCCACGGTTTCACCCCATTTGAACTATATAAGGAGTTAATTTAAAAAACTCTGAAATACTTGTTTCTTTCCAATTAAAATACACTTTACTGCGCGCACACAGTAAACAACACATTTTAAATCAATCCATTTCTATTTGAAAAGATCTCTTATACCGACTTTCATGCACTAACTTCATGACTTACGGTGATTATCTAAACAGAAATTTAGTCCCTCTCTTTCATCTCCTTAGGTTTTACATCTCCAAAGACCCTACCTTAAATGGTCTTTACACAAGGTGTAAATTCCTATATCAAAGGAAGTCTTGCATAATTTCAAGTTTCTAGAGTCTAGACCCAACTGACTCTGGTCGTTGTTAAATCGATCATTCAATCAAGGCATGTAATTTTGTAAATGTATACGTATTACGTATGAAGTAACTTGTCAAATATTCACTTTGGCCTTGAAGAGCCTAAGTTATAGCGTTCGGAGAACTCAGATTTTAGTGGGTATATTACACTATTAACTATTAAGTATGTACCTAGATCAAAAGCGAAGAACTTAAATCTCCAACTTGATAGTGAGATCTATCAAAACAAGTGCCCTTATGTAATTAAAAGAAGGATGATTCTTTCTGAAAAATCAGGATCAGATCGGTAAAGCAAATATGTAAAATAGGGTATGTACTAATTAATATTTGATGATAATTCTGCAGCAGCTATTGCAACCTAATACAAAAAAGTTTAATTTAATTTTTTTCTTTTGTTGATGGTGAGTTTAAATTTTGAAGAATTATCATCAAAAATAGTACATATTTTACTTATTATATTTTATATAGCTGTGCCCCGCGGTTTCACCCGCAGTGATTTCGGAGTTCCCGCGGGAATTCCGAGATAAAAAGTACCCTATGTCCTTCTCTGTAGGAACCCCTGACAACGTGCATGCCAAAGTTCATCCAAATCCGTTCAGCCGTTTTTGCGTGATTGAGTTAACGTATGCGAGGATAAGAGCTCGAAAGCGCATTTTCATCCGACTTGCTTCAAATTTATCGTCACTGCTCAGCTCCTATGTGTCTGAGCGTTATGTTATATAGCCTATAACCTACCCAGGTGTATGGACTACCTACAATCGTACCAAGTTTGGTTAAAATCCCTTCAGTAGTTTTTGACCCATATGCGTGCACATACAGACAGACAGACAGATAGACAGACGGACAGACAAAAATTTTACTGATTGCATTTTTGGCATCAGTATCAATAACCATTCATGCTCCAATATTAATTTTGAATATACAATGTACAGAATTGACCTGTACTGAAGAACTGTAGTTTTATTATAAGTAAATAGAAGATATTAAATCTTCTTGATAATTTTAAACAGCGATAGCGCTAATTTGGCCCCTGTAAGGGCTTTAAGAGGATCGCTGCCAAATTTCCCATGCCCAATAGTGACATATCTACACACAATAGTCTTTCGAGCAAGTAGCAGAAACGGAACGTCAATCGATTACCATTCCGCAAACATAAAACAAAGATAAGACATTCCGACAGTAATAAAAGCGAACGAAACGCGTTTGTCATACGAAAATATTGTTACATTATGCGTCACGGCGCGTAGTTAGACATTGGCGTCGCGGTAACAGATCTGTGGGGCTACGGCGGACTGTGTTTGTCCCCATTGAATTTGCAATTTTATTAGATTTTCCTATTTCGACTCCTTAAGACTTATAAAACTTTCTCCGATAACTTTCAGTAACACTTTTACGCCGTCGCAACCTTCAATCGGAGTGTGTTACGATTCTATTCCACTTGACTACCTACCAAACTTTTGTTGGCATGCAATAAAATACTATGTGTAATAATATTGTGGGTATACCTACCCTACTGATTACTGATACTATCTTTTTTAAAGTAATTTGAATCATTTGATGATGATTTAATGACGACCCGATTGGTACAATGGTCACCATGCCTACCCGCTAATCAAGAGTTTCCGGGTTCGATTCCCGGTGGGGGTGGACTTTGTGTGATGAACACAGGGTTCCATTTTCCTGTCTGGATGTGTATATATATATCTATAGTATAATACATATATATGTTATAATATGTGTAGTATATACTACGTTTGCTTGGTTTCCACGACACAAGCTTATAGCGTAGTGTGGGATCAAGTAGATCTGTGTGTTGTGAACTCAGATGAAATAAAAAGTTTTATTTCGTCTGAGGTTGTGAAGTGGATTATTATTATTATTATCATTATTAATTAAAAAAAAATGTTTTAGTTACCATGGCTACAGCAAAATGAATAACAACTATTTGAGCTATCATCAAATTGTAAGAAAACAAGAAAAAAAAATCAATCAAGAGATCTCTTTAGTTTATTCTTGTTTCTTTACTTCTAATGATATAATTTATAATAAGTATCTCTACGTAATACAAAAGTGATCTAAACCCGGAAAAATTCTTGAAAAATTAATACTGAAACCGTGACGAAAATTCATACGTAGCTACCTACTTTATTGACTTTATTTAAATACTTGCAGTACTTAATTTCAAAATTTTAGAATTTGGAAACGTCATGGGTCATTAACCTACAATATTTTAAAAAATTCCACCTTCAAATCCTTCAGGTGCATTAGGTATTATTTCCCGAATGTCACTCTAGTCGTTAGGTCTATTTCACTGAACGTCCACTTCCCTGAAAGAATTAGACAGAGCTAAAACTTTTTATTTTTGTTATTTTCGCATCTTAGGCAGTAAAACTTTCTGTTTTATCACATAAGGCGGAGAATGCCATAAAAATTTGGCTCCCACAAATCGAATCGAACAAGATGCATAATACAAAATTCAAAAACATGTTGTTTGTGATAGGATCTCAAATACTGTACATTCGTGTGTTAGTGGCAAAACTTTGAACCCTCCTTCTAGGAGGAGTTAGAACCACCGCAAATTGATTCAACCGTCAGAAAAGTAGAATTAAGGCTTCGCGACCATAATTTAAATTTATTTTCGTTTGCGATGCAAATTATGAAATAGAGATGGGGAGAGCGCAGTTCGCTCTTTTTTTATTTCTTCTCTTTTTCCTTTAATCGAATAGGGGAGTATTGTTAATGGTATGAGGGTTTGGAAAACTGTTTACTTTACTTTGTACGCTTGGTGCATGCTAAATCATTACAATAACATTATTATTCGCGTATATTTATTGCAATTCCTTTACGGATGTCGTCTAGATCGTTGAAAGGGAATCAGATGTGGGTATTTTTGGCAAATTTCAACTCCAAATGAAATTAAACTTTGTAGATACTTATTTATATTGTGCTTTCTTATGTGATAAGTAGGTATGAAATTTCTTTCTTTATATTCATGGGAACCTATCAATATTTTCAGATAATAACGTTGATAGAAGATTTTTAATTAAAATAAAATCTTTACGATTTTTATATTATTATTATAATCGATATTCTTATTATGAGAACATGGCATTGTTATCGACGGCACATAATAACGCCATACATCTACAAGCGTATTGCCAATAATAGCGCAGTAGGAACAAAAACTAATCTAACTCGAAGTCTCGTAAAGATAACATAGGTCGGGCCCATGGGACCTTTACTATTTAGCCGCCTTTATAACTCTGTCGAAGTAAGCCCGTCGATAATTCACCAGTGCGACTACGATTGGCCTGTGCCAGTTAATACGACAAAGTCCTTCGGAGGGTATAAATAGGATTTCGAACCATGCCCTCTCGATCCGAACAATTAAGTCATCGGATCAATGTTATTGCTCAGAATGATCAGTGAATATTATAGGAATATGCGCTTTACAAAATTCAATAGTACATAATCGTATTTTTTACATAGTATAATAAATTAATAAGTTATTTAATGACGACGAAAATTATTTTGCAAATTATTTTTAATGTTGTTTTCTTAACTTACTTTGCTTCGTCAAATAATATTTAGGCAAGTTTCGAATGAGGACTTAATTCAAAATTTTCTTAATAATCTTAACAATTACCTATTTAATTCATTACCTGGAAAAACTGATTGACTGAAAATATTCAGTAAATTAGTAATTTGCATAGAATTTAGGTTGAGACAGGAAATTTTATCGTTTTTTGTAAATCTTTCATCACCTGTTGAATAGAGAAGACACATTAGAGATATAGGTAACAATTTTAACGGCAAACGCAGTACTAAATCTCTCGTATTGTCTAGACTTAAGACAATGAGGGGTTAGGTTGTACCTCAGTAATCTTTACACCGATCACTAACCTCGTGCAGCAACGACTGACGACCCTGATGACACTACAATGTGTTTGAACTTAAACCGCTAACACTAGGAAACCATAGATAGGTAGGTACCTTCACATTCTCGCCGCACTAGAAAATTACCTTTACATTTTACAACACAATTTTACATTTTACAACACATTTTACATTTTGTTGCTCTGTTCTTATAGAACCTGACTGCTATGCTCTCGAGTAACGAGTTGTAAGTATTAAAGTTTAATTAGTATGTACCTACTAAAGCTTTATTTAATTGGATTGAATTCAATTGTTTTTTTGTTATACCTATATTGCTATAAATGAAAAATGGATGACATTATTTGCATAAATTTAGAAGAACTTTTTAATTGTAAAATTTAGAATAACTTTTTAACATTTTATTCCTTTTAATTTATTAGGTATGCCTCGAAATACTCTTTGAAATCTCAACGCATAATTATAAAAGCACTATTTACGTAATCGCTTGTGATTAGTGATTAGTTAACTTTATTACGCTGAGTGTTTACATAATTTACAGCATATTTTATCAACGCCATCTATTCGTGACCTGTGGTACTAGAGAACGTTTCGTTTCGCACACTTTCGCCGCGCTCCGAAGCAATCGCGGCCGTCAATCGTGGAGACGTTGAGCTCGGCACCGGTCGGTCGTGACGCGCCCTCGTGATGCCACCAGCAATTTGTGAGGCATTACTGTCAGCGTATCAGCAAAACGCTCATTCCTGATAGAGAGAGTATAATTGCTATGCAATTTCATGTTTGTAATAGCTCTTTCAAATGGCATGTCAGCGAACTAATTGTTAGTTGAAGTTGGTGGTTTCGTTGGTACCTACTTCTTTGATGATCCGAACATACACAAATTTTAAAGCTCCCCTAAAATTGTGGTGTTTATTGATTATGATTACAGTCTTCTAAATAAAAAAGATGCAGATAATTTTTATTGCAGCCAATACTGATGACATACATTTATATTGTGTGCTTTGGATACTGGCATTCGATGTTTGATACATAGTATTTTAGTTACTATAGTAGTTTATCTGTTCTGTACCTTGCTACTGCTAAAAATAACTGATATTTGTCGTTAAACATCTGTCTTTACAACACTCATACTCATCACTCCTTTCATCATATTATGGGCTGTTGTCTTTCCGTCTTTGGTTTTCCGAGTTAATATGTAATATATTATAGACTAGCTAACCCCCGCGGTTTCACCCGCAGTAATTTCGGAGTTCCCGCGGGAATTCCGGGATAAAAAGTACCCTATGTCCTTCTCTGTACCCCTGACAACGTGCATGCCAAATTTCATCCAAATCCGTTCAGCCGTTTTTGCGTGATTGAGTAACAAACATCCAAACATCTAAACATCCAAACATCCAAACATCCACACTTTCACATTATTTTATAATATTAGTAGGATAACTTCAAAATATTATGGTGCAATATAATGTATAGGTAGGTGTTAGGTAAATATAACATGACGAAGTTACAATTTCACAGACCATCAAAAGACTACAGTCATGTGAAACTTGTTCACACGATGCCGTTGTCGGCACAATGGAAACAATTTTTTGACACGTCTTACCGCCGCACTCAGAGTCGACTTTAATGATTACTTAGTTAAGTATAGATTTTTAAAACAAAACTGCCGCAATCAGAGACGTTCAGTAAATTAATGTTAATTGACATTTAATGAGATGTAACTTAATCAGTTAAATGCCAATTAACATTAATTTATTAAACTTGTCTGATTGCGCCAGTTTTGTTTTAAAAATCTATACTTAACTAAGTAATCATTAAAGTCGACTCTGAGTGCGGCGGTTAGTATATTTATGTTTCGTTGCAATTATTTTGTAGGTCTTATTTGCAGTTGTGGTTGGTAAAGTAGTAGCTCGGACGTCGGTTCTAGTCACGGTTTCTTAAAATGTTTCTGTATGTTTTGCTTCTTGCGCGTTCCCACTAGTTAGTATGGTATACGGGCACGTTTTCGTTTCACTTACCTACAGTTTGATCGAAAATTTGTTTTGTCGATTAACTAGCTGTTCCCCGCGGATTTGCCCGCGTTAATTTCGGAGTTCCCGCGGAAATTTCGGTGTTTGGAGTACCCTATGTCCTTTTCTGTACCCCTGACAACGTGTATGAAAAACTTCGTGATGATCGGTTGAGCCGTAAAGCGTAACAAACAAACAAACTCACTTTCGCATTTATAATATTAGTAAAGATTAAGTAATCAATCGAATCAAAGAATCCTAAATAAATAAATACGAGAATACGGGCATAATAATATGAACATTAGGTAAGTAAGTGCGATTGTTACGCTCGATCAAACGGATCGTCAAGGTTTGTATCGCACCTATTCCTCGATACGTCTGTTCATTAATCATTAGTTAGGCGCCTAATCTGTTCCCCCTTTTACGCGCGATTTCATTTGTTCTGACGCGACGATGGCTTATTGCCTAATTAACTTGCTAAATACGATTATTGATTGTTGAAATCGTGGAATAAGCAATAAATGGATAGAATTTGGGTCGAACCGGGTAAATTGAATCGTGTAGTGGTTGCAAATTTTGGGGGGTGTATAAATTAGTTAGATGTTTCATTTACCTACTTTTGTGGGGTGCAAAACCCGAGCTGGTTGTATTAATTTTTAACGGTTTTGATTTTGTTTTGGTTTGCATAGTGTAAAAACACATACCTAGCGCGCGGCAGGTACTTAGCACATCTCCGAAAACTTGCGTTAATCAAACTCATGCAGTAGGCACGAACTTTCGCACCGCTGTGTAGCAGCAGGTACATATTTGTACCTAATGTATACGCCATACGGATTTCACGATTCTCCACACCTGAGACGGGGAAATTTTACGTCGTTTCGTTAAAATCTTAAACATACATAATACAAATCCACCGACATTAAGTTATATCATAATATATACGAATAAATATTATAATAAAGTATACAGTATACAATTTAAACGTGATTTGGGTGCAGAAGTTTATTTTAATAAAGTTATTTAATACTTACACAGTAACGAATTCTTTATTAGTATGCTTATTTTAAATTTAACTTTTATCAACCTGCTAAAGTTTCAAAACTAAAATTCAAACATTATTTTATTGACAATTCAAATAAACTGCAGTAAGTATTGTATTTTTACTGCAAAAAGACAAAAGCTATAATTATTCTAAAATGGCAAAATTGTATAAAATAAAATAGTAATGTAACATCAAACCGTTACTAAAGCTGCATAGTCAAAGTAAGAAAACAATTTGAAAAGCAGATTTTCTCAAATTTAATACAAGTGCAAGATTCAGCGCTTAAGTTGAAGAATTAAAACTAATTAATCTCTAAAGGATTACGCGTTGGTGTAAATGCATTCCTCCCGCTGATTTCCTTAGCTGGCAACGTTTCCAGTTGTTTGTCTGTTTGTCTTGTTACATCGCCGCCTTCAGCTGGCAGCTGGTGTGTCGGTGTTGATTAATGGTGATGGATTGTGCGTATACAAGAAATTTCTGTGAGAAAATAGTGCAAGCAGAGCATTAATTTTGACGGAGTAATTAGGTAGGAACATAAAAAGGAAAACCTAATAACCGTTACTCTTTAGGATCTTAATGTTTTAATACAGAAAAATTAATTAAAAATAATAGCATAAAAGTAGGATATTTGGTTTCTCAGAAACGGGCCTCACGATGTAGATGAAAATGTGTATTCAGATGTTATATGATTAACTTTCAAAGTATTATGTATTATACATATAGATAGATGTCATCTTAGCTACTAAACAACAGATGGTACTTTAAGCAACTCTCTCCGCAGGTAGATATCACACTGCATGATCGAAGCTCGGTCGAGTAGCTGTGCCCCGCGATTTCCCCCGTGTGAGTTTCGGAATTCCTGCAGGAACTTGAAAGTAAAATTTTGTACAAAAAAATACAAAAATAAATCTGACCTACGAGCCTACCTATTCTCAGACCTACCAAATACTACACAGAAAATTTCATAAAAATCGGTCAAGGCGTTTCGGAGGAGTTCGATAACAAACACTGTGACACGTATACGACAATTTTTATACGTACATTATATATTAGATTATTACAGCGATATATGACTTTTGTGCTCCCATCATTATCCATTTACATTTAAACCATCCATTCTTCCTCTCGTTATAATATTATATACGACAAAATCTGAATTCATTTCCCAGCTCCCTCGATAGCAATTCAACAATTCTCGCCCCCGAAATTCTTATAGGATTCTATACATATTTATACCTACATCTAATTTGCATGATAACTCCATTTATTGTTCGCCTATACGAGTGTGCCTACTGTGAGTGTTATGTTTGGTACATGTCCTCGTAGGTAAGCAAACGTCGTTGAAATCTTCGTAGAACTTTAACAAATTAGACAAACAGCAGTAATCCGTTACGGAGCAGCGCGCGCCGCGCCGGGGCGGCCATGTTTGTCCATAACGTTTGACACGACGCGATGCAAGTTAATTAGATAATTGCATCAGCCGGGTGCCGTTTGCGCATACACTCTGGATCGGATGTTTACCCGCGTCCGATTGAGTGCCGTCGTAATTGACGTTTCGGTGTGATTCGAAATTCGAATCATTGTGTTCGGGGTTGCCACTTTATTACTTACGCGCTATTCTTTAAAACTTCGCGCTCTTCTTTTAGGAACCCTTAAACCCAAAGAGTCCGCTGTCCATCCGTCCGTCCGTCCGTTCGTCTATCAATCCGTCTGTCACCACCGGCTGTATCTCATGAACCGTGATAGTTAGGCAGTTGAAATCTTCACAAATGATATACATATTTCTGTTGCCGCTATAAAAACAAATACTAAAAAAACAGAATAAAACAAATATTTAAGGAGGCTCCCATACAACAAACGTGATTTTTTGCCGTTTTTATATTTAATTAATGGTACGGAACCCTTCGTGCGCGAGCCCGACTCGCACGTAGCCGGTTTTTTTATCTTTACTTCTATACTAATACTAAAGAGAAAAGATTTGTTTTTATTTTTTGTAATGATTAAATTCAAAAAATACTGGACTGATTTTGACATTATAGGAAGCTATAGTGTTCCTGAGTGATATAGGGTACTTTCATCCCGGAATTCCCACGGGAACTCTGAAATTAATGCAAGTGAAACCGTGGGGTCGACTAGTTGTATATAACTAGAACAAAAGATTTCATTATATCGATAGAAAATCAAGTAAAGTAATCACAGCGCGAAATACACTCAACCTTAGATGAAATTTGGCGCATGCAGATTCAAATAGAATATTATTTTGATCTCAATGAATACATACATATTATTATGTAGAATGGATACTTTTTGAACCGGTATGTATATAGTTCAAGGAACTCCCGCGAGTTTCCAAGGAGATCCCGTGATTCGCGCCGGTGAAATATAATATTAGTAGGAAATGACTATTTTATGAATACTATAGCATCGTTCAACGTTGAGCTCTATCAATTTCAATGAACTGACTAAAATTATGACCTCCCACTAACGCGTTCATTAATCAAACGTGAAGGTGCGTTCTGTGAGCACGCAATGGTTGTAGCTTAACGAGCAGATTAGTGTCAGTGTATGGTCAACGTGTCGCTCTGAAAATCCAGAGGTCTCGGGTTCGATTCTCGATATGGTCAGACCTTGTGTGATGAATGCTTAGTTCTGCTTTCTAGTCTGGGTCTCTGTACTTGGCTTTCAGGATACAAGTGTTTCATTTCGTCTGGGATCGAGTTGGTACAGCTGTGTTCGCAACAAACAGATCTTTTGATATTATTATTATGAATTTACTAGCTGTGCCCCGCGGTTTCACCCGCGGTTATTTCGGAGTTCCCGCGGGAATTCCGAGATAAAAAGTACCCTATGTTTTTCTCTGTACCCCTGACAACGTGCATGCCAAATTTCATTCAAATCCGTTCAGTCGTTTTTGCGTGATTGAGTAACAAACATCGAAACATCCACACTTTCACATTTATAATAATAGTAGGATTGTTATCCTCTGAATTGTCTTCCTCACACTTTGACTAGTGGTTACTTACAGTTTCACCTATGAATGTTTTTGGATCCCTTCAGGAACTATACTGGGATAATAATTATAATGCTGGGATATTATCACACGAAGTCATCTAGTGCCAATCTAAGCAGAAAATATTATATAATACTACGTGTATCTGCCAGAAAACTGATGTAATTTTCTTTTTTTTTTTGTAAATACATATTTATGATACTTTTAAATACTCGTATATACCTACGTACATACTAAACTCAAACACAAACACCGAAGTTTTGCGACACCTCGCGTAGTAGTAGTAAGTTCGTTAGTTCTAAACCAAATAGTTTAACCGTTTAACATTAAAATATACTAATGAATCTTTATTTTTTGTTACAGGTATGTATTTTACTTTATGGCATTGCTATCACATTTTATCATTGGTAAGTGAAATAATATATAAATATTAACAATTTAAAATAGAAATAAGCAGACATTCCGTATGATTTTATCACTCAGCTCCTTAAATGTCTGATTTTTTTTTTACTTTACGTCTTAGGTAGGTACTTTTCATTCCGATAGAAACAGTTCCAGAAATTCATGCGAAAGAAATCGCTCTTATACTTTGTTAAACGTAGGAATGTAGATAACTTTTTCAAGCTCGTTTCCAACATAAATACTTAGGTGAGTACTTCAAAACATACTTCAAGATTCCACATCGTTGATTATGAAAAGGGTCTGTTAAAATTCATAGAACGAAGTACAACTTAATATTTATGCGCGTTCAGTGTACAACATTCGTGTAAATTATATTGCTTAGTATCACGTACACGATACATTATCTGATCCATGTTGCTGAGGCATGCAAGACATGGGCTGCAGCGGTAGCGATAAACCGAAACGCTGGTTACCCCACAAATACTTGCTTAACAGTTAACACGCTGACCGGTAAAGTGGTCGGTGGGATGACCCAACGATAGTCGCAACGCATCTATGTACATGATGAAAACTTTTAGTTTTAATTTGGAGTACGTGGAAGTACAATACACTCGATCGCACTTCAAACAAATGAATAAAAACTGACAATGAGTATCGCTATCCTTTTATGTATGCACTATGCAAACCGACACTGAAAGTTTACACACCATCCCACCTTGAAACCATCTATCCAACACAGTTTTTAACTCCCAACGCAATTATTTTAATGTTGACTCGATTCTATTCGATGAATGAAAGCGAGCACACTACTCCCACAGGTCTCATCCATGTTGGTATTTTGTTACTTTAATGTTATCAGATGAACATAATATAATATTAACCTGAAACGGTTGGTTTTTTTTATTTATTTATTATTATTATTATTTTTTTTTTTTTAAGTTATTGTATTAAGTTTTTTTTTTATTTCTGGTGGCTATAATAACAAATAATAAAAATCGCTCATGTCTTATAATTTAAATTTGACAAAAGTTGATGTCGCGCTTGTAGTGGGCACACGCACCGAAAATTAAAATGAAACCCCGATTTTAAGGGTTGCGCATGAAAGTAGCGTTAAATTTTTATTGCCTAAAGTTTTTAACTACTTTATTCTAGTTGAAGAAATATTATTATATGGTTTCACTATTTTTTCCGTTGTGACGTCAAATTGAACATACAAATAATAAATTGCCTTTGGAGTTCCAAATGCAAATAAAAAGGTTCCTCATAAGCTAGTTTTTCCCCGTGGCTTCACATCACGTTGCAACGAGGTTCTCGCGGAAATTTAGAAATTAACTCGGGTCGAACAGCGTAGGATCATTCTACGCCAGTAAAAATACAATTTTTTGTGTTTTCCTCGGTTTTCTGAATCACGCGAGAACTTTAAATATTTGTATAGCTTACACTTTACGAAACTCCGTTAAGCACTAAAACCGCTTATGGTGGCCAATCACAATATCTCCTCTTTAATGACAGGGCTATAAATTAAACTTGCAAGTAGTGTAACCGGGGCCACCCCCCTTTTTAAAAGGTAGCGTAGACCGGACGTGGATCGTCAGTTACGTGAAATTTATAACCCGCTGCGGGGTTCGAATCAGGGGGTGTAAATTGGTTAATGCAAGGGGTTGAAAGTACAAACTTTATACCTACAACCTTAGCTGAAAAGGAGGTATCGAGACAAAAAGCTGTCGAAGAATCCATGAAGTGTTCTGAAAAATCAACGAGTTTTCGTTTTTCTTTTAAGTTTTTTTTGTAGGGTCATGGAATAAGCGCTCAGGCGTTTACTAGGTATTACACCTGGTCGTCTGACCATCCGACATAACCACTTATTTAATTATGACAAAAAACTCATACGCATAGGTAATGCAACTCTCACTTTTTTCCCACCGTGCCCTTATAATTTCCACCGCAAACAATTTAGCTCTACACAGTTAGGTAGGTATAACTGATACGTTCAAGTACTCGCGACTTGGCTCCCCCTCTTTTGATTTAAGTTATATGTAGATACCTACTTATACGTATAGGGTCTATGAATTTGTACACTACTTTGCTTTACTTCCGCAACTAAGTGATGTGAACAGTGGGCTATGCTGAGTAGTAGAATGATAGCTTATTAGTAGATACTAATCAACGTTGGTGTGAATATGCACTTGACTGGACACGCTGCCGCGATACCAATGCTGATTATTCCTATATCAATATACGCGACCACACTCAAGGCCGCACTCAGAGTCGACTTTAATGATTACTTAGTTAAGTATAGATTTTTAACACAAAACTGTCGCAATCAGAGACGTTCAGTAAATTAATTTTAGTTGGCATTTAACGAGATGTAACTTAATTATATAAATGCCAATCAACATTAATTTATTAAACTTATCTGATTGCGGCAGTTTTGTTTTAAAAATCTATACTTAACTAAGTAATCATTAAAGTCGACTCTGAGTGCGGCGGTCAGAGTCGTTTCAATGATTACTTAATTTCTCAGATGTATTAACACAGACACGTTTATTAAAATGTTAGTTGGCAATTTGACTTTGACGACCCGATTGGCGCAATGGTTACCATGCCTGCCCGCTAATCAAGAGGTTCCGGGTTCGATTCCCGGTGGGGGTGGACTTTGTGTGATGAACACAGGGTTCCATTTTCCAGTCTGGGTGTGTATATATATATATATCTATAGTATAATATATATGTAATAATATGTGTAGTATATACCACGTTTGCTTGGTATCCACGACACAAGCTTATAGCTTACTGTGGGATCAAGTAGATCTGTGTGTTGTGAAGTGGATTATTATTATTATTATTATTAATTGGCATTTAACGAATTAGGTTAAATTTAGTTAAATGCTTATTAACATTAATCTAATAGACGTCTCTGAGTGCGGCAGTTCTGTTTTTAATATCTTTACTTACAATTGTGTAAATAATCATTAAAACGACTCTGAGTGCGGCCTTTAGTCTGAGAGTTAGCTTTAGATTGAAAGTTATGGAAACTTATATTTAAATGCTTATTTTCGAATTAAGTTTTTTTTTTGAACAGGCTAGGCTCTTGACCACAGTTCGCTTGATGCTAAGTGAGTGTGGTCGACGACTGTAAACACACCTCGCCTGGAATTTACATGTCTTGACTGTATGAAACCAAATAATGCGTAGACATATAAATTCGTATTTTGCTTTGTAAAAAAATCAAGCCAACTGATGCACACAATAATAGCTTTTAATGTTTTCACAATAAACTTTAAAACGCGTTCACAGAAAATCCGGTTAGTCGGTTTACATATCTGATATGACTCCCCTCCCCACACCCCCCGGGGACATGCAAGGTGTCCTAATCTCATATTAACTAATAAGATAAACATCTCGCTGTACCGTCCCGAAGGCCCGACCGAACATCGTACGTTTGTTAGTATGTATTTATACAGGTACAGAAAACATAATAAAATTATAGAAAATAATATTAGAACGTACACGTTTTAAGTTTTTTTTTTTGCAAACCAATGGTTGCCAGTGATTGTGACCCAATTGGTGAAGTAGGTCACCATGCCTCCCCGCTAATCTAGAGGTTCCGGGTTCGATTCCCGATGGGGGTGCACTTTGTTTGATGAACACAGGGTTCCACTTTCCAGTGTGGGTGTGTTTATATATCTATAGTATAATATAAATGTAATTCTATGTAGTATATACCACGTTTGCTTTGTTTCCACGACACAAGCTAATAATAGCTTACTGTGGGATCAAGTAGATCTGTGTGTTGTAAAGAGGATTATTATTATTATTATATTATATTATATAATAAATCGTAAAACGTAATATCAAAAGTAGGTTAGTAGTAACTCTGTATTGGTTGAAAATTCATTATTCTATGACATAATACAAACAAGAGTTATGATACGTAAACTGTGCAATAAAGCTTTGTTTATATTATAAAAGCGAGTTTTTCTAGAACTAAATTTAAGCAATGTTAGCGTAATCATAATAACGATGTTTGCTGGCCCTCTCAAAACAAAGTTGCCCGCTTGCTGTGCTCGCTTGTAAATAGTAACAACTTACTTATTTCTAGCCATTTCACTAAAAAAACGCTCTACATGAGGTTTTTTTTTTCTTAACTATAAACGTTTTTATTCAAGAGCCGTTGGCTATGATGCGTGGATTTTGGGATTATTTTAAGAACTCTTTAATTTACCTGAAAAACAAAAATTCCATAGTTTTTTTCACCTCCGAAACATCTGTACCTTCATCCGTACAGTAACGGCCGCACTCAGAGTCGACTTTAATGATTACTTAGTTAAGTATAGATTTTTAAAACAAAACTGCCGCAATCAGACAAGTTTAATAAAATAATGTTAATTGGCATTGGCATTTAACTAATTAAGTTACATCTCATTAAATGCCAATTTACATTAATTTACTGAACGTCTCTGATTGCGGCAGTTTTGTTTTAAAAATCTATACTTAACTAAGTAATCATTAAAGTCGACTCTGAGTCCGGCGGTTAGAGTAGTATTTTTTTGATGCGAGTTCGAATAGACCGACAAACATAATTTTAAACACTTCAAATCTAACGTCTATATACATACTCGTACAAGAATAACCCCGCATGTAATAAAATAGTTTCGGATAAGAAAGCACGCGTCCGATAGAGGACGATAGTGTCGACTTCCGGCGGAAGTAGACGGCTGAGCCCCAGGCGGAAGGGCTTTGTCTGTCCCGGTGGATTTTGGAATAACGCAGACGCACGATTGAAAACGCGAAATTGTCTGAATTTATGCCATATTGTCATCATTAAAGTAACTTGAATGGAATGGGAACCTCTACGTTAATTTTGTGCTGACATATTTTGCAAGGCTCTCAGAATGCTTATCTAAGTAGATAGGTACTAAATTCCTCTCGGTATTGTGAAAATGTACTAAATTTTTGGTACATTTGGTTCTCTCCACCTCTGAGCTTGTTACTTTATTAAAGATTCTCTATAATCAACTCATACAATACCTAGGACTAAAAATTAGGCTATACAGCAAAGTAATTATATCTATATAATTACTTTGCTGTAAGTTTTCTATCCATTATCGGTTAGTAAAAACGACTTCTTACTGTGCAAATTTTACTTAATTTTCTTTTTTTGTTGCGAGAAAAATGTCCGCCCAAAAAAAAAACAATCTCGCAAACTTTTTTCAATTCTGCCGTTGTTCACTAAACAACGCCAAGTATTCGCAGGATATAAATTTCTAATTACAACTCCGTAGCATGTTTAATGAATCATTAAATGTTTGCAACGCGTCCACCAACTTCTAGGAATTCATTCGGCGACGGCAGCAGTTCGATACCCGGACTCGAAACGAGGAATTGTCTTTCAAATTTATATGCAAATTCTCCAGTCCACGAAGAGGGTAGGAACTGTTTATTATTTCCCGTTTTAGTCTCTTGTTGAATACTCATTTGAATTAGGAATTATTCGGGAAAATTTCAGATTCAATTCCCTATTCCTTCGTTCATTGGTAATGTATAGTTTAGTCAGCTGTCGAACTCTATCCTAACTGCTAATGGGGCCGTGTTAAAACAAGTCAAGTTGCAGCAGGGCAATTATGTAACTTTTGTTACTATCATATTTCAGTTTCAAATAGAAAAATTATGATTTTGTGATTAATTAATCATGTTTAGATAGCTTCAACTTTTGAAGTATGTTGATTTTGGTTAATTGCTAGATATTCTAGGTTTCAAAACGTGTATATTATTGTAATCGCAAAACCACCTTGTTTTTGATTGCAACCGAAAATTGATAGAAACAAAAGTTACATAATAGCCCTTCTGAACGTGAAAGTACAAACATTCAAACATAAGACAATTGCCATAGTTACGTCCATAACAAATCCCTCCTAGTGGGATAAGCCTGAGTTACAGTTTGAAATACATGTATATATATATATGTGTCTATGGTACTTAAATTATACACAGCTTAATATTACATTTTACTACTAAGTTATGTTTTCACTTATTGTTACGATGCTAGCCCGATTTTTGCTATGAATAAATTTTTTCATCACTTTAACCTCGAACTCCCGCTTTTATTTGAAACAATAGATCGTTGATCATCAACCGAGAAGAGATATGTAGACATGGTGGGGTTATTAAATTTATTTTGTATATTAATTCACCTCGCCAGTATGTCGCACCTTGACCGTACTAAATGCTCTCCTGAGGGCTCACTGTGAGTGTAATTTGTTTGCTGACGAATGGAAGGAATTTTTGACTGTATTTGAAGACGTGCGAGGATTTATAGTTAAGGTATAGGAATCTGTAGTAAATCATTGTAATTGGCATGCGCCATATGAGTATTTTAACTATTTTAGAGCTGATGAGCGATGGAGCAAGCAAGTTCTTGAGTGGCGACCACAAACCGGAAGACCCGGCGTGGGCAGGCCCGCTGCAAGGTGGACTGATGACTTGGTAAAGGTTGCCGGACGGCATTGGATGCGGGAAGCGCAGGATCGGTCGTTGTGGCGGTCCTTGGGGCAGGCATAGTCCACTGCTGGACATGCCAAAAGTCGTTCAGCAGTGGACTACTTTTGGCTGATATGATGATGATAATATTTTAACATTAAATCCTACTAATCCTACTAATATTATAAATGTGGAAGTATGGATGTTTGGATGTTTAGATGTTTGGATGTTTGTTACTCAATCACGCAAAAGCGACTGAACGGATTTGGATGAAATTTGGCATGCACGTTGTCAGGGGTACAGAGAAGGAAGGGTACTTTTTATCTCGGAATTTCCGCGGGAACTGCGAAATTACCGCGGGTGAAACCGCGGGGCACAGCTAGTAAATACATAAATTACGAGTACTTAACAAAACCTGCTGTAAACGCAAAACGAACGTGTCCACCGGATCATTACAACTTCCCTTTTTCTCTGGGCAAAAACGAGACATATTGACAGTGCCCGACCTGCCTTCACCTATGTTTGAACTCGTCTTCGCCCCCCCCCCCCCCCGCCCCCCGCCCCCCAGCCCCTCTGTCAATTCAATACGGAATCCAATTTCTTTTTACGTTACAAACTTGCCTCATTTTGTATCTTCGCGGCGAAAAATCGAAACTTACGCAATTCTATATAAGAGAAAAATCCTGTATTGACTCGAACTGCCTGCGAGATCCCTTCGGGCTATTATTGCTGCTGTCATTGGGTTTCTATATCGTGTAAAATTATTACTTTGTAAGACTACATAGTTCAGTATGTATAGGCCTATACGGCAATAACAATATTATTATTTCGCGCGTAAAGTTGTTTTAGGATGATCAAATATTGGTGGATCTTCAGCGATAGAATCTACAATATTATGTTCCTTCAAATTAAAATTTGCTTATGTATCAACTGTCTGTCTGTGTTGGTATGCGGCCCACGCAAAAACTCTGAAACGATGAAATTAAGAACTTTGTTTTTCAAACAATTTAATTGTTAAAACACTATTGAAAGTTTTAATTTATAATTATAATATAAATTTTAATGCGCTTTATCTAGGTATACTATATTTTCATTAAATTGAAAAACCAGAAAATACGCGTCTATTATTTAATTTTGTAACTGACGAACTAATTAGAATTTTGATTTTCAATAGTCGTCAATATCCCTATTCTATATGTTAGACTCTATACATAATATCTATAGGTACTCGTAGTCTATCAGTCTGTAGTTCTACCAGTATCTGTTTAGAGCCGAAAGCAACAACTTGTATATTATATTGTGTATATTACCTATTTATATGCCATAATTATTTTTACAACTTTCCCTTTTCAGCTTTGGAAACTTGCAGCTCTTTAGAAGTTGAATTTCCTAAAAATTAATTTTGAGGTTGAATTTTCCTTTATTAGTGCTTGCCTCTATTATAAAAGGAAGTCTAGTGCTAAATTTTAATTTTTACATCCATTGATTTCGGCTGTCCTTTGATGAATCAGCTGATCAAATTCAAATGAAAATATATCTACTTATGTATAAATAATTTAGTTTTAGATATCTGTACGAACTATCTGGATCAAAAGTACGTGAGTGCCTCTCACATATCACGGCTCCTTATCGCAATTTTAACGAAGGCATCGGGTGTGCTCGACAGACTGGAGGGGTCAATAGGGGACGCAACATCTCCAGGGAGGTAGGGTTGACAGGATCCTGCGTCCGACACGCGGGGCCGTCCCATTCGTCTAACAAGTCAAGTCACTCCTCGGAGAATCACAGTTTATTTTGGGTACCTATTCGATTTTAAAAAGTTAGCTACGTGTACCAAATCTTTATCGCACCAAATTAGGTAGAAACATCCGGTGAGATTAAATGATGTAAATTTAGTAAATATTTAACGACTTCCTTGTTCTTTATCTTTTTTAGGGCAGTTTAGTTTTATATTAAAAAATATATAGGTAAATGAGAAGTTCTTTTTTATCGCAGAATTTACGTAGAAACTCAATTTTCTTGGACACAAATAAGAATATTGGGTTATCTTCTTAAAAGTTCCTTTTATAATAAACCTTTTTATGTGTCCTTACTA
Organism: Zygaena filipendulae; assembly: GCA_907165275.2. NCBI lineage: Eukaryota > Metazoa > Arthropoda > Insecta > Lepidoptera > Zygaenidae > Zygaena > Zygaena filipendulae. The sequence goes on from OU015653.1 coordinate 11,603,133, forward strand.
ACAAAGCCCAATAAAAAATATTTATAAGATAACAATCGTCAAATAATAAAAAAGATTTATTCTATTCATCGCACTTACAGCAAAAGTTTTAACGCTAAAAAGGCTGCGAACTTTAACAAAAACAATACAAAACTTGGCCTCTGAATAAAAATAACAAAATCAGCAAACCTAATTCAGCTTTCAGAAGTAAACCGAAGTACAGTAAACAAAAAAAACCCTTTTTGACATATTTTATTTTATATTTGTATTTAAATAAATAAAAAAAAAACGAAAATAAGTGGAACTATTATATTATTCTTTTTTTTGTCTGTATTTTTGATTGCGCTCATGCGTAAATATTTCAGGACAGATTTGAATAAATCTTCGCATGTATTCAATTTATGTCCTGACTTAGGTACCTTACATTTCGCTACAACCAAGTAGGTATTCCTAAGGGAACTCTACAACACAACACACGCAAAAGACACCACGGACATGTTTGTTAAAAATGAAAAGCGATATTGTTTCTTACATGATAATATTGTATGATTTCAAGTGTGTTATAGTTATATGTGTAGGTATATGATGTTTAATGACCCAAGTTCTCTAAGGCGTCTGTGGCTCATAATATATGGTACCTATGGCTATTTCTCGACGGGGCTGCGATGCTATTGTAATATTACCACAATCATTAAATAAACATAATAAAGATAAATTGAAACAGCAAAATATTTGCCAAGCATAATTAATATTTAAATAAATTAACAAAAATAAACCACTTTACATTGTTTAATTAAACTTTTGAGAAAACAAATCGTAAACTGAAAATTTTGTCGTGATAATGCAGTACTGGAATAAAATTAAAGAAAAAAGCGACGAAAGAAAAAGTTCGCAAGTAACAATGGGCGTTCCGAGACAAAACACATTGCTAGAATTAAAGGAGTCAGGGAAACTTTGTTGTACCTCAAAAGTAGAGATGAAACGGCCAGGTTAGAGGCAGGGGAAATCTTTTAAAATGCTTTTGAAGTTTATTGGCTGCGATGTCCGATTGTTTAACCCTCTAGATAGATAGATAGATAATTTATTTCTTTTTAAAAATTACATTTAAATTTGATGTCAAAATTAAATAAATTCACTAAAGAGATTGTCAATAAAATAAAAATTTTAAAATTTTTTAAATAATAATACTTGATAACATTTTTGTAACGAAAAATGTAAGCTTATTAAATGTAAGCTATAATTAAATAAATGTCACCTTAATAATAAATAATAATAAATATGTCTATAAACTTGACATGTGTGTCTGTGTTTCTAAATGATAATGTAGTCGTATTATGACATCGTAGCTATCAAACGACTAAACCGATTTTGATTTAGCTTTTTTTTTCTAAAAGTGGCTTGTTCGAGAGTGTTCTTAACTGTAATTCAAGAAAGTTAGTGGACGGATGAGAACAGCTTCCACAGGTCTCAAAAGTGGAAATTTGATATCTATTTAGTTGTTTTAATGATATTAGAAAACATAGTGTTTTATGATTTATTTAAATTAATTAACGCAATAAAATCATCTCCTCATCTAGGTATTTTTGCTTCTCGCCAGTATTTTTTTGCAATCATCAAATGTATCACAAAAACATTGTTAACTACATATACCTATAATGGTGAAATAGTACATTGACTCAAACGAATCAACGCGCACGAGTTATGCGAAACCCACCCATGGAAGGAATCTCTTTGTGTTGCCATTCTATTAGTTTTTCCCATTTCGACTTTTTCTCCTTTTTGTTCGCGCAAACGAAAATTTGAACTATACCTATGCAGGTGAAGATTACGGGGCGGGATCCAAACAAAATGGCGTCTTTAAACACAGTGGACTGTTGTGTGTATCAAATAATGTGACATTCTTGAGGGCGATGGTTTTCATTTGTTTTGTTTCATCTGAACTCACAGGATGTATCCACGTTTGTTTGCGTTCACCAAACTTTTCGGAAAGCTGAACGGTTGAGGTAAAAAGAATTTCCTATTAAAAAGGACATTGGATTAGATTGCTTTTCTGCAAACAATTTCTTTAGCTTTAGCTCTTTGTTGATTTTACTGAGCGTATGAGGGATTCTTGCGCAACAACTTTTCGAGTAATTGCGTCAGATAAGCCCCTCTTATATGGTGAACGTGTGCTATTTCTAATTTAGTTTCTACAAATTCGTCAAGAACAAGTAGGTTGTAGTAGTTGATTTTAAATAAAATTTAAAACATGTGCTAAATGAGTGTATATACATAAAACTGTGTGTCCCTATGTATGCTTAGATCTTTAAAACTACGCAACGGATTTTCATGCGGTTTTCACCAATAGATAGGGTGATTCATGAGGAAGGTTTATATCTATATTTTATCCTGGAATTCTTGCGGGAACTTTGAAATTACCGCGAGGGACAGCTAGTTTATAAATAATATAAACTTTACGAACCATCGCAAATGAAGAGATACAGAAAAACTCGCAGTGGTATAACAAGCTTGGCCACACGTCTACTATTTAACCAAAACGTACTAAAATATGTTATGTTACGTTAAGCTTCGATATTCTGACATAACATGAAACTCTCGACGTATATCTGAAGTTTTTTTTTTTTTTCATTTCGAAACTCTCTTGAAATTCGAATTCAAAAATCGTTTGATTAGCGAATGGTTGGTTCGATCGCGCAATCAGGGCAAACAGTTTTGCCTGTGTGTTTAGTATGTAGGAACTATTTTTTTTTCTAAAATAAAAGTAGCCTAAATTACTCTTTTTAAGATCAGCTATTTACCAGTAAAAATCCCGTTAAAATCGGTCCAGCCGTTTCAGAGATTAGCCGGAACAAACAGACAGACAAAAATTAAGGAAATTGATTTTCTATAGGTACTTTCATATGCATTTATTGAAAAGCTGTTAATTTGGAATTGCAAACAAACACTTCAATTTTATTTTTGAAAGAAAGAAAGAAAATATCTACATTTATTTCAGCATAGCACAGAAGAAAAAGAAACAAATATAAACAGTGCCTAATCTAAATTTGTAGACATAGGTATCGAGCTGTGTGTAAATGTTAAAGCATTATTATTAAAGAATTATCGCCGATTAATATATTCGTTATTGGAGTTTGAAAAAACTTTGAAATACTTACATAAATTCACGAGTTTGCTCTAAAAGCATTCGCTCATTTGTATCGCTTATCTGAAATGTTCTTGAGTGCTTACGTTTTCTTTAGTATGGTTTTTCAACCTTTCCTCGTTTTTATTTTCATTAGGTAATAAATTGATATCGGTCTATACATTTGTAGAATTCGTAAAGACGTCGACTTTGTACAGTTAAATCAATAGTAGTTAAATGAACCAAGCTTTTTACAAGTATTCTTCCGAATCAATATTTGGTATTGCATGTGTTGGTGAATTATAAGCAAACTAGCTGTGCCCCGCGGTCTCACCCGCGTGACTTTCGAAATTCCCACAGGAACTCCCAATGGGCATGTGGACTAATTTTTATTTTTTAGTCCGTCTTGTAGATTATTAAAAAATATTGGACACGTATTTTTTCTTTTTTTACGTAATCAAAAAATAACGGCGATTTATTGAGTTGTAATTTCGCGTGACGTCACTATTCTGACAGTTTGTATGGCGGTTTTGCGGTTAGTGACGTCACGACCTCCTCATCCTAAACTTTAATGCGCTTTATCTCTGTATATTTTAATTTATTTAAAAAAGCAAAAAATACGTGTCTATTGTTTTTTTATTTTCTAACTGACGGACTAATTAGAATATTTTTTTCAAAAGTAGTCCACATCCCTATTGTCTTTATTACAAACCTTCCCCAACCAACCCTTCTTTAACCCAACAAAAAAGAATTATTCACATCGGTCGAGCTATTATCGAGCTTTAGTGAAACAAACGAACAGCAATTCATTTTTATATAAGCAAATGAAGTAGGTGATTATCTAACCATTAAGAACTGGGTGTAATATCATTGATGTCAACCAATTATAATCCTCATGAAGTGTATACGACTTGCCTTTTTCAAAATCGTTGCGTTTGAATTAAGTATCTATTTTATACAAAAAAAGTTCGAATTGGTTTCTTACTCAAAAGGAATTCAGATATGTTAATTTATGTATACTTGTATCTATACCATACGATTCAGAATAAATGTAAGGTAATGCAAAGAAAGAAAAGTAAATTGGCACATTCGTACATAATCTTTTCATTAAAAGATTAATAGTGTCGCTTCGTAGAGCTGTAAAGCTAATTTACTGGTGTGCTGTATTATACTGTAATGGGCGCTTTTTGAAAGTGAATCATTTCGTCTCTGTCAATTTCGAAACATGTTTTCTTTTAAAAAAGTACGCTCGCATTTGTTAAAACTCACAATCCTCATTTGAAAGTAATTGACTGCCTCTATAGCGAATAGTTATACTTATCTATATTGATTTTTTCAGTGGATTTTTGCAACAAAAGTTTTGTTATCGCTGAAATCTAAAAACACTTTTATATTTATGAACTAACTGCATTTTGCGGTTTCACCTTTATGTTACCTTTTTCACCTTCAAGGGTTGAATCACCAAAAATCCTGATATAGGTGTTTCTTTTTTAAATAATCTCTTGGAACTTGTCTTGTACTTATTTACATTAGTATTATAATATTAGTATTATATTGATACTTTTAAAGTCAGTAAATAAAAAAATAGTGATAGCCTACATTGAAAAGTAAACCTTGAGTCAAATTTTATATGGGGTACTATAGCTTCAGTAGTTTCGGTTAGGCGTTGATAAGTCAAATACGAAGCTTCTATATATGACAGAATAAAAGAACTTTTCACAAGCACAAGTTGAAAACTAATTCGTAATAATTTCCTTGTGAAATTCATTATTTTAAAACGTTAACTACTCAATCGTTCAAAGCTTGTAATATCCAAAATGTATGTTTAATCTCGCATAATAATCTAAGTTTTGTGTACAGGTCTGTCGTGGTTTGTAATTTATGTTGCACGAAAAACCGAGCGCGCTCTAATCCTGATGACTTTAATTGGTATACTCCCAGTTTTGCTGGACGAGAGCTTCCCAGTCGAGCAGACTAAAGTTTTATTAACGACCAGGTGCAAAGAACTTGCTATATTGTTACTGGTTGTATAGCTAGGGGTTAAATTACACTAGAGCATGTTGTTTGAAAAATTATGTGTCTAAATACATGACACAGTCTCTGAATTTCACATTAAATTTTATTTCAATCAAAAAATTTTTTTACAATGTAGACGATACTTCAATTGATGAGGTGATGATGTGTTATTTTTAAAAAAACGGAGAAAATGCAACCAATAGGGATGCTTATCTTTATTATTAATAATCAAAAAATGGATAGATACAAAGGTAAATGTGTTTTGCTTGTATTCGTTTATAAGAATAGATGTCGTCACCTGTACAAATAAAACCGACCATTTCAAACTACACGCCCAAGCTATATATATATAGGTATAAACAGAATCATCCACTTTCACTGTCGAATCATTAGATACACCAATAACAAAAGCGGGGCAACAAAAGCTAAGTGCAAAAGCTTAAGCAATAAGCAAGCGTTATTAGTCAATGCCAAACCAGTGTCGTGAATAAAGACCACTATCCACCGTCCCTTATGGTCTCTCAACACGAGACATGCAAATCGCACCGCAGCTATTCCTTAGGACCTCAAGGGTCGCCCAATAAACATGGCGAGTAAATTAACCGTCAATAAATTAGTCAAGTTGACCCCTCGGAGAGTGGGTACCTATTCGCTACCAGGTGCTCAGACCTTCACATAAATTGTTATCTATTTAACCGATTGAAGAAATTACCGTGTTTTGTGTTTAATAGTAATTCAGTTTTTACTTTTACCATGATACCTTTTAAAAGTACATACATAGTATGAAACAAAATCGCTTCCCGCTATCAGTCTGTCCCTATATACCTATGCTTAGACCTTTAAAACTACGCAACGGATTTTCATGTCGTTTTCAGCAATAGATAAAGTGATTCATGAGAAAGGTGCATATTATTTATATTTTATCCTGGAATTCCCGCGGGAACTCCGAAATTACCTCGAGTGAAACCGCGGGCGACAGCTAGTGAAAAATAAATTAGAACTTTGGATTTACTAAAAATAAAATTATGACGCTATCGTAATTTTAATTTACCATTTTTTAGGCATGATAGGGAAAAAAATTGTAACTTAATATTTACTCATTTAAAATTTTCTATTTAGTTTAATAGTTTAGTTTTTATCTAGCAGATGGCGTTTCAACACAAAAAAGCTTTACTTCCTGCACGAGTAGGTACATGATGTAGGCTAAATGTATAAATCGCATTTTACAAACGGTCGGAATCTTGTATAATGCCAAAAACAAAATGGCATTGTTGTATCTGCAAGCACCGCGGCTTGCTAGCTAAATAGGGATTCATTTTTAAATATATAGATTTTCATTTTCGGTCATCACGCGCATCCAAATTTCGAGTGTTTATTCTATATATAATTACAAAACAAATACCTATCTGTATGGCCCGAAAGAATCTCCAAGAACAATTGAAAGACGTTTAAAAAAGTGTCGAATCACGCCCTTTACAATTTTGTGAAATTGTTGAGTCAATAGCATAGATGTCCGAGAGGCATGCTTCCGCTCACATAATTCGTCGTCTATTCTAACATTGGTCTACATTTCAAATTTGAATGGCTATAATAAATATTGTGCAAATAACTACCATAGATTTTAACCGTATTCCATTCTAGTTTCATGTTTGCTACGTCACCGTATCTCTTCACCTCCAATTAAGTAAATGTTTTCCACTATTAAACTTGCCCCGTTATCGCAAAGGGAGCTGGTGAGTGAGTACTTATAATGTGTATCACACGGAGTGCGGACTCTGTGTTGGGGACATAACTTGGCCAATATATGACGACATTCCCTCCGAGCCCTCCCTACAGTATAAGTTAAGGCTACCTCAAGTTCTACCTCCCCTACAACTTTGCAACATGAAGCGGTATTTTGTAATAGGCAGGTACGGGATCGATTTTCATTCTCGCTTCAACTGAAACGAGATTTAACCGATTTTCGCTTTCATTTGTTTGACAAAACAAAGTTAACGTGCAGTGTGTATTCTAGTGTGATTTTCATTTCGTGCACAGACAGACAGCGTGGTAAAATATCAAACATGTTGAGTTGACATGTGACCGGGCAATGCTAACCGTAATATGACTTATCATGACAATATTAACGCACACAAATATGGATTTGTTGGTAACAGTGGAAATAATGGTGAATCGCCAAAATCTACGATAACCTTCCAACCGCCGCGCCGCGCGGAGATCTTCTGTACCCCGAAGCGCGCTAAAGGACAAGAGGGTGTTACATAGCGCGGGACATCTTGCGGCTCACGCCCTCTTGATTTATCTGACCGCGGCAGGCCGCAAACTAGACGCCTCCGTATTTATTACCACAATAACCCCATCAATTCTGCCTCGGAACGACTTTGCACAACGAATGCGACAGCGCCCATGCACGGTGGGGTCGTTAAGACGGGCTTCATAATTACAAATCACCAAGCAAATTACACTCGTAAAAGGATTTTATGCTGACCTGTGCAAATAAACATTGATATTTTCGTATGATGTCTACAATTAATTTAATTAGTTGTCTTATTATCCGTTTACAAACTAGGTATTTGAATACCAATATCGCTTTGACATAAAAATAATCATGCGTAGCACCATTATATCACCACGTTACTTTGTTATAGGAAACTAGCTGTTCCCCGCGGTTTCACCCGCGTTAATTTCGGCGATCCTATAGCTATATTATTGTAAAGTTTCACTAAAATCCATTCAGTAGTTTTTGCGCGAAAGAGTAACAAAGATCCATACATACAAACTTTCGCGTTTATAATAATATCAGTAAGGATTTGTACAAAATTGTTTGGACAAAAAATATAAACATTAACATCACCACAAAACACTAAATTTCCTGACCGCTAAGCATAGATTATTTTATTAGAGCAGCTATAGTAGTTTACTGGGGAAGTGAGGAAATTAGCTTTAGATCACGGATGTGACTGCGGCCGAATTCAATTTGATTCATTGCCGTAATGCGGGGCGGTCACGCGATCTACTGACCGACAAAAATTCGGCACGCCCGAAGCCCGCAATCCGAGGTCGCGTCGCGGCGTCTCGGCGGACAGCGGCACGCGTAGGGTTGACCGGAGGTTTTTTAATCACTGTCCGTGGTAGGTACATATCATTTTTTGAGTAGGTAGGTATGTACATACTATACCTAAAGTAATAGTAAAACTGTGACATTTTGCCTTAAATTATAATGCGATGGAGAGAAGACACCTAAGTATACATACGTAAATTTTTAAAAGCTTTTATTTGTCTTGCAATGTATATAACTACTAGCTGTGCCCCGCGGTTTCACCCACAGTAAAATCGGAGTTCCCGCGGGAATTCCGGGATAAAAAGTAACCTATGTGTTAATCTGATGTTTAAACTATATTATTGTAAAGTTTCATTTAAATCCAATCAGTAGATTTTGCATGAAAGAGTAACAAACATCCATCCATCCATCACCCAATCCATCCATCCATACATACAAACTTTCGCATTTATAATATTAGTAACTACATAATTATGTTTGTTCGAGTGGATTCTTGCGAGCCAATTTTAAAGAGATTATTCAACCAATTTAGCTGAAATTTTGTATAAACGTTTAGTTTGGATAACAATGCATGGTTTATTCTTTTTAGCGCAATTAGATAAAGCTTTTTTTTATAAAAGTTTTTTTTTCGTTTTTTGTATCAAAACTTTTATTCATAAATTGTTTTTTGTTTCACGAAGCCTCGAGAGTGAATTAGTAATTAAATTATTAATTATCATAATTGAAATTGAAAAATTACTAATTAATAGTACTTACCTACAGCATAATTATTTATTATTATTTGTTAATGTTTCTCGTTATGTTTACTTTTATATGGTCTAGTGTTTTATTTTTGACTTTTTTGTTTCAGGTATGTTGAATTGCGAAGCTTTGAGGAAACCTTCAGAAAGGTAACATTGCGTATGAAAGCTAAAAAATTCTGGACAATCCTTTCCTTACTAGGTAGGTATTATAAATGAGAATATGAATTCATTTGTTTGTTTGCTACGGTTTCATTCCTTAACTACTGAAAAAAAAAAAAATAAGAAAATTTGTAAACACTTTTTTTTTATTTGGTGTACATTAAAGCGTTATCTATCTATCTATCTACTCAACCGATAATCATGAAATTTTGCATACACGTTGTCAGGGGTACAAAAAAGCACATAAGGTACTTTTATCCAGGAATTCCCGGGGTACTCCTAAATTAACTAACGCGAGTGGTGACCGCAGGGAACAGTTAGTTAAAAATACATTTTTTTTTTGCTCCCCTTGGATGGTTACTGAAACTGTATGTGCAAATGATGGTTCAATAAAAAGAAAAAATAATTTATAAGCCGGCATCGTATTTCTTTGTTTTAGGTTAATACGGTTTTATTTGGGTCAGTGCTACAACGATAAAAACCTTCGTTCAATATTCCCTGGGAACTACTAAAAACTTATGTAGCGTAGATATTATTATACGTAATATTATGGAAGGATCTTTATTGTTTTAGATCATTACATTAAATAGGGTAGTTTCCAGGGTATGAAAATCAAAATTCTATTTGGTCCGACAGTTGGATAATAAAAAAATAGACACGTATTTTTGCTTTTTCAAATTATTGAAAAAACACTAAGATAAAACGCATTAAAGTTTAGGAGTGGGGGCTCTTGACGTCTTAACGTGCTACAGACTGTAGCATGGCGTGACGTCACGCGACATTTCGACTTAATGTATCTCCATTATTTTTTTACGTAAAAAAATAAAAAAATACGTGTCCAATATTTTTTATTACCTAATCTATACAAGACGAACAAAAAACTACAATTTGGTTGACAAGCCCATTACCAACTGTAATATTTTGGTAAAATAATTTTTAAAATGAGTTCGTTAGATCCACAGATTACCCCCTACAACCTCACAAACTTTACCTCTTTATAACATTAGTATAGACTAGCTTTGCTCGCATCTTTATCGTCTGCGTGCTCTTAGGTTTTAACATACATATGTACATACATTGACTCCAATGCTTTATATTATATCTACAGAATTTCTGAGTTTTAAATGAGTGTTGTATAACATTTCTACTTTGAGTTAACTATAATCATTTCAGACAGTCTTTCTAACTAAACATACCTACAGACGAACAGTGTTTAGATCACGTTAGATCTCGTTAACGTATCGAATTTATTAACGGGACAAAAACTTACCTATTAGATTCCTCCAGTAGGGTCTTCAACATCCCCCTTGCAGAGTACTTTTAGACAGCAAAATTCAGACTTTTAACTCTCCTATATCTTTTTGAATTAGGATGTTCGATAATATTAACAGGCATTTTTATTTTTATTTGATTCTACATAACTTATTATAAAATTTTACTATTCGTAATTTTAACCCCAATAGCGGGTGCCTTGGTCAAACTTAAACCTTATGGTACTCAATTTATTTAAGAGATAAACAAAAACAGCCCTTCCGTGCAAAGCCAACCCTTGCAGTACTTTCCAAACCACAAACAAGGTCTTTCATTAAGCAGACACCAAGTCAACGAAACAAGTGGCGCCAAAAAAGGAAGACTCGAGTTTCAACTCATTTCGACGCTTTCATCTTTACCCAACCTTTGTCGGGTGACGGGAATAAATATAGACTTTATTGCTGTCGTATTAAAGTATAATAAGTTTTATATTTAAAGTACTATTTATGTGTCAGCTCTTTCAAATAGTGTATGAACTTTATACTTCCATGGTATCGTAATAATATTTAGGAAACAAATATCATAATCGCTCACATATTTTTTAATTAATAATTACTTAATACTAACTAGTAGGTATTTACACTTCTAGTTTCTGATAAGATACAGACAAAAATTTGTTGTTATATCTGGTTAACTTATTGATTTAACAGACAAAAAAAACATCAAAACTAATAAGTCTAAATCATAAACAGACACGTGATTTTAAATAAAAATTTAAACACTAGTCGGCCCCCCGCGGTTTTACTTGCGTTAATTTTGGAGTTATCTGATGTGCCCATTAGATGCACTGTGGTCTAGATAGGTTACGAACACCTTTTTCACCGAATTAGTGTATTTTCACTTTTTCACACTTTGTTATATAATAGTAAGGATATAGACTAGTTGCGCCCCGCGGTTTCACCCGCGTTAATTTCAGAGTTCCCGCTGGAATTCCGGGATAAAGAGTACCCTATGTGTTAATCTGATGTATAAGCTATATTATTGTAAAGTTTCATTTAAATCCATCTAGTAGTTTTTGCGTGAAAGAGTAACAAACATCCATCCTTAGAAACTTTCGCGTTTATAATATTAGTAGAATAGATAGATATCCAAAAGAGAAACAATGATTATATGATGTCCTGTTTCCGTGCAGAGTAATTTGTTTGGTAACATTTTTGTGTTGCTCTCGTGTGTAATTATCACAGTCATTTTGAGACGACACTGCGCTCTCTGTGCTCCAGTTGAAAACGGTCAGTGCTGACAGGATATTACGAAGCCACAACGTCAAGCGCATCCTTGTTCGCTGACCTATGGCTCGCTCGGGCTAAATGAGAAATTGTAAAATAACAACGCTCGAAGCTCAACGCAAAAAGCAACTGAAAGTCTTTTAGTGCAACTGTACGAATCATATTGTACTTTTTCCTTTTACGAACAAAAAAAAAATTTTGCAAGTGCAAGTATATGTCATCAAAGATCACTGTTGCTTGTCTTTTGCACGTCTTTTTCTTTTACAAGTTTCGTCATTATGAGTAGACTAGTTGTTCCCCACGGTTTCATTCACGTTAATTTCGAACTTAGAGGCCCCTTTGTCCTTCTCTGTATCTCTGGCAACGTATATATAAAATTTCATGATGATATGTTGAGTCGTTAAGGCGTATAAAAACGTCAGAAACAATAGGAAGAATTTTCTAATGAATATTTCTATACTATAACTCTTTGCACTAATACTACATAGGTAGATCCCAATAAATAAATAACTTATTAACCTTATTAACTGTTATTTTACTTAACATGTTTTTTGTCTATTTTTCTCCAAAAATTTAAAACGCATATACGGGTAAAAGTGTGTAACGAACACTGAACTAAATCCGATACTACGTCTCAACTACTACCTCACTATTAGTAATACCGTACAAATAAGTTTTAAACTTGCTCCCAACTATAAATTTTCATTCGCTACTCCAAGGGAAACATAGTGGGGAAACTTGGAGCTCAGCCCGGTATATTTTTCAGAATATGTAAAACAGTTTTTAGTGCAAAACTAACCACTCGCCCCGCGGTGTTACTCTGTGGTTTTTTTATCGACTAACTCTCCGGATCCCAACTTTTTATATATTACGCCGTTAGAGTGGATTTTGTGTTTACAGCATGGATTTTTGGCATAATATTCTTCGTTCCGATTGACTTATAAAGCAGAAATTTGGCTGTTATAGGTAGTTTATTGAGAGTAGACGTTAGCTAACAAAGCATTCTCACTCTGGAGTTCCCGAAAGAATCCCAAAATTCACGCGGGTACGAGTAACAACTAGTAGGATGTTCATTTTATTTGTTTGTTAATTTATTTATTTATTGCAAACCAATATTACGTTACATTTGCTATAGAACAATTACAATATTACAACTACTTATATAAACAAAACAGTGCGTATGACATAGAAAATATGATAAGTACCAACCAGAAGGAATTCCGAAATTCACGTCATTATTCCGCGGGATACTTACTGCAAATAAAATTATAATAAACATACATATACATAACATTATGATAGTACAGTGAAACATAGACCAACACATTGATCTCAGTTATCCTCTGCAGTACTTATTAAAGCCATTAAAGACAATTTATATACACATGTTGCTTGTAATTAGTATTTACTTTAAGGCGTATCCTCACCGCTCCGCGATTAATCTCTTACATCCGACAGAATCGTAAAGGCAAGTGCACATTTAGCACGGTCCGGGGCGACTGAAGAGATATACGGAACTTGAAAAGCGGCGGATTTACACGTCTCGTCTTCTGTTTTGTTGTTATCACTAGCTGTTGCCCGCAGTTTTACTCGCATTAATTTGGCAGTTCTCGCGAGAATTGCCTATAGGATAAAAGTACCCTATGTATTTTTCTGTACCCATGACAGCATATAATATATAATAGTAATGGAAAATTTCGTAATGATCGGTTGAGTAGTAAGCATGAAAGCGTAAATAACAAACAAACTCACATTCGAATATATTAGGATATCCCCTAACGCCATAATAGGTACATGTCCTATTTGTTAATATCGGGCCAACTACATTGATTATAAAAGTGCTATGGAAAATATTTTGAAATTGGCAAAATCAAATTAGTACCTATTCAAACGATAACTTGGCTATTCCTGTTTTTAATGCTCTAAAATTTAAAATACTTACGAATAAATAGCTAAGAAAAGCTTCTGGAAGTTAATTCAGCACCGGAAATCTTGATTTTAGAATAATAAATTACTTACTAAAATATGTACATGCAATTTGAATTTAGGTAATATGGGAGGTACAAATGAACATAAAACTAAGATATCTCCAAAGCGTTGACACTCAAATGTTTGACGTTGGTACATGGAACATTTAATCGATTTATCAAAGCAACACTAAACCCATGCGCCGACTTTGTCTGTATGCCTTCGTACCCCGTTGTTTGCCCATGTTATCCCCCATACCCCTGATTAGCAAACGAACAGAGCCGCGGCAAACATCTCGCTCCCCCAAGTAATCTATACAATACTTTTCGTGTGAGCTAAAGATTAATGTCTCACCGTTTTGCCCCAGTTTACTCCTATATACTTTTCATTTCATAGGCTGACAGCGTTTTTGAGCCCGTGATGTACTGGTACTGTTTTCCGACGATATAAATTGTACAAAAACAAAAAATATGATAAAAAACCAATCGCCTTTTTCTTGAACCTATCTTGAAATCAGTCAATGTGACTGTCTATATCTTATAGAGATCTGTGGATAGCTTACTGACTTGCAGAGCCACTCTCCAGTGAGAATAGTTCTAATAAAAAAAATAAAGAATGGGTAGGTACTAAACGTATATATTTTTAAATAATTTTTTTTTAAAGTCACATCTAATCCATATAAGTACCTGCATTATCTAGTCACTGCTTAGTCACTGTACATAGAAAGTACATAGAAAGAGCGCTCGAAAATTGGCACTAGAGCTATTATGTAACTTTTGTTTCTAATATTTTTCGGTTGCAATCAAAAATATGGCGGTTTTACGATTACAATGTGCACGTTTTGTCACCTAACAATATCTAGCAATCAACCAAAATAAACATGGTTCAAAAGTTGAAGCTGCCTAAACATGATTAATCAATCACATAATCGCTATTTTTCGGATTGAAACTGAAATATGATAGCAACAAAAGTTACATAATTGCCCCGCATTTATATTTTCTGTAGAAAAAGAAAGCAATTTTGAAGGCAATTTCTTGTCTTTAAAATGTATATAACGCCACACAACCATGGCTTGCGTCAGAATAAGTACCCAAGAGACGCTTGTGAAATTAATTGTTGCGCTTATGTCGCGTACACACCCTCCGATTTGCTTTGAAAAATCATCTCCCATTGTATTTACCTACATTTGCTTGCAGATTTATGGCTGTGTTACTGTTTTAGATTAGCTGAAGCGAGTGAGTAGTTCAATCATTCGGTACACCTAACCCTTAATTTTATCAACCTTCGGTGAGCTTAAAATACTAATTACATACATCAATTATTTATCCTTAAAAGTTTATCTTTGGTAGGTACAATATTAAGATCCAATTTGTAACGTTTCCAACGGCATTCGGTAACAAGGTAGGTGCTTATCCGAAAACTCGTTTAGACAAGCGTATAGCAGAAAGATGTTACATTATAACGTGTAATCATACATAACATAATCGTAGAGCGGGTCGGGCTCCTTTCAAAGTTCGCGAAGGTCCGCAATAAAGAAGATTAAAACTATAGAGGGCGCCATTATCATCGGGCCAGCGGACGCTTGAATTCGAAAGTACAGTATATCAAGGCAATTACCATCGCCCCTGCGGAAGCCTTCACCGGCACACATGACCTGAAAGTTCAGCACTTCATTACAGAACCATCGGTAACCCAATTTCGACGAGAGCAAAAGTAATACCCCATAATTTTTCTACCCCGCGGGGGGGGACACCGTCAAAATCCCATGCATAATATTTCGAATCTAGATTTATTTAAGTGGGCGAACCTTTGATTGCAACGCGCGGGAAGCTCGTTAAATTCGCCCAAATCTCGTTTTGTCACTGTCCAATTGTTTTGATCGCGTATTTCTCTATGGATTGGGTTGAAAATTGAGCGGCAGAGATGTTAATGTCGGTCACAGATTTCACTGTGCGCTAACCCCTTCGGTCTAATAAGAGGATGAAAGGTTTCGAATGATTGTTGTTACTTCTTTTTTTTCCATGGCAAACCGTTCGGCTGCCGTTTGATATGATAATTAAGTTAATGGGATGAGAGGCGAGTTTAAAAGCGTTTGATCGTGTGTGTGCATTCTAATGAAATTATTATGGATAAGAATAATAAATATATAGGTATATGAAGCAATAACAGTTCGGTTACATAATTTTTGGTCAAATAGCAACTTCATCAGGTACTAATATTTGTATAGTGATATCCCCTTTTATTAACACGCTTTTATTGACTTATTTTAAAGCGATTCATCTATTAAAAGTTTATGAAACTTTGTCTCAATAATAATTTCAATCGGTTTCAGTTATAGAATTACACATAATTATTATTATCACGTCGTCATCGACAATCAAAGAGACGTCCTTTCCCGAAATTATCTATGTACAAAACAAATAAAATAATTCGGTACCAACTCGGGCGAAACTTTCATCAGTAAAACTCATCGGACAAATTAGAAGCCGGCGCGGCGTACCGAAAAAATAAACACAGCCGTTCCGTTTTAATTGTAAATTGAATTAAATTCGACTGAAATCAACTTTGGGTGGGTATAGCTAGGTACGTACCTACGAATTTGGCGGCCGCTAATGACGCGGAGGGAGACCGGGCAAAAGAAGCCCTCAAAAGTCGGACAGGTTTTTTGATTAACCAAAATAATTTACGTTATGGGTGTAATTAATGACGGCGTGTAGCGTGGTGTAATCTCTTTTTTTTTTCTTTTTTTTTTTTGAAGGAGAGTGATTTGGCGTTTTACAGCGTTACCGTGACTGACAAGGGAAAATTCATTACCTAATCCCGCGATCAAACTATGAGGCGTTACAGCTTTTTCTTATTTTTTACACGCTTGTTATCTTATGTTAGACAGTAATTGTTGACAAAAAAAATATACAACTTTTCTTTTATTAATTTCGATAGTTCTATTTCTATAATCATACCTGCTTTGCCCCGCAGTTTCACCCGTATTAGTTTTGGGCTAATTAGCAGTGAAATTCCCGTCAAAAGCGGTCCAACCGTTTCGGATATTAGCCGGAACAGACAGACAGACAGAATTTTTTTTAACTAGTTGATTTTTTTATTTAAGTACCGTATATGTATACTTTCATATGCATTCAGTGAAAGCTGTTAATTTAGAATTACAAACAGATACTTCAGTTTTTTTTATATGTACCTTAAATTTTGCCTTTCCACTATCAAAAGTGCCCTAACAGGAAACTAAATCATCTACTGCCCACAAACACTCATATAATAAATATATCTTGTCGCCGATACCTGCCTTAATGGCTACAGTTAACTCGGGGTACTATATTAAAATCATCCAACGGAATGGAAGAAATTTCGCCTCGCGTCTTAATAAGAAAGCCCAAATATTCTAGATATCAGCAAACTGTTCGAATCGCCAGACTTCTTAATGAAATTTTCGGATTACGACTCGCCCTATCCACACCTCTCTCTCGCACTGCGGTGACACTGTATAAGTTCTGCCCACTCTCCCATCTAAAGGTGCACTTCAGAGTTTTATGCGAAATTTATTCATAACGCTCTGTGTAATTTATCCGTGCGAAGTAAAACGTTCAGTAATGGGAGCCGGGGAGAATGTTCTCAAGTATTATTATAATATGCGAGTTCAGCCTTAATCTAAGAATACTCGTAACTTATATTTTGTGTAAATAACAATAAGATATTAAAGGGTATTGAATTTATTTCAATTTTAATCTTCATTTTAGTATTTAGAAGTCTCAGAACGAATGTATAGTACCTATATCTGAAAAATATTAAAAAGAAATATTTTTTTCATTTTGAATTCAGCTTTAAATCTTTCTGTTTGTTTTCGAGTTTTACATCTCTTTTTTTATTTATTAACGACATTGAAATTCAAAATTAATTTTGTGATAGCGTCTACATAATGTAGTTGACTCACTCACGATAAAGTTCTGTTCCCGTCATCTTTATTATAATAATAAATAAAAACTACCAAAAGATAATAATAATACAATATACTTTTATTGCACCAAAGATTTTTTACAATTGATGTAGATTAAATACATGGCAAAAAGGCGGCCTTATTGCTAGAAGCAATTTCGTATAAATCCAACACGATATTGCACGTTTTTAACTCGTGCTACAACTGTCAAATCCAGAAAACCGTGAAATATTCCGAAACGTTTACCTTTAAAGGTAAGTTATTCAAAACACCGACCATTATACTATCACGCTGCGGTGACTACGTAAGGCGTATAATACTTTTGAAAAATCCAAGGAAGTCTGCGGGAGCCGAAAGAATCTTTCACAGTCGCTCGTCTATGAATGTATAATGATGACTGCACCGCTTTTTAAGTCTGCGGTGTCGTTCACAGGCGTCGAGACGCTAACGGTTGAAATGAACTTTTCAAATTTCGAATCCTGTAGTCATAGATTCCTTCGGCTTTCATTTCTTATAGGTACTGATAATAAGACTATATTACCATAGAGTTACAAAAAAAAAATTAGACGTGATAAGTTTCAGGTAAAGCCGAATCAATAGTGGAGTCGAGTGGCAATTAGTCTGAGAATTTCAAGTGTTAAAATTATCCAGTACCTACCTGTTAAAATCTACCTAATATGAAACTTAATATATACCTATAGTAAATTGACATTGTTTGTAGTGTAACTCTACATCAAGCTTTTTTTTTCACTACAATTTCACAATCATTCTCATTGAAATGTTATCGACCTAAATTTATCCCCATACGTAATTAGGTAAGTATGAAAGTTTTAAAACAGTATAATTTTGTCTTGTTATGAAATCCTATTCCCGCTACCTCTTACCACTTGCATTGTTTCTTAACAGATCGCTGACGCCTTTGTTTGTGAACGCAAAAAGCTTTTATAAGGTAGCTAAAGAGGTAAGAAAAATGCTGAAATAAAATCGTTTACACAATACTCTCAATAAGTAACTTCCTTTACGTGACAAGACATCGGTATATAAACATATTCTGATTAATTATAACAAAATCTTCAGTTCCTTTTGCTTTTTACTAATCTTATTTATCAGTGTAAAACAAAGTCGCCATATACCTACGTCTCTCTGACTGTATGTCTGCTTAGTTTTTTTTTTTTTTTTAACTACGTAATTAATTTTAATGTGGTTTCCATTATCATTTATATGAATTTTACATCATCCGAACCAATATGAAACTCAAACAAAATCAAAAATCGAAACCTTAAAAATTAGTACAAGGCTAATTTTGCTTATGATAAATAGGTTAAAATCATTTTATACCAAAACTAGGTATAAAACAGGTTTTTTTATTCATCCCTAAAGGAATTTTATTATAAAGTTATAACCGTTTTATATTATGAGCCATAAAAAGCAGTGGAGCGGTAATTATAAACTCGACCTTGGTTTTGGGAATATCGTGACTTTGAGTGATAAAACTCCAAACCTTGCGGGTTTAATAAGATTCAAACGAAGTAAGTGGGCACGGATTTATGTTTGTTGTAAAAAGACCACTTGAACAAATAATATAGAAATAATTTTCCAATTTATCAGTAGCCACTTTGCTATTAATAATAATAATAATAATTTTAATTATGTCACAAGGTTACATTACAACTAAAAATTTCTTGTCTTTTACCTTTTGATATGCCCACGTAGAAAAATTTTTACACCAATGTCTTTTATACGTACACACCTACCGATTTTCCCGAAGTGTTGAAACAAAATACTCGAGTCTCATGATCTTACCTTTCAAGACTAAAATAAACCGCTACAGACGGCAAAGTTCAATAATTTCATCGTTTCGTCAAGTAAAAAGAAAATTAAATTTGAAATTGTTAACATTTTTCACAGTTGATTTTTTCAATTATACTCTTGAATATTATACCTGTGAATTTGCCACATAAACTTTGTTCAAACATAACTCACACAATTATTAAAAATATAATCATTAGTATTAGATTTAAACAAAACTTTTTAAAATCAATCGAACGTACGCGAGGCAAGCTACAAAATTACGTTCGCGCTGAAAGACGTAATACGCTGGTTTCACCACCCGTGAAATTGCATCACTGCGTGCGCTGAATGCGTTTCTGAGCCTATTTATTCTATGTTATTATGTACATAAAGTACTTACGATCTCTTACTGTTTTATAACTTTCATTAATGAAAGCAACAATACCTAGAGATCAAAATATTTCATGAAGAAGGTCAAAATATTCACGGGACGGGACAATTAGAAGAATGTCATCTGAATGTTATTTAAATTCTGATAAACACGACTAAATAACAATCGTAATTAAAATACGCTCCTTTGTGATGTTTAATCATGAATACGTAGCGGCCTACGCTCTCGTAGCGGCTGAATGGTGCTACGATATTCGTAATTTCTATGTTTATCAATAGCTGGGCCCCGCGGTTAGGTTCAGACTTTTCAAAGCATTTTTTGCGATTGTTTTTTATAAAATAATATGAAAAAACTACGATTATACAAAAAAAAAACTCTTTATCACACTTTTCCCAAGCATATTGTATATTTCTTTTTTCGATTAATCAATCTGTCATTATATTTCGTGAATTTCGTGCCTTTCCTTCAACGCGTCACGCCAGTTTCAGAATAGCACAGGGACATCGAATACCAGTGTATAAGGCGCTGTTATACTATTATAGTTGTCATTATTAACATAGAAAAAGGCCCGTGTTGCCGCGCCTCGTAATCCTGTTAATCCGCGCGGGCCCCGGGCGACGGACGTGCGCCACCAATTTGTATGTACGGATGACTGTGAGCGGAACTGTATAGTTTTCCGCTTACATTTTTGCACCTATACTTTTTGTAGCGCAAATGCAACATTCGTACAACTTCAAATTACAGTTAATCTTTCTTTATAAATTAGGTTTATCTATTCGGTTTTGATAAAATACTAGATAATTGTAAAATTATTAATGAAATTATTGTTGATAAATTGTTTCGATAAATTTATTAATGAAACTTATCTTCTGATTGAATGAAAACGAAATACAATATAACTAACATAGAGGGTAAACGGTTGGCAAGTTCATGCACGATACACCTATTATGATTTTTTTTATAAAAAATATATGTATGGTTATTTATTATGCAACTAAAGCATAAAGTTTACTATGACATAAAAAAAAAACAAAAGTAAAACTGTCATAAAAAATTCTTCAGATCTTAACCATGCTTTTTCATCATTAATATTTTAATATCTGGGTGACCGAGACGAGACCGACGCTCGTAGCGCCATCTGTTGTTAAGTAGAAAAGCAGTACCAAACACTCTTTTTTCATTGCCTGAAAACACGGATAAAACGACGTTTCTAAAAATGAAACCTAGCTAGATCGATTAATCGCCCCCGAAACCCCCTGCATACTAAATTTCATGAAAATCGTTGGAGCCGCTTCCGAGATTCAGATTATATACAAGAATTGCTCGCTTAAAGATAGTAGATATACTAAAATATAATAATATATATTAGGTATCCTTGTAAAGTCTGTATAAAAATTCATGTGTTATTTGTGAAGAAACCGCGCACACACATACGTTCGTTCCTTTTTTTTAAAATAATTCAGTTATCTACATTCATTAAATAAGTCCGCTTGCGCCCACTGCCTGTGCCTGCTCGCCCGCCTGCACTGCGGCCACACCCCACGGCCACTGACCACGTACGAGGCATGTATTCGCCGCGCGTGGTGCTCTAACTAGCTGCAATTCTATTACGAAATTTGTAGATGTCTTGCTCCCGAGCCGAGCCGAGCAGAGCCGTATTTAATATATCTCCAGCCGCATCACACAATCATTAAGTCCATGCCAACTTGCGAAATTTACGTACCTACCTACCTAATTCAATAAAATATTAATTGTTTTTCTTTTTTGCAAATTTTCACATGGAAAACTATTTGCATTCGGAATAAAAAAAAATACAATTGAATGCATAAATGTGTTTAAAAAATGGTATATAAATGGATGCTTAAGATTTTTTGTAATGCTACTGCTCCACCTGCGTTAACGTTAACGTTGATTTTAATGTCTAACGTGGTAATGTTAGTAAGTTAATCCGTTAAAATGGTGGCCACATCTACGTAATGCCTAAATTAGCGCACTAATTTAAGCGTTAACACGCAGGTGGAGCAGTAGCATAACGACGAAGAATTTTGAAAAATCATGCTTTTTTTTCAACGTTTGGAGAGGGCTGAAATAAAGTAGGTTTATGATTTCAAAGTTCGAATATAATACTATAAAATAGAAATATTTCACAAATCACGATACCAACTATCGTTGAGGTATAATATATTGTAAATAAATACGTAATATAAATAATACTTCAGCTAGTAAGTCTAAGTTAAATTTAAAAGAGCTGAGACTGAGAGCCATATCACGTCGGATTTGAAAGTTGACGCTTGATATATGGCGCAGTCGTGATCATCTGATATCGCTGCATATACATTTTGTCAGCAGTCATATCATAATATCTTTTTGAAACCAAATTTTTATACGTATTCCTAAACGAATATTATGTGCTCATTTTGGAAATCCCAAGTCAATAAATGGCAAGTAATAGGTACGAAGTTTTTTTACGTGTCAATGTATAAAACGTAACTACTTACTGACCACCCGATTGGCGTAGTAGGTCCTAGTAGGTCCTGGTCCTGTAGGTCCTGGCGTAGTAGGCCTGCCCGCTAATCAAGAGGTTCCGGGTTCGATTCCCAGTGGGGGTGCACTTTGTGTGATGAACACAGGGTTCCACTTTCCAGTCTGGGTGTGTTTATATATCCATAGTATAATATGTAATAATAATATGTGAAGTATATACCACGTTTGCTTGGTTTCCACGCCACAAGCTATAATAATAGCTTACCTACTGTGGGATCAAGTAGATCTGTGTGTTGTGAAGTGTATTATTATTATAGGCTTGAAATTTTTTTCTGTCTCCTTTCTTCTATATCTTAATGCCATATTAAAATGTTGTAAAATTAAAATTTATTTTTTTCTCCCTCTCTCTTGCTTTTCCTACGATCTGACGCAGGGTGAAATAACATCACTTTGCCGCATTTCACGAGCACAAGTTTACCGTAGCCACCGAGAATTACAAAAGACACAAATTTTACCGATATTTTGTTTCCCAGACGAGAAGTAAAATATTTTCGTGCAATGGAAAAAGTAAAATAACATTCAACTATCCCATTCATAGTTTGTTTGGATTAAGCCGCCCCTCCGCACTCGTCTTTGCTAGCAAAAACATTGATGTCGACACTTCTTATAAGGAAAGGAAACAATATCGCAAAATATTTACAGCCTCGGCTCCGCGAATCCTATCTATGTAACGCCTTCCTTGCACATGAGATGTGTTTGTAAAAATGTCGATTGACTTCTCCTCCCCTCCCCCCCCCCCCGCCGTCCTCCTCCTCCCCTCACATTCCTCCTCCGCGTACAATCACAAGTGTTTTCTTTGTGGATAGCGAGCAGCCAACACTCGGTAGTACCTACCCTTTAACGTGTTTATCCTTTTCGGACAAGCCTCCCTTTGCGCCTTGAAATATAAGCGTGTATATTTTGATAATGTATTTTGCTTATTTTTGTTTTTATTTGACGACCCAATGTCTTTCTTTACTTTTAGAATATTGCTTTGCGAAGCGATCGCATTTAAGATTTGGAAAGTCTTTATTCTCGTAAGGCGTATTCGCTGTGGCAGAAATCGTTAGCTCTTTGAGTAAATAATCTTAGTATTGTTTATTTTTATTTATTTATTAGAACTTAATTACTTAATCTATGGATCTATCTAAGTTCTTTTGAATTATTTTCGCGTATTCCATAATAGATATCGTCTTATAAGCTAGTCTATTTGATGAAGTGTATAAAATATAATGTTGAAGGGCAATTAAATAAATTAACATAAATTATTATTAGTAATTATTATATGACTAATTTTTAAAGCTCCACTTGATCTTATCTGGTAAACACAAACCGTAAATTTTGGTAATTAGGCCTCTTTCCCCAGCGCCTGCAGTAAGCCATCGTAATTTAATATGATTTATTACCATTTTTTTTTTATTTATTCACTCCTATTAAGCACGATGAATACAAACCGATACAAAAATAAGTAGAAGCTAATGAATGAAATAATACGATGGTATGAATGCAACAATTAATGAAATTAACGACGACTCCAAGGCCATTTATAGCGCAATGGCTCGTTGAGCGGATGATTTACACTTATAACCCACCCACATTCTCTTTTTTTAATGAATATATAATGTATTAATTTATTACTTAATTAAAATGAAATCAGTAGTCATTGGTATTGTGTTAATTAACATGTTTAATAAATCATGAAAGCGAGCTCGAATATGATCAGCAACAATGTTTAATTCGAACGATGTATAATTTGAAAGAACTTTGTAAATTCATGAAACTGTTTGCGGATAATGCTTAATGCGATAGATAAATTAATGATCCCAATAGATTTTATTGTATTAAAATCGCTATGAACACTGATTTTTTTAGGCAATTCAAACATTGTGTTACCTATACATTTTTGCTATGAAGTATATCCTTACTACATAAAAATTATGCGAAAGTAACTCAGTCTGTCTATCTTTTACGCTTTCACGCCTTAACGGCTCAACCGGT
Source organism: Zygaena filipendulae (assembly GCA_907165275.2). Classification (NCBI taxonomy): domain Eukaryota; kingdom Metazoa; phylum Arthropoda; class Insecta; order Lepidoptera; family Zygaenidae; genus Zygaena; species Zygaena filipendulae. Next base: position 11,627,367 of record OU015653.1, read on the forward strand.
CATCATGAAATTTTGCATACACGTTTTCAGGGGTACAGAGATAGAGGACATAGGGTTCATTTTATTCCAGAATTCCCGCGGGAACTCTCAACTTATCGCGGATGAAACCGCGGGGAACAGCTGGTGCCTACTTAACATAGTTAGGTACTGCCCACAACTACGGTCTTTTAGATTATGAAGTTATTGTATTTGTTCACTAACGCAAATAATAGTGATAACAATACCAAATACCTACTCGGGCATTATCAGACATCGCGACTTAGTCCCAAACTATAAGCAGAGCTTGTACTATACGTATTGTATATGTACCAGATAAATGATTTAATACTTACACACTTTTTTGAATACATACTTATGATAATATTAAAACCTAGAGTCAGAGTTAACACTTAAATATTTACCCTAATGCAGCGATCGAACCCTCGACACCTGGCGTAGCAGCCAGCCTTAGCACTAAACCAACGGTGCTGTCAACAAACTACCTAGAGAACACTGTAAGTAATGTTGCAAATATTTTTACGACAATAACAAAAATATTTACACCCCAAAGATGCAGTCCTTATACCCAGTACTTATAGATCACATGCTGTTAGATACTTCGAGCGAATGATCGAATGTAAACATCGCGCGCTTTAAAAAACATAGCAAGTGGCGCCCTCTAGACGCTCTCGATGTGTGTGCAACTTAAACGGTGTAAAGGAAATAATTTACTTACAATCTCCATGAATACATTAGGTCTTATACCGGTAGAGTTTTAACTACAATGATTGTTCTGGGTATAATAAAATAAGATGGATACTTTTGACTCGGTATCTATGTAAGTTTAAAATTCTTAGTTCAAAACTTCCTTATTTTTTTTTTAATCTTTGAAAACATTTAGAACGGCTTGCACTAATACCTGAAAGAATTTAATTATATTGTATTGAAACATAATTCAAATTTTCGTACCTATTAACTTGTAGGTAACTAACTCTAGAATGTCATTTTTTTTCCGGTTCAGAATTTGTGATTGATTTTTGATCACTTCTTTGTGTAGGAATAAAACTTTGCAGTTTTGGTTTTGATTACAATACTTAGCCTACAACTACCATAATTTGGAGAGAGCCTTATAATGATAATAGTAATATCCTAATCCTACTAATATTATAAATATGAAAGTGTGGATGTTCGGATGTTTAGATGTTCGGATGTCTGTTACTCAATCACGCAAAAACGGCTGAACGGATTTGGATGAAATTTGGCATGCATGTAGGCTTTGACATGGAATAGAACATAGGCTACCTTTAATCCTGGAATTCCCGCGGGATCTCCGAAATTAACGCGGATGAAATAGAATTAATTATTGCATACCTACTACACGTTGTCAGAGGTACAGAAAAGGACATAGGGTACTTTTTATCCCGGAATTCTCGCGGGATATCCGACATTAACGCGGGTGAAACCGCGGAGCATAGCTAGTAATAATATAATTTTATTTCAGACATCAATATCCATAGATTATAAATAAACCTAAAATTTCCTAGAATTTTTCATAACCCATAATACCTAAGTATGTCTAGTGTATTATTATATAAATAAATAATTAGGTAGGTACAATATAGAAGCTCTTTTATGCAAAAGTTGATGCACGCCGCCTTTTGTGTATTATTATGTTAAATGGATGGAAGACGTGCATTTTTTGCAATTTTTTTACTTTACATACAAAGTACGTGTAAAATACCTATAAATAAAAAAAGTTTTTATACATAATAACGTAGATACATTCGGCACGGTTCATGATGACAATTTTTACAAATACTATCTATTTTCCCAAAACTTACCTTCATCCATCATGTTTGGGTTCAATCGATTCTTCGTAAAATACATTACCTATGAGTTATATAGCATCGAATCATATAGGAAAAGGGACTCCTTGGACGTTATTTGTACGAAGGACATTTCATTTCAATCTTCCTTACAAAGGTTTTACTAACTTATATAAAATGTAATCTTACAGTAAATAACAAAAAAAGTTACATTTTATTATAATATTTATTATGAGTGTAAGGGTCGATTTTTTTTCCGGGGGACTCTAATAAAACAACATCAACGCCGCAGACAGAAAGCTCATGCCTTTAGTGCAAGTTCGAAGCCCTGACTGAGAAAGAGTCTTCTGAGGATGGCTTATCCAAGACCAGAAGGCTTTAGATTCCCATTCCTGCACTGTACGTTATGATTTTCAGATGTGGTACAGGAAAAAGTGGGGGGATAAGGATGGAAATATCACGACCTATCCTAAAAGTTAAAGTGCTTCTTAGTATCTTAGTAGTGAATCTAAGACTTCTTGACTCATCTACACCCAGCCGATACTAGTCAAGCCAGAAACATTAAATTTGGCACAAGGCTTCCTTTTATAAAACTCCTAAGAGAGTTAAAGGAGGCAGCTTGCATTGATGTGCCGTCAATTTGTATTGGGCTGAAAAATTTAATACGCTACTGAAACAGCGCGTTTCATCTATAGTCCCCATGCAGAAAAGATCAGTGTCTCAGAAATTTCTTTTAACCAGACTTTTTGACCACTCATGCCCAAAATATTCCAATCCATAATAATCCATTCACATCAAACGAAATTACTCTACCTAATCCTTTTTTTTGTAATTCGTCTAGCTTTTGTGACCCGACTAAGAAGGTATCATAAGATCTTTTATTAATGCTTTTATGGCGTTTAATCTTCTATTCTTTCATAGATAGACCTTAAAATTATAGTGAATTAGCTAGAGTAATATTATCAATGAGCTTTACCGAAATAAAAGAAAATAAAGCTTTGAATACAGCTATAAATTTAATGAAATCCATACTAGTTATCCATATATGTATTATGTTATATTCTATCTCCTTTTGCAGGCGAAATGCCAAATTACTGATTGGATTTGAATGAAACTTAGTATTAATCCATCCAGCTTATAAATGTTGTGATTCGGTGTCCGGTTTGACATCGCAGCAAGTATTAAATAATTCCCTCTTTTTAATTGTTATGTTTTTTGTAATAAGTTTTAAGTTAATTTGCTGTGATGCGAAATAAAGAAAATGTCTATGGTGATGTCTATGATTCACTGAGCACTTTAACTCATGCTGGATTTACCAAGATAAAAGTTCACTTTTATCCTGTCTCAGAAACCCTGGTTTTCGTCGCGCCAGGATAATAATTAATGCGAAAAATAATTGTGAAAAAATATAACATATTAAGTACTAGCTGTGCCCCGCGGTTTCACCCGCGGTAATATCGGAGTTCCCACGGGAATTCCGGGACAAAAAGTACCCTATGTCCTTTTCTGTACTCCTGACAACGTGCATGCCAAATTTTATCCAAATCCGTTCAGTCGTTTTTGCGTGATTGAGTAACAAACATCCAAACATCTAAACATCCACACTTTCACTTTAATAATAGTAGTAGGATTAACGCCTCCTTCCTTCGTAGTGTCGCCTTCTTCTTCTTCTTCTTTCAATATGGCAACAGAATGTAGTGTCGCCGATACTCCAACAACTAATTGTCAGTTTTCTTCGTGCTTGAATGTCACCTTCGTTTAATATTACGTGATTGCCTAAAACGACTTAACACATTTTATACGGACTTATATCAATCAAATATTCCAATTAGGTACCTACTTATGATTCTAATCAGCGGGCGAAATCCTAAAGCGCGCAGAATATACAAGAACTTGGTAATTAATTTTCTATAACTGTCACACACAAATCAGGATTCCTTGAATGGAGCCAAATCCACTCCACTGAAACTTTCAATTAAATCACCGAGTTAACAACTTAATCAATCTCTTTAATATTTGAATAATAAAACTCGTTTCGATCTCGATTAATGGTTAATTTCGTGCCAATAACGTGATTGGTATATGAATTATTAAGTCATAGGTACCTACACGCGGCGGCGATGTAAAATTTGCGAAAGTTTTAAAAGTATTTTTAATACCTACGTAAGTACCTACTTTAATTATAATATTTTGCGTGGGTTTGCTTAACAATATTTTGTTGGTAAATGAAAGTATAATTATGGATAAGGTTTTACACAAAAATGCGGGTTACACACATCATATGATATGAACATTGGTGTTTATTTACTCTGAGTCTATATATAGTATGTATGTGTCGTAAGTATGTTGTCACAAAAAAGTATAAAATATAGTTAACAGTATTTTATCAGTTTCTAAAACCCTTATTACAGGCTTTGCGTAGATAAGACTAGGTGCCGCTGTATAATAATGTCTAAGCACACAAAAAGAAACAGTTCAAATTTAAGTATCTTTTTTTGTATCATTAGATATACACAAGAAATTACGTTCTTTGATAATTTTTTTCGTATTTTTGACATTACTTTTCAAAAGGCTAAAAAGGAAAACGATTGTATTGATAGTCAATATGATATCGTTTACCACCTTCTATAGTTATAGTAACACGTATACGTACATATATGCAGACTCGTAAGTGGGCTACGAATTTTTCAGCGGCGTCGCTATGCCGCGCCGCGCCGTTCATTTGCTAAAACATCACCCCGTATAGACATCGTGCACATACTATACTCATAGACAAGACAGTTTTGTGTTTGATTTGGAAATATTGATATTGTTGGTTATACAAATTACCTACACAAAATCTGATTTTAATCTCTTTTGTAATAATTGTTGGCTAAAATATTATTTGATAGGATAGGAGAGGATAGGAAAGGAAAGCGACCCTAATAGTTCCTAGAGGAAACCATAAGTTGTGAACAGAGATAGAAAATTTTGACAAATATACATAATAACTATCTTTTCCATATTGGATGATGAAATTTATATCGTCTCGATGATACATTTTGTTATACCTACATCACATTTGCTTGATTTCCACGGTACATACTTATTAATTCACACAAAGACAAACTTTCACATTTATAATATTACTGTGATTCTATTCTAAAAAATAAGAAAAAGACCTAACTCTACGTAGAGCGTGGGTGATGAATGCACCAAGTTTGTCGATGTCAAGGCTCGGGTAAAAAATATTCACGAGCGCCACCGTAGCGGAAGGAAGCCTACGCGCCCTGCGCCCGGATTGGTAACTGGCAACTATAGCGATGGGTGAGGCGCTGATTTAAAAAAAAAAAATATTAAAGAAAATTGAATAATGTTGTTATTGTTCTTTTTTCTTTTTTTTTCTATTTGATGCTTGCGGTTACATGTTTGAGGATTCCCTTGGTAAACATTAGTTTTACCGGAATAAAAAATATCCTCAAATTAGTTAATATAACCTTAATATTCATTCATACCCGGTGCTTTACAGTCAAACGCAACAAAGATTATAAGAAAATCCTTGGAAGTTCGTAGGTATACACTTATTTTACAAACTTTGCATGTTTTATTATAGATATTACGTTAAAAAAAGTCATAACTATAATCATGCTATGGTTGGTTATAAACAGAATCTGGTAACTATTTTCTTTTTCTATTGGTGTTTGGCTATATGATGGTGTTTGGGCTACATATATGACTAAGCCTTCTTCACTTTTGATCCTGTGACAGAAATACGAATCTAGTGCTCAGACCGAAATTATAACTTTATGTAATAAGGATGTTGACAACTTTAGAAAATCAAAATTTTAATTAGTCCGTCTTTAAAAATCATTAGACACGTTTTTTTTTTATTTTTTCAAATAAATGAAAATACACAGAGATAAAGCACATTAAAGTTTAGGGTGGGGGCTCGTGACGTCACTTACCGCTACAAGCCGCCATACAAACTGTACTAGTTAGTGACGTCACGCGAAATTTCAACTCAATGTATCTGTTATTTTTTGATTACATAAAAAAAGAAAAAATACGTGTCCAATATTTTTTATTAATCTACAAGACGGACTAAAAAAAAATTAGTCAAATAGCCTATTAACGCAATATTCTTATTCACTATCTGTCGTCCAAAGTTTTCATGCATCTTGAAAAGATTTTTCTCGATGTCGACTATTGAAAATTGCATCCCATCCTTATTTGAGGCAGCAGTGTGATGATTGGAAAATACGTGGAATTCTTGAAATTTGCAGCTCGGCTGAGAAGGGAATTTGCGACGCATTTTTCAGTGTCTTTTGAGAGCTCCCTTAAAAACCGTGCAGAATTTAGCAGCTAACCACTATAGGAGTAGATAAAATTTAGTTTTTTAACTATAGCCGTCGCGTCGATTTAAAATTACCTATACTTGCCATAGAAACAAGTTTTTGACGTGAAAATTCTTCAGCTGCGGTGGACACAAAGTTCTGAAATACCTACATATAACTCGTAACGTTAGCATTTATTATGTGGTCGTTTTTTTTAAATATTTCGGTTCGAATATATATTGGGTTGTTTGTTTACGGGTACACATTGATACACGCACCAGTTTTTTTTTTCTTAATATCACGGGTACCTTGCAGGAGTTAAGACATTTCGATGCCGGTCGTACGGAGTTAACATCTACGACGATTCAGGCAATAAATCTAAAGTGTCAATTTGGTGTGACATAAAACAAAATCGGCAGGCTTATAAGCAATTGTAGCGTCTATTTACGATTCCGTGAGCGCACTTCACTGTTTAACACCATCCTATTTACAACGTGATAGCGCTATAAAAAATCGTCAAACACCTACATAACTGCCTACCTCACATCGGTAAACGTTTGACGCGCAATCTACCAGCAATAAAAACGTTGATTGTCAAAAAAAAACACTTGTTGCATAATTGTATAAAATTTCGATTTAGTGTTGAGCTTTATACCTACATATATCTATTGGTATGTATGCTATTTTTAACTGCTTGTTCTCTCCGTGGTTTTACCTCTACTAATCGATTTCGGAATTCGGAAACTATTTGTACCAAAATGAAGAATGCCTTATTTTCTATTTTTGCATTTGTAAAAAAAGTGCTTAGAAAAACCGCGAGGCTCAAACTAACGACCATGCTGTTGTTAACCACATAGAGACATCTGACATTACGCATAGAGCGTGAGTTGAAATTCAAAATTCCGTTCGAAATTTAAACACAAAAACAGTCAATGTATGAGTGCGAGAGACGTAGTAAGGTAGTTCCACCATCCGTAAAGTGCACTGATTGTAGGTCTATACATATATTATGTCTATTAATTCTATGACAAGCCGCATGTCTGACCGTTTTACTACAACTGCTTACATTGTGACGAAAACCTCAACGTTATTAATTATATCCGGATATAATGCAATCGTCCCAAAGATGGTCCTGCCTGTACCCAGACAGGGTTTATCTCGAAAATAACCCTTCATAATCCACAAATGTATACATATAAATAGAGTTATATGTTTGTGTTTGTGGATTGACAAAAATGAAACGTGTTGCAAACTATAAGTTTGTGCTCCTATTTAAAGTTCAAGTTTAGAAAGTTTATTCCCTTAACGCAAGTATAACATACAAACCCTAACATTAACCAGATGGCAACAACTGTGTTATTCAATTTGCTGTCACGTTAAAAAGCGCTGAGGGACAACGAAAGGATATCTCCCCGACGGGCCCCGACTTTGTATTTTTCAAACAAATCTCTCTCGCAGTGCAAAAGTTGAACGCGAAACGGATACGACTCGTCCGCCTTTTCCTACTATCTGAATTGCAAATGGCAATGTGATGACGGCGTTGTACAAAACTAAAAGTGTCGGCAAACTTCAGATTAAACTTCCCCAAGCGCCGCAGGTACAGAAACAAAAACCTCACTTACAATTATGATAATTTCGGTCGCATCTCACCGGATTGAATTTGCATGGACGCTATCCGTGGCTGTGTCAACGGTGCTACCTTTCTCTATGAATAATGCAAGTGCGCTACGCCACTTACCTATGTTATTAACATATTTATTAATAAAATACATAGATATCGTCGAGACGTCCTCGCTCCGCGGTGTGTGCCGAATGAATGAGCTTCGCCGCTAGCGCGGCCGCGCGCCGCCGAACAACTTCTAACACGTTACGTGTGATTGTTGACATTGTAGAAATTCGCGTCGACAAACTTCACAAGTGAGAAAGCTTATAGTGAATTGTTAACAGAAACGGTGTAATGTATGGCATTCATTATATAAATTGAGTTAGGACTGTGCGAGCGGCGACGATGTTCATTTCATTAATTGAACACAGAATTGTAGAGAATTTAACACAAATATCTAAGACGTTGTTGAGGATGGAGCGCGACAATTGTTTGCTTTTATACTTTACAAGCGAACTGTTGGAGATTTGTTGGGATAATAACTTGTCTTCAATTGTTTCTTGATTCTTGTTGTACCTGAAACAAGGCGCGCTATGATTGAAATTTGAAACTGTTAAAAAAACATTAGAGGGTTTACAGTCTCTTGTTTTGTTTTATAACTAGAGAATTTGAATCAGATAGTTGCCAACCCAATTAATGGAGTCTATTATTTTCTTTATACGTTTACAATGACCACTTCCTTAAAACGTCCACATTTGTTGGCTTGTTTATAATTATTTAATTAATATTGGTTCTGAAATATTCTTAAAATTTAAATGTTATTTTTTTATTAATAATTTTTTCAAACTTAATTTAATATACCTACGTACATGATTTCCTCTGTCATGAATATAATAAAACGTACCTAAGTCTTAAAGCTGCCCAAAAAAAACTCGAATACTCACGAGACGTAGTGCATTTCGGTCGTAAATTTGTACTACAGCTAAATTAAATACGTGGAATGAAGGTAAATTGCAGGGGATAGTGGTAAAAAAAAACGCAACGGCCGCGGGAAATTCCCACTAGGACTCTAATTTATCGACCCCTAGAGGCACAACGCGATTGAGCGTGCAAAAATTTCGACAAAACACGCTGGCGATCGTAGCAACACTGCTTCTTTTTTTTTTCTTTTTTCATTTGCGCACACCTCTTGCCTAATAAACGGTAGCTACGCTCGCCTCTTTAGCGCTTCGCACGACTTTTTAGTCGATAACTGGAAGTGCTAAAATAGAAACAGCGTTATAACAATGGTAAAAGGTAAAAACCTACATGTTCTGCTACAGTGAAGTTTCTTAGAAACTTTTTGTACCTGGAAACGCAAACGTTATTATTATACTTGTACCTAAATATATACGTTCGCTCGTTCGTTAATATCAGGTTTACTTTCGCTATGAAATTTTCAGAACAACCTATATAGATAGTTTCTAATTTTTACAAACCTCAGTGGTTGATTGTGCTGTTTTGTGTCAACTTGTTTCATTGTTAATCCTTACTATTATAAATACGAATGTAAGTTTGTTTGTTTGTTTGTTTTTTTTTTGAGGCTTTCACATCTTAACTACTCGACCGATCCGATCGAGGGGTTCAGAAAATATACAGTACTTAGGATACTTTTATCCCGCGGAACTCCGAAATTAACGCCGGTGAAATCACGAGTAAAAGCTAGTCTTGTTTAAAAGAAGTATAACAAATATTCGTATGCTGTGCGACTTTGTAGACGCTGATGCGCGATAGCACTAATTAGTAAATAAGTCGACAGATGTCGTATTATGCGCCACGGAACATATAGAGTCAAGTTCCTGAACATATATAGGTTTATATGCACAATGCATGTGTGTGTGTGTGATCTTTGAATTATGCATGCATCCCGCACATTAAACCTATATACGAACGCGGTACGCGGATTAAATATGGACACCCTGTTTATTCATTCTGTAGCGCTAACTGTGAGGTGCGAACGTACAGGGTGTTTTTGCTGTTGCCGTGCTGTCACCACGTAAGACGTATACGCTTCATTTATACGTATACGCTTCTAAAGATCCACCTTAATAAGGAAATAAAAGTGTTAATGGCAATTAACACATTTTACGCTCACCCAACTCTTAACTCTCGAACTCAATATAAAAAGATATAATGATGGTGAATAAATACCAAATTGAAGCAATTCACTCAAATTGCTCCACTCATCAAAGTAACAAAGCAATCGAGCGGAATTTCACAAATTGAAACTAGAACAGATTTTGTTACAAAGTAAATAATAAAATACTTCTGACTGTGTCGTTTTGTATTACCTATAATAAAAATAAATATAAGATGTCTCTCAAAGTCAACGAATGTAACTACTTTAATTTTATTTATAATAGAATAGAAGTTTAATTACAAAAGGTAGGTACCAAAATAAAACATTAGCTTAAATTAAAATTGACAAGGTACCAAAATAGTCACCACTCAGCATTTATTTACTCTTATTTACTTTATTATTGTAAATAATATCTATACCAATAATAAAACTGTAGAGTTGGCATATTCTTGCATTGGGTCTGTTAATTTTTTTGTGATTTTGTTTGAACACCCATGACTTATTTACATAATATACCTATATATTATAAGACGAATTAAAGTGAAACTTGTCATACAGTCATTCAACTTCGTGACTTCATTTTGAAAATCGATTGCTATAAAACAGAGCCTTTATATACATACTTATCGCGTATAAAACAAACGAAACATTATGAAAATCCGCACATCTTATTTACACCGCGGTGCGTTCGAAATGGAAATAGGTACAACGTTATAAGATGAGAGTGAAACAATTAAATTAGATTGTAACAAAAATCTTTCTCAAACACCTCGCCGTCTGTACCGCAGGCTTTAAGGTAAACGCACCAACATCGGACCCTAAGTAAAGTAAATCACAGTTTATTTAAACTCAACTGTAGCTGTCTCAAGCATGCCCGCATCTTGAGTGTACCTCCCTCGCACAGTTTACAGTTTTATTTTCACTGCGAAACTTTTATAATTTTGCGACTGAGAGTGGCTCGTTAGGCCACCTTTGTCGGCGCGCGGGTTCTCCTTCCTACTGCAAATAAATCGTATTCAAATTGACGGTGATTATTTGTATTGTGTATTTGAGTTTGGGTAAGCACCTACACACCAAATGAGCAAGCTTACAAATGTCAAAAATTTCAGATGCAAACTGTCTTTTTGAATTACCCAATTACGCGAGCAGAAGTAATGTTGAATAGAATCGAGGGTGGCATGAAAACTTTTGTAACAAAATTTTTGTGAAAAAACAAATTATTGAGTTTAATATAAAATTTGTAACTCTATTTAGCCTTGAATTTCTATTTTTTATTTTAAATGCTCATTTTTTTATAAACTAGTGAAAAAATATTGCTGTACCTACTCATTGTCAGTAATTTATTATATATAAGTACGTATATTATATGTATTACGTACAGTAAAAGATGCCCGTCTATTCAATTTTCTACAGACAAAGAATTTATATGGCTTTATTTGAAAAGTGAATAAAACCATCCAAAATAATGCGCTGGAAGCTTGCTTTTGTAAACAAAATAAGAACAATAGGTACCGATCGCGGTACAGTCGTGTGAGGAATCACAAAGGGTGGTACAGACGCGCACATTCAGTAATTGCAACCGTGTCAACCGACTGGCCTCAATCCACAAAGGCAGTAATGCATTTGCAAAATTTTAGCACCAGGATCCCATAATAGGGTTGTGCATATTTATTTATTTTTTAACATTTTCATACACTCAAAACTAAGCTATTTTTAAATATATTTTTCCTCTGCGGTTTCACACCTTCTTTAGAAATTTTCTTTAAAAAATCCATGGAATAAATAGTGTCATATATATATACACATTTTTTTATTTTTTTTATGTTAATCCAGAAAATTTAAGTAATAATCTGCGTGTCTGCGCAACAAATATCCATACATCTTCAAAAACTTTTATATTATAATATAATTGAGATAGAATTATTACAGTCATCAGAAACCGGTATAAAAATTTAACAATAAAGAAATTCTATTCTTTCGCGAATTATTATTATTCAACGCCGATTAATTATTTACCTAACGCGATATAATGACTACACATTTATAACAAGAGTGATTGCATCAAGCAAAATGTCATTTGAACGACTTTCCCTATATTAAGGATTCCATAAACAATGTTGAATGTCCAGAAATAACCCAACTGCAGGTAAATAGACCCAAGTTATACGCCCACGGTCGTACCGTAAGTAAGTATCGACTAGTTCCCTCTCCTCTGCTCAATAATGCATCGACAAATCGATAAAGTTACAGCGCAACACTATTCAGTGTTGCGCATAATATGACATTGCGAGTATTTAGTTTTATTTAAAGAAATAGCTTAAGAAAATAAACATGTTTTGAATTATTGCATATTATATGCTACTACTACAAGGATATTATTAGAGTTTTTAAAAGCTTTGATTTTATTTTATTTTATCTGTATAAACTACAATAAGTTATGGTAGGTATTTATACGATGGAGCTGACAATTAGAGGCTAGTCTATTGTTCAATTTGACTTATTAGAGCGGCGGGCGATGCATCTGTAATTGGTATTATTGTCTGAGGCCTCCGAGCTGGTCCCACAATGGACATCTCCGCCTGTAATCTTGTAATTCGCCAATGATGTATCTGATAAGGTTAATATTTATTACCGGTTGCTTCCTGTATTGACTGTACTCTGTATGTTTATAGTATCTCTCTCTCTGTATGTATATATATTTTTCGGTACCAAACTGAGCACCTGACCCATTAAAATTAATATTTAATTATAGTTACTTTCTCACTTGAAAATAATTTTACTAAGCCCTCTGACTATCGAGTTAAAAAATTAATCTGTATAATTTATATGAAAATAAATCGTGGACCAGCAAAAATATTTAGTACCTACCTCTTAAAATTTTGCATTTCATCATATAACGTAGTAAAAAACGACCCGATTAGCACAGTAGGTCACCATGCCTAATCAAGAGGTTCCGAGTTCAATTCCCGGTGGGGGTAGACTTTGTGTGATGGACACAGGGTTCCACTTTCCAGTCTGGGTGTGTATATATATCTATAGTACTTTATAAATGTAATTATACGTAGTATATATATACCATATTTGCTTGGTTTCCACGAACAAGCTTATAGCTTACTGTGGAATCAAGTAAATCTGTGTGTTGTTAAGTGGATTAATAAATATTATTATTAATTAAGTACATCTATATTAATTAGCTACTTTGAAATTAATATCGTATTATCATGCGGTTGTCTATCCGTTGATCATTACGCAAGAACATGATATTTTTTTGTTAAAAAATATTACAAAGGCCTAAATTATAAATTATGTAACCCCACCCTATTTCGTACGAGCGACCACCTAACCTATTAGATAGGTGCTTGCTAAGAGAGGGTGCGAGGGGTGTGCTAACCGGTACCAGGCACTGAAAAACGCCAGTAATAGCCTTTTGTTATTTAAAACGAGGAATTAAGAGGTATAAACCTGCGGCGGGATTTCATTTAGGTACGCTGACTACGGCAATTATCGGTATATTTACCCTACACGCAAATGCAACGCTAACTCGACACCTTTGCGCGCTGTGAACTTTATGCCTATTAATATGCTTTTAGCAGTGTATGAAATAATATAAATTTTAATTTATTATACAATAAGAAAAAATTCAAATTTTCGGAACAAAATAAATGTCTTTTAATACAAAGTACGCTTTCTAAACGAGCATGAAAAGTATAAGTTCTTTTTTAATTTATTCACAGATATGAAAGTTAAAATTGTTCCAAAATCTTTTAAGAGCAATCTTGGACAACATTCGCCTCTTAACTGTTTCCAAACCCAATACAACTCTTCTTCAAAAAAATGTGATCTTGACTTATTTGGACTTACATTACTAAAATTCAAAATTACTGTGCTTAATTAACACTATTCAATGATTATGTTTTTCTTAAAATTCTGTTTCTTCTGAAAATTTTTATAATTTACTTTAAAAAAAAAGTTCAATAATGTGTTAAAATAGATCCCTTACATTTGTAAGGGGTTTTATTTTGAGTTTGGAAAGAGAGTAAATTTGTATTTTATTTTGTGCACATTTATTGCTTCTTTCTTTCGTGCATGCTGTGGCGACCTATAATTGAGGAATGCAGCGCAAAATTTTAATCTCCAATATGATATCACTACCAATGTTACGGTGTATGCTTTGTTGGTCGTTCTTTTGAATAAATAAATAAATTGCATTATTCTCCGAATTGCTTTGTCATTTTAAAATTTATACTTACGTAACTTCAATAACGTTAGAACAACAAATTTTTTATCAACCGATAAATTAAAATTTATTACAATTACATTGCCTATTTTAAATTGAATATTTTAAATGACTTTCATGTCACATTAACGTTTAAGAATTTAAGATTGAACAGAAATTGATGACTAGGCTGAAAATATTCAATCATTCACGCAACCATTTTGCTCGCACCAGCGTTTAAACATTAATGAAAAGGAGATATTGACAGCTTTTTTCATTTATCTTTTGCACCCTCAATGTAACATGCCCCCGCTATAGGTACAAAAAAATTTACAAGTCACTCACATCTCACGTTGATGTGTTAATAGGTATACAATCGTGCGAATTGAAGGAAGAAAAATGTATATACTAGAATGTTGTGAATGCGATATACCTACTGGCAGCGCCCGTCCTATTTGTATGGGCATCGACAATTGAATGAGCATATCAATGCGGAGACAGGTGCGTGCGGCGGCTGAGTGTGGTGGGGGGTGGCGGGTAGTTTGAATAAATTCCGCGGATAGATCGCGGTAGGCCTGCACATTTCCATGTCAAACGCGATAGTGTCGTGGTATAAGAGTAGAACTTGTACCTTTATGTTTTTAACAATGACTAGGTAGTTGTTCGCATTGTTCACCATTTGCTACACGAATTGTCGTTTTCCACATCATTTTATTCGTATAGAGTTCAAGAATTGCACTGTCTATTTAAAAGATTTGCGTCGTTGTAAAACAATAAAAACTTAATGATTTTTAGACAGAATTTAATTATATTTTCTTATTTTCTGTATGAACAACGAGATTATAAAAATCAAGTAGGCAGGTCGGTTATCAATAGGTATCTTTATCATTCATATCTTTTGACATAAATGAGGTTTTCTCATTTTTTATTCATACCTATTATTTATGAGAGAAAAAATAGACGCAGTCGGCTTATCCCAATATTAATTCTGTCGAAATTCCACCATAATTACGCGTTCAAAGGTAAGGCGCGTCTCACCCACGGACCAAACCATTACGGTGAACATTTTACGAGGCTTGCGAAAACCTTTCAATAGAGCCGCGCAAACAAAATTGAACTCTACAAACGTTTTATTACAGTGTCGATTTGGATGACAAATAAAATGCTTAGATAAGTCTTAGGAGCAGATAAGCCGATTTCAAAAGGAACACGTGATCAAATGCTGATTGCATTCAGACGACCCCCCTCTCACCGAAGGCGCGCAATCATATTTTAATATTGTGAATAGGGGTGTATATTTCGCTAGATTAAATTTAAATTATATTCTTTCCCTCAGCATTACATTTTATAAAGATTGGTCTCGAAATATTTTTTATAGGCATTTCATATCACTCTATAATAACCGATTTGATGTTTTTAAGGGTTCCGGACCAAAAGGGTAAAACGGGACCCTATAACGTAAGACTTCGCTGTCCGTCCGTCCTTCCGTCCGTCCATCCTTCCGCCTGTACGTCTGTCACCAGACTGTATCTCAAGAACCATGACAGTTAAAATTTTCACAGATGGTGTATTTCTGTTGCCGCTATAATAAGAAATACTTACTAGAAAACTGAATAAAATAATATTTAAAGAAGCTCCCATACAATAGACATGTTTTTTTTTATAGATAATGGTAAGGAACCCTTCGTGCATGCGCGAGTTCGACTCGCACTTGGCTGGTTTTATTAGTTAATAGTTAATTACCTCACTCAATTCTTACTGTCATAAATGCAAATGTGAGTTCATTTATTTGTTACACCTTCACGCCTTAACAACTCAACCGATCATTATGAAATTTTGCATACACGTTGTCAGGGTATAGAAAAGAACATTGGGTACTTTTTCTCCCGGAATTCTTGCGGGAATTCTGAAATTAACGCGGACGAACCACGGGAAACAGCTAGTATCATAATAAACTTTATTCAAATGTGTGTTACTGGGTATGCCTACATGAAGAAACTTAACGTAAAGATATATCTTATATTTTCTGTCTTAAGACAATTATAATAATGTACCTTTTTCTCGGAATTTCCTCGGGAATCCCGAAATTCACGTGGATAAAGCCGCAACAGTTAACGTTCCCTAATACAACCCTTACAAATCACAGATGCGAGTAAGTAGGTATAGATCCTATCCGATCGATACTTTTTAATATAATCTAAGAGGTTTAAATATGTATAGGTACCTACCTAATATTACAAAATACTTCTTCAACTAATTGCATAATATTGGATGAGATTAACTCAAAGTTACTGGAGCGTGGACTCCGCTGATAAGTTTTTATTAAGACGAAGCAGAAATGCCGAGTTATCCTTATACCTACTACTATTATTATGCCTACCTACCTTCGCACGGTAAGCATGAAAAATCCAAGAAAAACTGCCCACTTCCTTAAGGCAATAAAACTGTGTCTCAACACATAAGCTTGAGCGGATTTACGTACAATAAAGCGCTTTAAAAAATATTAAGTATAATTTTTATTTTACACCGACCACGATCTCAGTTGATTATAATCGAAATAATTTGTAGATAAACGTAAGCACTTAACTCTATGTTTTTTTTATAATAATAGGTATGCACTATAAACTTTCAAACCAAGTAATATTTATGCTACAGAAAAAAATTAATGAGAAAAGTGCTGAATACGACTATCTTTATTTTTTGTTTGAATGAACACATCATTTTTGTCTTTGTGTCATTTACTTATCTCTGCGCTTGCCGTATTTAAGGGACGAATATTTTTCATTCCCGCTACAATCCTATGGCTGAGGCTGGTGGCACCACGGTCGCGATTAAGGCGCCCGGGCCTCTTATACCCATGCTCAAGGGTCTGAAGATTCGTTAATTACTGCCAACATTAAAATTAACTACCATCTCCGCCGTTATAAAAGATTTTCACCGTCAATTTTCTTCGAGAAAAAGTTATTGTGAAATATACGAATTGAATTTTTCTTTCGCACAGACTTTTTTTCCTTTCTTTTTTCATTTAATTCAAAATCGTTTAAGTGGTAATGTCACTTAAAATTCAAACGTCCAACCTTATTTTTAACGCGTAGATACTCTCATTTCAAATTCAAATTAGTGTATTTTTTCAGTGAAGAACTGAATTCGTTTCGCTATAAAATGTGTAGATAAGTTACGTGTTGCGTTGTTAAAGCATTCTAAAAGTCATTTAACGTTAAAATAACTAACGAACAAATTAAAATAAATAATACTCAAAGTCACTTAACTTTAAAACGTGAAAACGTACAAATGAGAATACTTAATTCCATAGTAAATAAAAACGTAGAGTAAGTAAACATGTCGCATTACGAACCTGGTGTTCATAATAATTAAATGGCTTCTAATCCCATTTATTTCCACTGCAATTGTACACTAATGTTATTTCAATGTTATATTTGAGTCGAGTACACATGAAACTTGTTACGTATGAAAACAAATACGTCAGAAATAGGTAAGTACCTATGATTGTTATAGGCATTTTGAAATCAAAATTAAATTTTACTAACATTAGGTATTATAACATAATATGTATAAATGTCAAAGTTTGTATGTTAGTTATTCAATCACGCAAAAACGAGCTGAACGGATTTCATTTTTGGCATACACATATTAGGATACTCTTATTTCGGGATTCCCGCGGAAATTCTAAAATTATGCTGCTAATGCTAGTAGGTACATTATCACACAGCACCACCCGGTTCCGAACTGACCAGAGCTTGTACCATGGGTACCAGACATTTGATATAACACTTAAATAGGTACCCTTTTTTTGTAAACATATACGAATTTTTTTATGTTTGGAAATAGACTTTTAAGTAACAATAGAAAGTGATAAAGACATGCTTATAAACGCGAAAGTTTGTATGTATGGATGTATGGATGGATGCTTGTTACTCTTTCACGCAAAAACTACTGAATGAATTTTATTGAAACTACAATATTATAGCTGATACATCAGAATAACACATAGGGTAGGTACTTTTTATCTCGGATTTCCCGCGGGAACTCCGCAATTAACGCGAGTAAAACCGCGGGGAACAGCTGGTGATTCATAATAAACAGATCAGCCCAGGTCAGAGTCACAATCACAAGTAAACACTAATTTCTTATCACATAAATGAGGAATTCCCTGTTGAGGGAATCGACCCCGCGACGCGACGCCTGGCGTAGCAGTCAAGTTTTATGATGATTATTTTAAACTTTACAATACTATCATTTTAAACCGTTAAAACACATACGTTTTAATGCGATCACCTTTTGTGGGGTGGATGTAGACGTTTCACTCAACCCCGCACGCTATCAACAAGCCTAACGTAAAGCTGAGGCCACACCAGAGGCATTTGACAGAGATAAATGGCTTGCCGCATCCACTACACTTAGCGGTTGCTTGCTCACTGTAGGTATGTATATAGGTTCGGTAGGTATGTATAATATTATATGTATATAGAAGTATAACCCCATTACAACTTGGATAAGTGCAACCCATTGTCTAACAAAATTACTGCATCAAAGTACTTACATGGAAGTTGTATTATGGAAACAAAAATGAAGACAAGAAGAGATTAAAAAATGATATTAATTAAATTTAACTGTTTTTGTAATAATTATGAATAAATATTATTACTAGCCGTCCCCCGCGATTTCATCCGCGGTAATTTCGGAGTTCCCGCGTAGGTTGCGGGAAAAAAGTACTCTATGTCCTTCTTTGTACCCCGACAGTAGTTTACGGTGATTAGCTGTTCCCCGCATTAGTGCCGGAGTTCCCGCGGGAATTCCGGTATAAAAACTATCCTATCTTTTAAGTTGGACCATATTATAAATGGTTACAAAATTTTATCAAAATCCGTTCAGTAGTTTCGGAGTCCATCGCGGGCAAACAACGTGACACGTGATTTATATATATTAAGATAAGATAAGATATAATAAAACATATAGGTATCTATTTATTTAACCTACTTTTACCCGGTCAATATTTAGTACATTCCTCATTATCTTCTTCTGGATTTTCGAATGGAAAGCTAGTGAAACGTAATATATTTTCTTGCGCCCATAAAATACTGTCACGGCTAACATTATTGTCCCAAACAGTATGTATTATAAAACAACAATTAATTCACTTTTAACAATTATTTATCAACACGAAAACAAATGACGGAACCGCCATCTCCGATTCCTACCAAAAGACACCTTTAATTATAATTTTTCCAAAACATAGATACACGTTCAACCTATAATTGTAATAAATAAAGCACAACATAATATCAGAACTGAGCTCGTATTCTCTATGACCAACAACATTCCTTGCCCGGCCATAACACAATTCCGACCACTCCAGACGACAAAATATTAGAAATTAATATTCTGTACACCATAACACACGTTGTAAATGTATTTTTTTTAAGTGAAACTTCTTTGATTGCGAGGGAAAAACAATTTTTGCGGCATTTTATCGAAATGCGGCGTGTTATGGTCATAGTGAATAAGGGCCCTGTTTTCGATACGCGCCTCGAAATGGTTGGCGTCGTGTGTCACTTAACCCGTTCGCTGCGGGCTGTCTCGAGCTACCGCTTATTTGGTAACGAGAACCATTTACGACCGGCCCGGCATGGCGGCCGATCTTGCACCGCCATATAAGGGTTGATACTCGTATACTGCTTGTGCAACACGGCACAATAATCGAAGAATATCCTTTCCCAATACATACATTTATTGTCTTCAATTATCGTGTTAACTTCTATCGGCCGAACGAAGTCGCAATATTTTCTAACATACTTTCCCACTAACGCCTCAATAAAGCGTGTCTGTCGATTTTATGACGGAAGGATATAAAATAGATTATTACATTTCCTGCGGTAGGTAGGTACGACGAAAATATTTGATGTCGCCGCGTACTTAAAGTAATATTACAAAAAGGGGTTTCGCAAGATCATAATCTGGTAAGGTAATATCCTTTAGGAAGCCGTAAACCTTACTAAACCGTTTGCTCTCACAAGGAAACTTCATAGAAATGTACTGAAATCAGTTCGGACTTGTCATTATGTCCATCGGAGTCATAAATCACAGACCCAGTGACACTGAGCGAGATAACTGTTGTACTTGCTAGATCACTAGCAGATTAAATTGACAACTCAAAATATACTTTCAAAATTTCGTAGCTCTCTTGATTCAAGACGACTTTTTGAATTTTTATTAAGTTTGGTAACTCGTAACCTAAATATTTTTGAGAACGTAGTTATTAAATAATAATTTTTTTAGGTAAAAAAAATCATTATTACATGACAGATTTTCAGGTAACAGAGAACATTGAAACCTGAAATTGTATACAAAAACATATACGTTAGAAGAGTATATTATACCTACCTACATAATATTATAATAGGGATGTTGACGACTTTTGAAAAGCAAAATTCTAATTAGTCCGTCAGTTAGAAAATAAAAAAACAATAGACACGTATTTTTTGCTTTTTTAAATAAATTAAAATACGTATACAGAAATAAAGCGCATTAAAGTTTAGGGTGAGGGGGTCGTGACGTCACTAACCGCAAAACCGCCATACAAAATGTCAGAATAGTGACGTCACGCGAAATTTCAACTCAATATATCGCCGTTATTTTT
The DNA here is from genome assembly GCA_907165275.2 of Zygaena filipendulae. Lineage (NCBI taxonomy): Eukaryota > Metazoa > Arthropoda > Insecta > Lepidoptera > Zygaenidae > Zygaena > Zygaena filipendulae. The sequence continues at coordinate 11,648,081 of OU015653.1, forward strand.
TGATGACGTAAAAAAAGAAAAAATACGTGTCCAATATTTTTTAATAATCTACAAGACGGACTAAAAAATAAAAATTAGTCAACATGCCCATAAATAATATGAATTCGACTTTCATCTTAACAATTTTTCTTTTTAATATTTTTATGTTGGGAACTGGTCTTTGTACCGAGAAGTACAGATGGTTTTAAAGACTTGGTCTTGGGGACTCAGTACCGCACTCAATAAAGTGAACGAAGTCGATAACTCCTTATGGGGCCGCTTGCGAAAGGCACTCGATAACTTGTGATACGAACTACCAACATTTTAATTGCAGCCTTCAAGAAATATAAATTGTTAAATTACAACGTAATCGCTATTTAATTGTACCTTAATTTTGATCGAAGTTAAAAAAACATTATTATTGATCTTTATTTTGACCGCACCGTTGGTTGCGCTTTTTGAACCTGACTGCTACGTCACCTTTCGATACCTAGACCTGGGTAAATGATGTGATCCTTAACTTCGTTCACACTGGATTTGGGTTTGTAATATTAATGATAATTAAATAATATCTACACCAAAAGTATACTGTAAGTACCTATTACATCAGTTGTCTGGTGACTGGTACCTTAGTAGGATAACGCATCCTCTGCTAAGTTAATATGATATAGGACGATAATTTCCGAGCATCATTCTTCGATCATTGCTTACGCAGTCATTATTCTATTAAAAACACGATTAGCGAAATATGATCTATGGATTTTTTATAGCTTCAACTTAGATTATCGAAACAAAATATTGTTTGTAGTTAGCTGAAATTTTGTACAACGCTACCTTTCATAATGTATAGACACATTTGTAAATAGAAAATGGTAGATCGCGAGTAAAACCATGGACGGGAGAAGAATTGTATAGTAAGCATGTAAGTATAGAATATTTTTATATTGGACATTGGTATTTCCCGCAGTTCCCGGTGAAGACACGATTAAAAATTATCGACTGTGAGCTATGAATATGTCAACGATTATAACAAACGTACCGCGCGCCGCGCCGTATCTATCGTGATCGGCTTCCGATAGACGGCGACACGTGCGTCGGATCACGACCATCGCTCACGACGCGCGCGTTGTCGTCAGTTTTTTGTCGCAAACATTATTTATTGTCGTTGTCGTGAGCGGGCCGCGCGTGCCCCCGCTGCTCTGTGGGGTTAAAGAATTTGGAATTGCATTGTTGACCTATTGAGATCACTCTATTTTTCCCTATTGTCCTATCCGAACTTTTGTATTTTCATGTCCAATCAAACTTATTGGCACACTAGTCTACATTTCAGATTTTAATCATACCTATTTAGACTTTAGGATCGACGTTAATTTAGACGACGATTTAGAAAAAACTACTACATAGTTATTTATATTTTATACTAACTGTGCCCCGATGTTCTGCTCCTATCGGTCGTAGCCGTAGCTAGATGTAATAATATAGCGTATAGCCTTCCCACTGTTCCTGGGATTAGCACGTTCAAACAAACAATTTCTTCAACCTTTTTTTCTAATATTAGTATAGATTTAAGTAAAAAAACAAACTAGAAAAGAATTTGACTTACAGTTTTCTTTATAAACTTCTTATGCATTTTTCGCAAACGAATAATATTTTATGTTTATTTAAACAACTTCAAACATTTTTCACGCACGTACCTACTTGAACGAAACGTTTGTAATCTTGCAATCTTGAACCCTCTAAAAAATATTTGACTCCATTGAGCGCGCACAATGAAATAACAAACACTCGATGCGGCGTGTGTCAATGGTATGTTTTTTTTATTTGCCGAGAATTTTTTTTCACATCTTGTGCAAAATTATTTTTGAAGGGTCTATCTTACATAAATACGTATATTGAATATGTTATGAACCGTAGAAATTTCCGGTTTGTTCAGGACTATAAAAAAGGGATATAGATAATATTAATATCATAGACTTTTATTAAGTTTCCTATCAGTAAAAGAGTTTTTAGAATCGATTCTGTAGTTCCAGAATAGTAGTAGTGCTACACAATAGATAGGCAACACAATATAAAATTATACAACTCGATCACATTACAGCATCTAGGTATCTAATTGAACATTAAATTTATCATTAAGTCAAAAATGAGTATTTTAAATTTTAAGTGTAAATGTTTTCTTAGTTATTGTTTTCTTTTTCTATGTAAAACAAGTTTTTATTCAAAAGTAAAAGTACGTAGCTACTTATTGTATTCATTACCATGAAAAAAGCAAAGCTGTGTCAAAAATTTCAGCTCAATCGACCGAAAAATCAATTACTCCTCTAGAAAATAGTATAAACAATAGAAATTAATTAGAAATTTATAATACATACCTAATAAAAAGTAATCTTATTGCCTATTACAATACAGTCCGAATTATGTAACGCGCCGAAATTTGAATTTGAATTGGCTTTGAATAATTCGTTATCCACTATATGACTATATCATAAACTAATTTACACTTACCTACTGCATTTCAATCCTACCCCATATTGCTACAATTAGAGTAATATCGCGAAGATAATTTTTATCGCCCATCGACATTTCACGTTGTATGATCAGCAATAAAAAATAATTTTACATAAATAATAAAGTTAATGGTGTATTAATAAATATTTTCTGTTTGAATGTATACGCTGTTATGTGCTAAACGGTAGAAAATGTCTCAAAGCGTACGAGCAATTAACACGTGCTCACTATAAACCGGTTGCCATGGCAACGCACGCGAGGCACACACACACGGCACGTTAAACAAACTAATTGGACAAAAGCTTCTGTTAGCGATTGTACTTGTGTGAAATAGAAATGTATCAATGGAAATGTAATAGTATTATTTGCAATTTCGGCATACGTCTTTTCGTATTATTATGAATGAGCAAAATGAGACATCATTATATTCTCATTAATAATTAAGGTTACACGAAAAGGGGGTGCCATGTCAAAAAAATGGGTATATTACATTTAAAAATAATACATTTAACACATATAGCGTTATAGCCAATACAATTACCAAACTACAGCGATTCCTCAAACATTATGTTTTTTAATTGTATTTCAAAACTTCAGTACAAATAAACAGTGTAAATCGATTCGAAAAACCTTTGAAACAGTTTCGCATTGCATTACTTAATATATGAATGATTGTTTGTTTGTTCGTATTTTGTGCGTTGCCGTACTACTTACTGTCCATCACCATCAGGTTCCGATAAAACTTTGTCAAATTGTTGCTTGCGCGAAAGTTATAAGTTCCTGGGGAAATCCCGGAACTCATGCTCGTAAAACCGTGGGCACAGTCAGTCAATAAAAAATATGTAATTTACCTAATCACTTTCGCTTACAATTTCTTCCAAAAATTAAATGGGTTGACGAAAATTCATATTTTAAGCATTTATTTTCTTTCCCAACCTGTGCCTCTACTTAGACATATTTGAAGTCTTTAATACGTCTTTTACTCATAAGATTGTTTAAGCGTCACTTGTTAAAATATTAAAGCTTTTAAAAAGAAACAAAATTGTTCATTAGATATGTAAAATAGGGTTCAGGCAATTTTTTTTTCTTTTTAAACATCAAATTCTACAAATATAAAGTGGCCCACATTGACGTAGAATTTCTTATGTGTATTTTTATAGGTTGCTCTCATAGATAAAGTATTTTTTAATAACATTTGCATTAAGGTACTTAATTACTAATGTTAACGACTTGATACTGCACCCTCTCCGGTTAACAGTGTATATCCTATGATGTCTCAAAGAGGTAACATATGTAGATATTATTCTAGCAATAAATTACAATGGCTTTGAAAAGAAGTATAACAATAAAGGCCGTCAACGGTCCTACACCACTTTCTTCAGTAAATGTAGGTGTTGTCTGTAATTCCCTTACAAATGGGGAGGCAACCGTACAATTACAGGAACTAAACAATCAGCATGTCTTATAATTAAATGCAGCTCTACAGTCTGACACTCTGTTAGTAGTTATTAGCTGTCATTCATAGAACTTGAATATGACTCTTCCACTAATGCAACAGAAGTACCTAAATAGAGAATATTTTAATAGGAGATTTGTTTTATGTGCGAGTTTTTTTTTTCAGAAATTTCAAATCTAGAAAATTATTATTAAATTTAATTAACATTTCTGGTCGCAAAAGTGATTTAAAATATTCTTTTTCATTGTTCACAGGCATGCTGAGATCTACATACGATCGATCAGACCACGAACGTGAGTATATATGTACAAAACTAATTTATACTACATATATGTGTCTATATTATACGCATAGTAAATACCCTGCCCGATCCGGAGGCATATATGTAATTAGCTAGGACATTAGAAAAATTGAAAAATACTACATTATATAAAATCCTATTTCCTCGGGTCATGACCTCGTGACGTTGCTACCGACGCGCACCGTCGCGTCGCTCGCGCCAATTGTTTTGCGAATATCGAATTTGACACGAATCTAAAAAGGATTATACTATTTACAAAAACTACTTACGGATCGGATAGGATTTTTTTTACATTTTGGATATTCAATAATATACATTATATTAACGTACGATGTTTACTTACGATACGAGGCGATCAAAAAGTGTTTTGATGTTGTAAAAACGGCTTATACGTTAAAAATACCAAACGTAACCGGAATATTAGAATTCTCATAGAAAAGCTCGCGCTGACATACCTAATAGTCATCAATTTTTTCCATCCCTCGAACACGGCATTGAGTAAATCCATCACTCTTTTTCGGGAGCACGCTGTACAATAGTGTGGGCTACTACGTTTCTAGCGGGTTTTTCACTCGCCCGTGAATAAATAATGTGGCCACTAAAATAAACCTAATAGAAGTTGTTATTTATTAAATCACTTACTATGAGTTTGACCTTCATTAAAATATAATATATTATATTAAGCATGTAGTAAAGCAGTTATCGCGCACAATTTCACTCGCGTTTTCATATTAAATCAAATTTGAATAAACTTTCTTTGTTATATGCCAAAACTACCCAGATAGTACATTCCAATTCCCACCCCTTCAACAATTTTATTTATTCTTAATGGCGGTTTCACCCGCGGTAATTTCAGAGTTTCCCCGGGAATTCCGGGATAAAAAGTACCCTATGTCCTTTTCTGTACCCCTGACAACGTGCATGCCAAATTTCATCCAAATCCGTTCAGCCGTTTTTGCGTGATTGAGTAAACGTATGCGAGGATAAGAGCTCGAAAGCGCATTTTCATCCGATTTGCTTCAAATTTATCGTCACTGCTCAGCTCCTATGTGTCTTAGCGTTATGTTATATAGCCAATAACCTGCCCAGGAGTATGGACTACAATCGTACGAAGTTTGGTTAAAATCCCTTAAGTAGTTTTTGACCCATGCGTGCACATACAGACAGACAGACAGACAAAAAATTTACTGATTGCATTTTTTGGCATCAGTATCGATCACCATTCATCCTCCAATATTAATTTTGAATATATATTCAATGTACAGAATTGACCTCTCTACAGTTTTATTATAAGTATAGATATAGATAGGTACTGTGTTTAGCTCATTCCAAGAATGTCATGAGAATTAACAGATGGCTTAAATATAGAGAAAATAACTGACGTTTCTGTAAATTTGTGAGCGGCTAAATACATATTATATACTGACTTTATTTTATGCCAAATATATAAGACTAGTTGGTGTCCGCAGTTGCACCTGCGTGAAACGCTCTTATATGACACCTACCTTTTCCCTGCGCCCGACCCGCTTTAAATTGGGAGTTCTTAGCTGATGTCCCCTGCCAAATTTTAGCTTCATAGGTAGTTGTCGGGATTTCATATCTATTGCTCTAGTCAATGAGTCACTGAAAGAGTGAACGTTCGCTTTTGTGTATACGGATAACTTTTCTTGACATCCGATTTCGATTAAAGTCTATTATATATTGTTCCAAATGAAGCTTAATCTACATGTGAAAACTGCTTGAAAATCCGTTCAGTTGTTACCTATACTTTATTATTATTATTATCTATACTAATATTATAAAAAGCAAAAGTTTGTGAGATTGTGGGTTTGTCAGTTTGTGAGCTTTCGACGTTGTAGGGGGTAATCTCTGGATCTACTGAACCGACTTTGAAAATTCTTACACTTATAGGAAGCTACAGTGATCCTGAGTTACATAGGGTACTTTTTATCCCGGAATTTTCGCAGGAACTTCCGGAGTTTGTGTGGCTGTAATCTATGGATTTACTAAACCGATTTTGAAAATTCTTTCACTTATAGATAGGAAGCTGAAGTGTTCTTGAGTGGCATAGGGTACTTTGATCCCGGAATTCCCGCGGGAACTCTAAAATTACCGCCGGTGAAACCGCGGGGGTCAGCTAGTAGAGATTATAATATAATTTTATTATATTTTTTTGGTAAAAGATCAACAATTCTCCTCTTTTAACTACCCCAGTCTTACGAGGTGAGAGATAACATTGTGACACTATTAACATCTCAGTAGCCGAAATTGAAATGCCTCGTTAGTCGTTTGAGACGAAAGATGAATTAAGTTTTGTTTCAGAGCTCCGCGATAGCGGGCCGCGGATGTTAGTGAAATAATTGCTCGCTTATAGTTCCATACATCGAGTGCTGTGTTCGCAAAATAAATCATACCATTCTACGAACGAAATGTTTTTGTTACCAAATTATTGACGTAAAACTTAAAAAAATAAAAAATACGTTCACCTAGTAACTTATTAGGTGCATAGACACAAGCGGCATGATTCATCTACCTTCCACTACTACCAGGGCCCTTATTCACTATGACCAACAACATTCCTTGCCCACAACGCGCGTCCCAAAAACGCATTTCCAAACGTTCTAGATGCCAAGATATTAGAAATTATTATTTTTTATGCCATAAGAAACGTTGTAAATGTATTTTTTTTTTTGGAGTAAAACTTCTTTGATTACGAGGGAAAGACAGTTTTTGCGGCGTCTTATCTTAGCGCGGCGTGTTATGGTCATAGTGAATTAGGGCCCAGGCCTCGCGCGCGGATTGGTATTAATCAATTTTTCATCAATATTTTTCATGTTTAAATCTTTGCATGTCACATTCAAAGACCAGACAGAATCTGTGTTTTAAGCTGCGTTCAGAATATACAATTATCATTTAAATTTTAAAGTCTAGCTTTTTACTAAATCAAATTATGATTCAAATGGTTCCATTAAAAAAACTGTGGGCTTGCCTTATCTATACCGTAGCTCTACATCTGCGCGCTGTCCTGACTATAGGTACGTTGTCTACATCCGGCAAATTGCGTTAGGACCGATTGTTTACTAGTTACAAGGCGAGTTGGCAATTTTGGAGGTAAGTTCCCAATTCGAGCGAGCTCTAAACGGCATGACAAGTTTGTTGAAGCGTTCAAGCGACAACTCGCGCAGGTGGTACCCACCTCGAAATTAATATTTGACGCGGTTTAATTGACGAATATTGTAATTTAGGCCATTTAGCAATTAGAATTATGTTATATAGAGCTAGCTAAACGCTCGTAACTGGTGGTTTTCGCGTAAATTATAATTAGACAGACTGTAGGTAAGTGCCTACCACACTTATAGGTTTGAAAATTTACCTATGTGTACCTACACTTTAGTTATCTAGGAGATGAAAACGATCTTATTATGTCTATGTCGTCAGAATACCTACTGTACCTATGATTCGTCAGAACAAGTAATTTTGTTTAATACTAAAGATAGAAAACTATGATCTTTTCATTATTTTTCTGGTATGTACTAGTATATGTTTTTTTTTATTATAATAGCAAATAAGTCTCCAGCAATTTAAAATATCCGTCATTAAGTACGCGTTCTTGAATTGCTCGAATTCTAACCTCGTCAGTGAAGTGTTATCCATCATGACATTTTACAATTTGCAAAGGGTAATCCTTTGTAGCAGAAACCTTCTGTTATTCTGGCAACACAACCGGTCACAATGGCGATCGTAAGAACCCCGTTACAAGAAGGTCATATTATTTTTAATAAAGCTTAGTCATCAAAGAGGACACAATAAAACGCCAGTCCCCATCCATTCATTATACATTTCCTCATTAAAGGCGCGCGTTCTCATCTCAACGACTACAACACGGAGTGAACAATTTTCTAACAATGCCCATCCCAATTTCTCCAGTAATAATACCTATCATCTCCTTTATATTGAAGCCTTAGAGCTTCCATGTTCCGCAGTGATTAATGATTGGAATATTTTCTGAGTAAATATGGGCGCACTTAGTTCGGGTAGGTATACCTATCTATTTAGGCATTTCCTTTCTTATTTTTTTATTTAAGTCTAAAAATAACGGTATGTGCTTAAAGATCAGCCGTACAATAAACCACTTTTCGCTTTGTATACAGTATTTCGCAACATAAAACCGTAACGTCTGTATTGTTAAAAAGACTGGTGTGCTCTTTGACTTATTTTACTAAAATTATACTAGTGAATATGTTCGTATATGTACCAGCAGACGCAATAAAGCCAAACCTCTGTTAAGGGCTGAAGATCGAAGTGTCAGATCGCACTGGTCATAGAAAAATTAATCAAAGCAGGCGGGGCGGGCGCGCTACATGATAATATCCTGTGAATCGTTCGACTTATTCGTCAACTCGCACGTGTCAAACTCGTGCGTGTGCGCGAGTAAGCACCTTCCGTTTTTACCTACTTTTTTTGTCGTCAACTCGCTCGACCGTGAAAATGTGTAGAGTCAGCTTGTTAGTTAAGAGTCCTTTTTAAAAATTAATATACATAAGGTATATATCATTAAGGCAGGTACCCACTTTAAATGTATAAAAATTTTATACGACTTGACTTTAAAATAAAACTTATTACTTATCGTTTTCGAGATAGATATTTTATGTATAATTCAAATCAACATAACAATAATATTATTTACCAAATAATCAACAAAATTACAATGACTCAAGAATTTGGTTTATCACATAGGTAATATGTTAAACTGTCTAATCTCTATAATATAATCTAAACAAATAACTACACATAACAATAATATCACAATATGTGGTTGCAGAATTTCGCTTATTATCATCTAAATTATTTAAAACAAAAAATATTTGTAAAAATAAGTGAGTAAGTATATGAAACTAAGGCTAAAAATATCAATCGTCAACAAGCAAAATATCAGTCGGCAACAATTAAAGCATTTTGATGATTAGATATTCATCACTTACTAATAAAATAAATCTTAGTCTAAGGAACTACAAATCACAGCTTAATTTGTTGTAAATGATTTTTATAACAAACGTAAAACTAACAAATATAAAACTATGCTTAATATATAAAAATCACAAGATTAGAAGTTCGATACATAGATCAATACTTAAAACTCCGTTCATAAATTCGTTAATTGTGAAAGTAACATGAAAATTCAAAAATTCAAATGCTCTTTATTACTTAGGATTGGTTACAATCACTTGTAATCGTCAGCAGGTTCTTAAAACTATAAATTACCGTCAGTTCGGAATACGTCCTCTGCTGAGAAGAACTGACAAGAAACTCAGCAGGGCTGTCTTTAAATGATCTTACTTATAAACTAGGAGAACAAAAAATTGTAATTGGATAGAGCAATTCATTCCCAAACGTCTGTATCATTTAAATAGTCTACTACACTATAATATGCTTTATCGCATAATCTGTGTTTAATAATCGTCTTGAATTTATTAATTGACAAATTAATAACATCGTTTGGGAGTTTGTTGTAAAAGCGTATACATTTATGTAAAAGCGTATTATTTTTATGTTCATCAATAGTGCAGGTTTCCTTTAATTTTGTAGTTATATTGGACCCTTTTAAGTATAAAGTTTGATAGTAATGATCTTCTTTTTCTAATATAGTCAAAAACTGTGCTATGTTTTTGGGTTTTGTATTGATTTTTTTGTTTATAGTAGAATGCCAGCTTTCAACCATGTTTGTAGTGCGATGAAGCATATTGTTAAAGACCATTTGTCGAAAAAAAAACGAAGTCTCTTTTAACCAAGTCTCTACAAAATAATCATTAAATTTATGAACATTTTCATTTGCCTTCCGTCGCCTCATTCCGTACCTCCAATATTGGCTTTATCGTAATATCGCGGTACCTACTTATTCGAATCAGCCAGCGGCCAGCGCGGACAATATATTTATAGTTTTTAGTTTCAAACTTTATCTGACTGTACTTTACATGTACAAGCGAGTTGACGACAACAAAAGTAGGTAAAAACGGATAGTGCTAACTCGTGCGCACTCACGAGTTTGATACGTGCGAGTTGACGAATGAGTCAATCGTTCAGGGCCAACCAAATGGCGTTTAAAACATTTCCAATAAGTAAGTAGCTACTGGGTAAAATAGCATCTTAGCATCTTTCTCATAAACCTTAGTGGTTTCTTAAGTGCTATGTTAGCTATCTTTTTAATGTAATTTTTATTAAAAAAAAGTAATGTTCGTATGCATAAAAAATAGTTGCAGAGTAGTTCTTTCGCTGTGTGCTACTATCAACCAGCGACATGCACTGGTTTTTATTATCATTTTGAATCAAGTCTATGTCCTTTCTTTCGGTTCTGTGGTGCAGATCTTTGGAGGATATTTTTGTCGAGTATTGTACGTCTTTCGGCTGATGGATCTAATATTTATGGTTTTTTTTTTCAAATCAAATATTTATTTATTTATTTATTTATTCTTCTTGCACAAAATAGTACAAATGGCGAAATATATACAATTAATTATACCTATATCATCACACAAACATACATCAATTTTATTTCTCTAATTGTACAAAAGGATAAAAACATCGTAGTTAAACCGTTCATGTACCTATAGCATCTTTATGAATAATAATATGGTAATATTAGTATTTATTCATAAAGGATTTTAATTTAGGTTGCACTTACAAACCTTTGCAAGAACATAATGTTTTAATAGCGCAGTAAACAAATCCCATTACAACAGCTCCCTTATACTTCACCTAGAATAATAATAACAATAAAAAAATAAACGCCAGTGTTTTTTCTTACTTTACAAAATGAAAAAAGACACTCTACACAAACGACTACCTGAATCACTTTTCAGTTTAACGAAGGGCAATATCTTTGAGAACGGAGGAGGCTCGATTTAACGGAAAAACTCCCGTTATCTAAGCTATGTAACGATCGCGCGTTATTCCTCGAGATGGGAGCCCGAAGTGAATTTGCATTATTTTTTATACCTTTAAAGCGTCTGATATTTGATATTTCAATATTTGGCCACACCTCCACAGATGCATTAAAGAAATTTATTATTCTTTATCCTTCAATTATGTACCAAGGAAGTTTGAATCAATTTAGTGGTAGGTAGTTAGGAATTCCGTTATCATCACTATATAGAATATAAATGTATTAGTTCGAAATATATTTATTTACCTTCTGTTATATGATCTGAACGAACTGACGCCGCGCCAGTAGTAGTCATTCATACATTATTGCATTCTTCTTTATGAGCTCAGAATACAGAATTGGCAATCCGTACAATTCCCACTAGGAGGGGTTTATAGGCGAAGAGTCGAAGCATTAATACAACAAAGTACACTAGTAGCAAAATGTATAGAGTTCAATTTAAGAGCTCAACTGTAGTCAATTTAGAGCTGTAGATATTCGCAACCCCACGAGATTGGCTCAAGTGACTAAACGTATGTTGGAAAAAATACATTCCGCGATCCAAACTTAAATCTACACCTATTTGTAATAATAATAGAGTGAAAATTCTTTTTTATCTATAAATAGGTAAAAATCATTACAAGTTCTGTTCAATTGAAAGCTCCTCTTTTCAGTTAGAGAAATACGTATTTCAGGAGATTTTATGTAATTTTAACCCACTTGAACTCAGATTAAACCGCGGACAAGAACTGCTTTGTTATCATGATGTTTGTTATAAAATATAATAACAAATCTCGTGTAACAGAAACTATAATATTGACTTGTCTTTTTTGAATTCTTAAAAAAAAAAACATTTTAAAATCCTTAACATTAATATCAGATGAAGGATTACCGAAGAGTTCGAAGCGTAATATAGGGCTGTTACCGACGATTATCCATGAGATTAAATAATATGTCTCATTTAGATTAAGAAATACTTAATATGTCTCGCGAAACATTAAATTCAGTTATTTGGAAATCCTCTCATAACTTGCACCTTCCCTAGTTCATCTTCATCCCCACCACCCTCTACACTGGTGCTCGCGTTTCCGCGCCATTTTTCGCCGCCAGATAATATTATGACCGCCAAAGGAGTCGTTCACGTTACACCCGCTTATAATTTGCGGGTGTTTGGTATCTGGGCCCTTATTCACTATGAGCAATAGGATTCCTTGCCCATAACGCGCGTCCCGAAAACACAATCCCAAACGCTCCAGATGCTAAAATATTAGATATTCTGCATGACGTTGTAAATGTTTTTTTTTTAAGTGTAACTTATTTAAGCACGAGGAAAAGAATTTTTCATTACATTTTTCACTAAGTTACTTTCACCCCTAGGATAACAATGTACTATTTCATTACTCATACTCGGAAAGTAGATCTGAAGTTGCCTGAGAAGCGGGTTGAAAGTAACACATTTTAGCCCTAGGGAGAATCGCTTTCAACTGACAGCTGGATACTGCAGAAACTCAAGTTTTTTTTTTGTCATAGGGGGCATACTTACTGGCCAGTAGCACACCTAATGGTTGATTTATGTAAAATAAAATTCACTCATTTTTTTCTTTAGCTAATTCCTATTTTTATTTTGACTTTCCTAGCATTCGTAATGAAAAGCACAGTGTTATCCTCGGGAGAAAGACTTATTCAGCCCCGAGACAGGGTTTGGCGCCAATAGTTCGAGGGAGTTACTTTTACCCCTAGGATAACAATGTACTATTTGAGGCGCGTTATCTAACGCGACGTGTTATGGTCATAGTGAATAAGAGCCCTGGTTGGCTCACAGGGCCCCCAGTATCGGTTTCGTTCCGGTCATACATACCTATACAGTATACATATAAAACCTATACCTATACAGTATACATATACGCCCCACATATGATATTTGGTTGCGGTATTTTAAGGGTATTGATAGCGCTCAAATATTGTTTCGACAGTATAATGTAATTACGGACTGACCGCGTTTTAGGCTAATGTTTGAACGTGGCCGCGCTTTGAGAAGTGCACTCGCTTTTGTGTTATGTTGAAAAATCGTACGTACTTAAAATATAAACGAAAATCGAGTTATAATTATCGTTATAATATAAATGCGGAATGAAATGATTGTTAGTAACAATTTGTTAACACTATGTGCTGTAAAATATTAGCAGATATAATCAACCGCGGGATATCGAACAAATAAATAATAAGACATAATTTATACGCAATAAGTTTGAATCTTTATCAAAAGTACTTTGACTACTTGTAATATTAATCCTTTGGTTGACTAAACTTATTTAATATAAGTAAGCATATAGATATGCTCTTGAGCGAAGTAGATCCTGTGTTAGCGATCTAGTGGTATTTATCCTCTGATGAAATTTAAATTTCAAAAAAGATCCACTCAATACTTAGCAATGAACAAAGAGCGAATGATAATTTTGTTTTAGCAAAGTTCAAAATCGAGTTATCGATCGAGTACTTACTCGCGTATAGCAGCGAAGTAGAACGCACCTACCTACCTACATGTATGAAGAACACTCAAGTCGCAAGATAAACTCAAACTCCCTCGGAGATACAATGAAGTTTGCAAAGATTTTTAGGATACCAAAGAATATTTTTAAATAATTGTCTATTGGAGTTTTTTGTTGAAGCACTTAGGTACCTAATTCTGTTATTACTTTATCGTTCATTTTTTTTTTATTTACTTTACTATATGACCGGACTGGCACAAGTGGTCTTCGATCCGCTCCGCAAATCAAAAAAAAAGCCGGTTTCGATGCCGGGTATCGAACTTTGAAAATAATTTCATGTTTAATGACAATGTGCTGCTGTTACTTGTTACCGATAGGGATGTTGACAACTTTTGAAAATCAAAATTTTAATTAGTCCGTCTTTTAGAAAATTAAAAATCGTTAGACACGTATTTTTTTATTTTTCAAATAAATGAAAATACACAGAGTTATAAGGCATTAAAGTTTAAGGTGGGGGCTCGTGACGTCACTTACCGCTACAAGCCGCCATACAAACTGCACTAGTTAGTGACGTCACGCGAAATTTCAACTCAATGTATCTCTGTTATTTTTTAATTCTTTAAAAAAAAAAAAATACGTGTCCAATATTTTTTATTAATCTACAAGACGGACTAAGAAAAAAAAAATAGTCAAATAGGCTATTGTGAAGCTACAACCCGTATTTTCACCTTTGAGTCTTCTTCCTATTTCGATTATTATTGTTATGTGCTTCTCACTCCATCACGCCCCAAATAAATTTGGCACAAAACGCAGAAAGTAAATAGTAGTAGGTGCATAAAGTTTTTACTGCTTCAGCGGGAAAAATAGAGGCCACGCTTTGTCCTGTCTGAAAAAAACCACGTAGATTTTACGCGACACAGTTTCATTTACTACGTGCGCTTTACTTAATTGTTTCAATTAAAGTAAGTGGGACAATAAAAATGTTTATTTTTATTTTGTTCTTTTAAATTAAATAAAACGTAAAAAATTGCACACAAAGTTTTCAACAACTTTTTTAACGAATAGTAAAACTTTTTGCAATATAGGTAGATACATAGCATGCGCTAATGTTTAACAACTGAATCATTTTTAAATGTTCGGGGATGATCGAGGAAATGTAGTTTTTTCTTTATTGATGATAAAAAGCGATAAATAGTAGATTAAATCGTTAAAAATATTATACCAAATCATTTTGGCACTAGTAGGAAACTATAACAAGAAATACTTTTTGTATCGCAACTATAGGAGTTCCCGAAGGAGTTACGCAATAGATACACGCCAATGGAACTGCCGGAACAGTTATTTGTTAGTCACGAGTAGTTTAGGTCTTGCAATATCAGTGCAAAGATTTCCTTAGTGATATCGAGATGAAAACCGCTTGGGAACAATTCATTTTCAATATTTTGAGAACTGTTCATATTGAAGCTTTTCCAGTATCAGAATATGCGTGGATAATAAATTTCGCATATTCGGTAAAGTTTTAACGATGACTTACAATCCGCGGCTGCGTTATAACATCCCTAGTTAATTTCCAGCGAACATTACGGAATTCCTGTCCGTCTATATACCGTCCTTCATTTGTATATTATCATACTTTGTTAGTGAAGTCCTCGCAGCGTCGTCTGTGTCGCTTAGACATCATTGTACCTAATGAGCTCGAATCCTCTTCTCTAAAGCTCGATTTGTTACGCTTATTTGTTGTACCTACTACAAATGCTTTTGATCGTAGGACCGGACTTAATACGGATCGACTAGTCTGTTTGATTATGCTCGCAACTTGAGCTTGTATCATTGTTTTTTTTATGTTATCAATTAAACGGGTGGTTCAAGTTGAAATATTCTGTCTTAATAATTTAATTTAATTTCAAAAAGATACATTACTTCATATTATATTAAATGTTAGACCAAATTGTAACGAATATACTAACTCATTACCTATTTAGATTTTATATGATGTAGTGCTAAATAGAACTTTTAACAATACGGATAAAAATTGTTTAAAACATTTTAAGCACTTTATAAGTTTATAGTTTCTGAACAAAAATTATAGTAAAAATAAAAATATGGCCAACACTAAAACGATAAAGCTGAAACTAACCCGCTATAAAAAATAATATCTTCTTTAAAAATAAATCGATAGGAGAATAGTTATGTGAAATAAGGTCAAGTATATTCTGCAGAATTTAAACTTAACAGCATAAGAGATTTTCAGCCCAATTTTGATTTTATTTTCGAAACTTTCAAATCATTAACTTTCTTAGAAGCCATTAATACAAATAATAAACTTTTTATAGCAGGTGGCGTTAGTTTCACCCCATTAAGAGCTTTAAATTAGGACTCTAAAATTAATCATCGATGAAAAGGCATTTATTGCCATCAAATTTTCTGTCCAGATTGATCAAAACCGCCTGGAGACATTTCGGAAACATTTCACTTCACAAAGTCGCTACACTCGATGACTGCGAAAGTTTTCTACTAATTAAGTTCTATAAGGGCAGCGCCCGGAGGCGATCCGAGTGCTGTGTCGGTATTATTCTTATTAATGTCTATTAGACCATTGTCTGTGATCATAACTTTATTTTATTTTATTGTTATTTTATTTGTTAAATACGTTATTGAATACGTTCTGTTTCGAATAAAAGATATAAGTATCGTTTATGCTTGTATATTTAACATAACCGTTTGCAGCCCTTCTTTTTCTCTATAGAGAAGAATTTACAAGCTAGCTGGTGCCCGCGTTTTCACCCGCGTTAATATCCGAGTTCCTGCAGGAATTCCGGTAATAAGTAGTACGAAGTACCTTCGGTCTACTCCTGGCAACGTGTAAACAAAATTTCATGAAAAAGAAGTGAAAAATCGTAACAAACAAACTCACAGGGAACAGCTAGTTTCAATATAAATTAGTTGAGGTATCTTTCGATATGAATTCACAAATGTTCATCCTTGTATCCACTCAAGCAACAAAACACGGCTTACGGCACAGACGAATGTTTCCTCAACAAAATCCACACCATGGTCTGTTAAAATATTCCCGTGAAATGAATTTGCTATTTAAGCACCAATTAAAGGCGTTGGCTCCACGGGCGTCAGATAGCGAAATTCGCAACTCAATCGCAATTATTTTCCACTTCCAAGAAAACTTGGAGCGAACGTTAATTGTGGGCTAGGAGACACCGCGCGCGCTTGGGCGGGCGGTGTGCGGGGCGGGGCGGCGCGGGCGGGGTGCAGGGCGGGCGGAGCGATAGCGGTGAAATTATTGGAAATGTAGCTTTCATATATTAACTTCGCGCGATTCTATCAATTGACTCTCAATGTCTTTATTTCTTCCTAGCTGTTCCCCACGGTTTCGCCCGCCTTAATTTCGGTTATCCCGATCCCGCGGGATAAGAAAGTACCCTATTTATTTTTCTGCACCCCTTAAAAACAATGTTTATTTCTATGTCCATACTAATATCATTCAAGCTAACTAGTCTTAGCTACCTACTCAATCGATCGTCAAGAAACTTTGCATACACATTTTCAGAGGTGCAAAGCAGGACATAGATTACTTTTATGCCGGAATTCCCAAGGAAACTCCAACATTACGCTGGTAAAACCGCGTGGAAAAGCTAGTAAATATAAAATGGTCAACTCAATGACCGAAAAAATGACCAACAGGCAGACCCCGCGTCAGTTTTCATTATTTATTTGTTTAAAGAAGACAAGAGTCTTAACTCGATTCGTTGCATAAAAACATTTGCCGGCCGAGCTGGCAGGGGTGTGCCGTGTGACGTCATTATCAAATCACCGCCTAGCCGTGTGCTTCCCGGCAAATTGGAGCAATTACACTTTACAACTGTTTTGTTTTGGAATCTCTACTCAGCCCTCCGCTCTCCGTCCCAAGTACCTACCTACGGTGGCGCAAACGATGTAATTTCAAATTCGATGGTATACGAGTGGCAATTTATTAAAAAGGGACCACCCACACCCAAAAGTGCCTGAGCAAATGAAAAGTTTTAAATAATAATTATTGGAACGTTTATAAATAATTAATTTTCGTATATCTGGTCTTGACGCAAATCGAACTTCGTTAATTAACGGCATTCGTGTACGAGAACTTAAGCGTACGCCATCTAAGCATTAAATTTTGTAAAAAGAATTCTTATAAGTATATAATTGTGACCCACTGCTTTGCCCGCGTGAATTTCAGGATCGCTTTAAGAACTCCAGGATCAAAACTATCTTAACTCTTAAGATATAATACCTACACTAGTTGTGCCCCGCGGTTTCACCCGCGTTAATTTCAGAGTTCCCGCGGGAATTTCGGGATAAAAAGTACTCTATGTGTTAATCTGATGTATAGGCTATATTATTGTAAAGTTTCATTTAAATCCATCCAGTAGTTTATGCGTGAAAGAGTAACAAACATCCATCTATCCATCCATCCATCCATACATTCTTAAAAACTTTCGCGTTTATAATATTAGTAGGATTCAGGCTGGTATATGCATGATTGACTCACAAACATTCAAACTTTTTTATTCTTAAATACATACTACAATCAACATTTTATACTCAGACGAAATAAAAACTCAAGACGGAGCGCTGTGAACAAAGAAGTGAAGCCGTAAAACTACGCCTCGGCGTGTACATGCACAGTTACACGCACACACATATAACGAAACTACGCCTTACCTTGTCAGTCAAGCTATTCCGACGCGCGGAGTGTTACGCTGTAATAATTTCTATTTTTTAAAGAAAAAATGCCGTATTTTGTAGTGAGAGGGTGTAAAAACCAATCTTCGAAAAATAAAAAGCAGGATAGAACCACATTTTTAATAAAATATCAATTTTATTAATTTATGACAACTTGGAACACAAAACCTCCACAACTTTCATAAGTGTTGCTACTAGTGAGCGTCACAATAGTCCCCGTTTTTTGGGTAAATTAATGTGACCTGGAACGTAATGTAACACGTTCATTTACCTATTTCGATTTTAAGTTTTTAACCGACTTCCAAAAAGCAGGAGGTTATGCATTCGATTGTATGTATGTTTTTTTTTTTTTTTATGTAGGTTCACCGATTACTCGAAGACGGTTGGACCAATTTCGAAAATTCTTTTTTTGTTTGAAAGGGTTTAACCTGAATTAGGTCCCATTGCCACCAAATCGGGATCTGATGATGGGATCTTGGAGAAATCGAGGGAACTCTTCAAAAATAATAAGCACACCTATACCGATTTGAGTATTTTTTATAGTAAATCGTTTATTTGCTTTCGGAAAGCAAAATTTGAAGAAGTGGAACTGATGATGAAGACCACAGATGATCATCGGAACTACTCAATAATAGGTATTTCACGAGTCCCGATTCGTTAACTTTAAATGGTTCCTAAATAATTTATGCTCGTCACAACTCACAACGTATATGGCAAAGTGGAACTGAGTGTGATGTACCAGGAGAACTCCTCAAAAATTAACGTCCCTGCATCGAGAAGAGCAATATTTTGTAAAAGATGATGAGTAGTTAACATCAGGCTATTGTAACTTAGATAAATTACAAACCGTCTCACTTAAAAGCAAGAAATTAACAAATTTTTAACAAAAAACACAAAACTAAAAAGCTTAAAATATCAAAATACCGATTTAATCCAACAGACAATAATACACGTAATACCTACTATTATTGGTTTGTGCTACCACTTTTCGATATGAAGTCGGTGACAAGCCAAGTATGGAGTAAGTAGATAGATGAGCTAAGTCCACTCCCGCCATGAGCTCGTCGTGAACTGAACAACCCAAGTGGGCAGACGTAAGCGGGCTTGGCACCGAATTCAAATCGAAAAGTGGTAGCACAAACCAATAATAGTAGGTATTACGTTGTTGGTCTGTTGGATTAAATCGGTATTTTGTTATTTTTAGCTTTTTAGTTTTGTGTTTTTTGGAAGTCGGTTTTAATTATTTTGTAAAAAAATTTAATATTCATAAAATTAATGTAAGTGTAAATAGGCGTTAATTTTTATTTTCCATGTTTTATCATAAATTCGAAACCTATATTTTTAAGGTTCTCGAATATACAACCGAGGTATACAACTTAAAAAAATACTAACTTATCTATTTACTTATCCATTCATCTTTCTAGAACTTAACAATTTTGGGTAATACGTTTTCACTGCACGGCAACACTCACTAAATGCTCACATGTTTACGATACGGGCTTCACTTTGTTGTTGACAGCGCTCCGTCTTGAGTTTTTATTTCGTCTGAGATTTTATATTTCTTCTACATGAAGATAAATTTCATCTACCTACATTAGTTTTATTTATTTAAAAATCGTTTTACAATTTGTATCCGAAAAATTGTAAGAGCGATTGAAATTATTGAAATTATCGATAGATATCTACTAACAGATATCTTGTGATTGTAATTCAGAGCAATTTGTTGGTAATTGATGAGCAATTGAAAATTAACCGAAAAATATTTTGCGCAGAGCACCTATTCCACTCACGCAAACACGCAAAGCCGAGCCGATCTACCGTCAAAACGTTAACAGGAATATAGCTCAATGGTGGATGCGTTCGGATCGCACGCCGCGAGGCGTAGGTTCAAATCCCAGGAATGAGCTGGAGCTGTCCATAAAAAAAAACGTGAGGAACCCATAGCATGGTGCTAGGGCTCTTTCTAGTGCCCGGCTGGCTACAACTTTCGAATTGAAAATCTGTCGCCGAGCACCTTTCCGTTAACAATCTTCGAGGGTCGGGCACTTAGCAACAGCCCCTAAAGCCAAATTGACCATCTGCTATCGTTAACGCATAGAAAACTAAGAAACTGATCGTCATGTCACGCGGTCACGCAAAATTGGACTTGGAATTGAACGATTCTACGTTACCACGTGACTTGACGATAGGTTCCTTAGCTTTATTTAGCGATAACGATTACAGATTGTCTACTTGGCTAAGAGGGCAGGTGAGCTATGGTTTATTGGTAGCAATAAAACTAAAAATATGAGAGGAACCCTATTAGATTTTTTTTCTTCTTATTATTTAAATTTCAATTATTTCTATGTTATTTTTATTTTATTTTCTGTGATTTTTTTTTTGTTCTTATTGTAAGATTTATGTTACTATTTTATTGTACTCTTTTTTCCCTCTTTTCATATTGTTTCGTGGTGTGTGTAAATAAATATATTTCTATTTCTAATTAGATGCGGAAGCGGTGCGATTTTGTGCTTTGAGTTAGTAAAATTGGTCCCCAGGACCGTGCAGCGCCCGTCGCCGCCGAACGCGCGGTGCCAAACGATCGAGACCAGTGCAATAGTAAATTTCCCGCGCACCATTACACGCTAGGAACTTTCAAAGTTTTCTGTACATACCTTTTTTCACAAATAAATTTAAGTAAATATACGAGTATATAGCACCATTGTTCACTATTTTGCTTACCTTTTAATGTTGCTATTGAAATAAGAAACAGGATGTTCCTTTATTCCCCGTTGCTCCGCGCGGTTTCAACCGCGTTAAATTCGGAGTTCCCGCGGGGATTCCGGCGTATATATAAAGTAATCTATGTATTATACGTATGTTAAAGGTGTTACATAATATATTAAAGACTAGCTGTGCCCCGCGTTATCACCCACAGTAACTTCGGAGTTCCCGCGGGAATTCCGGGAAAAAAGTACCTTATGCCCCTTATATTCTCTGTACCCCTGACAACATGCATACGAAATTTCATCCAAATCCGTTAAGCCGTTTTCCATGATTGAGTAACAAACATCCAAACATCCACACTTTCACATTTATAATATTAGTAGGATTATAACAACTAAACCCAATGCCGAGACACTACAGGGTGAAGGACGTAAACAATTCCTATATATTATATTACTGGCCTCGTCTTTAAACTACTGGACATTATCGGGGCCTTTCCGTAAACATCACGGAGCGATTTTCATACCCGACCGTGTATACTTGTGCGTTTATTTTCTAAACCTCACCCTCATTAAATATCCCATTATAAATGAGAAAGTTTGGATATTTTGGATATTTGGACGTAACTCAATCATAAATCATACATAAACAGCTGACCAGATTTGGGGTAGACAACTACACAGATAGAATACATTCTGGATTAACACATAGGATAAGCACTTTTTAAACCATTCCAAATACTTGCCGAAGGAGTCTTGTAATTTTTGAAAGTAAAACCGTGAGATTCTAACTAATATTACAAATGCGAATGTAAGTTTGTTTTTACGCCTTAACTTTTCGACCCATCACCATTGTCAAGGGTACAAAAAAGGACGTAAGATCCCTTTATCCCGGAATTCCCGCGGTACTCCGAAATTAGTTTTGTAGCTATAATCCGCTAGAGCTCGGGGAACAGCTAGTAGCTACTTAATAAAATCGCTTAATCGCCCGCTTCCACCTATCACAGTGCAATCGGCGCGATCACTAACGAGCCCCTCAGAGGTCTCAGCTGCGGTCATTGACCGGCGTCCAGTCGACTACTAAACCCTCCGATAGAGTAGCCTTTTATTTTGGTATACGATACCTATCGCCTTTAAGCTTTGGATTTGTTGGGATTTTTTAAATCAACCAACGTTTGAGTGGAATCCATTTTAGTTTAGTAATAGAAAAAGGGCGACTCACTCAATTGAATTAGTAATACCTAATGTTAACGACTTTTTCTACGTTTTCAAATCAATTTCTTCATTTCGGTTCGGGCGTTAAATTATCTACAATAGAATTATAAAGACGAAACATTTGTTTGTTTGTAGGGAGTAATCTCTGAAACTATTATGTATTAAATACCTTTTTTTGCTTATAATACGGGAATTAAAATAACCAAATAACCAAAATCAAAAGAATGGTATATATTTAATTCAGTAATTTCAGAGTTCCCGCGGGAATTCTGGGTTACAATATAGCCTCTGTTACTCAGGAATAAGGTTCCATAGTGAAAGAATTTTTGGAATCGGTCCAGTGGTTTTTTATTTGAATCGTAACAAACGAACAAACAAAGTTATAATATTGGTTTAGGTGACGAAAGAAGAGCAAAACTAAATTTTAGCTTCCTTCAAAAAAAGGCATCTTGGTACATGGAATATGTAAAACGTACCTACACTTATCACACCGATATAAGATTTTTCTGCCTGTATTTTAAAAATATACCTAATAGGGTACTTGCATGAATTTTTTTTTTTTCAGCCTATTTTAAAGATATATGGCCTACTTAAACAAAGCAAGAAAAAGAAAAAAAATATATGCATAAATTAATTAAATAGAGCGTTTCAAAGTTCCTACTTTAGACCTTACCGCCGAAACGCGGAATGACGTCACTTGTTCAAAATTACGCCTTATTAATCTATGATAGAAATGTCACTGTCGTATTGACAGGGTCATGTGACACTGACAGACAGATAACTTCAATATTCAAAAGCGAAATTAAGGTTGAACTGTGTCGATTTACTTCCAAAAGTTCCAATAAAGAATCGAAATGCATGTTACCGATGCATTTTAAAGTAAAAAAACTTCAGAAAATGGAAAATATGCGTTGACTGTATGCACTTAGTTTCTTTTGCCTTCTCTGAAAGAGGTAAATGTTTCCTAAAAAAATTAAAGTGACGTCATGTGTCAAGCTTGGCTGTGATTGGTGTTTCGTTGCAACGTTCCGTTTCACAAAATTAAAAGTTGAATATTTTGGAAACGATCGAAAATTTTTTAGTAAATCTTTCACGATAATGCTTTTCTAAGGCTCTATTTTTGAAATATTGACACAATTTCTTATTATAAATTTCATGCAAGTACCCTATTTAAAATTGTAATTTTGAATTACATAGTTACAATTATTATGAATACAGGCCGAAAACAATTATTGTCGGTGTAAACCAAATACCAACATTATGCTGGGTGGCATATTGCATCCTCACTTCAAAAAAAATG
The DNA here is from genome assembly GCA_907165275.2 of Zygaena filipendulae. NCBI lineage: Eukaryota > Metazoa > Arthropoda > Insecta > Lepidoptera > Zygaenidae > Zygaena > Zygaena filipendulae. The sequence goes on from OU015653.1 coordinate 11,671,687, forward strand.
AGTAAGGAAAATAAAACCCCTTACACCCTGAAATATTTATGTAACACCGCATAATTATATTACTACCTATCCTTACTATTATTTTTCAAATGCGAAAGTGAGTTTGTTTGTTTGTTTGTTACACTTTCACGCTCTAACGGCTCAACCGATCATCATGAAATTTGGTATACCCGTTGTCAGGTATACGAAGAAGGACATAGGGGGTACTTTTTATGAGGGAATTCCCACGGGAACTACGAAATTACCGCGGGTGAAATCACAGGGAACAGCTAGTTTTGATATACAAAGTACCCTATGTCCTTTTCTGTTCGCTGAAAAAGTGTATGAAAAATTTCATCATGATTAGTTCCCAAATGGTAAAATACATCTTATTGTTTATAATTACAAATTCAAACGTGAAAGCGTGTCAAACAAACAAACTCACATTCGTATTTATAATATTAGTAGAGATTTCGTATACGTGTTTTATTACATTAATATTATATGCAGTAGGTATTTAGTAAGTATTAGGTACAGGCAGTATTAATCTACAAATTGGCGTTGTTACCTACTCATCAATTATATTCTTAAGTTTTGCAAAATATTAATATCTAATCCTGTATACACATATTCAAAATATGTGTAAGACATTTTTCTTTTCCGACCACTCCACTTGTTTTTTAAGGTTATGTTAAAAATAGTAACAACTCGATTTCCCATTTAAAATATTACTTAGGATTACTGGAAAAAATAGTTCTCTGATCTCTACATATTTTCACATTAAATTCTGTGGTGTTTTTAAAAAGAACTTACTTCAGTACCGATATAAGATTTTTAATAAAAGTAATATCTAATTAATTTATGCATTTGATAAAGCTAATTTAATACCGCACCAAAGGTGAGCTTTGATCTTCTTTAGATTGTTCTTTAATTATGATAATTAGGCTTTGTTGTTAATTAGGCAGTGTCTAATTGCCGAGCTGCGTTACCTACTGCGTTGTGGTTAGGCGCTGCATTCCAGCTCCAGGGTTGTTGACCTGGCACTAGGTCACCTAATAATATATTGAATACTCTAACTAAATTTAATTGCACATTATGTCTCAGATCTATTCCATTTCCGGTTCGACGCCCGCTGGGGACATTTCGTCGTGTTAGCATTTGTACAATATCGCTTCTATATGTTTTGAGTTTGTTCTATATGACTATTAGGAAACGTCGAAACATTGTTATTTTATATTCGTCTTCCGGTTCTAGAGAGTTATTTAAATAATAAACGGTAATTATTATAAAACTAAATGAATATGATTTCGACCAAAAAATCGAAATCAAAAATTCATGTAGGAAGTTAAGAAACTTAATTTTTGCGGATATTCTACATACATATAGCGTAGGTATATGTATAGGTAAATTAAATTTATGTATACTTTATACATTTACAATTACAATCTTTGACATCAGATAAACGCGAACGTGTAACTTTTAAACCATAAATAAATTTTAAAAATAAATAAAAAATTACGTAAATCACATACCTACGTTCAAATTTTGGCGTGGCTTCAGGTTTGAATTTTTGATATCATTGTAGCTGTGTACCAGCAAGATGCCGGGAGCCAAATTTAGAGGTGTCATCTAAGAAACTGACAGATCTAGCTTACCACGAGGCAGAACTAAATTGAGTTCCAACACTGCACGTCGTAACTATGTGCATTGTGATGTGGGTTTTGTAAGACCATATTAGATCTGTCCAAGATATCTTACAATTAGTAAAATTTATTATTTCCTCACCTATACATTTACCTAGGAAAAATTGTGAGAAAAGATATAAATAAATCTTTAGCTAAATTATAGTTTTTTATCTATTCCCACTAGAAGAGTATTACCTATAGATTTGAGCTAGTAGAATCTAGGTCTAATCTATTCTAAACTGTATTCCTAATAACTCTAACAAATCTCCAGTTCACTACTCCGAATATAAGGATTAGCATCAGCAATATCACACTTGTTAATCATTATTCCATTTAGAGTTAATGACTGTCAATAGGTCTGTGATAAGGTAGGTACTAGTTGTGCCCCGCGGTTTCACCCGCGATAATTTCAGAGTTCCCGCGGGATCCCGGGATAAAAAGTACCCTATGTGTTAATCTGATGTATAAGCTATATTATTGTCAAGTTTCATTTAAATACATCCAGTAGTTTTTGCGTGAAAGAGTAACAAACATCCATCTATCCATCCATACATACTTACAAACTTTTGCGTTTATAATATTAGTAGGATTGACGCATACGAATCTAATAATTTTTTTTAATATCTACTATTTATATCATTGTGTAGATATTATTGGTTACTACCTGCTTGGTTTTGAACCAGGTGGCTTTGTGTGATAATGTCCAAATGTTATTATTATTCTGCTGCTTATATCTTATATCGTTCTTATTTAACCACCCCGTATAAAGTAGTAGTACCTACTGTAAACACAAGGCCCCCGCAAACGTCCGGGCGGCGCAGGTACAAGACCGGGGCGGTGGAGTCTCTTATCGCTACCGGAGTGGGTTATCGCCTACATAATTTCACGTTTACGTTTTAATGAATTTATAAATACGCTAACGTTCCTTTTCACGATATAGTCACGAACCGCAAACGTGAGCGAGTTATATTTTATTATTACATCAATACATACATATAAATAAAATTGAAGTGTCTGTTTGTAGTTTCAAATTAACAGCTTTTCACTAAATGCATGAAAGTATATGCGGTCTGTCTGTCTGTCTCTCTGTTTGTTCCGGCTGATCTCTGAAACGGCTGGACCGATTTTAACAGGACTGTTACTGGCAGATAGATGATATTATAAGGAGTAACTTAGGCCACTTATATTTTAGAAAAAAAATAGGTCCTGCGGGAATTCCAAAACACACGCGGGTGAAACTGCGGAGCACAGCTAGTATTAGAATATAACTATGCCTACATAAGTAAGTATATTGCTAAATGTATGATGCATTTTTTACCGGTGAATATCAAAATAGACGGCTAAACTTTAAGCAGGTTACCGGGGTATGAAAGCCACAATTCTATTCCGTCCGTCTGTTAGACTGAAAAAATACTAAGATAAAGCTCATTGAACTTTAGTAGTCCCTAAGGGCTCGTTACGTCATAACCACGTATAAAATGCACCAAGGCGTCACGCAACATGTCGACTCCTTGTATCTCCGTTATTTTTTGATTAGTACGTAAAAAAACACGTGTCCAACATCATTTATTAACCCACGTAACGGACTGAAACCTTACATTCGCTATCGCTAGCCTATCTAGCATTGATTTCATAATCGAGAGTCATAAATAGTTAACAGTATTCGTAGTGCGCTGAAAGAAGTCCACTTTCGACTCATAATCCCACAATCCGTCGCTTTAGATAGGTGGTAGGAGTACAGCTGAATATTTCAATGGCTTCTGCATTCTATATGCACTAAGAAGGTATCAGACTTTGTGAGCAACTATATCTACTTTAAGCACAGTGGATTGATACAGCTTAATTTTAGCTTTTAGCTTTTTAATCTCTTCACTGCTGGACGCACAGACCTACCCTTAAACTGAGTCAGCCGTCATGGTCAGACAGTCATCGAACAACCTATTTGACCTATGTATAATCATATAATCCATTACCAGTGCAAAAGTACCTAGGTACCTTCATGACTCAAATATGACTCGTAAAGGTAGAAAACAGTAAATTTAGTAAACTTTTAAATTAAAAAATTAAATAAAATTTTACTAGCTAATATAAGTTACTGCGGGAACTCCTTAAAATAGCTGACTTCTACTCTTGTAACCTACCAATTTCAGCTTCATAGTTCACGTAGTTTTCAATATTTCGCGTTTAGTCAGTAGGTAAGCCGGTGACCTTTCCCTTTTAAATACGTATACTCTAGTTGTCCCGCGCAGTTTCACCCGTGGTAATTTTGGAGTTCCGGAATATAAAGTACCCCATGTCGTTCTCTGAAACCCTGGACAACGTGTATGCAAAATTTCATGGTGATCGTTGAAGCCGTTAAAGCGTGAAAGCGTAACAAACAAACTCACTTTCGCATTATAGAAAGATAGATAGATGCTAATTATTTATTTAACAAAAACAATAACTAGTTGCACATGCATGTTTGTACAAACCGTCATCGAGGAAACCCTCACGTTTCCTTAATACGAACGGAAAAAAAAAACGATCACTTAAAATTCGCGACAAAACAGTAGGTGCAAACACTTTTGGAGCTGGAACGAGTAAAAAATAAATTGAAAAAAAAAAGAGATTCGAAGCAGAAGCGTTAACGATTAGTTGGCGCGGTTCGCCTCTCAGGGTTTCGGGATCTCGAAGATTCCACGGAGCTAGGTTCGAGATCTGTAGGCGGACCACGTACCTAGTCTGGGAAGTGGCCAGATCTGCGAAAACAATTGCGGCTGGAACACTGCGACGAGCGGCGAAACGTTAAACCAGATTGAAGGTGTTCTGAAGCATTCACTCGGTATTGGAAGTTTACGTAATACGTTCGAAAACTGTTTCGGAATTTTTCAGTTTGGTTCTCTAAATTTTATCGAAATCTATACATTACTTATAACTTATCTATATACTAATATTATAAAAAGATTAGTTTTTTGATCAATGATTTTTTGCATGTTTTCGAGCTTTTCGATAAGAATTTCAGTAGTATTAAGTTCCTATCATAAGCAAACAATAATATAAAGAAACTGCTAAGCAAAGAAATATGTCTTAAAAAATTTTTACAATCTAAAAAGGTTATCGGTTGTTTATTTTTTGATGCCTGCCGTAGTGGTCCAAATCGCGTTATAAATATTAGTGCTTCGCCTGAAAATATTATGTCAATGCGCATCTCAGTCCGTAGGCTGCATGCCAAAACGTTCCCGGAGCACGTTCGCTTGCGTAACCAACCCTCGAACGGTTCAACTGTAATTTTAAAAAGTATATTGGTTTAGTTTTTAACACCACCACCGCTAGTGCTGCCAGCCCGTCAGAGAGCCGTTAAGAAAGAATTAACTCGCGGGTATTTTAATACTACCAGGGGGAACCAGTCTTACCTATAAGAAAAGAAGAAGAAAAAGGAATAATCAATAGGCTATAATTATTGTTGACATTATGTTAGTTTATAGTCCGTCATGTAGCACAGGTATAATAAAAAATATTGGAGATGTCTATTGTATGTTTTACGTAATCACATAATAACAACATTGTAAAAATATCACGTGACATCACGATCCGGTATAATGTATACGGGGTTATGACGTCACGAGCTTCGATCTCCTAAACTTTCTAATTGTTTTCTCATTAATTTGAAAAATAAATAAGTGTTTATCGTTTTTTCTTATCTTACCGACGGAGTAAATAGATTTTTGATTTTCCAACACCGGCAACATAGCCATTTACAACTTGGCTTGAGTTTAAAACGATTTCTGCAAATATGTAACTTGTGAAATTATTAGTTCCATATCTCTATCTGTGTTGAACGGGACGCCCTATTAACCCAATAGCGGAAATACCGAGGTGGAAGTGAAACCAACCCTTTGCAAGCCTACTCGAGTCCAGAAACAAAGCAGGACTGATTCGATTTAGAAGCGAACGAACGGGATCTTCTTTGATGTGACGAATCAAAGGCAGCGATCCGACTGTAATACACTTAGCCGAGCCATTTCAATCCCCCCTTAACCCTACCGGAGCGACTAGCCCCTCAATGCACTCGTACCTACCTACTGCAAGGTTCAATAAGATTTTCATTAAGCTTCGAGAAGTTTTTAATGAAAACGGACTTAATTTCATTGGGCACGAAGCAAGTGAAAATTATTTGCAAGTCTTATATTTAATTGTAGTTTTATCTTCTGTTATAATTATTACTTTATTTTTCTATAGTTTATCCATAATTTAACACAATTGTTAACATTTAAAAGGACAGCGGTGCTAATAGGTTCGCTAATTAAATGCAAAAGCACTTCAATCTTGATTCGACTTGACTGTAACACTTATAGCTATACCTACATTTATTTATTAAAGTTTCTCTTTTGTATGGTTGTTAGTTTTATTAAAAACTAAAATAAATAAATGTCGAAGAGCTTCAGCAGACAAGGTTAAGTCATATCAATCCTTAGCAGTAAGCTTATTAAATAAATTCGAATAAGTATCATAATTATAGTAAAAACCTATTAATTAACTATTCGCTATGTAAAAAACTATTACTTCGGAGAAAATAAATGAAAAGTTGAAAGTAATTATCAACGATAGCAACTCTAACGACTACATTAAACGCTCTTAAAGAACAAAGTAAAAATGAATCCCGATGTACGGAAATTACTTATAAATAGGCGAGCAAATAGGGGCACATCTGATAAGTGGTCGGTAGCTTTCTTCAGTTCACGCCACTTGATTGATGGCTCCATCGTGGCCGAAGCCTCGCTGTGATTACGTCGGCCATTTTTACCACTCCAGTAAAAATAGAGTGTTACCTACATCACTAGGCAGTTGGTAGGCTTTGGAATTTTAAAAGGCAAATACATTCTCGACAAAAAAGGAGGTTTCAGTAAGTGTTTTAAACGTATAATTTCATACTATTAATTTGACTATTTGGATATACATACCGACATAATATATATTATGTACTAACGATTACCCGCGACTACGCTCCGCTAGCGTGGCGTTCGTATTGCCACTGTCGCGCCCAATATTAGAAACTGTCACTAGTTCACAACTCCTCTCTCCGGCAAACGATCGTAATGAACTAGATGAAAAGCAACTACGAAATACCTGTATTTTTCTAGGTCCACTGATTTTTGCGCGATACGCGTAAAAATATATCTACACAAAATCAGGATACAGTAAGGTTGGCATTCCTGGAACTATTGTTATAAACGGTCTGCTTATGATATTAAGACCCTGTGTATTATTTTTTAAATACATGTACTCGCCTCTATTATAAGAGTTTTATTAAATCACTAGCTGTTCCCAGCGATTTCACCCGCGGTAATTTCGGAGTTTCCGCAGGAATTCTGGGTTACAATATAGCCCATGACACTCACAAACAACGGGGCTTTCTGTTGGTAATAGTATATTTCATTACAAGTGCGGAAAGCCTGTCATTGCAAAGAGTTCCGACAAATGTCTACCCGAGCCGAGGCGCAGCCGAAGGTGAATGTTGACAGTCTGAACTAGTTGCAATGACGGTTCCGCACGTGTACTGAACAACTATTTTTAATACAGTTACGAAAAAATTAAGCAATTTAATAAAATATCAAAAACACAACAAACTCAACTAAGTTCCAACTGTGATCAAGAGATGGCGCTAGTCGTATTATTAATGCGAAATCTACGTTTCGCAATGCAAAAAGTGTATCAAAGTCGTGTCGCCATTTTTGACAGTTGGCAAAGAGAACGCACGAGTTCGGGAAAGGTAAACAAAAAGCTCGAGTATGTAATAGCCCACATCCCGAACGCTAAACGTCCCTGCAATACGCCACTTTTTGAGCAACTGTATTAAAAAAGAATTTTCAAAATAGGTTCAGTAGATCCAGGGACCCCCCACAACGTCACAAACTTACAAACTTTACCTCTATATAATATTAGTAGAATAGATTATGACTGACATTAATGTAGCGCGACCGCCCAATTTGCTAAGTAAAATTATACGTTCCATAAAATATGTATTTGGGCAGCCATTATAAAAAAAATATTCTTTTTCTTTATGCCATTATTTAAATATTTTTTGAAATACTACTTGGTAAATCCGCGATAGCAACTAGTTGACTTATAAAATGCTTACTAAGTTTTAACGATAATATTATGGTGAGGTAGTTCTAACGACTTTCTCCCCCGGTAGGCGCCCTAGCGGAGTATAGGCCGACCATTTCCTTTAGAGTTCAGACTTGACTATAGCTCACATACCTACTTTATACATATATATAGAATGTAATTTTAGACAAGGGAATGTAATTTTTTCCATACCCTTGACAGTAATTTATTGAAAGGACTTGACTAGTTTTCACATTCAAGTTATCTTTTGCTAACCTTCAATGTTTTTATATTGAATGGTTAACAAATCTGACCATTTTAAAAATTTTGTTTTTGGGAAAAACTAGCCAATATTATATAAGTAGTAAACTTACACTAGTTTTTAGGCAAATATAAGTTGAATGTGTAAACTAGCTCCTTTATATAAATATCAGGATTATCTATAGAACTTGAAACTTTTTTCATTTTTTACGTAATCAAATAATAACGGACATAAAGCCGAAATGTCGCGTGACGTCACGCTGAACACAGTTTATAGCATGTTGTGACGTCGTGAGCCTAAGTATTCTTTCATTAATTTTAAAAACCAAATTATAAGTGTCTATTATTTTTCTGTTATCTAACTGATGGACTAACCGCCGCACTCAGAGTCGACTTTAATGATTACTTAGTTAAGTATAGATTTTTAAAACAAAACTGCCGCAATCAGACAAGTTTAATAAATTAATGTTGATTGGCATTTAACTAATTAAGTTACGTCTCATTAAATGCCAATCAACATTAATTTACTGAACGTCTCTGATTGCGGCAGTTTTGTTTTAAAAATCTATACTTCACTAAGTAATCATTAAAGTCGACTCTGAGTGCGGCCGTAAGACTTTCATACCCCTGAAACTACCCTATTCTTTTGTCGATGAAGTCGACACCAAGCATCTTCTAAATATTGAACTTGACTTCCATTTTCACCTTTATGTTTTTGACGGGATAAATAATATTCTCAACGATTCTTGGAAGTTAGAAGTAGATACATTAATATAGAGTTAAGCAATATATAATTATATATTTTAGTGGAAATTGATTATTATATTAATTAAATTTAAAATTCAGATTTATAAATTAATTTTTCCAATGTTATTTTAAAACTGTGAAATCATCGAGTCGAAATTCAACATTGAATACGAACGATTATTTACACAAAAAGAAATGAACCCTCGTTAAAGTTGCTAGTGAATTCTCTTTTTTTGTTCATAGCCAGAAAACAAAATAGTTAATTGAAATGTGCGAATAATTTCCACGATTCTTTCTCCTTTTTAAACGAAAACAAAGGAGGACGAATTAATTAGGGACCCTCTGAAATTGCAATCAAATTCCGTTGCATCTCAATTATTGTCACTAAAGGCTCTTTCAAAGTACTTTGGGGACTTTGGGAGTTTAGTGAAGGCGCGCGACGTTGCCCGCGCCACCCCGCCCCACCCCGCCCCTCGCCGCACTCCTCCAGCTCCGCTCCCTATAAATTGTATTCGTGAGCTTCTACCACTGCGCATTGCACCCGGACGACAGAGCTCGCGATATTGTGCAGTTTAATTGAACGCTGCCATTCCACCACTATTTAAAATTTAAATACTTAATTCCATTTCAATAGGCGCGGGTAAAAGGTTTGTTGATAGTTTGTTATTTGTTTATTGATAATAATTAATGGGTTATTGCGTTTTGTTAACTATCTATACACATAAATAAAATTGAAGTTTGTGTTTGTCATTACAATTAACAGCTTTTCACTAAATGCGTATTAAAGCATATATAGTAATATACGATAGGTACTTTCATAAAAAATAATTAAAAATTTTGTCTATCTATTTGTTCCGGCTAAACTCACGCGGTTGAAACTGCGGGGTTCAGCTAGTATATAATACAACCGTAACGGACCAGCCTTCTTAACTAAGTTGACGATCTATACGCAAAACTGAACTTTTGATTGGACAACTTTACTTGATCACGTGACATGACGATTGGTTCCTCAGTTTTATATGCGTTGACGATTATATTGTTCATTCAACTTACGGGGCAGTGTCACTACATGAAATCCATGTGTTGTGTCAAATAAAGTTCTTTCAATTCAATTCAATTCAATTCAATTCAAATCAAATATTTTTTGGAAATTTTTATCGCCTTGGACCTTGAATATCCAAATATTTGTTAACGACGACTGTCGGTATGTCCTTCTGTCTGTGCAGTTGTGCACAAACAGATTTTATAGAGAAATATACACACACACACACACACACACATCTACTTGATCGCACACTAAGCTTTTATCATGGAAACCAAGCAGACGTGGTATATGCATACATACCTATTATGTTGTAGATATATCTAATATATATAAATCACGTGTCACGTTGTTTGTCCGCGATGGACTCCGAAACTACTGAACGGATTTTGATAAAATTTTGCAACCATTTACAATATGGTCCAACTTAAAAGATAGGATAGTTTTGATCCCGGAATTCTCTCGGGAACTGAAGGACATAGAGTACTTTTTCCCGCAACCTCCGCGGAAACTCCGAAATTACCGCGGATGAAATCGCGGGGGACAGCTAGTCTAATATATATAAATCACGTGTCACGTTGTTTGTCCGCGATGGACTCCGAAACTACTGAACGGATTTTGATAAAATTTTGTAACCATTCATAAAATGGTCCAACTTAAAAGATAGGATAGGTTTTTTCCCGGAATTCCCTCGGGAACTGAAGGACATAGAGTACTTTTTTCCCGCAACCTCCGCGGGAACTCCGAAATTACCGCGGATGAAATCGCGGGGGACAGCTAGTAGATATATAAACAATTAAACATGCCTATAAACTGGAAAGTGGAACCCCTGTGTTCATTACACAAGTCCACCCCTACCGGGAATCGAACCCGGAACCTCTTGATTAGCGGGCAGGTGACCTACTGCGGCAATCCGGTCGTCCGGGTTCGTTTCACTAGAAATCACATAGGGGAACAATAGAAACAAAAGACGGCTACAATAGCAACATCACGTTTTAAAGAATACTGTTATACCGTTCGATTGAGAATAGTAGCCGAAGTAGGATGGAATGGAACTGTTATTGAGGTCTTTGCTTCAGCACGAGGTCAGGGTCGCCTTTTGTGCCTCAAATTACCGAGCTCTTTGGGTAAACGATACGTTTGTTACTGGCACTGGCGCTGGCACTGGGACGGGCGGGCGTCACGAGAAACTTTCGACCGACTCCCATAAAGTGTATTCAAGTTACGGATTTGTTCGCTTCAAATGTCAACAACTTCTGGGTCGATGTCGATAAGTAGATTTAACAAAATAATCTTCTGAATGTATCAAGTATGGGCGAATTGGGGTGTAATTTATTGACTAACTGAGCCGCCCGGTGTCGCTTAACCATTGTGGAAGATGGTAGTTGTTTTTTTTTTGTTCGCCCGGTGTTTGTTGTCCGCATCAATTTAATTCCCTCGGGAACTTCTTTTATCAGAATACCTAAAGGTACACTTTGTCTTATTCTAAGATTCCCCGTTTCCATCCTCACTAATCTCGAAACCTCAGGAATTCTGTTCCAGGATTAAATTTTCCTATCAGTAAAAAAATATAATAATATTACATTTAGTTTGGTAATACCAGAAATTTATTCTTATACGAAATCTTTACATTTTATCATTATTAAGTATCGAGTCTAGACTAAACTATAGAATTTATTCTTATACGAAAAGCTTTACATTTTATCATTATTAAGTATCGAGTCTAACTAAACTACCGAACTATAATAGTATCGTAACATTTGAGATTTGCAACTGCAAGTGTTATTAAATTTAGACTATTAATTTTTTCGACATTATATTTTAATCATATTATATATAATTGTTTACTTTTTAAATGGGGTGTCCTATCAAGTTTTTGGTCAATTCATTAACACGTATGTATTATGCTATCATATGTCCGATCGATTGGTTGTGTAGCAAACATACGAGTACTAGTATTATTAGTATTATGGTATCTGCATGTGGCACGATACCTACCCCTTCAAGCGCTATCTCGCTTCAGAACTAAGCACCTAACAACATCGGAACTCCAACAGTTTCAGCCCTATGCCTCGGCGTGTGGCGTTGAATTAGTAAAGTTGACGCCATAATTATTGATGCTAAACCAACACTGGGCCCGTAGCGCCTTTGCAAAGCTTTGTCAACGCGTAATCACCGCCCGGTTGCTACAGCGAGGGCACAATATTCCAAAAAATATGTACAAAAATACTATAAACAGGTTAAGTTTGTAAGTTAGGATTTTCGAGATAATCTCTGGAACAACTGACTATTTAAAAAAAAAAATTCACCGTTAGGAAGTTACAGAATTTATGAATGACTAGTTGTGCCCCGCGGTTTCACCCGCGTTAATTTCAGAGAGAGAGTTTCAGAGAGAGAGAGTAAAAAGTACCCTATATGTTAATCTGATGTATAAGCTATGTTATTGTAAAGTTTCATTTAAATCCATCCAGTAGTTTTTGCGTGAAAGAGTAACAAACATCCATCCATACATTCTTACAAACTTTCGCGTTTATAATATTAGTAGGATATAGGATAACAATAACAATAGTCCCCCAGGGAATTCAAGAAACTAACAATCTTTTCTCTTTATAAGTTATTAGTTTTGTGTTGAAAATTACAAACAGATAAATAAATTTTATCTCCCAAAAATTATCTAAACGGATTTTTACTAATTGTCTTTTAATCGCTCTCTATTATTTTTTCTCATTTCCAATGGGAAATACCAATTATACAGTTTTATTATGAAAATAGAGTGTAGCATACTAAAGTAGTTTCACTTGCATAAAAACCTAGCCCCTCACGAGTCACGAACCATACCATTTCGGGATAAAATTACATTATATTTATATTCCAGGGTATAAAATTCTTGGAATCTTTTTGTTCCTTAAATAAAATTAGTACCTACTGTACACCTACGATACTCTATTTTTTTTTAGTCTAGAATGATCAAGCTGCAAAGAAACATATTTTTCTCATTTTAATATTATTAATCTAGTACATCTAAATACAATATATTTGCTGTCTGAACTATGAGACAATATAATTTTGTTGGTTATATCTGATGAGAAAGGTCGTAATAATGTTTCCGTGCGATAAGTAGTCTTTTATTATAGGTGATGAAATTGACCAATTTCGATTTAATCGGGGTCAAACGGCCCAGCGAATATCATCCCTTTCTAGGGTAAACTTTGCTCGCTTGACCTAAAACCTCAGCGTACCCAAAGGTCGAATTTCAAACAACTGCACTTGTGAATTTCAGCTAAAACTCCTAGAGCCGCTGCGATTTCAGCCGCCGCAAATTACACGTCTTTGAGCGTGTCCGAAGTGGAGCGGAAATAGCCGAAGTCGCTTCGTTAGAGGTCGGATTGGTGCTATTGTAGTTGGTGCCCTAATAGACGGCGGACAATGGGCAGTGACGCGACGTAATTGTCGCTAAATAGTTGCTGCATAATCGCTCCCGAGTGGACCCGCTGGAAATGCGTTTTAACTGTCTTTACATATTAAGTATAGGTACTTTAACAACCAAATGGGTATATTTATTTGGTTGTGAAGTTCATGGATATTATATTATAATTGGTTGTTCCGCGCGACCCCGATTAAAATGTGTGTTAATTTTAGGTAGATATTTAAACTATATCTATTTCAATTCATCTAAATCCGTCGGTTTCGGCGTGAAGGACACAACTTATGCATTTAAATAAGTATTACCATAATAGAAAATCACAAATCAGTATTAGGAACGCCTTAAAAAGTACTTTTTGAATTTCTTTGGGAATGAAGAAAATGATTTTTGTTGTTGGTAATAGTGAATACGCATAGTCCCTTCATCGACGTTCACGAAACAAAGATTTAGAAATCTGTTTTAACCATCATTCGGTGATTTAAAAAGTTCACATTGAGCAATTGTTCAGCGCGGGCGTCCCAAATTTAACCCATTTCAAGGTTCTTCGACTCTAGTAAGTTTTTAAATTTTTTAATTACGGCTTTAAAAAAAAATTATGCCTTTAATCTAATATTATTTCAGTAAAGTCATAACAAAATTAGAACTCTACCCGTAATAAAACACTTGCTAGAGTAGGAAGAACATCGAAATGGGTCAAATTTGGAACGCCCGCGCTGTTTTATCCATGTTTTATCATTCGTTACGGCGTAAAGTTAGCTGAATTAAATCACAATAAAATTAATGTATAAGTACTTAAGACCTTTCATACTTTGGGTTACATTCATTAGACTTATTGATACGTATAGCAGTAGGTACATTTCAAGACATTAAATTGTTTTATCCATTAAAAATTCTGTTCAAAAGAATATGGATCTTAAATAGTCTGTATATTTTGGTTTTTACAGTAGACTTGTCAGCGCTGTCAATGTCAGCGCATATTTACTTTTACACTTTTTAAATAGCGGTATTTAAAACGCTTTTATGCGTTGATTATTTTCGCTAAAATGAGGCAATTCGCTGTGGATGTCGGATTAAATTTCCCTATAAACTTACTTTTTATACCAGCGTCGCGCGTCGTGCTTTTCGTGCGATAATTTTCGTGCATCACTCCATTGTTCTGCCAATGCAAAATTGTCCGGTTATCGTTGTGTTAATACGTCAATACGTTGTACCTATTTTTACTGAGTTATTTTTATTTTTATAATGCCCATAGTGGACTAACTAGTAGCAAATAGGTAGGTACTATTTACAAGGTGAGTGCAGGGGGGTTGTTACGACTATACAAACAAGCCGGCAATGCAGGGCCGCTAATTGATGCTATAAATATATAAAACTCAACGTTTTCTTTCGCTTAGTTATACATGTATTTTCTCTGCAGTTTCTTAACAAAGTTTTTTTTTTTTTTTTTACTTTTTAAAGTACCTAATAGCAGTTATTTGGAGTTGATTCAAACTTTCTTGCTCCATATTTAAAGTGAGGGTTCGCTAGAGCCCTTTTAATCGTAGGTATAATAAAGTTTATTATCGCCGATTCGGCGCTCCGTAGGCTCGTGTAGTGTACTCTACTTAACAACAAATGTATACAAATCTAACACTAACTACACGACACATCGCTAGCTACAGACCGGGCTTACGTTCGACGCAGACCTGTGACACAGTAATGTACTTAGAGCAACCTAAAACGTTACTCCGAAGTTGGGAGTGTATTCCGCTCGAGTTCCCTTAGTATCGTCCCCGTATCCGCTCCCCTCGGGTCCACTCCCCAGTGGGGTGAGGCTCGCGAAAACCGCTTTTTATACGCATAATGCTCGGGATCTCTTGCTAAGCTGATAGAATTGTGGTGGAATCAGCAGCGCTTTTGAAGTTCTATTAAATTGTAACACTCGCGAGTTCGCGCCAACGCGTCTGTGAAATTGTGGCTTTATTGAAATTGTTGGAGATTACTTTTTTTATATACCTACCTAAAGCTGTAGCACCATGTGGAGTAATTTTAAAATAAAATACGATTGGTATAGAACTTTAAATAATATCGAGTTGTATAATTGTGTTACTTAATACTTACCATAGACTAACTTGGGAAGCAGACTTATCGATTATTGTAGCGATTCCATTTCCAAGATTTGGTGCGTGTGTGTGTGTGTGTGTGTGTGTGTACTATAGGTACTTTAATTCATATATGTATTCATTAAACAATACAGCGCATTAAAATAAAAAATGTATTGAAACTATACTTACCTACACCGTTGGGAAAAAACATTATGAGGTCGTAACACAATTAGCCAACTAGGTAATATGAGCAAAGCAACACATATTTATTCATCGGAATATCAGGCCGCTGTTCTATGCGGGAACACAGGCATTAAGTAACAAATCGGCACATAAAATAAATATAGTGAGCTAGCAATAGTTTGAGTTGAGTGGAGCACGGCGCGCACAGTGGGCACCGTCCGTTTATATTAGTGCTTGGCCGCTGTAATATATTTGCCGGAGAAAATAGGATTAGCAGCGGGCGGCGTCGCACAGTGGGTCATTTTTTTTCGCGGTGCCACAAAGAGCTGGTGCGACGGGTGGTCAACGCTTTCCGTTTGGGCACACGCGCGGTATTTTACAAATTTTTCCCAAACCCAACCAACACTCGCCTCGGTCGATAGACCGCGTGGTGTATCGATCTGGCGGTCACACTTTGCACTCAATATGTTGTTTCGTTGTTGGCGTTTTGTTTTGCAAAAACATTTTTTTTTTCTACTATATCAGTGCTTTACGTTGTTTAGGCAACCAAAATGCAACAAATGGTTAAAATGGTGGGGACGGAGTTTATGTGAAATGTATACCTACACACATGTTTCCCTTTTCAATCTGAACGTATAACATAATATATCATATTAATATAATTTAGAAAGTGTAAACGACGTTCACTTAATTTCTAAGACACCTACTAACCGCCGCACTCAGAGTCGACTTTAATGATTACTTAGTTAAGTATAGATTTTTAAAACAAAACTGCCGCAATCAGACAAGTTTAATAAATTAATGTTAATGGGCATTTAACTAATTAAGTTACATCTCTTTAAATGCCAATTAATATTAATTTACTGAACGTCTCTGATTGCAGCAGTTTTGTTTTAAAAATCTTTACTTAACTAAGTAATCATTAAAGTCGACTCTGGGTGCGGCGGTTAGGTACCTAACTGTCTCCCCCCGCTGTTTCACTATCGTCAATTTTAGAATCCCTTCGGAAACTTTTTCGTCATGTTTATTACACATGTTAGGTCATCGGTATAGATGGGCCATCAATCCGGTTTAAACCCGGTATTTGGGTTGAAATCCGATAAATGCCCGTAAACGCCTGGGCGTAAACCGGTTTTAAACACCGGGTCGATTGCCTATCTATAGACACAGAGAATAATAACGAAGAAATTAGGTCAGTGTTCCAGGATGAAATTTATTCTATTCCTACGTGTTCCCCACGGTTTCACTCGCAGTAATTTCGGAGATCCCGCAGGAGTTCGGGGATCTAAGTATATCTATCCTATATCCATCTCTGTATCCCTGAAAACGTGTATGCAAAATTTCATGATGATCCGTTAAGCCGTTAAGGCATGAAAGCATAACAGACGGACAGAAAGACAGAATTACTTTCGCATTTATAATATTAGTAGGGATTATCAGTTACTCAGGAAGTCAGGAATACTGTAGCTTCTTTGCAAGAATACGTACCGAATAAATTCCCCTCTTTATCTCATTAGTATAGATGGACATATGTAGATAAGCAATAGTGTGTTAACCCACACTGGAGACATTTTGAGTAAATTAAAGTTTTAAAATTATAGCCCCATTTTGTTTCAACATTTTTATGCTCATAGTTAGTTACATATTTAAACAATGTAATAAGGTAAATATATAATTAAAAAACGTTCTCTAACTCTCAATAAATCGTTCGGAATTAATAACTTCATTTTGTGGGTAACATGTTATTGCTTATCTGCGTCCAGATAGCTTATTACGGCATCAAGTCATATTATATTATGTGTAACGTGGATACCTCGCCGCGTCACAGTAAATAAGCTCGCTTCGGGGCGTAAAAAATTTGCGAGACTTTTGCTAAATTCAGCCGTTTTTCGCTCTAAAAATATGGGTCGGGGACGTGACAGAAACTTCTGGAAGCTCACAGATAGTATTACTGTAAAATTATCCGCACTCACCTGCCAGTTTACCCGCGCTCTGGCCCCGGTATAAATAAGAATCCCCATCACGTAAACCGTCGACGGAGCCCGCAGTCCCGGACCGAGGTAACGAGGTGTCTGGAGCAATCAACGCTTTTCGCGAGTGGCGCAACGATTGGATTTGTCGCCGACGACTCGTCGAGAGCGGGACGAATCTCACGGAACGTAAAACAATGCGACGCGAGTCGATTAACAGTCCAGCATTAGGAACGATTCAATTTGGTGACGGACGATGATCCTTTATCTTCCATTATATGATTTTTTTTTTTAATAAAATGTATACTTAAATTAAATTCAGTTTTATTAATCCTAACTAATATTGCAAATGTATATTCTGTTATCATTTTAATGGTTGAACGGATTTTCATGAGTTTGATTGTAGGTTTTTTTTTTAATGTAAATTATCAGATAATCGTGTTACTTACAACGTTTTATAACTTGTTTAAGATTTCCGTTATTTACGAGCGACCACGAAAGGTGCACGAGACAATGAGTGCGAGGAGAGCGTTACACGGACGTGATAACATTATTCAAGTGAGAAATGCTATCGGGCGGTTCAAGTGTTGAACCTCGCGGGGCCCACCAGCCGAATAAACAAGGACAAGGGGGAACTCGCTGAAAAATCTCCATTCACGCGCGCCGCGAGGGCGCGAATATAAAATATTGATCTCAATGGAAATTTATGAAAACATAAAAACTCGGAGGTGCGGAGCGGCGATGGAATATCCGTGTCTACCTTGTCTAATACCGGCTACATTCGAATTCTATATTGCGTAGGTACCTATATGTTTTTAGCCGACTTCAAAAAAGAAGGTTCTCAGTTTGACCTGTATGTATGTTTGTGCACGATTATCTCGCGTTTGGCTGAACCGATTCTGATGCGTGGATCAATTTTGCACCACTATAGTGTACTAATTTGAGTTTTCAGTCCGTCATGTACCTATAGATTAATAAAAAATAAGCGACACAGATGTTTTCGCGTAGGTAATCAAAAAATTAACGGCGATGCATTAAGTTCAATTAATGTCGGTGTGACGTCACACCTTGCTACAGTTTATACGACGTTATACGTATGACGTCACGAGTATTTTTGATGGACTATATAGAATTTAGATTTTCATGCTCCGAATAGATACATGCCTATTCTCTACACCACCCGCTCATTGAATAAGAATTCAAAGGGCGGCTGCTATCCGAAGCATATCTATTATCTATATTTTTTTTATCTGTGCACCTACGTATCAAATCGTTTACCACAGTCTTGGGAAACACCGTAAGAAAACCTACACACGAATTAAAGGCAATCCGAAAGCGTTTCTGAAGTCCACTAAACCCAACTGGGCGCGCATCCCAACATTGGAGGCATCATAAAGGCTCTTTACTATTGCATAATAACATTTGACAAATATCAATAATGATAAACAACTTTTGAAGCTTACTGTACCTTAGTAGCTACGAATGTTTCTAATGATTTTTTATTAAGCGTTAAAAAAATCTCACTTCGGTTATTTCGAATCCACTTCCTTCCGCCTACTTTTTGCGTATTATCGTCGTCGACGCGCCGAGGAATTTTATTCGTATCACATACACTGATATATGTAGGTAAGTATGAGTGTGGTATATAAACTTTATTATATCATTTGAGTTGGTTCACGTTTCGGTCAGAGGAAATTTTGCAAATGAAATTCCGCGTACTTGGACTCCTGGCCCGTGGGAGAACGCACTCACTCGGTTATTGCTGATATTTTTATGAAACAAAATCCATTTTAATCCACGCGCTGGGTGTTATAATTCACGCTTTGTATGTGAGGTTTGTTGCGCGCAAGAGCAAGGGTTGATCGCGCGGTTTTTTTTTTAATGCCTGGTTCTGCTTTTTTATGAAATTTCGACGCGAATATTACGCTTCGTCTATTTGGCAGCTATGCAGGTACATCCGCAACGAAAGGGATTTCACACATCGTATAGTGATAGGTTTACCGTATGATTAGTAATCCGGATTAGAGTTGTCTCACGGCGCGATAACTTAAGTGCTCTCTCGGATTTCTGACCGAAAATCTGTGACACAGTAAAAGTACTAAGATCTAAATTATTTATTTATTTATTACTAGTTTGTGATCACAAGTACGGTACAGGTGCAGGTGTGATATTTTATAATGTATATGATTCTACTGTGACCTGTCATTTAGACGTAGGTACAAACATAAAATAGAAATTAACACTTTAGGTATACTTAATGCAACATAGTACTGCAGAAACTTAAATGAAAAAACTTAAATGAAAACTCTAATGAACAAAAAACACAGAGGAATAAGAAGCAAGCTAGACCCATGATAATATGTAAGAAAGCGTTATGTTCCTTTAAAAGGTAACCATAGTGAATTATATTATACATGTGGAAACGGCTCCGACGATTTTCATGAAATTTAGTAAGCAGGGGGCTGCGGGGGCAACTGATCTCTAGGTGTCATTTTTAGGATTAAAAAAATGAAACCTAGATAACGTATTGTCCGTATTTTCAGGCAATGAAAAATTAGTGTTTGGTACTGTATTACCGACACAGCAAATGAGTGTTTATTACTGCTTTACCGACACAGCAACACTAAAGCTACTTAACAATAGATGGCGTTGATAAACTGTGATGATAAAAATACATATATGTAAAATTACCAAAAATAAATACCGAGTAAAGGTCGGTTACTTGTCAGTTGGGTAGCAGAGTAATATAAAAGTCAGGTGAAAAAGGTAAGATAAATATATTATAGTTTCAAAAGGAATGACATACAACAATGATCAAACAAAAGAATGTGTATAAAAATATTTAAATATCAAATTGACAGTGTTCTCAGTATAAACATAAAAGAGTTTTAACACCCCCCCGTAATGAGAACACCCTGTATATACACATTATAATACAAGTAAAAAGACAGTATCAAAATTCACTATACACTTATCACTAGCACTGAAATAATAAAAACAACATCCTGTACATATAAACACATCACTAAACTATACACACCCTATATACATACAATATGATCTAAAGACATACAAAACCTAGAACTAGCCTAAACCTAAAGAATTTGTACATTTAAAATGTTTCAGTTTCGGCAAGGGTTTTGTCAAAATGTCTGCGACCATGTCATTTGTGGGTATGTATTTGACTTGTATGTCGTGGTGTGATAGTGAGTCTCTAATGAAGTGATGTTTGATGTCAATGTGTTTAGTACGTGCGTGATAGGTGTTATTATGAGCTAGTTTGAGTGAACTTTGATTGTCGGTATGAATGATTATGGGATGAGTGACCGAGAATACTTCACTGATGAGCGTCTTTAAATATATGGCCTCTTTACAAGCTTCAGCCAAAGCCATATATTCAGCTTCTGTTGTGGAAAGTGCAACTGTTCGCTGTTTGCGAGCTTCCCACGACACAGGTGCACCGCTCATCAGGAAGGTGAATCCAGTGAATGATCGACGGTCCACAAGATTGCTTCCATAATCGGCGTCAGCGTAACCTACTGGGTAAGAGTGGTCACCGTGTTTGAAGTGAAGTCTGAGTTCCTTCGTACCCTTAAGGTATCTAAGGACTCGCTTAGCGGCCTTCCAGTGTACCCCCCCGTAATGTGCATTGAACTGAGATAGGTACGAGACCGTGTGGGCAATATCAGGTCTTGTACATATAGAAATGTACATTAATGAGCCGATAAGCTCCTGATATGGGACTTCTAGATTTTCTTCTTCCTTTTCCGGAACAGTGAGTTTTAACCCAAGTTCCATTGGCGTAGTGACCGAGATCGCGTCGCTCATACCGAACTTGTCTAGTAATTTTTCGATATATTTTGTCTGATCGAGGGTTATACTGCCTTCACTTTGTACGACTCTCATACCGAGGCAGTCTTTGACAGGACCGAAATCTTTAATTGTAAACGTCTTTTTGAGTTCGCTTACAAAATTATCTTTTAAATCACTATTGGTTGTCATAAAAAAGAAATCGTCGACGAACACTGCGATAACGATAAAATCATTAGGTCCGTCTCTTTTATAGTAAAGACAGTGTTCTGATGCGGCTTGAGTCAGCGACAGAGCAGCCATCGCTTGGCATACTTTTTTGTTCCATTGACGCGGAGCTTGTTTAAGCCCATATAGGGATTTTTTAAGTAAGCATACTTTCCCCTTTGGATCAGTAGCAAAACCTTCTGGTTGTTCCATATAAATTTCCTCTTCCAGGTCACCGTTTAAAAAGGCAGTTTCTACATCAAGGTGATGTACTTGTAGCCGATATTGCACAGCAAATGCAAACAAAAGCCTTACTGAAGATAGCCTAGCAACTGGTGAAAAAGTTTCACCATAGTCTACTCCAGCTATTTGGGTGAACCCTTTGGCTACTAGTCTGGCTTTGTATTTTGTAATGTTCCCACTTGTGTCCTTTTTTATTTTGTATACCCATTTACATTTTGTTGTCTTCCTGCCGGATGGTCTATCAACTAGAATCCAGGTTCCATGCTGAATCAATGAATTGTATTCTGCTTTCATCGCTTCTAGCCACTTGTCTTTTTGCGGATGCTCTGTAACTTCTTTGTAAGTTTCTGGTTCCTGATCTGATGTCATGTAGAGATTCTCCTGATATCTCTCAGGAGGACGCCTGTCTCGGAGAGGGTATCGTCTTTCAGTTGATGTCTCTACAATGGGTTCAGGTTCAGAAATAATTGGGGAAACTTCATGAGTAAGAGGTTCATCCGGTATAGTCAGCTGTTCTAAAGATGGTGACATCTCGGGTTGAGTGTCTTCACTGTCTGACTGTACTTGATGTTGTGGCTGTGAAACTGGTTCTTCATCATTTTGAATGGGTACAAAGATTACAGATGGTTGTGGTTGGGGTGACTCTTCGTTATGTGAGGAATTTGGATTAGACTCTTCATGCGTTTTATCTTCAATAAACGCTACATCTCTAGCAATAATAATCTGCCGAGGATTATTAGGGTCTATTAAGCGATAACCTTTGCTTTCTATAGAATAGCCAACAAAGATACAAACTTTAGTTTTGGATTCCAGTTTTGAACGCTTTTCTTTGGGTACGAGGACGTGAGCTTCGCAGCCAAAGATTCGCAAGTGAGAAAGGTCGACTTTATTGCCGGTCCATACTTCTTCTGGAATCTTGTTATTTAAAGCTTGCGTGGGTGAACGATTTTTTAAATAAATTGCCGTATTTACCGCTTCTCCCCAGTACGCTAAAGGTAAATTCGAGTCTTTTAGCATAGATCTTGCTTTTTCAATGATCGTTCTATTTACACGTTCTGAAACTCCGTTTTGTTGAGGAGTGTACGGCACCGTGGTTTGGTGCACTATACCATTCTCCCTCATAAACGTTATCATGTCGCTATTTACATATTCCCGACCATTATCTGAACGGAGAATTTTAATTTTTTCTCCCGTTTGATTTTCGACTAAATGCTTAAATTCGACAAACTTTGTGTAAACTTCGGCTTTTGTTTTCAAAAGATATCCAAAAGTTTTACGAGAGTAGTCGTCGGTAAATGTTAATAAATATAGGGCTCCGCCCCACGAGTGCGTACTCATAGGTCCGCATAAGTCCGAATGAATAAGTTGTAGGACTTTACTCGATCTACTTTTTGAGCTCTTAAACGGTTTCTTTGAAAATTTACCTTGTAGACACGGAATACATGTTCCGTGGTAACTTCCAATATAGTCTAGGCCGATACATTTATTTTTTAATATATCCATGCTCTTTGTATTAAGATGGCCAAGACGTCTATGCCAAAGTAGTGCAGACTCTTTGGTGGAAGTATACAAGGAATGCAATTTATTTACATTTAATCTAAACATACCGTTGTGATTCGACCCTGTGGCAATGACGGGATTTGTCACATGACAGCCACCGCTTTGAAATATTGTTGCGCCTTTCGGCGTAAACAATACATCGAATCCTTTCTTAACTAAACTACTTACAGATAAAAGATTTGTAGCGAGACCAGGAACATATAATACATTACTAATTTTATTTACACCATCGGAAATATTTATATTTACAGTGCCCTTACCATGACTCAATAAAGTCTCCTTATTTGCCACAGTGATAGGAGTTACGTGAGGGGACAAGAACTCGAACCACTCTCTCCTGTTACTCATGTGGGAGCTTGCGCCGGAATCAAGAAACCAATCTTGTGAACCTGTGGGTGAACGATTAGTGAAACAAGATGAAAGTGTAAATTCGGAAGTATAATTTGTACAAACATTTGACGAAACCGAAACATTCTTGTTTTTCTTATTTTTTAGAATCCTACATTCACTCACTATATGCCCTAATTTTTTACAATAGGAACAAAATTTCTTCTTTGTTTGTTTCTTGGTGCATAGCGCTGTATCTGGAGATCTGCTGGTATCTGCTGAGGACTGTACAGCTCGTGATTCTTCTTTTAGAAGAGCTGTCACTACATTTTCCGTGGTGATCTTCATATTAGAGTGTTCGATGGCCATAACTAAGGGATGATATTTTTCTGGAAGTCCAGTGAGCATTATAATAGCTAAGAATTCATCATCCACTTGTGCTCCAATTCCTTGTAGTTCTTGTTGGATAGCTAGTGACTCATTCACATACTGTTGAATCTTTCCTTTGAACGAATTTGTTAAGAGTTTTTTCATCAGTGCAAGCCTCCTTGTGAGTCCACCATCAGCATAAGCTTTTCGTAAACAACTGAATGTTTCAAATGCGGTTTTTGCTGACCTTATAACGGGATAGATGGATTCTTCACAAGATAAACATATTTTCGCACGAGCCTTCTGATCTTTCCGTTTTTGATCAGGGTTGGAGAGGTCAGCGGGTTTTACAACGACTTCCCACAACTCTAGGTCAGTGAGCATGCATTCTATGGCAAATGCCCATGTGCTGAAGTTAGCTGATCCTTTTAGCTTTGATATGCTTATATTTGTTGAGTTCTGCGCTGTCTGAAAATCTTTTGAAGAATGTGCCGACTGTGAAGTCGATGGAGTATCCATTGCACTTTTCTTAACCTTTTTTAAAAGACTTATTTGAGACCTATAACCACTTATCAGTTATTTCCTGGGCCCATAACCACTTGTCAGTTGGGTAGCAGAGTAATATAAAAGTCAGGTGAAAAAGGTAAGATAAATATATTATAGTTTCAAAAGGAATGACATACAACAATGATCAAACAAAAGAATGTGTATAAAAATATTTAAATATCAAATTGACAGTGTTCTCAGTATAAACATAAAAGAGTTTTAACACGGTTATCCAGGGAGGTACTTGTAATATTATTCAGCACTTCGATCGCAATTAGTGCGTACGATTTGAAGGCATGTTCAATTCAATGAATCTTCAGAAGACAAGCGTTAGTCGGAAGTTCGAACCAATCGTGTTTCAGACAATCCGACGAAGAGAATAAACACCTACGGGACAAATTTAATTATTCTAGTAGAATACTTCTGCTATTTGAAGCATAATAATTGTTTTGTGAATAATTCGTCATATACACATGTAGCTGCTTAAAATACGCCGCTTAAAAAGGGAAATTTACAGCCCCACAACCCAACATCTACAATATCAAATGGGATGTCGATCGTATGTTAGCTGTCGTTATAAATAAAGAGCTAACTGTTGAATTACAAAGTCCCTTAAATTGCATTATTTCAAAATTATTTAGTGAAGACACAGATAATATAATATTATACTGTGAAGTGGAGGGACAGTGGAAGTCTTAGCTCACAAATAACATTTTACATAGACGTTGTCAAATGTACTACAGAAAAAGACATAGGGTACTTTTTCCCACTGAGCATATAACCACTAGAGAGCGTATACGCCGATTTCTTCTAAGTACACGACTCACTGCCGCGGGCCGGGGGACGAAGGAGAATGCCCGGCTGTAATTGGTCAGTTCAAGGTCAAGTTGCGTATGTATGTAAGTAACATCACAGATTTTTACGATAAAAATACAAAGGGAAAGAAAGAGATAGAAGGATTAGAATTTCCTAATGGAAGAAAGGGACTTTTCCAAAAGACATAAACGCGCTGTACTTATCCTTTTGCTGTCACCAAACCACTATTTTAAGAAGACCCCTGCCGTGGCTCGTAATCTGATTAAATCAAACATAATTTTCGTAGTATTTACTTACCGATGAAAAGTTATGCCATCCTTTTTGTAACTAGATGTCTTGGAATGTTTCCCGCACCACTTTACTGCGCATGAAGGCATTTTTATGCGTTATAAATTGTAAACAAAACCAAAAATTTTTTAAATAATTTAGCGTGCACACAGGTCTGGAACTTGGTCACAACTAAAATGGTTACTAGTACCGTAGTCTATACATAGGCGACAAAATACTAATAGTTTTCGAGCGTCGGGGCACTGTATGCGCAGTCAAGTGGTTTTATAGTCTTTGCTTTTTCCAAATTCCCGCGGCAACTCCAAAATTATCGCGGGTGTCACAGCAAGAATGCTAGTTATTTGATATAATTACCATAGGTATTATGCTTTTTACAACCTGTGTAGTTTCGTCTGTTGATCATGAAAGCAGTGAGACACTTGCTATGTTATTTTCGCATGACGTCACAGCATCACCGTCCGCTGCAACTGCGCTCGCCTGTCAACTTGCCTTGATGGATGACGTCATTAATAGTCCCCAACTCCCACGTGATTGAAACTGAATAGCAAAATGGCTGATGTGCAACGCAACTATTGTACATCCAATATCTACATTATTGTACATGTTGTACTAGTAAAATGTTAAATGACTACCCGCTGTTTTCAATATCGTAACTATATAATATTATTGCAAGTACATGCGAATGTGAGTTGTTTGTTTGTTGCGTTTTCACGCATTAACTATTCAACCGAAATTTTCCATACACCTTGCCATCAGGGGTACAAAAAGGGACATAGGGTAGTTTTATTCCGGAATTTCGGCAGGAACTCCGAAACAACCGTGGATGAAATTTGAGGGAACACGTCTAATTCCGTGAACCGACCGCGATAAAACAAAGCCTATAATTGGGTTCAAATAGGTAGGTATCTATAGGTAGGTTTTTCGTGATACAGACATACAGATAAAAGTTCTTGAAATCATTGTATTGGATTCTGGTAGTGGTATTGCTGCATTATTTTCTTTTGAATATTTTAAAAGGATTTTAAGTATCCAATTATGTTAGTGCCATTCGTGTTAAAAAAATCATACCTTCAAATACATTAATTACATAAAAGATTCTAGAAAGAGAAATTTTAATAAGGGTAAATGCTACTGCATGCATATTATACAAATTTAACAAGTTTACTACTTAGTCGTATGTAGATAAAATCGTCTTTAAATATTTCAGATTTTAAACAACCTCCTGCCCCCCGAGCCAAGTTGACAATCTACAATCGTTCAAGCATAGAAAACTAAGAAATGGAGTCGTTAGTCACATGGTCACGCTAAACTGGACTTTTGATTGGCCTATTTTCGTGACACGTGACATTACGATGCGTACCTACCTTAGTTTTCTATGCGTTAAAGAATGTAGATTGTCCACTTGGCTAGGGGGGCTGCACTTAACTCGTACATACATCAGCTAAAAGCATTAATAAGACACGAACCTTACAAAAACACATAGGCCGGTCCCTCGGCCGGGTAGCGAACGGCCGAGTTTAAAACCCATTTGGGAGAATGTAAACGGGGCATGGTGCTGCTCAAACACGGGGTCAACTGTACCGGATATCGGGCCCGCGCCGAGCCACCGATCCGTCTTGCGTGCCCGACTGTACCCACCGAATGTAACAGTGACGAACGCCGGTCCTTCAATGGGTATGGGAGATGACACAAAACGATGACCCTCACATCTATTCGTTCTCCAGACCCTAGTAATAGTTTTTTTTTTTCACCCACTATCCGTTACTCTCCATATATTATCGGAGTGCGCGAGCTTTTTATGAGGGTTATATCGTGAATGTGTCATGTTACGATTCGACACGCGGTTTCCACTCGCCGGCCCGTGTGTACATATTTGATGAAAACCCGTAAAGGATTGATGATCCTTGTCCCATTTCTTGGGATTGACTCCACTATATCCATTTATTTTTGACCGTTGTATCCGGAGAAAAATATTGAGACCCTTGAACATCGCTACACACGTCGTGGAAGGTATGTTTAAATGTGAAAAATAGGTAAGAGTAGGTATCATAATGTTGCTTTGCAAAGGTTGCTCTTAAACGTTTGTCTAAAAGCTAACTAGTATTTAAACTTTAAACACTAGGTACCTACTGCTTTAAAAGTAAAAGATGATTATTCTGACCCTAAACGTTGGATAAACTAATGGGTCTACTACTTCATTCTTAATTAATACAACCCCATCCACTAGGTAGTTACGTGCGTGCGTACTTATAGGTATAAATTACAGCTAATACCTACCAATTAGCTGTAATTTATACCTATAAGTACGCATCACAATTAATAAACCATATTTATTTATTCCTTGGAATGAATATGCATTTTAATAAAAAAAACAATTCATCCCACACAAAATATGTTAATAATGTTTACTTTAGGCGAACAAAGAATAAAATTTAATCCATCCCAGTCCCGCGCACTCGCGCCCCACACTTCGGGTGCCATATCGCAAATGAGAGCAGGCCACGTCTCACCGCGAGATATCCGCAAGGCGTCTGATGTGTAATAATTGTGTCTAATAAATCAAAATGACATGCGTTTAATCGCAGATCCCGCCGAACCCTACCGGAAAGCTCCGACCGGAGGGACCCGCCTCGTCTTTGTCGAACGAAAAAAAAAACTCCGAAGAAAGCAACCCTCGCTAATGCACACAGTGCTATATCTATTTGGGTACAAAAGGCCCAAGTACGCTTGACCCCGGCATGTATATCTAACATCCGCCCTGGGATGTTAACTAAACTTTCAGCCTATCCCGTGTTGACATTAAAATGAATTTACGTTTATCATACTAGTTTAATATCAAGAAAAACTACCTATCTAAAAGTGTGTGCCCAACGGAACCGTGTCGCCGTGAATTGCGAACGACGGCCGACTAAACAAAAACAAAAGAGCGACATGACAGCGCACCTGTCAACGTCACGTCAAATCCCGCGACCGCCATTTCATTTTAAAATGCAAATAACCACACAAATAGAGGGTGTAACCCAATCCGTCCCGAGGTGGCCCGTAACTCTATGTGCAGATTTATTTCATACGCGATATGATTTTGCCGCAATTGAGTGCTCTCGCCCCACGCAATATGTGAACGCGATATACACCAAGATAGCGCGATGGTTCCGTCTCCATAGCATAAGCACATCATTATTTTTGTCGCCATACGTTCCACGACCAATTACGCAAAGGAAATGCATTTTTTCACGCGACATAATAAGTAGCCAAGTAGGTAGGTACACTGGTGTAGAGTCGGAGCGTGAATGAGCCACTCAGTCTGCGTCAAAAACCTCTCCACATTCAAGATGGCGGATAGTGCAGCACGCACTCGCAAATGCGCATCGGGAGTGCGACGCAGATTTATTGTATAAAAAAATATCCTTTAAAATTTATAATACTTCCAACATTGATATACTTACTTAACAACTTTTTAAGATATTAGTATATCATTGCCACTAAATACTTGCCTACTGTATAAAGTAGATATTTTCATTCGTATTTTACGTAAAGGATAACTATTTAAATATCTGAACTTAAATTGTACGTACGCAAAGTAAAGTAATATAATAGTTTGCGCATTTTAACCGGTGCACTTGAATATACGTAACTTGATGCCAACAATTTCCTCTCACCAAACAAGCCACGATAAAATTTAACGCGAATTTCCATACAACGACCACTATTTTCGAACAAAAGTTTACATTCATTAAAATATTCGTACGTTACGTAGATAATAATGTGCACGGCTGGATCGTATCGTTGTATCGATTATTCTATAAGTGCGAGGGTTAACGCGCCATTGGTTTATTATCCGATACTTATCCGGGTAAGAAACGTCCATCACTAACGTAATTTGGATATATGCGAATCCCTTCTGGGCCGCGTGTAATCGCGTAAGCTCAATGACCCAAAAGGGGGTTGCGGGGCGAGGGTGACGATGGTGGCGGGCGATCATCAATCTCTATCAAGCCAGCGCCGACGGCGCTGTGGCTCACGCTTCCGCCGCTGAAAAAAGGGCCGATGAAAAATATGACCGCATCCGTGCGGACACGTGGCGACGCGTGTCACTTCTACCGCCGACTAAATTCTTCGACGCATCATTTTGAACAGCTGTTCCACGAGAAACTCTCCCACGGCGATCTCTATAACCCACGCCGCGAATTTCATAACGCTCCACAACTGTATACGACCGCGCCTCAATAATGGCTTCACGTGACAAATCGTCCAACGAGCAGGCGGTTCACAATTTTGACACAGAATCATTTGATAATGGTACATAATATATCTGCGACATTAATATTCCACCACCGGCAGATAAGCCTTGATTGTACACAACAAATAACATTGTTGTTAAGGCAATTATACAAACATTAATTTACGATTCGAATCTCGTTTGTGAATCGTTCATTAGTGGAAAGGGGAGACGATCCGATACCAAAAGGAAACTTTTGACAAAAGTTAAGACGTAAACGGCAAATGAATCTGCATTATTTCCAACCCGCTATGGAGGAGATCCTCGACTCGGGCTATTCTTCAGATAAGACAATTATATAACTATCTCGGCCCATTTATCTGAAGGAGTTTGTTTTGTTTGTTTCTATTAAGCGTAATTAATGCCTCTGCGGACGGGTAAAGGTTAATGAAGTCTGGTCTGCGCCCGTTATCTGACATCTGCTGACGGCTTCAACTCGAATCAAATGTCCGCGTTCAACCGTCCTTCTATTGTTAACCGCTACTAATAGATATTCCAGGCGCTTTACGAGCCCAATCTGCTATATCTTTACCCAGAGTCGTGAGACAACACAATGCAAAAAAATCTTTAACGTAATGTAGCTACGATGAAATTTAAGTCGGATTTACAGTCTTCAAAGTCCGAACATTATACATAGAGTATTCAAAAAGGATCATTACACTCTGCTCATATGGCGACGTGGTTAATATCAAGAAGAATTTCCCAATTCCTGTGCCTTTATCGACGGCGTCGATGACACCTATGAATCTTGGACGCACTGCGGCGAATATTCCCCTTGAAATCCATCGGTGGGAATCAGTCACTTCGGTAACTGCATTCTTCGGTAGACAGCTAATTTGGGCCCCCATTTACGTGTAAGTCGAGCATCTATCACGGCAGCGTCTTGGCGTTTCTTCCAATTTATACCGAGTACTCTTCTATCGTAAGATTCAATGAATGATAACGAGCCTAATAAATACGGACTTGGCCCCCAAATGGCGGTAATTAATTTAATGGATTTAGACAAAGAAATATGTACAATGAGATAGTGAGATTAATGGTGCACCTCCACATTGTTTCGACCATTAGCAGATGTTGAAATCGTGAGGATATTCAGTTACGTGGTAACGCGAGCCTCGGGCCTTCCCGCTGTCCGACGTTTTATTTTTTCTCTATTTACTCGTAAACACTAATGAAGGCGCGTCCGAGAAAGCTTTCTAACGAGCTGAAACGTTGCACTTTCTACTTATTATCAACTCTATAATCTGAACGTCGCTTGCAAGTTATTACGTCATTAAACAAAAAAAGTTAACTGTAACTGTACATTACTGTTATGCATCGATTTTAATTTCTAATGTTGCATTTGAATATACGGAAAGTGCACCTGAATCACTTTGCAGAATCGCAGACGTTTGAAAGTTTCTTTGTCCAACTCCGTGCGAAATGTTTGCCTAGCTAGACAATGAATTTACATAATAGCCTATAAAAAGACTGGGGTAGCTTGTTTCAACTTCAAGAAGGGACTGAATACAGCTGGCTTCATACATATATTATCTAAAATCTGTGCTACATAAATTAGTGGACAGTTCGCGTGACGGACTGACAGGCTACAACGTCTCCTTATCGTAGGCCGGAAACCACCTAGCTAACCGCTCTATAACCCTTGGCTTGACCACAAAAATTCACTCTAAAACATTGAAACGCAAAAGCCATATTGCCACAACACAATCACATATGAAACTTCCTAGTAGAGCGATTTCAACTCTATTTATAAAAGCGTATAGTCCTGTATCTAATCAGTCTAGACAATGGCAATAGCGTCAACAAATAAGGCAACATTGCCGGTATGTCAACATAAATAAAGCTGAGTGTCCTTTAACGAAGCAGACGTTGATGTTAGGACAGTAATAAAGACCTTTTACGACAAATTGAACCTTAGTCTACTACACATAAAATTGAGAATTGTAGTTTAAACACTCGGAGTAGCAAATGAAGGTTCGCATTTAGTGGTCTTGGTGGTAGTGATATGGGTGGACTTCCTTTGTCTGGTAATCTTATCAGTGCGACAGGAGGCCGTAGCATCTTGACATGATACATTACTTGACATATAGGTCTTACATTCTGTAGTTGTATCCAAATTATTGACTTGTACGCCTATCAAAGTTTCCATTAAAACGAAAGACATATTCGTGATCGATTTATTCTATTAAGAGTCGAGATAACTATATGGAAATATCACAAACTCTTTGGTCCGTGAGCCGTTCCCTTTGCAATCACAAACTTCGAATACACCTCTTTCGACTATCGAAAAGTTCTCTATAATAGATTGGTTCGACGACTCAATTGTTCCACGATGAATGGGTACTAATTAAAACGAAGTCACGACAATGCTGGACTAAGTTCTCGATTGTTCGCCGACTATAAATCGCATCGCTACTCTCTCATATAAATATTGTATTCGGGGAACCGTTCCCTGGCCAACTTCGGTGCTAAATAAAACAGAAATTGGGAAATTACTTCCTATGAGAATATACGAAGGATATAGGTGTTCTTGGCAACAACTAAGTATTTGCAATCACGATTGTTGTTTGATAATAATATAATCTACATACATGCCCTTCATGTTAGTAGTGGTTGTACTCAATTCAAGTTCGAATCAAGATTAAAGGGCGAACCCAAAATTGCTTTTGGAAGTTTCGTGTAACGAGTTTAAGATTGTGAGCACGTGTTGCCGTCGCGTCCTCTGTCTAGTGTGATTGCCCAAACGTAGCCAGTTTTCATCGGAGTGCGTCACATGCGCGTGTGCTATGTGTCTCATACATCAACGTCTCCCGTTATGAAATACCTTTTACCTGGAAATAAATATGCTCTCGACAGCTTACGCTTGACTTTACGCAAATAATGATTTTCTCATCTGAAAAATAATATTGTTGCGCTCGACACACGAACTGTCTGTAACAACCGTTGGCCATTGTTTATGCTAAAGGAAATATTATAGACAACAGATTAGTTCCTTTGCGAAGATACTTCTTAATCACGGTTTTTACGTGATATAGGTAAATATGACATACGTGATATAATGTGACGTTCATCTGTTTTTCTGAGCCCAGTAAGAAATCACATTTGATCGGTCGAATTCACCACTTTACCGCAAATGTGCCGAAACACACTCCCTTTTTTCTTTCCATAAATAAACCAACTCCAGCTTTCGTCAAAGGGAAAATGTGTGTTCTACTAACGGAAAACATAAAGCTGAAAACCAGATGGTTTGAAAAATATAAAAACACATGAACTGGAATATGGGTGGTACCTACAAAAAGTTATTGATATTCCGTTGTGTTTTATGCATTGAAAAGTCAAGTCAGGAGACATGAATGATAGGAAAAGACATTGTGTCCGTAGGGTGAAAAAGGGTTGCAGCTGGTTTTCTTTTAACGTACATATTTACTTGTACATATACTCTGACCTAGTAATACTGTTGTCTCTTTTTTACACATAGTTCGACAATATTATTGGATGAGTTTAAAAATGAGTAAATACTATATTTACTCATTTTGAGTTATCATATTTTAATTTAATTAATAATAAAATTCTCTAGAGAAATACTACATTCACGCGAGCAATCTGTAGGCAAAGCTAGTAATCAAATATGGTAAACAAACAAATGTAGGATTAACTCAATCTCAAAAGAAAGCCGGAAGAAGTTTGTTTCGCAGCGCCTCTGTAAGCGACGACAAATCTCATGACACCGTTCAAAATCGTGGTCTCTTCTTAAAGTTGAAACGATTCGCTTAACGACTGTCGAATTTTCGAACCCTAAGGCCCCCTTCGGTAGACGAAGTGTCCCCCAGAGGTGCCTCAGTAATTACCCACCATTACAGACAAAGACGACTCGTCCGATTACCATAATTCCCAAGCCTCGGACCGGGATATAAATGGGCTACATTTTGTAGTAGCACGTAGAGTGACGTGTGTATTAATGGCTATACTTGTGCTCTTAAATTAGGTGAGGGATCCGGTGATTTAGTTTTTCATTGGCAGCAGTACAAAGTAAACAACCATGCGGAATGACATTACTTGGTGCGTTTGTTCATCTGAACTTTATCACTTAGAAATGGTCTGGTTTCTTTTTGTTTAAAAAATTCGCACTTGCACACTTATGAATGTGAATATCAAAATTGTGGAATTCAGCAACAAATCACACAGTTGTCGAATTGTTGTTATATTTTATAAAGCATTGGAGTATAACGCAGCCATAAATGCTGCAGACGATAGTATCAGACTTCACAGTTTCTTTGTGGCAGCAAAGCCGACGGACGCGCTAGAAAAAAAAACAACACAAAAACCCTTTTAAAATTAATTGAGTTTCCTTGCGCTACATCGACCGCTACAACAAATGAAAAATTAATCAACGCTCACAAGAATCTTTAAAATTTATCGAAGATCAAAAGTTGGCTGCTAAAGAATGGAAACCAGGAGAAACGCGTGGGTAGGATGGGGGACCAGATAATACTTCGATTTTCCATTAACTTATATTAGCGATGGGAGAGGCCTCCACCGCGCCCCGCGGTTTGAGCAATAGCTACCAATCTAATATATTTCCTTTAGAACGAACTACCGAAACACGCGATCTTTGATCCATTTGCATGGGCCGATTCACGCCGCTATTTGTTTACGAGCTATTACGGTGAGAAATATTGGCCTTTAATTAAATTTTGAACTTGTAAATTTTCGGGGATGAAATTAATTGGACCTTTCTTAAAGATACTTGTTACCTATTGTACTTAATTTTCGCTTTCATTCGGAACGCGTGCTGAATAATTTTGTTAAAGATTGTTATTATAAGAAGTTATCTATTCTTAAACATTTGTTTATTATTATAAAGCTATGAATGAATACATTGTTTCGAGAAAAATACCTCAAGAATGGAATGGCTCTTGACTTATTAACAAGCGTTCCTAATTATTATCATAGTAATAATTATTATTATAATAGTATTTCGGTTTAACTTTTTTATGAATTATTGTGATTTTCACCAGCCAAACTAAATAGGTTTATTATTTTCTCCAGGTTGTCTGTTAGAAGGCTCCAGGCCGCCCCCCGATGTGCCCCCCAGAAACCCAACCATGTCGCGACTGAACGGTCGTATCACAGGCAACCCTGCCGATCTGACGGACTTCGAGCCTTCGTGTTTAGTTCGTACACCCTCTGGAAACTTTTACGTGCCTTCAGGTAAATATGGTACATAAATTATTGCAAATAATTTATCGTTATCTCTATAACTTTATTGAGTTAGAAACAAGTAAAATCATTAATAAATTATCAAATGTGCATTTTTGGTTTTAAGGGGACATACAAAAGAATCCGTCTATGGACTACAAATCAAATTCGTCGTGCAGTAGTCCCGGGAAACAGGAAAAAAGTACTCTCGAAAGAATGGACAGGAGTGAAAGGTCACATCCTACGTTTGGTGCTCCAATGCCAGTTCTTCCAGTGCGCAACAACCTTCGCGCCTCGCATTTCCCTCCGGCCGCTTCGCGATTTCATTTCAAGAAGGGTCTCTCCAGGTGTTCCTGGAAGTGTACGGCCATAGTGTTTATAATACTTTTCGTTCTTCTCTTAGCCATTGCGTCTTACATGTCAGGTAAATATTTTACTGTGATTGCTTATGTAGTTTTTACGCTTTAGATTTTAATTTTCGAAGCTTATGGTTAATTTTTGTCCACAGTTTCGTATTTCGTGAACTGGTCATACCAGAGTTCGAAGGCGTGCACAGTATTAGTTGGCGATTCTTCGGATGTTTTCCCAGCATCTAAAGCAACGACTCTCGAGTCGAGTAACAAGTCCTTGTCGGGTCGACCTCACCAAAACCCGCCGTCTTCCGGCTCAGGTAAAGAAGAAACTCATTCACGCAGACGTAGAAGTGTAGACGGGCATGCTTCTTCTTTTTCACCTTCTATTCCAAACACCGAGTTTTCCACTGCTGTAGATATGCATGAGCTAATCACTACACCTTCTGTAAATACTCTTAGTTTAGTGCATGGTGTTGCGACATTGGAGATCGGGGCAACATCTACTGGTGTGAGCGAAGAACAGAGCGATGGTGTTAACAAAGCTGTAATATCTAGCCATGTTGATAACACAACGTCTAACATTGGTGACCTAACAATAAATAGTACTAATCTTGCAACATCAGCGTACAATAATAATGGAACACGTCATGTTGAATCAACTATTGTAACTGAAACAACTGTCTTGGAACCCACTGAAAACATTCATACTCAAAGCAACGATAGTCATAATAATTTTGAAACAGCAACTGACAGTAAAGAATTGAATAAAACTTTAACTACCAGCAGCGTCGATTATGAAATTAAACCACCAATAGAAATTTCACACTTTGAGCCAAAAATCCAAAGCGTTGAAGATGGTATCGCCTATGATCCAAAAGATATGCAAGGGGATACCTTTATATCTTCGTATGGATTTCAAAAACTTCAATATTTTAAACTTTTAACAAGGCTAAGACAAGTCAATGAAGAGTTACATATTTATTCCAACGAGTCTGTGGGATCTGATAACCTTGAAAAGTTTCATTATGATAGTGAAACTACATATTTGGCCAAAGATATGACAACAGCACCTTTAGGAATTCCTACAGAACAACCTATAAATAAAAATACTTATTTGTTCACTACTCATAGTATTATTCCTAATGAGCATGTAGAGCCAACTAAGTTAACATCACCGACAATATTAACCGAAATTAATCCTACTGTTACAACAATCAAAAAAGAAGAATCGGAAGCCACTATTACTTATAAACCTTCAACTGTAGAATTAGTCACAGAATCTAAAACAACAGAGTCTACATCAAGCTCAAAGCACGTTTTGATCAACTTGACTATATCGTCTGACGACGAAAATTCATCATTCAAACCTTTATATTCATTAACAGTTAAGGTTCCAACAGCCGGTGATACGAATGAAATTCCAAGCGTTAAAATTACCCCAATGGATGCCGAACCAACATTGTCGAGTAATTTCAACAATTCTACGCCAGTAGTCAATAATATAACAAAAGTAGATAGTGTGGAAGCCGCTCAGCCAAATTGGGGAGGTAGTTGTGAATGTTCATGCCCTGTATGTGATACCAGTAATAGTTCATATTACGATGATTATTCTGACACTGTGTCGGTGACTAGTTCTGAAGCTGCTACTGAAAGTACTCAATTTACTTCTACTACCATTAAATCAACATCAAATAATTTTGATGAAATAACCAATGTCAGCTCAGAATCTTACTCACAAACTACTGATGGCTATTCAAGTACCACTTCAGAATCGACAAGAGATTACGTGACAGAATTGAACGAAATTACATCTGAATCGGAATCTACTAGCTCGACTGCATTAGCAGATACCACAGAAATTACAGACAAAGAAGAAATTTCTACTACTGAAGTTCCAAAATGTGTATGTCCAAAAGTTATGCCTCCACCCATACTCATATTAGAAGGTGAGGTCACTCATAATGATTTACATCGGCAATAATCGACTAACTAATACCACCAAAAATCATCAACATAATAATTAAAAAAAAATATATACAATCTAAATACATGCAATTAATTTATGGTATCTACTAAAACGATGAAAATCAACAGTGCTAACATTTTAACATATTTTGCATGATAAGGGTCGGATCAATTATTATTTATTTTCTTATTTTTTGGCATGCTCTAACAAAAGTAGATAATTCAACTTATTGTTAGTGAAGTCCTGTATTTTTTTATAAATATTTTTTCTTTCTCAATCTTTTTTTATTTATATTTTTAATTTCACCACATTTTGCATGTTAAAACTGTCATCTTTTACTAATATTTAAAGTATTATGTAGTTTGCACTTTGAATAACCTTTTGACTAATATTTCAGGTCCACGAACATTCCCTGCACAATCTTTCCCGCCTGACGGGACGACATTTAAACAAATTACTTTAGGTGAAAAATTATCAAGAGAGATCCCTCCATATAGTTACTGGAATATGCAATTTTATCAGTCAGAAGCTTCCTATGTAAAATTCGACTACCTGATCCCCAGAGGAGCATCAATAGGTGTTTATGCAAGGAGGAACGCGTTGCCAACGCATACTCAATATCACTTTTTGGAAGTGTTAAGTGGTTTTAAGGCTAGAACTACTAGAACATCGCATGTAAGTACTCGTAACGCGAGTCAAAAAAGCTATAATATGTTAGTAGGTATCTAATATAGGTATTCTCTCTTATTTGTTTCGATATATCATTTTAGCCGTCGGTGAAGAAGGAGGTAACTCATTATATGGAACAAGGACATTGGTTCTTATCGGTATATAACGATGATGGTGATCCTCAAGAAATCACGTTCATAGCTATGGTAGCTGAGGATATGACTCATAACTGTCCCAACGGTTGTTCTGCTAAAGGAGAGTGTCTTATGGGACACTGTCAGTGCCAACCAGGTTTTGGAGGAGACGACTGTAGTGAAAGTAAGTTGCATCTCTTACGTATGTTAAATTTAATCAAAGAAAATAATAGATGAAACTCTTTGATACACTGAGGTAAAAAGTGACCAATAAACAAACCGACAAGCAGATGAAAACTCTTTTCTGTCCTTTGTTTTATATTCCCTCCATTTTTTTCAGACTAGAAATACTTGTTTAAAGTTTTATTGTATAGAAATATCAGCATAACAACATTATTATTTCAGGTGTTTGTCCAGTATTGTGTAGTCAACGAGGTGAATATATCAACGGGGAATGTCAGTGCAACCCTGGTTGGAAGGGGAAAGAGTGTTCTTTACGCCACGACGAATGTGAAGTGCCCGACTGCAATGGCCACGGTCACTGCGTCAATGGAAAATGTTCTTGTGTTCGTGGCTAT
Organism: Zygaena filipendulae; assembly: GCA_907165275.2. Lineage (NCBI taxonomy): Eukaryota > Metazoa > Arthropoda > Insecta > Lepidoptera > Zygaenidae > Zygaena > Zygaena filipendulae. Next base: position 11,710,493 of record OU015653.1, read on the forward strand.
AAAGGGAAATTCTGTGAAGAAGTTGACTGCCCGCATCCTACATGTTCAGGACACGGATTTTGCATTGAAGGCACATGTGTTTGCAAAAAAGGCTGGAAGGGCCTGGACTGCGCTACGATGGACAAAGACGCCTTACAGTGTTTGCCTGACTGCTCTGGGCATGGTACATTTGATGTTGATACGCAAACGTGTACATGCCACACTCGCTGGTCTGGCGATGATTGTTCTAAAGGCAAGTTAAATTTCTTGTTAGTCTTGTTTGCTGAAATCCCTACCTGACATCATAAAGCCTAACTCCAACATTTTTTTAATAAATTTACAGAAGTATGTGACCTCGATTGTGGTCCTCATGGAAGGTGTGTTGGAGAGGCGTGTGTTTGCGATCCAGGCTGGGCAGGCGAATTTTGCACATCAAAGTTATGCGATGCCCGCTGTAGTGACCACGGGCAGTGCAAGAACGGCACATGTCTGTGTGTCTCCGGCTGGAATGGACGCCATTGCACTCTCGAGGGATGTCCACGAGGGTGCGCTGGTCACGGTCAATGTCGAGTAGCCAATGATGGCCATTGGGAATGCAAGTGCTTCGAAGGTTGGGACGGCCCCGACTGCACAACACTTAAAGAACAGATATGCGACGACTCTAAAGACAACGATAAAGGTACAATTATTAACTCTTTAAACGACAGAGTACAAAATAGACTATAAGAATATATCAAGATATTTATCGTATTTCGTTGTTTTAGACGGATTGATTGACTGTGAAGATCCTGAATGCTGTCAAAGCGCTGCATGTAAAGGCAGTCAGCTATGCGTCTCATCTCCAAAACCAACAGACATTCTACTCAGGAAACAACCACCAGCAATCACTGCTTCATTCTTCGAAAGGATGAAATTCCTTATCGACGAAGGTAGTCTTCAGAACTACGCAAAACAAGAAACTTTCAATGAAAGGTGAGGATTTATGTTCGATGTTATTCGTTAGACTAAAGTTCAGAATTATAAAGGATCAGCCGACATTAATTAATACGATTGAAACTTACAATAAATCATTTACCTATATCTGTTGACTGATCCTTATGTTTCTTAACCTCTATGAATTTATAACTGTACTCCTTTTGTGAAAAAAAAAATAACCTATACAATATTTGTTATATTATAACATACGCAATGTTGTGCCCCAGTTGTCCTAATGTTTTGTTTAACTTATGAAGTGTGATACACGACTTTTCTTTCTTTTTTGACACTTAAAAATAAGAAAAGAAATAATACATTGCATATCGACCACTGGTAGGTACAAAAAAAAACTCAAACCACTCGATCTATACACTTGCATGCTTTTTCGTTTACTTGTTTATTAACTAATAGCATCGCTACCATTAACATAATTAACTTCTTCTGAATTCAACTAATTGTATCCAATGACACTAAAATCATTATTTGTCATTTCTTTCGCCTAACGCTGCGCAGTATGTTTTGGAACCACTTCAACACGAGGTAAGAATTGGAAACCCAATGTAGGTTGTTTTTGTGTGTGTGACAGTTTATCAGTTAAAACACCAGCCAATATTGTTTTTATATTGTGTACCTATCTATTTTGTTTGATCGTTGGTATTTCTAGAATATGCAGTAGAACTATATGTATTGAATTTATGTAGTATACTATGACTGTAACTATACGCATGCGTACCTATGTGTGTTTTTTTAAGTTACCTATAATTGTGTCCCGTGGAATATGTGTTACGCTTTTTAATTTTACCATGTAAAAATAATGGGGATGGAGTCGTGGCGCACAAATTATCTGAATTTAAATTTCCATTAATATCACTTTTCATAAATACAGGGATGCAAACAACTTTTTTATTTGTGCGCTGGCATCATCACCATTTTCTTAATATCTAAGTATTTAATATCTATATAATATTATATTTTAAATTGTAACAATATTTTAAGTAGGTAGTAAAACGTAGTTGGGTAGTTTAAAATTACAATGATCCAAAGTAGAAAATTGAAACTGGAAATTATCACGTCAAAATCGTTGTTTCTTTAACCAAAAATATAGGTACTCTAATTGAATCCTATCAAAAATTTGTTTGTTGATTGTCCAGGCTACAAGTTCATTACAACGTGATTTTTCGTTATAGATATATACGTATACGTACTTTTATCCTATTAAGAAGTTCACGAAAGGATCTTGGAATTCACTCAAAAGAAACAGCGGACAACAGCTAGTATTAAAAATTTATGTTTTTGAAACTATAGAGCACATTTTTCACAACCGATTAATTTATCTTAAAGATGATTGTGATTTATTTGCAATAACGTAGGTACAACTAATGATCAACAAAGTGTTCTATAATAGAGTATTTGACATCCGCAGTCGTTCAGCGGTGATCAGAGGACGTGTGGTGACTACTCTTGGCTCTGGTTTGGTGGGAGTTAGAGTGTCCACTTCGACTCCTCTCGAAGGGTTCACTTTGACTCGTGATGACGGCTGGTTCGACCTGCTAGTGAATGGCGGCGGTGCAGTCACGCTGCACTTTGGTAGAGCTCCATTCAGAAGGTCCTCTCAAGTAGTCTTCGTTCCTTGGAATGAGGTAAGCGACCAAAAAAAACACTCAAACTTAATATATGTTTAGAATAATAAGCCATAAATTTTGATAGTAAAATAAACTAGCACGAAGTTAATTAAATGGGTTTATTTTTATATGGGTACTTAATATATCATTGTACAATAAACCAAAAATAATAATGTTTATATGAAAAACAGGCAACAGCTTACCGTTCGCAAACGATGCAAATCCACCAAACTGTACAACTAAAACACAAGCAACCCATGTTAATACAAACATTAATATTAGATTCATTATGTTACTAAGCGCTTAACTAAGCCTAGTATTTAACGGGCGACAATTTACAACCTTGGACATATTTAAATTTAGCTGTTCATAACTAAACGATTTTCAGTTGTTAATAAAGCTCTTGATTTAGTTTTTCTTGACTTTTGAAACATGCAAAGCAACGATCAAAGTTGCATTAGAATCTTTAATTTTCAATTTATTTAAAAAAATATTTAATGCAAAAGAATCTAGGTAATTAGAATATTTATATTTGTTTAAGAAGATTCTCATAGTTTAGATGTTAATTATAAATTTACAGGTCGTGATAATCGATGGCGTAATCATGACAACGTCCGATGATAAAGCTGGAATGGGCCCACCACAAGCCTGTTTGGCTCATGATTACGATGCCATGAAGCCTGTAGTGCTTGCCACATGGAAACATGGCTTCCAAGGTGCTTGCCCGGACAAAAGCGCTATTCTGGCCGAGTCTCAGGTAAATTATAACCACTAATTATTTATCTTGATCGAAGAAACTGATCCTTTTTAACTTTCATTGTTTATATTGTCACAACAAAATCCAACAAATCGCATTATCTGGTATTTTAAAAATTTTAGGTCATTCAAGAGAGCCTTCAAATTCCTGGCACCGGCTTAAATCTCGTGTACCATAGCTCTAGAGCAGCCGGCTACCTTTCTACAATACAACTGCAGTTGACCCCAGAAAAAGTCCCACCAACTTTAGCTCTCATTCACCTAAGGATCACAATTGAAGGGATTCTCTTCGAGAAGACTTTTGAAGCTGACCCCGTGATAAAGTTCACCTACCCATGGAATAGGTTGAACGTTTACAGACAAAGAGTCTACGGTGTGACTACGGCTATGGTTAAAGTTGGCTATCAATACACGGATTGTCGGGATATTATCTGGAATGTACAGACAACTAAACTTAGCGGCCATGATATGAGCATTTCTGATGTCGGTGGATGGAACTTGGATATTCATCATAGATACAACTTCCATGAAGGTATATCCAACTTTTATTTTTTTAAAACTCTTACTAGCCACTTTTTGTGTTAATTAAGTGTAATAAAGTGCCCCTTTAAGACTTCGAATGGTAAACCATAAAACCTTTTATTTCAGGTATTCTACAAAAAGGTGATGGTGCTAATATTTATCTTAAGCACAAGCCACGTCTGATCATCACAACGATGGGAGACGGGCGTCAACGCTCGTTGGAATGTGGCCCTGAATGTGACGGCAGCGCGGTTCGAGCACGTCTCTTGGCACCTGTTGCTCTTGCGGCAGCACCAGATGGCTCCATATTCGTGGGAGACTTTAATCTAGTTCGGAAGATCATGACAGATGGAACTGTGCGAACATTGGTGAAACTGAAGTGAGTTTAAATCAGTTTCCATTCTTTTGATCTTTACCCTTAGACTCGTCTCACTTTCTAGATTCTAATTAAAATTAACGTTGACTATTCTGTTTTCCACAGCGCAACTCGTGTCTCTTATCGCTACCACATGGCCTTATCGCCTTTGGATGGCACTCTCTACATTTCTGATCCAGAATCTCATCAAATCATCAAAGTTCGTAATACTAACGACTACAGCGATCCTGAACATAATTGGGAAACAATTGTGGGATCGGGTGAGAGATGTCTTCCGGGTGACGAAGCGCATTGCGGTGATGGAGCATTAGCTAGAGACGCAAAACTAGCATATCCAAAAGGAGTTGCTGTGTCCATAGATAATGTTCTTTACTTCGCTGATGGAACGAATATTCGTATGGTTGATAGAGATGGTATCATAACTACTGTAATCGGTAATCATATGCACAGAGCCCATTGGAAACCTATACCATGTGAGGGCACACTTAGCGTCGAAGAAGTTCATCTAAGATGGCCGACAGAACTAGCAATCAACCCATTAGATAATAGCCTTCATATTATTGATGATCACATGATTCTCCAAATGGCTCCAGATGGGAGAGTCAAAGTGATTGCTGGCAGACCATTACACTGTCCATCACCGTTGACCGGTTACGATATAGAACTTGCCACATATGCTACTTTAGTAATGCCGCAAAGCATTGCTTTTGGTGCTGCTGGTGACCTGTATGTAGCCGAGAGTGACTCGCAGAGAATAAACAGGGTCCGTTTAATTACTACCGACAGCAAGATTTCACTCTATGCCGGCGCAGAATCTAAATGCAATTGTTTAGAAAGAGGTTGCGATTGTTTCGAAGCTGACCACTTTTTGGCATCCAACTCAAAATTCAACACAATATCTGCTGTGGTCGTAAGCCCAGATGGGATTGTACATATCGCGGATCAAGCTAACTATAGAATACGATCAGTAATGGCAAGCATACCAGACGCAAGTGGGTCGAGGGAATACGAAATCTATTCTCCTGATACGCAAGAAATTTATATTTTCAATCGATTTGGGCAGCATGTAATGACAAAGAATATTTTGACAGGAGAAAACAATTACGTATTTACTTACAACGTAAATACGAGTAATGGTAAACTCAGCACTGTAACTGATGCTGCCGGCAACAAAGTCTTTCTGTTGCGTGATTATTCCAGCCAAGTAAATTCAATTGAAAATACCAAAGGACAAAAATGTAGATTAAAAATGTCAAGGATGAAAATGTTACAAGAATTAAGGACTCCTGATAACTTCAATGTGACTTTTGATTATCATGGCCCTACTGGCCTTCTGAAATCTAAATATGATAGCACTGGCAGAAGTTACATTTACAAATATGATGAATTTGGAAGATTAACATCTGCTGTTACTCCCACGGGAAGAATCATAAATCTCACCTTTGATCTAAGTCTTAAAGGTGCCACTGTGCTCCTTAGCGAGAACAACAGAAAGCCTGTTTCAATACTTATTAAGGGCTCTTCAGTAATCACGAAACTAGGAGAAGCCGAAAAGAAGACCATAATTTCGACCGATGGTAGTATTTCTACGAGCATGCCGTGGGGTCATGTTATTTCTACTGACACCGTACCATACACAATTTTATCCGAAATTGATCCTATATTAGGAGAAAGCTATCCAGTTCCTGCTAAACAAAGGACTGAAGTGGGAGGTGATCTGGCCAACCGATTCGAATGGAGATATTTCTTGCGAAGATTGCAATCAAACAAAGGTAAAAGTAACCGAGCAGTAACACAAATTGGTCGTAAACTAAGAGTGAATGGTGAAAATCTATTAACCTTAGAATATGACAGAGACACTTCTACAGTAGCCGTTTTCATGGATGACAAAGTAGAACTTTTGAATGTGACTTATGACAGAACTGCGAGGCCAGTGAAATGGGGTCCAAGAAATGGTATCTTTGCCGAAGTTGAATTAGAATACGATAGGTTCAGCAGGTTAACAAGTTGGAAATGGGGAGACCTTAATGAAACCTATGGATTTGATAGAGCAGGACGACTACATGAGATTCGATATGGAGATGGTTCGTCATTGGCGTACTCGTTCCGGGATATGTTCACAAGTCTGCCGCTGAAGGTTACCACGCCTAGAGGAAGTGACTATCTTCTCGATTATGATGACTCAGGCGCGCTTCAAAATCTAACGACACCGCGAGGTCACATACACACTTTTGCTTTGATGACTTCTTTAGGCTACTTTAAATATCAGTATTTCTCTCCAATGAATAGACATCCGTATGAGATATTATACAACGATGACGGTCACATTTTAGCAAAGATATTCCCACATCAATCCGGTAAAATTCTTTACGTTTACGACAGCACAGGTAAATTGGAAACAATAATTGCTGGAGCTTCAGCTATACGATACGTATATCATGAAAACAGCCATCTTGTTAAAAATGTAGATATAACTGATCCTGACTACGAGTTAAAACAAGAATACAAATATCATGCTGGTATATTAAAAGACGAAAAAATGAAATTCAACTCAAAGAGCGGTCTTAGTAATGGTCATTTCAAGTATCAGTACGATGGGAATGCAAGACTTTCTACTATTGACGTCAACATAAATAGCAAAGAACTGCCGCAACTAAGATTGAAGTATAATCAGAACCTTGGTATATTAGAAGGTGTCAGCGACTTGAGAATCTATAGAAATACCTTTAACCGCTCCGTTATGCAGGATACCAGCAAGCAATTCTTTACAATCACGGATTATGATGATCATGGACGAATAAAATCGGTCTTCATGAATATTAAATCTTTCGACGTTTTCCGACTAGAATTGGAATACGATGCAAGAAACCGTATTAGATCTAAAAAGATGATGATAGGTGATACAGCATGGAATGAAAGAATTAGCTACAACTACGACGGACACTTGATGGAAGTAGTCGGCTCCGAGGATGATTGGAAATATGTATACGATGAGAACGGTAACGTCATTGGAGTGATAGAACATGGAGATAAGCGCTACCTTGGATATGACATTGGTGATAGAGTTGTGCAATATGGCGATATAGAATTTAGCAATTACGATGGCCGTGGGTTCGTCATCAGACGTGGAGAACAGAAATATAGATACAACTCCCGAGGCCAATTTGTCCATGCATTCGAAAGGGAGAAATTCCAAATGTGGTATTATTACGACGATAGAAATAGACTTGTCGCTTGGAAAGACGATAAAGATAACATCACACAGTTCTTCTATGCTAATCCTCAGACTCCTAATCTTATCACGCATATGCATTCCCCGAAAGCCGAGAAAACCGTGCGGTTTCTTTATGATCAAAAAGATTTCCTTACTTGCATTGAAGCTGAGGACCAACGTTTCTATGTCGCCACGGACCACAACGGCTCTCCTCTTGTAGTTTTCGATGTCAACGGTGAAATTATAAAGGAAATCAAACGCAGTCCATTCGGGAAAATAATCAAGGACACCAATCCCGATTTTTATGTTCCCGTAGATTTTCACGGCGGCATATTTGATTATAATACAAACCTTGTATATTTGAACAATCGATTGTACGACCCGGTGGTAGGACAATGGATGACACCAAGCTGGGAACATTTGGCTACGAAGCTCAGTCTGCCTACAGACATCTTCATTTACAGATTTAAGAACAACGATCCTATAAATAAGAACCAGAAAGTTCCTTACATGACAAATCTGGGGAGCTGGTTACAACTCTATGGATACGATCTCAACAAAATGATGGGATCCAAGTATATTACTGATATGATCTTCCAACCTATGACTTCCGTGACTGCCCCACAGCTCGCTCCTGACTTTGGCGTGATGTCTGGTCTCCAGTGCATCATAGAAAAGGTTGGTAAACTAACCATGATAAGCTATAAGTATTCACAACTCAGTTCGTTATACTTCAGTAATATTATACCTACTTCAAAATACTTAAAGTATCATTGATTAAAACCTTCTTGATTAAACCTTCTTGTGAACTAGTCGTCTGTTGTACCTACATAGGTACTCTATATCGTGCGTAACTTGTAAATATTTTGTCTATAAGTACTATGTAAGTATACTAATATTATGAAGAGGAAAAGTTTGTGAGTTTGTGATGTTGTAGGGGGTAATCTCTAGATCTACTGAACCGATTTTTTTAATTCTTTCACTTATAGGAATATATGGTCATCCTGAGTGACATGGGGTAATTACGTTTTATCCCGAATTTCCCACGGAAACTCCGAAATTATCACGAGTGAAGCCGCGGGGACAGCTAGTATTAATTAAAAGCTTTCGTTTTAATTATTGGTCTTAAAAAAATATTTCAGGTGAACGACAAGCTAGCTGACCTAGAATTCGTGCCAACACCGCTACTTAAAATGGAGCCGATCACGAGAAATCTTCTTCCAAGAGTTTCGTATAAACGTGGAGTGTTTGGCGAAGGCGTCCTCATATCCCGAGTCGAGGGCAAAGCCTTCATTAGCGTCGCTGACGGAGCCAATAGCGTGGTGGAAGACGTTATAACAACGGTCTTCAATAACTCATACTTCTTGGACGTACACTTCAGTATTCACGACCAAGACGTTTTCTATTTCGTGAAAGATAATTCGCTGAAAATCCGAGACGATATGGAAGAATTGAGGAGATTATCCGGAAAGTTCAATGTCTCACAGGACGAAACTAATGATCAAGGATTAGAGGTACATAATATATAATACATAGTACTTAATAACTTGAACCAATAAATATAATAGCAATAAACTAATATTATTCTTCTGTATTAATTTCTACTAATATATATTATTAAAAAATTTCAGGTACGCGTGCATGCGGTTGGCAAGGGTTCAGCCCAAGCGGTAATAGTTTTGCGTTACGGCGTGGATCCGGCGCAAGAGAGAACCAAACTTTTGAAGCACGCGCACAAGAGAGCCGCGACGAGGGCCTGGGAGAGAGAGAAGGCGCTAGTGGCTGCCGGATGGGAGGGAAGAGGATCCTGGACAGAAGAGGAGAAAGAGGAACTCATCTCGCATGGAATTGTAGACGGGTGGGCGGCTAGGGATGTCCACTCGTTATCGAAATATCCGCAGTTGGCCGACGACCCCGCCAACATAGTGTTCGTGCGGGACAGCAGAAGGAAACGGAGAAAGAGCGGTCGCTCGCGGCATCGCTCGTGATTTTCCTAAACGTGCCATAATAATACGTTGACACCGTAATTTGTCGAAAGTTCATATTTGAAATCAATTGACTTGAAGACAATAGATTTCAAGTTCGTAAGGACTCGATTGTTTTTATTCGTTACGATATTTTATTGGACTGTATTCGAACGTTCGCCATAGAATGGACGTTATCTAATTAGAGTGAGCTCTTGTGATCGGAATAATCCCTAATGATTTTGGATAGTAATGTTTTTATTAAAACGGACTGAAAGAATAACCTAATCGTAATGTTATTAGATTAGAAGAAAATATAAACACCGATCTGAATCTTTGTTAGTTTTATGCCACAGAAAATATAAATGACTGCTTTAACATTTTTAAAGTCCCTTTACATTTTATTATATCACAAGTTTACAAATTTAATGTTATTTTAGCTTTTCTTTGGACTGAAATGAATCTCTTGAAGCATCTCACAACAGGGTACCTGGATGTCCAGATGAAAGTGTAGTAGGTAATAATAAAAGTCTAAATAATACAACCGCATAATATAATGCATTTGAAACAATAATACTCAAAACGCGATCACAATTATTATTTAATCTTATTCATTTTTTATAGTTAATTTACAATGTTTTTCTATGCCTATTATCAGTTTTATTAAATACGTAAATTCATCAACTAGAATAGTAATTTAATTTACACATAATCACGTATTCCTATCACATTGTAGCCAAATATTTTTGTTCTATTTTTTATTATAAACAATATTTTGTAAATAATATTTTAATCATTTATCATGTAGTTGTCCTTTTTTAACCTTTATATGTATAGTTGTAAGGCCCTTTTTACTTCGCAATATTACCTACTTTACCTACTGTTTAAGCAATAATTTTATATAAAGAAATTCTGTAATTTGTTGTTAAATCATGCGTCTGACCTAAATAGAATGGCCCTAATTTTTTGTAGTTTTTAAAATACTGTAATTCCTTAAACTTTTTAGGAAGTGAGATTGGAGTGACAGAATTTCGTGTAGCAACACCATACTTAACTCTTATAAATTAACAATATGTAGTAGAAAGGCCTCTTTAAAAGTAAAAAAATAGACAAATAAAATAATTAAAAAAACAGTAATTACATTATAATATATTATTAAACTACAGAAACATTAATACGTACGTTCTGCATGTGTTGTGCAATAATCAAACTGTAGATTTTTACGATAATCTAACAGCTAACTTCTCGTTGACTTCATATTGAAAGATGATCCAGTAGGTCAAAAAAGTGGCTTTACTGTTAATTGTCGATTCAATAATTAGCCAGCGAGGGGCAAACGAAAAATGTAATTAACAGTAATTAATGAAAAGGGTAGATTAACAGTAGGTATATATGTCCATAAATGTGTCTCATTTAAATTGTGGTGTCTATTATGTGTTAGACGTACCTACTAACTTAATGCTAGTTTGCCGTATGGTTGAGTATGATGTGTGAATGGTATTTTTTTTTTACGAAAGAAATAATAAATTATAGTGATGTGAAATAATAAATATAATAAAACTAATGAATACTCCACGGGTCGCCACTATTGGCCCACATGATGGTGATATTTTTGCAAAATGTGACTAAACGAAGCAATACATTGTAATGTAATACGTCTTATCCTTTATTTAGTAACTTAAGGTGTATTTTTATTTAAATTAATGATAATAAATATAATTAATATATAATATATATTACTATCTATTGTGAATGTAATAGTTATTGATTTTGCGGTGATATTTACTAGAACAGCATAGTTATCTTTTTATAATATTGTAATGTATAAAGATTTCTAATTTGTAAATAGGTACTTAAATTTGAGGATTAATATGTAAAAATACTTGTACATATCTTTACGCTTGAAATTATTTATAATGTAAACATGTAAGAACATTAGGAATTATGGAAAATTTGTAATATATCACGCAGTTGTGAGAAATTCTAAGAGGCTGTAGAAATTCATTGAACAATATTATGTATGCTCGACGCATCTAGTGTTCGTAATAACCGCCATAGAATACCGCAAACAATCTTACCATAGACAAATCAGCTTCTAGATCTTTTTAGAATGCTTATTCATACTTATCCTACGAATTTCACAGAGAGAATGGCATTTAATTATGTAGAAATGGATTCCTCGAGCTGCATTTAATTTATATTACTGTAGATACGGTGCGTAGAACCCCATTTAAGGAAATATTCTCAATGTGCATAGATTGAAGACGGTGCGGTCGGTCGGGGACGTGTAGGTACGTGCGACGCGAGGTGTAAGCATGTACAATAATATTCTAGAAAGTATTCTAATGGAATATGTAATAAAAACTAAAATACAATAAATTCTTTAGTTTGATTCCTCCACAACCGTTACCCCACTACTGTTTATTCAAAAATAACCTAATAACAAGTTACTATATATGTAGTGGTTTTGGTCTACACGCATGCGCGCGCACAGGGGGCAAAGATGATCCCAGCAGCACTCTGAACAAAGAAACTTGGAAGAAAAGTGGTAAAAAACACTTTTCATTCAAGAGTAGAGTATGGTTTGTAAAAGTTTCATGAAAGTGTAAATCTTTTAATTTTAGTGGTAATTTCCGTGAAGCAGCGTGTTATGGGCGTAGTGAAAAAATAAGGAAAACGTGAGAGACTATGTAAAAAAAAACATCGATCAACTTATAAAAATATTTTATTCCAACAATAAAATCTAAATTTATAACACCTAGTGATATGTTTCACAATCTAGACACACAGCTGTGCGTCAGCCAAGTTCGGAAAAAAAGGTGATTGTGGGTACCTAGGTAGGTGGCAAAAGCTCTAACCTAAAATCAGAGACAAATATACTAAAATTAATGAAATTTCCTAGACAGCATTAGCTAGCCAAGACAGAGTGGCGAAAAAGTCTGAGATTTTCACCACATACCAGTCGCCAGGTACCGCCGTCGGGTAGGTATATCGGGTAGGTATATCGGGCATATATGTCAGGTATATTCATTCATCAGGCACTTCCGTGCATATATGTATATAGCTTGGTACTTTATAAGTACCTACTGACTTTTGTAAGTAATTAGACATTACTTTTAAATGATGCCTTATTAAAAGTATAACGGACATGTACCCGTCCCAACTAGGAAGATACCCTTGACTATAGTATGTAAACTAGGACTACAGATACGATTAAAGAACATAAATGCAGCTCTGTGAAATTAAGAAGTGAAACAAAACCGAACTTGGCCTCCCTTTCAGATCTGTTACACAAACATTATAATATTTTATTAAGGTATTTACCTATTTTTTACTACTATTACAATATTTTCCAACAAAACACACTTTTGAACTATACAGCAAATAATATTGAACATAACTCTACAGTACTAACACATACATCCACATAAAAACGAACATAAACTATTACATAATTCGACATAACTTTTTAACCAATTTATGACTTTCTATGATTAATAATAAAATTGCACAAATTTTCAACTGACGTAGATAATAATAAATGCCATAAAAACTTCACATTACAAAAATATGAGGTATATCACTATAAGTAATACTTAACGATTAAGTATACATTTAAAATATGTTACATGTTTTTAAAACATGGAAGCATGGATATCAACGACAAAGCTCAGCGTCAAATACAAGTATAAAAAATCTATGCTTCTACAGAAATAATCCCTACTAATATTGTAAATACGAAACTCTGTCTCTCTGTCTGTCTGTTACGCTTTCAAGGAACTCGGATCACGGAATTTTGCATACACATTGTCAGGGATACAGGGGTACATGAAAGGACATAGGGTACCTACTTTTTTGCCCTGGAATTCCCGCGGGAACTCCGAAATTACCGCGGGTGAATCCGCGGGGAACAGCTTCAGTCTTGAATGAATTCTAAAATCATTATGTTTTAGTTTCGTCATACATTTTATGGTTTTACATTTTAGCCGCATTTGAGAGTAGGCTATTTACCAATCGCGTAGTTTCTTACTAAACTTTTGCAACTTAATTTCGAAGCCAAGACTAACGATAGCTTGCAACGCAGAGACGCAAAGGTTTTATAATATTGTAACTCTAATTTGAAATCCATATTAATAAACACCGCTCAAGATAATAAATGGTCACCTCGGAAGCAATCTATCTCACTCATATACAATAAACCAAGACTTAAAAGCTAGTTTCCTGGGTAAAAAAATCAAAATTCTATTTAGTCCGTCAGTTAGATAATAAAAAAATAAAAGACACGTATTTTTTGCTTTTTTAAAATAATGGAAATATGCATAGATAAAGCGCATTAAAATTTAGGGTGGGGGACTCGTGATGTCACAGCTCGCTATAACGTGCGAACAAACTGTAGCGAGGCGTGACGTCATGTGAAATTTCGACTTGATATATCTCCGTTATTTTTTGGTTACATAATTAACAAAAAAATTAAAACCGACTTCCAAAAACACAAAACTAAAAAACTAAAAATAAAAAGCTAAAAATAACAAAATACCGATTTCATCCAAAAGACAAAAACACACGTAATATTATTATTGGTTTGTGCTACCACTAATCGGTTTGAATTCGGTGACAAGCCCGCTGGTGTCTGCCCACTTGGGTTGTTCTGCTCACGAAGAGCTGGTGGCGGGAGTCGACTTAGCCCATCTTCCCCCTCCATATTTGGCTTGTCACCGACTTCATACCGATCAGTGGTAGCACAAACCAATAATAATATTACATGTGTTTTTGTCTTTTGGATGAAATCGGTATTTTGTTATTTTTAGCTTTTTATTTTTAGTTTTTTAGTTTTGTGTTTTTGGAAGTCGGTTTTAATTTTTTTGTTAAAATTTTGTTTATTTCTCGCTTTTAAGTGACTTAGTTCGTAATTTCTCTAAGTTACAATAGCCTAATGTCAACTGCTCATCACCTTTTACAAAATATTGCTATTCCTGACGCAGGGACGTTAATTGTTGAGGAGTTCTCCTGGTACATCATCATCAGTTCCACTTCACCATATACATTGTGACGGGCATAAATTGTTTAGAAACCATATTAAAGTTAACGATTCGGAACCCGTGAAATACCCGTTATTGAGTAGTTCCGATGACCATCTGTGGTCTTCATCATCAGTTCCACTTCTTCAAATTTTGCTTTCCGAAAGCAAATGAACGATTTACTATCAAAAATACCCAAATCGTTATAGGTGTGCCTATAATTTTTGAAGAGTTCCCTCGATTACTCCAAGATTCCATCATCAGATCTCGACTTGGTGACAATGGAATCAATTTGGGAGTATCCCCTTTCAAACAAAAAAACAATTTTTTAAATCGCTTCAATCGGAACCCGTGAAATACGTATTATTATTGAGTTGTTCCGATGACCACCTGTGGTCTTCATCATCAGTTCCACTTCTTCAAATTTTGCTTTCCGAAAGCAAATGAACGATTTACTATCAAAAATACCCAAATCGCTATAGGTGTGCCTATAATTTTTGAAGAGTTCCCTCGATTTCTCCAAGATCCCATCATCAGATCCCGACTTGGTGGCAATGGGACCTAATTGGGAGTAAACCCTTTCAAACAAAAAAAGAATTTTTCAAATCGGTCCAACCGTCTTCGAGTAATCGGTGAACATACATAAAAAAAAAAAAAAAAAAAAAAAAAAAAAAAAAAAAAAAAAAAACATACATACAATCGAACATAGAACCTCCTCCTTTTTGGAAGTCGGTTAAAAAATAATAAAATACGTGTCCAATATTTTTTAATAATCTACAAAACAGACTAAAAAAGAAAATTTAGGAAACTAGCCTATTTAAATAGTGTTTAACGGACTAAATTGACAACGTTTCAATTTTAAATAGGTACTTTAAATCGAAAACCATTTCCAGATATTTGTTTAAATGTCGTCGTACACATTTTTTAGACCTTTTTATTACTTATTTATCTAAATATTCAACAAAAACTTCGTGAGGTCCAAAGTTAGGATGTACACCGTAAATACCTTTGCGCTTACCGCGTATACCTAAATTGAAAAAATTAAGTGTCAATGACATTCTGTTAGACAAAGTTATTCTCGATTTTTCTTTGATATACCAAGTGGGGCAAAGGAAATGTATGTTCATCCTGACATGAATTTTTTAAATTTTCAACATTTCAAATAAATTTTTGAATAATTTAGAATGAAAATTTCGGGAAAAGAAAAAATACTATTTAACATGAAAAAACATAAGGAAAAAAAATTGAAATGTTGTCTATTTAATTTAGTAGTTAATAGCTCGTATTGTAGAGCAGAAGTAGTTTCTATCCCTAATACATATTGTAATACATACTTACATAGTGGCACTATTGAAAATATACACAAACTCTAAAAATACGAAATAATTATGTTCAGAAGCAGCAATAGATTGAATTGCAGTAGTTTTAAACTCATGTTGCACTTTACCCAAAAATGGTGTACACATTTTTGAAGGTGGGACACAACGCAGGCCGCCGTCAGACGTCAGGGCCCTTATTCACTATTACCATAACACGGCGTGTTACGATAACGCGTCACAAAAATTGTCTTTCGCTCGTTCTCAAAGAAATTTCACTTCAAAAAAATACATATTATACAACATTTCTAATGGCATCCAGAATAATATTTTCTAATATTTGGGCACCTGGGAATGATTGAGATAGCGTTTTTGGGAACCGCGTTATGAGCAAAAAATAAGGGCCCAGACGTCGAGTGAGCGGACGTGATTATCATACTGTTTGGTGGTATTATTCGGTTGGACCATTTTGTACGGACAGTGAGCCGATAAATTAATCTGATCGGACATTTTTTCGTGACCACGTGACATGATATTATTATCATCATCATCTAATATATATAAATCACTTGTCACGTTGTTTGTCCGCGATGGACTCCGAAACTACTGAACGGATTTTGATAAAATTTTGTTACAATTCATAAAATGGTCCAACTTAAAAGATAGGATAGTTTTTATCCAGGAATTCCCGCGGGAACTCCGGAATTCATGCGACATGGATATCAACGACAAAGCTCAGCGTCAAATACAAGTATAAAAAATCTATGCTTCTACAGAAATAATCCCTACTAATATTGTAAATACGAAACTCTGTCTCTCTGTCTGTCTGTTACGCTTTCAAGGAACTCGGATCACGGAATTTTGCATACACATTGTCAGGGATACAGGGGTACATGAAAGGACATAGGGTACCTACTTTTTTGCCCTGGAATTCCCGCGGGAACTCCGAAATTACCGCGGGTGAATCCGCGGGGAACAGCTTCAGTCTTGAATGAATTCTAAAATCATTATGTTTTAGTTTCGTCATACATTTTATGGTTTTACATTTTAGCCGCATTTGAGAGTAGGCTATTTACCAATCGCGTAGTTTCTTACTAAACTTTTGCAACTTAATTTCGAAGCCAAGACTAACGATAGCTTGCAACGCAGAGACGCAAAGGTTTTATAATATTGTAACTCTAATTTGAAATCCATATTAATAAACACCGCTCAAGATAATAAATGGTCACCTCGGAAGCAATCTATCTCACTCATATACAATAAACCAAGACTTAAAAGCTAGTTTCCTGGGTA
The DNA here is from genome assembly GCA_907165275.2 of Zygaena filipendulae. Lineage (NCBI taxonomy): Eukaryota > Metazoa > Arthropoda > Insecta > Lepidoptera > Zygaenidae > Zygaena > Zygaena filipendulae. Next base: position 11,727,528 of record OU015653.1, read on the forward strand.
AAAAAATCAAAATTCTATTTAGTCCGTCAGTTAGATAATAAAAAAATAAAAGACACGTATTTTTTGCTTTTTTAAAATAATGGAAATATGCATAGATAAAGCGCATTAAAATTTAGGGTGGGGGACTCGTGATGTCACAGCTCGCTATAACGTGCGAACAAACTGTAGCGAGGCGTGACGTCATGTGAAATTTCGACTTGATATATCTCCGTTATTTTTTGGTTACATAATTAACAAAAAAATTAAAACCGACTTCCAAAAACACAAAACTAAAAAACTAAAAATAAAAAGCTAAAAATAACAAAATACCGATTTCATCCAAAAGACAAAAACACACGTAATATTATTATTGGTTTGTGCTACCACTAATCGGTTTGAATTCGGTGACAAGCCCGCTGGTGTCTGCCCACTTGGGTTGTTCTGCTCACGAAGAGCTGGTGGCGGGAGTCGACTTAGCCCATCTTCCCCCTCCATATTTGGCTTGTCACCGACTTCATACCGATCAGTGGTAGCACAAACCAATAATAATATTACATGTGTTTTTGTCTTTTGGATGAAATCGGTATTTTGTTATTTTTAGCTTTTTATTTTTAGTTTTTTAGTTTTGTGTTTTTGGAAGTCGGTTTTAATTTTTTTGTTAAAATTTTGTTTATTTCTCGCTTTTAAGTGACTTAGTTCGTAATTTCTCTAAGTTACAATAGCCTAATGTCAACTGCTCATCACCTTTTACAAAATATTGCTATTCCTGACGCAGGGACGTTAATTGTTGAGGAGTTCTCCTGGTACATCATCATCAGTTCCACTTCACCATATACATTGTGACGGGCATAAATTGTTTAGAAACCATATTAAAGTTAACGATTCGGAACCCGTGAAATACCCGTTATTGAGTAGTTCCGATGACCATCTGTGGTCTTCATCATCAGTTCCACTTCTTCAAATTTTGCTTTCCGAAAGCAAATGAACGATTTACTATCAAAAATACCCAAATCGTTATAGGTGTGCCTATAATTTTTGAAGAGTTCCCTCGATTACTCCAAGATTCCATCATCAGATCTCGACTTGGTGACAATGGAATCAATTTGGGAGTATCCCCTTTCAAACAAAAAAACAATTTTTTAAATCGCTTCAATCGGAACCCGTGAAATACGTATTATTATTGAGTTGTTCCGATGACCACCTGTGGTCTTCATCATCAGTTCCACTTCTTCAAATTTTGCTTTCCGAAAGCAAATGAACGATTTACTATCAAAAATACCCAAATCGCTATAGGTGTGCCTATAATTTTTGAAGAGTTCCCTCGATTTCTCCAAGATCCCATCATCAGATCCCGACTTGGTGGCAATGGGACCTAATTGGGAGTAAACCCTTTCAAACAAAAAAAGAATTTTTCAAATCGGTCCAACCGTCTTCGAGTAATCGGTGAACATACATAAAAAAAAAAAAAAAAAAAAAAAAAAAAAAAAAAAAAAAAACATACATACAATCGAACATAGAACCTCCTCCTTTTTGGAAGTCGGTTAAAAAATAATAAAATACGTGTCCAATATTTTTTAATAATCTACAAAACAGACTAAAAAAGAAAATTTAGGAAACTAGCCTATTTAAATAGTGTTTAACGGACTAAATTGACAACGTTTCAATTTTAAATAGGTACTTTAAATCGAAAACCATTTCCAGATATTTGTTTAAATGTCGTCGTACACATTTTTTAGACCTTTTTATTACTTATTTATCTAAATATTCAACAAAAACTTCGTGAGGTCCAAAGTTAGGATGTACACCGTAAATACCTTTGCGCTTACCGCGTATACCTAAATTGAAAAAATTAAGTGTCAATGACATTCTGTTAGACAAAGTTATTCTCGATTTTTCTTTGATATACCAAGTGGGGCAAAGGAAATGTATGTTCATCCTGACATGAATTTTTTAAATTTTCAACATTTCAAATAAATTTTTGAATAATTTAGAATGAAAATTTCGGGAAAAGAAAAAATACTATTTAACATGAAAAAACATAAGGAAAAAAAATTGAAATGTTGTCTATTTAATTTAGTAGTTAATAGCTCGTATTGTAGAGCAGAAGTAGTTTCTATCCCTAATACATATTGTAATACATACTTACATAGTGGCACTATTGAAAATATACACAAACTCTAAAAATACGAAATAATTATGTTCAGAAGCAGCAATAGATTGAATTGCAGTAGTTTTAAACTCATGTTGCACTTTACCCAAAAATGGTGTACACATTTTTGAAGGTGGGACACAACGCAGGCCGCCGTCAGACGTCAGGGCCCTTATTCACTATTACCATAACACGGCGTGTTACGATAACGCGTCACAAAAATTGTCTTTCGCTCGTTCTCAAAGAAATTTCACTTCAAAAAAATACATATTATACAACATTTCTAATGGCATCCAGAATAATATTTTCTAATATTTGGGCACCTGGGAATGATTGAGATAGCGTTTTTGGGAACCGCGTTATGAGCAAAAAATAAGGGCCCAGACGTCGAGTGAGCGGACGTGATTATCATACTGTTTGGTGGTATTATTCGGTTGGACCATTTTGTACGGACAGTGAGCCGATAAATTAATCTGATCGGACATTTTTTCGTGACCACGTGACATGATATTATTATCATCATCATCTAATATATATAAATCACTTGTCACGTTGTTTGTCCGCGATGGACTCCGAAACTACTGAACGGATTTTGATAAAATTTTGTTACAATTCATAAAATGGTCCAACTTAAAAGATAGGATAGTTTTTATCCAGGAATTCCCGCGGGAACTCCGGAATTCATGCGGGGAACTGCTTATCACCGTAAACTACAGCACTTTTTTCCCGGAATTACCGCGGGAACTCCGAAATTACCGCGATGAAATCGCGGGGGACAGCTAGTTATTATATATTTTCAACTTGGCTAAGGGGGCTGTCCCATACAACGATAAAATTTGAAATATAACATTTGGTTGCGAATGAGATTAGCGTGGCCGCTAGTCGTCGACGGGCCCGGTGACCCTCAGGCCGACCTTGCCCCAGCCCCTCATGGCGCCGAGGTCCACGGTGTCGATGTCCCAGCGCTGGGACTCGCTGCGCGCGTCGCAGCGCTCCACGAACAGCTCCCGCGCGGGCACGTCCCAGTCCAGGCACATGTCGCCGTTGCCCTGTTTCAGCTGCTTCGTGTCCTGCGTTGTTACAGAAATGGGAGTCAAGAGACGTGCTAAATGTTTTTCTATAAATCATCGACGACGGCGACATACAAAATTATATCTTTTATATTACATAAATCCTCTACTCTCTTGACACCTAATTTAATATGCCTATAAAATAAAAAAACAAACATTGATAATATCTATACATAGAAATAAGTTCGACACTACGTAAAAAACTCAATTTGCAGCAAAATTTCAGTAGATTATGTTGCCCAAGTAACAACGTTATACTCGTATATATTTCAAAATATCTCTTTCTTCTTCTCTCTCATTCTCCTATTAAAAATACCACATAAAAAGTTGTTAGCCAAGCTAAGTCAATAATCTAGTCGTTATTTCTATTGAAAACTTAGGAAAGTATCGTCACGTCACGTCACGTGGTCACGAAAAATTGGACTTTTGATTGGACGATATCTATTTATTTATTTATTTATTTATTTATTTATATGGAAGACCAGCAGCACAAATATAATTTGTATATATAAAATGTAAATATAACAAAAATGCTAATGATAGGTCTTCACATGTAGACACAAATTAAGTACACTATCAAGTAGCTTCGATATAGCGTTCACACGGCATTATATCGCCTTCACACAGTTTATACAGTTTATTACTATACCAAAAAATGAAAATGAAACATAAAAATAGTGAATAAACTTTAAGAGCGGAAGAAATCGTCGCCAAGCATCCTCCTCGCCGCCACTACGCTGGTATCGAACAGATCCAACTGATTGAATCTAGCAGATAATCTGTTAAAGTTACCACTCGCACGCAGAATGTATGTATTTTGCCTATAATTAGATGACGAAATGGGAGGCTTCAATATAATACTATTCCTTAAGAATTTAGGTGGGGCGTTAATTGGCAGTAGCGACAGCAGGTCAGGGCAGTCGATAGTGCTTTGAGCTATCTTTAAAAGGAACGTCTATCTAATAAAAGTTCGATTGTCAACTTGGCTAAGGGGGCAGGTGAATAGTCGTTGTTTTATTGTAATTTTTGCATCGATCTCATATAAAAAGGAGATACACAGCCCCATACAAAAGTTCACTTAAAAACTGTCCACAGTCGTGTTTACGTAGTTTAGCTGTTTTGTAATATTATGTAATTAAATTTGTGTTAAATGTAATGAACACATACTATATTTATGCTATTTTTTTACTACAATTGTACCTAAAGCATTAGGTGAAAACTTAATAAATACTATACGGTCTCATGACCTGGTTTAAAAGCGCACCCAAATGTTCAAGTGGGCGCTCATTTCATGATCACATTTTTTGACGGCGATTGTGTATCTACTTTTTAAATGAGATCGATGATTTTTTTGTGTAATTTTTGGTGTGCGTCGCGTCTCACCGGATGGTAGCGCCACAGCTGGTTGCCGCCGCCCAGGTGGCACGCGTACAGCCGCACGGGGCTGCGCGCCGCCGCCTCGGGCAGGTCCCAGCACATGTTGCGCGACTTCGACCTGCGCCGCCGGGAAACACTCACTCAACCGCAGGCTAAAGGGGCGACCCCCCGACCTCCGCCTCCCACCGATTTCATACCTCCCATCTCATACCCCACGATACCCCAAATGACCTTGGTAAAGATCGAGGAAAATTCGACGAGTCATTTAAGGAGGGTAATGGTAAGGAGCACCATCTTATATGGGGAACAAGCTGAAAAAGTGTCCAAAAAATCCAGCAAATTACAACTCAATAACTCACCACATTAGCGCTAGCGTAGCTTGAGAAAATGAATATCATTGGTGAAGTTATTATAGGTACCTACTCTTTGATTGGTGACTACATACTTAACTATATATTGCACTTAGTTGATTGATAAAAGTTTTATAATACTTTTTCGTTATTTTATATTCTTGACTGTTTTAAAACTTTAGAAAAAAGTTAAACAATAATGGAAAAAGTTTGTGGAGTGAAAAGTTGCCTAAGTGGTCGACAATTGAAAAGTAAATAAAACCGGAAGTAGAATAACTTTGGGCGCTTAACAATTCACACGATCACACGAGTGCGCTGAGTGCCTGTTTCGGAATGCAGCCATTGTATTGTGTGAGAGCTCAGAAGTACTGCTATTGTTCTGAGTGTGAGAGTTATAGAGAGTAGAGACATTTCTTTTTTGTAAAATTTACTTTTTTTGGAGAAGGCAAAGGAATCTAAGTCCATACAGCCAGTTCAGATGTCTTTCTTTTCTGAACTTATTTATATTGATATGCATCGGTGACATGCATTCCGATGCTTTGTCGGGACTACTGTAAGCAATTCTTCACAATTAGACCTCAATGGGATGCTCTGTAGAAAGTTATATAGTAAAGCGATAACCTCCCAGCGAACACCCTGTTTCACCTTATTTCACTGTTTCCACACACTGTTAATCACTGATGGATCACTATTATGCAAATTTCACCACGTTTACACACTATTAACCACGATAAACTAATTTGTAAAGCAAAGAAATAAATTTGACGGCCATTTTGCTCCAATGCCGCCAAAAGGCCTCTCTTTCCACTCACTTAACGTCCCGGTGATAGGACATGACGAACGCCTGCTCGGCGCCGAGCGCGTCCCCGCACGCGGCCAGCGCGAGCCGCTCGTTCTGCGCGCCGCGGTGCGCGTCCACGCACAGTTGCGGATGCGACACTGGCCTTATCTGCAGATGGCGTTGGAAAAACAAATTAAAACTTTTGGCGGGAAGCGGAATCGAAGATGGCGGTTCCGTCTTTTATTTTCGTGATCATAAAAATATTATGTTACAAGTGGATTTTGTTGTGTTTTATGGTGCTGTATTTTTTACTGTATTATGCGCATGAAGGTGTGTTATGACGTTTCGAGCCTATTCGTTCGGTTTCCAGAGCTCCGAGGAAGATTTTGCAAATTTGCAATGATTTGCAGTTTCATACCTAAGCTAAGAGATGTATATATAATTCATAAAATACATAACTGCGAAAGTCTATAAGAAAAAAAAATAAGCAAAAGAAAACTTTCGACGGGAACTTAGCAGATTTGTTTCTTTTTTCTTTTTTTTAGAAAATCAACTGTTATAAAAATACAACACATGAGAATGAGCTCACCTTCCCCTGCGCGTACGGCTCCGGTTCTATCGGTGGGTATTTTGCCGGAAGATCGAACGCTATCTGAAACAGGCGATACAGATATTATGTTTACTACAATGGGCATGACGACACGGTATAAAAATCAGAATTAATGTCCATCAGTTAGATAAATAAATAAATAATAGACACGCATTTTTTGCTTTTTCAAATTATTGAAAAAATACTTACATAAAAAAACACATGAAAGTTTTAGAAGTGGGAGCTCGTGACGTCATAACTAAGTGTACCTACCTAGATCTGACGTCACGCGGCGCGCTTATTATTTAAAATAAAAAAGGAACATGTACAATAGGTATTTTTTATTAATCTACGAGACGGGCTAAAATTTATTTATTTATTTATAGTTAATTATAACGGTAAAAAAGAAAAACCAATTACAACAATTAACATAGAACGGTAATAATAACGGTAAATTTAAATATATTTATTCAGCCCATTATCGTTGAGGATTCAGATCAAAGAGACAAACTACAATTTAATACTAAAAAAACATGAGCTAAGTACATAGTTTATATCTCCAAAGGGGTTATCCTAAAATTGAAGCGAGTAAAATTGCAAGGGGTACAGCTAATAAATTAAATTACTAAATTAAATTATGTTTAATGTAACTCTACCATTCGGAAACGGCTGGACAGATTTGAATGAAAATGGAATTATAATTATGCTTGGACATCATCACACAGCGACGTCTGTTCATACACTAACCAAAGCTAACGGATAACGGAAAACTGATACAATACATACTTGGGATATATACCTTCATTTCTTTCCCTATCCCCCTATCCCCCTATCCCCCCTGCCGTACCTGCGTGATGAACCAGCGGAACGGCTTGCAGTTGAGGTCCCAGCGCAGGCGGCGCTGGCGCGAGATGTCGCCCGGGTCGATGTGGAGGTAGTGCGGCCGGCGCCGGTACAGGTGCTGCGCGTACTCGTCCATCCACACCTCCGCCACGCGCCGGTAGTTCTGGGACCACAGAGACCACCACCACCCTATATGTTATTACTACATGTACCCCCACTCGTGGTGATTTCGGAGTTCCCGTGGGAATTCCGGGATAAAAAGTAGCCAATGCCATTCAGGACTACCGCACCTGCCTAAAAGTGAAAGAATTTTCAAAATCGGCTCAGTAGATACAGAGATTACCCCCTACAACAAACGTGATTTGTTTTTTGTTCGTTTTTGCTCGATATTGATAACGACAATAGGTAGACGCTTGAAATATTCACAGAATATTTAGTTATATATTCACTTAAAAAATAAGTAATTAAATTAAAATAAAACAAATATTCAAGGAGGGCCTCCGATACAACAGACATGATTTTTTTTGCCGTTTGATACGAAACCCTCGCGATTAGCCGGTTTTTTTTTTTATAAAAATAATTTGTCATATTTTGAGTCACGTAAACCACTACCTACTTCAATTTTAATATTAACTAGCTGTACCCGCGCGGTTTCACCCGCAATAATTTCGAACTTCCCGCGGAATTGTACTATACAACCTTTTCAACCCCTTTTCATCCCCTTAGGGATTGAATTTTCAAAAACGTACGTCATCGGATGCCTACGTCATTAATGAACACACCCTCCAAGTTTCAGGTCTCTACGATCAGCGGTTTAGGCTGTGCGTTGATCCATCAGTCATTCAGGAAGAAGGATTTTATATACATACTAGCTGCCCCCGCGATTTCATCCGCGGTAATTTCGGAGTTCCCGCGGGAATTCCGGGAAAAAGTACTCTATGTCCTTCTTTGTACCCCTGACGGCCCTGACAGTAGTTTACGGTGATCAGCTATTCCCCGCATTAATTCCGGAGTTCCCGCGGGAATTCCGGGATAAAAACTATCCTATCTTTTAAGTTGGACCATTTTATGAATGGTTACAAAATTTTATCAAAATCCGTTCAGTAGTTTCGGAGTCCATCGCGGACAAACAACGTGACACGTGATAAGATAAGATAAAATATAGATAACTAGCTGTATTAAGTTGCTCACCGCGATTTTCTCGCCACGTCAGCCTTTTAGCTAACCGACAGTATCTGCCGTGGCAGGGGCGCGCTCACCTTGCCCACGAAGTCGCCGTGGCCGGGGTTGGGGAAGGGCGCGAACTTCCTGTAGATATGCCCCACGCGGGAGCACGGCGCGTCCAGCATGCGCCCGCCGCACTGCCATATCTGGTCGCAGACAGGCACAGGGTGCTCATTGTTCAGGGCGCCAGTTTACCATAATCTTTACAAATAAAAATTAATGTTTGTACGACGTTTGTCCTCTATGCGATTCTAAACCGTTGGTCCGATTGTGATGAAACTTCGGCGGGTTGTTCTGCCTACGTCCGCAAAGGTTCCTGATATAGAGAGATCCTGCGGGAATTCTGAAACTCACGCGGGTGAATCTCCTAAACGGTTGGAATTTTGACGGGACTTTCACTGCTAATTAGCTTTAGCTGATGTTATAAGGAATAAATTCGGCTACCTTGGAGTTCCTGCGAGAATAGGCTAGTTTCCTGGGTAAAAAAATCAAAATTCTATTTAGTCCGTCAGTTAGATAATAAAAAAATAAAAGACACGTATTTTTTGCTTTTTTAAAATAACGGAAATATGCATAGATAAAGCGCATTAAAGTTTAGGGTGGGGGACTCGTGATGTCACAGCTCGCTATAACGTGCGAACAAACTGTAGCGAGGCGTGACGTCATGTGAAATTTCGACTTGATATATCTCCGTTATTTTTTGGTTACATAAAAAATAAAAAAATACGTGTCCAATATTTAATAATAATCTACAAAACGGACTAAAAAAGAAAATTTAGGAAACTAGCCTATTCCGAAACTCACGCGGGTGAAACCGCGGAGCACAGCTAGTATTTATTAATAATCGCATCGAACATTCACTCTTGGGTGCCTCTACGTGTTGGACTTGTGTCCCCAACTCAAATTCAAATGAAATGAAAAAATCAAATGAACGGACTTATAGTCCGATATTATGAAACGAGTAAATAATAATAAACGTTTATTTGGCAAGTAAACATAAAATTAAAGTAACGGTGAGAGCATACAATGTGATTTTACCAAAACGGATTTCAAACAAGGGACACAAACCCACGGTTACCCACACTTACATAATATAACTAATAAAAATATACAAATAAAGAAAAACACTGATAATGAATCCTTAGAAATCCAGAGAAAACCTTAGTAAAAACGTGGAATCAAACGTCATCCTCCCGAATGACCGATAAGTTTCCTTTGTATTACATTTTTTTTAAAACAAGAGTCGAATACAGAACACGTCCAACACCAATGACCTCATTAAACCTTACACCCTGTATACATACAGTCATTTAACCATTATTCTAATATTAACACGGTAAGTAGAGGTCATAGAAGGTAAATAAATATGAATATTGGTGTTTTTATTGTACCTTAAAGCTGAGTTCATACTGCTCGCCGCCCCAGATGTCCAAGCCGGGGTCGTATCCGCCCAGCTCCCAGAAGAATTTTCTCGATATAGCGAACAACCCGCCCGCCATTACTGGACTCCTGGGGAAGGGATATTCATCATTTGGCCACGTGAATTAGTCATTTTTAGGATCAGCGCACACTAGTGGCGGCGAATTGTGTACAAATTACAATTCAAGAACATTAAAGAAAACTACCTTCTGTCACTTTGCACTTTTAGCCCGCGATTTCACCCACGATAATTTCGGAGTTCCCCCGGAAATTCTAAAATAAAAGATACCCTATGTCCTTTATTTGCATTCATTAGAAGTAAAACAACTTACGGCGGCACTCAGAGTGGTTTTCATGATAACTTAATTATTATTTTATTTTATTTTACTATTATTCATTTTAAATATAGATTTTAAAAACAAAACTGCCACACTCAGAGACGTTATTAATTGACATTTAACTAAATTCAACTTAATTAATGAAATGCCAATTAACATTTCTGGTCGTTTCACCTACAGGTGGCGTCACACAGGCCCACACCGCAAATGAACACTTTACACTGTAAAAACATATAATATACGTATTTGTGAGTTTTTTAAATTAATTTATCTCAAACACTGGAAATAGCGGCGCCGCCACTATCAAGTACCTATCTGGGCCGGTTCGAAGACATCGTAGAACCGGGGCTGTATAGAGCGGCTGACTGTGGACAGGCGCGGATCTACGGGGGGGGCAACGGGTGCATTTGCCCCCTGAGGACTAAATTAGGTACTTTAATCAGATCTTATACGTGTAAAAATCTCTGACCCTGTAAATTCAAAAAATTTCGTGTGCCAACCATAATTGCCCCCCTCAGCCTTCCAACAAATCCTGGATCCGCGACCGACTGCGGGGAGCACTCACTCACTCACTCACTCGAACGGCTCGGGCATGTTCGCCTCGTCCCTGGGCAGCAGCGGCAGCCGCTTGTAGAAGAACTCCCAGTCGAAGGCGCCGCGCGCGCCCTCGTCCTGCGCGCGGTACTCGAACGTGTCGTGCGCGACCACGTCGATGTACGGGCACACCACCGTGCGGTAGTTGAGGGCTATCGGCTCTGTATACCACAGACATCAAAATACATATCTATACATTACATTTACCGACAAGCACCATCAGAGCGACACAGTGTCAAAAATAGACAAGCAATGTTTTTTTTTTTATATTTGTATATTTAATATATATAAATCACGTGTCACGTTGTTTGTCCGCGATGGACTCCGAAACTACTGAAGGGATTTTGATAAAATTTTGCAACCATTCATAAAATGGTCCAACTTAAAAGATAGGATAGTTTATATCCCGGAATTCCCGCGGGAACTGAAGGACATAGAGTACTTTTTTCCCGCTACCTCCGCGGGAACTCCGAAATTACCGCGGATGAAATCGCGGGGGACAGCTAGTATATATATATATGTTTGTAAGGTATTTATCTATGGGCCCATGTTGCCTGACAACAAAACAATAAATAAAAATAAAAATAAATTACATACATAATAATCTAAATAAAATTGAAGTATCTGTTTGTAACTCCAAATTAACAACTTCACCAAATGCATGTCCTTACTAATATAAACCCGGGTATTATATTCATTATAAATACGAAAGTAACTCTGTCTGTATGTCTGTCACGCTTTCACGCCTTAACGGCGCAACCGATTATCATGAAATTTTGCATACAAATTATCAGGGGTGCAGAGAAGGACATAGGGTACTTTTAATCCTGGAATTCCCGCGGGATCTTCGAAATCACTGCGAGTGAAACCGCAGAGAACAGCTAGTAAACTTTTACTTTTACGGTATTTTTAATATAATTTTTATTTTATTTTTTATTTTTGTTTTTCTGTCTGTTCTAGCTAATCTGTAAAACTAGATCGATTGTAACGGGACTTTCACTTTTACACGGGCGAATGACCTTTACATACATAATATTTGTCAGCGCTATGCGCTACGACGATACGAAGACGCCCGTAGGTATGTATAATCCATCGGTAAGGTGCTTTCTTGCGTGCTCATGAGTAATCAATTTTAATACTAATATTATAGTTTTTTAAACATGTAGATGAATACTAAATAAGTAATTAAGTATTATATCAGGTGTCTGGTATGGTACAAGCGCTGCTTAGTTTGGGACAGGATGACGTGCAGTGGCGGATTTACCAGCAGGCTGAATAGACTGGAGCCTAGCGCGACAGATTGTAGGGTCGGCAAGTTTGGGGTCAGAATTTTAACAATGGGCATGTTGACTAATTTTTATTTTTTAGTCCGTCTTGTAGATTATTCAAAAATATTGGACACGTATTTTTTCTTTTTTTACGTAATTAAAAAATAACGGCGATATATTGAGTTGAAATTTCGCGTGACGTCACTATTCTGACAGTTTGTATGGCGGTTTTGCGGTTAGTGACGTCACGACCTCCTCATCCTAAACTTTAATGCGCATTATCTCTGTATATTTTAATTTATTTAAAAAAGCAAAAAATACGTGTCTATTGTTTTTTTATTTTCTAACTGACGGACTAATTAGAATTTTGATTTTCAATAGTAGTCAACATCCCTATTGTATCTTGTGCAATCATAACTTATCGTTGGGTTGTCGAAAAAATATAGGAACTGACACCACCACCACCACTTACTAGTGGATCAATTAATCATTAAGTTACAATTTCATTGATAAAAAAAATCGAATTGTAGAAGTCGGTAGGGGCTGCCAAATTTGAATAGCCTACTGGCGGCAAACGTGTAAATCCGCCACTGGTGGTGTGATAAATAAACTACTTACGGCCACATTGAGTCGTTTTTGATTACTTAATTTTAAGTAAAGATTTAAAAAATAAAACTGCTGCACTCAAAGACGTTCATTGAATTAAAATGAACGTCTTTAACGGCCGCACTCAGAGTCGGCTTTAATGATTACTTAGTTAAGTATAGATTTTTAAAACAAAACTACCGCAATCAGAGATGTTCAGTAAATTAATGTTAGTTGGCATTTAATAAGATGTAACTTAATTAGTGAAATGCCAATTGACGATAATTTATTAAGGTGGGTCTAAAGGTCTAGTTTTCATACAAACTGCCGTAGCTATATTAAAGGCATTCCGCCTGTTTTTATTTATTAGACTTCATTTAATAAAATACTACTACTTGTTACGATAACGCACAGCCCAAAATCTTTGCATATAGTGAAGAAATAACATAATTACAATCATTTCAAAATGAATTAAATTTCGGTCGAACCTTTGCTTGTGTGAGAGAACGAATACACTATAAGTGCACGAAAATGGCGGCCCGGTCTATAAACAGCTGTAGTTTGGCTGTAGACTGACAAGTCCTCCGAATGCAGTAGTTTGTAGTGAATTCCAAAAAGATCACAAGGTGGCGCGGCGTTGAGCCGTGAGTTTTGACAATTTTACCTACCAAGATAATTTAGAATTGTATTTGAAAATATACCTATTACTGATGTAGTAGGTAGTAGGTACCTATTAGTAGCCGAAGCGAATATAAATAACTTGTGGAAAGTTGGAAAAGACGTTTTGGTTCTGCGTCACGTACAATTAGGTATAACTTACGGGTACAAGTATTTTACATTATTGTGTTGAATAAATTCTTGCTATCTCTTTCTTGTTTTCACGATGAGTAAAAGAGAGAGACCATATTTTCGAAAGGTTGTATCTCACCTCGGCCCGGGGTGATAAAATTCAGCGTTTATCTCCAAATTCTCCGATGCAATCATGCAATGAAAAAAAATATTTTTATTGTGTCTTATGTGACCACGTGATGCAATTTTTTCATACCTTCAATTTTTTTTTTGTAAAGCTTATATTTCGGAACTACAACTTACAGACCCATCATATGGGTACTCAAACGTCATGTTTTCGTGATATCTATGTGATCACGTGGTCAAATTTCAAATAACCTATATCTCGGAAACTACAAGTTACAGACCAATCGTGTTGGTACTCAAACTTCATGTTTTCGTGATATCTATGTGATCACGTGGTACAATTTTCGACAGCCGATATCTCGGAAACTACAAGTTACAGACCCATCGTGTTGGTACTCAAACTTCATGTTTTCGTGATATCTATGTGATCACGTGATCAAATCTTCGATAGCCTGTATCTCGGAAACTACAAGTTACAGACCCATCGTGTTGGTACTCAAACTTCATGTTTTCGTGATATCTATGTGATCACGTGGTACAATTTTCGACAGCCGATATCTCGGAAACTACAAGTTACAGACCCATCGTGTTGGTACTCAAACTTCATGTTTTCGTGATATCTATGTGATCACGTGATCAAATCTTCGATTGCCTGTATCTCGGAAACTACAAGTTACAGACCCATCGTGTTGGTACTCAAACTTTATGTTTTCGTGATATCTATGTGATCAAATTCGATAGCCTGTATCTCGGAATCTACAAGTTACAGACCCATCGTGTTGGTACTCAAACTTCATGTTTTCGTGATATCTATGTGACACGTGGTCAAATTTTCAACAGCCTATATCTCGGAAACTACAAGTTACAGACCCATCGTGTTGGTACTCAAACTTCATGTTTTCGTGATATCTATGTGATGACGTTGTCAAATTTTCGATAGCCTGTTTCTCGGAAACTACAAGTTACAGACCCATCGTGTTGGTACTCAAACTTCATGTTTTCGTGATATCTATGTGATCACGTGGTACAATTTTCGACAGCCGATATCTCGGAAACTACAAGTTACAGACCCATCGTGTTGGTACTCAAACTTCATGTTTTCGTGATATCTATGTGATGACGTGGTCAAATTTTCGATAGCCTGTAGGTATCTCGGAAACTACAAGTCACAGACCCATCGTGTTGGTACTCAAACTTCTTGTTTTCGTGATATCTATGTGATCACGTGATCAAATTTTCGATAGCCTATATCTCGGAAACTACAAGTTACAGACCCATCGTGTTGGTACTCAAACTTCATGTTTTGGTGATATCTATGTGATGACGTGGTCAAATTTTCAACAGCCTATATCTCGGAAACTACAAGTTACAGACCCATCGTGTTGGTACTCAAACTTCATGTTTTTGTGATATCTATGTGATGACGTGGTCAAATTTTCGATAGCCTGTATCTCGGAAACTACAAGTTACAGACCCATCGTGTTGGTACTCAAACTTCATGTTTTCGTGATATCTATGTGATGACGTGGTCAAATTTTCAACAGCCTATATCCCGGAAACTACAAGTTATAGACCCATCGTGTTGGTACTCAAACTTCATGTTTTCGTGATATCTATGTGATGACGTGGTCAAATTTTCGATAGCCTGTATCTCGGAAACTACAAGTTACAGACCCATCGTGTTGGTACTCAAACTTCATGTTTTCGTGATATCTATGTGATCACGTGATCAAATTTTCGATAGCCTATATCTCGGAAACTACAAGTTACAGACCCATCGTGTTGGTACTCAAACTTCATGTTTTCGTGATATCTATGTGATGACGTGGTCAAATTTTCAACAGCCTATATCTCGGAAACTACAAGTTATAGACCCATCGTGTTGGTACTCAAACTTGATGTTTTCGTGATATCTATGTGATGACGTGGTCAAATTTTCGATAGCCTGTATCTCGGAAACTACAAGTTACAGACCCATCGTGTTGGTACTCAAACTTCATGTTTTCGTGATATCTATGTGATCACGTGATCAAATTTTCGATAGCCTATATCTCGGAAACTACAAGTTACAGACCCATCGTGTTGGTACTCAAACTTCATGTTTTCGTGATATCTATGTGATCACGTGATCAAATTTTCGATAGCCTATATCTCGGAAACTACAAGTTACAGACCCATCGTGTTGGTACTCAAACTTCATGTTTTCGTGATATCTATGTGATTACGTGGTCAAATTTTCAACAGCCTATATCCCGGAAACTACAAGTTATAGACCCATCGTGTTGGTACTCAAACTTCATGTTTTCGTGATATCTATGTGATGACGTGGTCAAATTTTCGATAGCCTGTATCTCGGAAACTACAAGTTACAGACCCATCGTGTTGGTACTCAAACTTCATGTTTTCGTGATATCTATGTGATCACGTGATCAAATTTTCGATAGCCTATATCTCGGAAACTACAAGTTACAGACCCATCGTGTTGGTACTCAAACTTCATGTTTTCGTGATATCTATGTGATGACGTGGTCAAATTTTCAACAGCCTATATCTCGGAAACTACAAGTTATAGACCCATCGTGTTGGTACTCAAACTTGATGTTTTCGTGATATCTATGTGATGACGTGGTCAAATTTTCGATAGCCTGTATCTCGGAAACTACAAGTTACAGACCCATCGTGTTGGTACTCAAACTTCATGTTTTCGTGATATCTATGTGATCACGTGATCAAATTTTCGATAGCCTATATCTCGGAAACTACAAGTTACAGACCCATCGTGTTGGTACTCAAACTTCATGTTTTCGTGATATCTATGTGATTACGTGGTCAAATTTTCAACAGCCTATATCTCGGAAACTACAAGTTACAGACCCATCGTGTTGGTACTCAAACTTCATGTTTTGGTGATATCTATGTGATGATGTGGTCAAATTTTCGATAGCCTATATCTCGGAAACTACAACTTACAGACCCATCGTGTTGGTACTCAAACTTCATGTTTTCGTGATATCTATGTGATGACGTGGTCAAATTTTCAACAGCCTATATCTCGGAAACTACAAGTTATAGACCCATCGTGTTGGTACTCAAACTTCATGTTTTCGTGATATCTATGTGATCACGTGGTAAAATTTTCGATAGCCTGTATCTCGGAAACTACAAGTTACAGACCCATCGTGTTGGTACTCAAACTTCATGTTTTCGTGATATCTATGTGATCACGTGATCAAATTTTCGATAGCCTATATCTCGGAAACTACAAGTTACAGACCCATCGTGTTGGTACTCAAACTTCATGTTTTCGTGATATCTATGTGATTACGTGGTCAAATTTTCAACAGCCTATATCTCGGAAACTACAAGTTACAGACCCATCGTGTTGGTACTCAAACTTCATGTTTTGGTGATATCTATGTGATGACGTGGTCAAATTTTCGATAGCCTTTATCTCGGAAACTACAAGTTACAGACCCATCGTGTTGGTACTCAAACTTCATGTTTTGGTGATATCTATGTGATGATGTGGTCAAATTTTCGATAGCCTATATCTCGGAAACTACAACTTACAGACCCATCGTGTTGGTACTCAAACTTCATGTTTTCGTGATATCTATGTGATGACGTGGTCAAATTTTCAACAGCCTATATCTCGGAAACTACAAGTTATAGACCCATCGTGTTGGTACTCAAACTTCATGTTTTCGTGATATCTATGTGATGACGTGGTAAAATTTTCGGAAGTTTATTTTTTCAGACAAGAATCGAATACTAAATGCCATTTTACAAAAAAATACCCTCCGTTACACCCTGTATAAGATAGATTTTACTATTGTAATTTTTTCCAAATGATGTAATAGTTCACTCATTATTATTTACTAGTTGACCCCCGCGGTTTCATCTGCGGTAATTTCGGAGCACTCGCTGGAATTCCGGGATAAAAAATAGGTACCCGTTGTCACTCAGGATCACTTTAGCTTCCTATAAGTAAAAGAATTTTGAAAATTGGTTCAGTAGATCCAGAGATTATAACCTCACAAACTCACCCGCGTTAATTTCGGAATTCCCGCAGGAACTCCAAAGTAGCCTAATTTACTCCTAATAACATTAGCTAATTAGCAGTGAGAGTCTCGTCAAAATTGCTCCAACCATTTCGGAGATTCACCCGCGTTAATTTCGGAACTCCCGCAGGAAATCCAAAGTAGTCCAATGTACACCTTATAACATTAGTTAATTAGCAGTGAAAGTCCCGTCCAAATCGGTTCAACCCTTTCGGAGATTCACACGCGTGAGTTCCGGAACTCCCGCAGGAACTCCACACTTTTTTATATAAACCTGGTCCTGACAATAACGACAGAGGCGTCTCTAGCCCATGTAGCGCCCGTGTGCAAACATTACCCTAGCGTCCCCTAGTAAGTTAATATAAGAACTCCAGACGCTATACAAAATGTATGCAAAGCGGAGCTCTTTTTACGTTGGTCATTGAAAGTGCCGCGCCGAGTGCGGCTCCGTAGCGAGCGGCGCTCGGCGCCCCCTAGGAGCGCTGCGCCCGCGTGCAGCGCACACCCTGCACTATAGGTAAAGACGCCTCTGAATAACGAACACAAAGGAAATAATTTCCCAGTTTGGTGCAGTCGTTTGGAAGTTACGCGCTTAGCAGTACATTGAGTGATTCAATTTTTTTTATATAGATTTCAGAGTTCCCGCGGGAATTCCGGGTAAAAATATAGCTTATGTTACTCAGGGATAGCGTAGCATTCTAATGGTGACAGAATTTTTGAAATCGATCCTGTAGTTTTTGAGTAAAATCGTAACAAACAAACAACAAAACAAAAAATAAAATTTTCCCTTTTTATAATAATATTATTATTGTCAACTTCCCAACGCACTGACGAACTAAATAAAAGAAGATCAATATGAAATAGAATGACGCATGACGGCTGAATGTATAGAAGTTTTTCGACAGAAGGATCTATGCGATAATGGTTTAGTGGCTAGAACAACGGGTTGCGAAGACGTCGTAGTAGTTTTGTAAGGCCCCTGTTCAAATCTCACCCCCCACTGTTATACTAAGATGTTTTTTTTTTGTTATCTGTCATTTTTTATTGCAATGTTTACGATTTGAAATCTATACTGTTTTTTCTGTAGATTATTATTCACACTTCTAGACAAACCTATTATTAGAAATGTGAGTTTGTTTGTTTGTTTGTTACGCTTTCACGGATTGATTACCTAACCGATTATTAACAAACTTTACATACACGTTATTAGGGGCACAGAGAAGAACACAGGGTAGTTTTAATCCAGGAACTCCCGCAGGAACTCCGAAAAACCCGCGCTATAATTTCTATATTGTATAGCTAATAATATTATGAAGTAGTAAAGAACCAGTTGTAAAAAATATTTTACTCATAGGAAACTACAGTATCCCTGAGTGATATAATAGATAACAACTTGACAAAGTATCCCATGTTAGTAGTCGCAAAACTCGAAAACGATCTATCGCGATGGATTGACTTGAAATTTTGACTGGACTTGAAGTTTTGATTAGACGGGACCGGGTTTTTTTTTCCAATACCTGTATATTTTTATAGCTGTTCCCCGCGGTTTCGCCAGTAATAAGATAGAAGTTCCCGTGGGAATTTCGGGATAAAAGTACCCTTTGTCCTTCTCTGTATCTCTGACAACGTGTGTGCAAAGTTTCATGATGATGAGGCGTGAAAGCGTAACAAACAAACAAAATTACTTTCACATTTATAGTGAGGTTATCCTACTAATATTATAAACTAGCTGTGCCCCGCGGTTTCACCCGCGTGAGTTTCGGGATTCCCGCAGGAACTCCAATGCAGGTCTAATTTACTCCTTATAACAACAGCTAATTAGCAGTGAATCCCGTCAATATCGGTCCAACCGTTTCGGAGATTCACCCGCGTGAGTTTCGGAATTCCCGCAGGAACTCCAAAATTCTTTTATATAAACCTTGTCGTGACAATAACGAACTCAAAAAAAAATCAATTTTCCAATTTGGTGCAGTCGTTTGTAAGTTATGCGCTTACCAACACATTTGACGATTCATTTTTATTATATAGACGTGAAAGTGTGGATCTTTGTTACTCAATCACGCAAAAACGGCTGAACTGAGTCGGATGAAATTTTGCATGCATGTTGTCAGGGGTACGGAGAAGGACATAGGGTACTTTTTATCCCGCAATTCCCGCGAGAACTCCGAAATTACTGCGGGTGAAACCACGGGGCATAGCTAGTATTGCTATAAATGGTAAGGATATACCTACTCCCCTAATAATTGCCAAAACCCACAGTCAAGCCTTATTTTGAGCAAATCTATAGGTACTAATAGCCGTGCCCCGCGGTGTCAACCGCGTGAGTTTCGGAATTCCCGCAGGAACTCCAAACTTTTTTCATAAGAACCTTCTCCTTAGAATAACAAATACAACAAAATAAGAATTAGCGAAAATGGTCTAGCCTTTCACGCGTGATGCCGTGACCAAGAGAAATAAGGATTCATTTTTATATATACATACCTATAGATATAGATAAGAGCTGAAACCTCGATTCTGTACAATGTATATATCTATACATAAACAATAAAATTGTAACAGATCGATGTCTGTACATTGGAGATAAATAAGAAAAAATAAATTTAGGCGATCTAACTTAGATATTCATGTTTCGACTTTTTCGAAATTTCATCTGGAACTCGAGATATAAAAAAAAATCTGGTCATCGTAATCCTACTTTCCTACTAATATTATAAATGTGAAAGTGTGGATGTTTGGATGTTTAGATGTTTGGATGTTTGTTACTCAATCACGCAAAAACGGCTGAACGGATTTGGATGAAATTTGGCATGCACGTTGTCAGGGGTACAGAGAAGGACATAGGGTACTTTTTATCCCGGAATTCCCGCGGGAACTCCAAAATTACCGCGGGTGAAACCGCGGGGCACAGCTAGTATTAAATATTTTTACCAAAATAAAAGAAGAGTAACCAACTAAAAAAAAGTTTAAAATAATTTTAATCTTAATAATTTTTTTTCTGTTCACGATAATCTCTATAATCTCTGGATCTACTAAATAGATTGTCATGCGGTTTTTACAGGTAGATGAGCTTAGCCTGGAGGCTTTATTTAATTTAGATCGGATGGCAGGAAAAACTTATTACATAAGTATGTATAGGTACATATAACAATTTTTCACGCGGGTGTAACCGCGGGGCACAGCTAGTACTTAGAATATAAAATACTTTACAAATCCAACGTACTGATGAAACTCATAAATATGAAAAACTAGTAATTTCGGAGTTCCCGCGGGAATTCCAGGATAAAATATAGATATGAACCTTCCCCATAAATCACTCTATTGGTCAAAACCGCATGAAAATCCGCATCTACTGAACCGATTGTCATACGGTTTTCACAGATAGATTAAGTTTAGCCTGGAGCTACATATGTATATATAGGCTTTGTTTCATTGAAATCGGATGTCGGAAAAAAAGTTGTTGTATAAAAACCTTTCGCCCGGGTGAAACCGCGGGGCACAGCTAGTCTTAAATATTGTTGTTCTATACCCTAGAATTTTTTTTCATTACAGTTTAAAATCCTAGAAAGAACGAAAAATAAATCGTTTATAAATAAGTGTGTATAAATAAGTTTGACAAAATAGTTACAAAAAGTGGAATCGAAATCTAAGGTTTGAACACAAGATTTTCACGATTCATAGTTTACAAAAAGAGACGCATTACACCACAGCGCCACCGAGACTCTTGTTGAAATAGCCAAATTACGAATCTTATTCGTCTAGTATTAATCGATTTGCATGTGTGTGTGACTACGTTTCGGCCGGTTATTCGATATTTTCGTGTAGTTAAAGGATAATAATGCGCGTAAAGCCATATAAAAATTTTAAATCAAAGATGTATTAAACACTCATCCTCTCGCACCCATCATCAAAATCTATTTTTTAACCTTGTGATTCTCTGTAAATTGAGAAAACTCTTTTATGGCGCCGTCCACGGCCTCTATCGGAAGGGAGCTGCGTCATACGGTAGAGCGCACCCTTAAACTTGTCTGATTGCGGCAGTTTTGTTTTAAAAATCTATACTTAACTAAATAATCATTAAAGTCGACTCTGAGTGCGGCGGTAAGTGCCGCAGCTTTATTTTTAAATTAAAATGCACGAACGATTTTTTAAATCTTTACTTAAAATAAGTAATCATTAAAACGACTAAGTGTGGCCGTTAGACAGTAGAGTAGGGTAGCGTGTATGTAATGATATAACGTTATCGACACTTTAAAATAAATCAATTAAATACATACACAGACCTAGCAGTGGCGGCAGCCAGTTGACGTTAGCCTCGGTGTGCGAATCGAGGAATATCAACACATCGGCGGTGGCTCTCTTCGCGCCGGCCAACCGCGCGGTTATTAAACCGCTGCGGTTTTGCAAACGCACCACCCTCACCGAAGGCATGTGCGCCGCGAGGTACGAGTCGAGTTTGTATTTGAGGAATTCTGAAATAATAACGTTCAACTTTATATTTTATTTAAAGTTCGTAAGTTTGGTTGTAGGGGTAAATCTCTAGAACTATTGCCCCCTTAGCCAAGTTAACAGCCTATCTATAAATTGTTAACACATAAAAAACTAAAGACCGAATCTTCATGTCACGCGTTCACGTAAAATCTCTAATCAAAAGGACAATGCCAATCTTTGTATGAAGAGTGGACCAAGTGCTGCCCAGAATAAAGTCATAGTACATTATGTTCCTTAGGGTAGTAGTAGTCTGTAAAATAAAGCGCATCTAATTCTATCCCAGGAGTCGTGAAAAAAAAAAGTTTTTGTTGAGATTTATTGGGAAACAGTAAACTTGCATGGAAGGTGGACCAAGTGCTGCCCAGGATGTAGACATAGTACATTATGTTCCTTAGGGTAGTAGTAGTCTGTAAAATAAAGCGCATCTAATTCTATCCCAGGAGTCGTGAAAAAAAAAAAGTTTTTGTTGAGATTTATTGGGAAACAGTAAACTTGCATGGAAGGTAGACCAAGTGCTGCCCAGGATGTAGACATAGTACATTATGTTCCTTGGGATAGAGTTAGTTTGTAAAATAAAGGGCGCCTAATTCTATCCCAGGAGTCGTGAAAAAAAAAAGTTTTTGTTGAGATTTATTGGGAAACAATAAACTTGCATGGAAGGTGGACCAAGTGCTGCCCAGGATGTAGACATAGTACAATATGTTCCTAATAGTAGTAGTAGTCAGTAAAATAAAGCGCGTCTAATTCCATCCTAGGAGTCGTGGGAAAAAAGGTATTATTTATTGGGTAAAAATAAATACTTAATTACAATAACAATAAATAAATGCTTTTCCTGATGGAGGGATGTATGTTTTTGAGGAGTTTTACTGATACACACTATCAGCTCCACTTCACCACATGCACTGTGATGAGCATTAACTGCTCAGCAACCACCTTAAAGTAATCGAATCGCAACCTGTGAAATACCTATTATTGAGTAGTTCCGCTGGTCATCTGTTGTCTTCATCATTAGTTTCACTTCACTAAATGGTGCTTTCCGAAAGCAAATGCATGAAATATTCCAAAAAATACCCAAAATTGGTAGGTGTGCCTATAATATTTGATAAGTTTCCTCCATTTCTCCAATATTCCATCATCAGATCCTGACCTTATGACAGTGGTACCACCTCGAAAGTATACCCTTTCAACCAAAAAAAGAATTTCCCAAATCGGTTCAGTCGTCTTCGAATAATCGGGGAATATACATACTATGTAAAACATACAAACAAAACTGACGTTAATTTTTTTTCTCCGGGACCGATTTTGAAAAAAAAATAATTTTTCAATATAAAGCAATGCAAAGAACTCAGTCAAGGTAGTCCTACTCCTGGGCAGCATTTGGTCCATACCCTGTCAATCTCCTTTCAGTTTTGAGTGACCGCGTGTAACGTTAGTTTTCGATGTGTTAACGATTATAGACTGTCTACTTGGCTACGGGGTCTGAACCGATTCCAAATGCTTTCACTGATTCTAAGCTACCTATCCCTAAGTGTCATAGGATACTTTTATCTCGATATAAAGAGCTCATGCAAGAATATCGCAAATCGGATTTGGATGTACATTTAGGATACTTTATATTCCGATACAACAAACAAGTACCTTCCTCTCCATTGTAGAACCGCACGCGAGAAAATCCGCGGGCATCAGTTAGTTATTAAAAAGTATCATCTAAAAAAAACATGAATCCAATCCTAACCGTATTTTATTAAAGTCATTACCGGTTTCACCACTTCAAATATG
Source organism: Zygaena filipendulae (assembly GCA_907165275.2). NCBI lineage: Eukaryota > Metazoa > Arthropoda > Insecta > Lepidoptera > Zygaenidae > Zygaena > Zygaena filipendulae. The sequence goes on from OU015653.1 coordinate 11,751,337, forward strand.
ACGATTAGCATAATACTGCAGTTTAAATTCAAATTTATCAGTCTCCATACATAATTATGTAGCATTCTACAAACTTCACGTGTCATTGGTCCGATTAGACAGATTATTCTGCGATGCACAGCTCTAATAAATGATATCCTTTAGGTAAGTACCGCAATTATTTTGTAGTTAATTTACCATACGTTTTTTGTTTTTTTTATTTAACAGCTGTTACCCGTGGTATAGTGTCTAGTTTGACTAAAGAAACTATATATATTTATTTACAAGTATGAGAGCAATTTCCCACGATTAAGTACCTTGCCTTACCTACGACATTCCTTTACATTTCTTGCCTTTTCTCACATGAAAAATACGACAAACAATATTTTCATACAGAAATCTTTGACCAGCTTACCCTTAGTACTTGCATCGTCCACGAGGAATATTTCCTTGATCAGATTGGGTGGTGATCTGTTCAATACGCTGTAGGCAGTTCTGAGCAACGTCGACCAATGTTCATTGTGAAACGGTACAACCACACTGACCGTCGGCAGCGACTCTATGTACCGTTTCTCCTTGCACTTCGGATGGCGTATGTCGGGCAAGGACCTGTTCAACGGTATCAGATCGCTGAGAGCGCCGTTGAAACCGTTCTCCGCGTACAGCGATTTCTCCAATTTCTCTTTCTCTTTCGGCAAATGCGCAGGCAGTCCATGCTCCCCGATGCCTGTAAATTGTGATTACAGTTAGGCTGCGCAGGAAATAAATACTCAACAACTACTATATGCTCTTATGTAAGCAATATGTTATTGCTTTCATAAGATCATTATGAACTTTTTGGAGCATGTGGAAAACAAAATTCATACATAATAATATAACAATAAGAGAAGCCGAATACACAGGATATGCGATTGAATTATTGTGTTGTGTATTTAATATGTACTAGCTGGCCCCCGCGGTTTCCCCCGCGGTAATTTCGGAGTTCCCGCGGGAATTCCAGGATAAAATATGAATATGTATAAACCTTCCTCATGAATCAATGTATCTATTGGTGAAAACCGCATGAAAATCCGTTGCGTAGTTTTAAAGCTCTTAGCATACATAGTGACAGACAGACAGCGGGAAGCGACTTTGTTTTATACTATGTAGTGATGTATGATTTGGAGATTAATAATAATTAATGTTTATTTTTTTTTAAATAGGTCGTTTAATATAATGTTATCAGTAGTACATTGTTTATTGAGCGTTTGAGCGGATTTCTGTATTTGGAAGGGAAGTATTTCTTGTTTGTTTGTCTCAGATATAAGTAGTTCAAAAAAGAATTAAAGCAATACTGTTGCCTGTCTATCTTACCTCTATTACGTCCAAAGACGCGTATTAATAAACGTTACTGGATACCCTCACAAGTAATCACAAAAACGACTCGAGTGCGCTCGTAAATCTACTCACCAGTTCTCTCTTTGTCACTCTTGATTTGGTCATAGTTATGCCAATCAATTTTCTGTAAAAAACAATATCTTTGTATTATACCACATGTAGGTAGTTAGGTGAAATACAGATAGGTAGGTAGGTACAGATAAAATAATAATCAAAGGCATGAATTTTAATATAGACTGATACCTAATGATATGGTAAAGAACTTCCGGAGTCCCGCCAAAAAATATTGAAATAAAAAATAGACTGCACGAAATTGGGTTGTATTCAAATACAAAATATACCTACTATCATTATCACATACAGAGGAACATTCAAATTTCAAACATGTGTAATATATCAGCTAATAATTACATTTATAACTAGCTGGCCCCTGCGGTTACAACCACAGTAATATGTATAAACTTTTCTCTTGAATCATTCTATATATTAAAAAAAAATCGCATCAAAATCTGTTGCTTAGTTTTAAAGATCTAAGCATACATAGGGACAAACAAACAGTGGGAAGCGACTTTGTTTTATACTATGTAGTGATGTGTTTTAACAATAATTTACGCATATTATATGCGTAAACTGTAAAGGTTTTCTCGCATTCTCACTAAATTCTCACGTGAATGTGAAGCGGGCTCTACAGTTCATCATTGAGATTTTGTGTAGGTAAATCACGAAATTTTTAACTACATTAGTATCTTTGATTAAAGAAAATACTGTAAACCTACAGTACACATTTTATATTCCACAGTCTGTAGAATGTAAAGGAATTAACAAACTGGTATTGCTAGATGTAAATTGATAAAATTTATTAGTATTGGCATTTCAAATTACTGTAACTTCTTATCACAAGAATTCTTACAATTTTATTAATCATTAACAATGCCACCAACACAGCTTCTATATTATTAACTAGCTGTTCCCTGCGGTTTCACCACCACAAACTTATCCTGCGGGATGAGTTGATTAAATAATTTATCAATTTTGTTCGGTCAACTCATCCCACTTCGAAAATTAAAACAAATTTGTTATTGTACACTCGTGAACAAAATGTTTGGTCAACTCATCCCACTTCGAAAATAAAAACAAATTTATTGTTATTGTACCCTCGTGAACAAAATTCAATGGGAAAAAAATGACACACCATGGCTTGGTAATACTGATTAAAAAATCACAGTCATTTGATTATTAAACAGAAAATGAGTGAAATACATTTGTGTGTTTGTGGTTGCATTATTTTTTTCGTAAATCTTATATTAAAAACTTTTGTTTGTGTATATATTAATCATGAAATGTATTAGTGGGATGAGTTACCCGATTCAAAACATTCATTAGGTCAACTCATCCTGCGGGATAAGTTTGAGTTGACTAGAGAGCCCACAATTTGATCAAATTGGATGATATTATAGTAAACAGAGGTTAAGTAAAACCAGTATTATATTATCTATGGTTTACCTGATATCATATCATATTAAGTACAAGCGATGCTTAGTTTCAGAACCCAGTGACACTACATGTTAATATCTAATTAATATTATTATAAGCTCCAACTTACCCTTAAACTACTTGGAACAAAATGTGAACTTTCACTAGATAGATGTTGAAATTGCTGTTTAAATGAATTTGCTGACCAGCCTCCTAATCTTTTTATAATGCACAGGAGAATCAATATCACTATTAAAGTAAGCAGGCTACGGAGCCTAAACAACCTCAATATGTGACGCCGTATCAACAACATCACAACAAACTTTCCCAAGTTTCCTTGTATTTGAATCTGGAATATTTTAAATGTTGTTTTCATAAAAAAATTACAGGGGAGCATACTTGAAAATAAACCCCTTAAACCATTCTTGTACACAATAGCATGTTCACATGAAATGACTTCAAATGAGAACTTAAAGGAACTGCAGGAACTCCAGAATCGATGCGCGTGAAGAGATCACAAGTAATTACTTATTAAAATTTAAAATATTCTTAAAACTCTTTACTCTTACTCCACCGTTTTTGAAGTCGGTTTTTTGAAGTGTAAAATATTCAAAATCCATTTACCAACTAGGCAGGTACGTACTAGTTCAAGTAACACCAAAAATATTTCTATCCAATTTGTACTTTTAAGTTATTTTGATAAAGGAGCGGTCTGTACGTTTGTCTTTAAAAATGGTTAAATAATTTAGCTTTAAAATATATTATACCTATTTTTATTCAATTCAATTTAGTCAATATTATACCTATTATTATTTAAAGTTATTCAATCACCTCAACGCAATGATTATTCTTGAACACCTCCAACAAAGAGAATAGATAAATAGATAAATTAGATTTATAATCACCGAAGCCCAAACACTACTACTGTTTGCGCTAACTTTGAAAAGTTTGAAAATGAAAAATAATGAAACTAAATTGAATTGTTATTTGTTTGTTGAAATAGGCTTGTTGAAAAAATATCGATTTTCGATATATCGATATTTCAATGTTTTAGCTTATACAACGTAGACGGAGAATAGAATGGACAGGCTATTCGCGTATAGGGTAAGAGAAAGTGATATTCTTCCTATGCACACATGTAAACTACTAGTATTACCACTAAATAAATTATTTCCAATTTCCAGGGAGTTCTAGCTTGTTTGGTGATGAAAAAGCTATGGGAAGTAAAATGTAGTTTTATAGAGTAGATAGGTTATCATCGATTCGTGAAGGTGTCAAGGGGATTTATAATTTAAGCGGAGCAAGTGAAATGAAAACTATGTAGGTGCAAATAACGTTTTATTGGAACTTAAGTTCCTTAGCGCACGGTACGGATGAGGCAAACCAGCTTAATATTTCTCGTCATGGCATCATAAAAGTTGCGCGCTTGGTTTATGGTTTTTGAAACGATTATTATTGCTTGCTTATTGGTTCGCGCCAGCTGCTCTCATTGTCAGTAAGGTTAGTTTTTCAACAGAAACTGCTTGGGAAATGCTTGAAACGAATCCTTGAATAGCCATTTGGTTTCCAATTTACACGACCAGTGCTTGCTATCCAGTTAATAAGATTAACCGATTTAAAAGGATATCTGAAAAAGAAAAAAAAATATAGAATACAAACTGTATTAACATGAAAAATTAAAAAATAATATGACGTGGACAATGTAGTCATCAGGCCCAATATTCTAAAATTTCCAAATCAAATTGGATATAAAATTGTTTATTTCATACACTACTCATACAGTCAAGAGCATGCAAGCTTTTCAGCTTAGACTCACTTTGCACCAGTCTTACACACGAAGGGTACAGTACACGTTATTCTCTTGACGGTCAAATAGGGTACTTGCGTGAATTTTTTTTTCAGTCTATTTTAAAGATATATGGCCTACTTAAACAAAACAAGAAAAAGAAAAAAAATATATGCATAAATTAATTAAATTGAGCGTTTCAAAGTTCCTACTTTAGACCTTACCGCCGAAACGCGGAATGACGTCACTTGTTCAAAATTACGCCTTATTAATCTGTGATAGAAATGTCACTGTCGTATTGGCAGCGTCATGTGACACTGACAGACAGATAACTTCAATATCCAAAAGCGAAATTAAAGTTGAACTGTGTCGATTTACTTCCAAAACTTCCAGTAAAGAATCGAAATGCATCTAACCGATGCATTTTAAAGTAAAAAACTTCAAAAAATGGAAAATATGCGTTGACTGTATGCACTTTGTTTCTTTTGCCTTCTCTGAAAGAAGTAAATGTTTCCTAAAAAAATAGAAGTGACGTCATGTGTCAAGCTTGGCTGTGATTGGTGTTTCGTTGCAACGTTCCGTTTCACAAAATTAAAAGTTGAATATTTTGGAAACTATTGAAATTTTTTTAGTAAATCTTTCACGATAACGCTTATCTAAGGCTCTATTTTTGAAATATTGACACAATTTCTTATTATAAATTTCATGTAAGTAGCCTATTGAACTTATTCAATTCGACACCGAAGTTTTAAAATACAGCGCCTGAGAGATAGTTGACTAGAATCTTTCAGTATTTTGTCCCAGGTTGATAAGAAAAAGAAATGATGGAAACGATTGGCACTTGGCACGATACTTGGTCGAAATAATTTTGTTACACCTCATAGGTACCTACTAATATTATGAAAAATTGGGAAATTAATCTGGGTAAGCTAGCAAACTTTGATGTAGTATAACCCGACTTAATATGGAAAGCACGATAACGACTCTAGTTAATTTGTGGTAACGACATAGTCGCCATTATGGAATAAGGACTACGTAATTTGGCAAGATTATACATTAAAATAAGAAAGCAAATTAATGTTGATTTTTTTGTTATATTTATACGATTTATACCACAAAGCTGTTATTATGAACATATTTGCTATTTCGCACGAACAAAACACATTTACATGAAAGTAAATCATTACATACCGATGAAATGTTACATTCTCCGTTTTCCTAGCATTACGGCTCTTACAGCCTAAAATACAACATAACACTATGTCCACAACAAAAATAAACACTTTAAACACGATATGAAAGTCTATTTAGCTTTCAATAATTGAAAAAAACAACGTTTTTTATCCAAATAAACAAAGAACAATGTAGATGTCTGCCTACAATTAATTGTAGGCAGACAAAAATAAACGATACGCAAGAAAGAGACCAAAAACAATTGTTTCGTCCAGCTCGCACCTACGTATTTACCATTCGCACTTTCTCACTCTTGTAATTATTATTATTTTAGCAGCTCGTCCATTCTATTCTCCGTCCACGTTATACAATAAAATTTTGATCCGATATTGAAAATTGTATCAAAACGATATTTTTTTTATTTATGTAACTAAAGTCACTGGTTTGCCAATTGCCTGATACGTAGACGGAGAATGAACAATGAACAAAGAGCGCTGCGCTTTGTTGGGCAAACTATAACTTTGCTCAACAAAAAAACCTATACGCTAGATAAGGACAAAAGATAATTGGAAATCTCTTTCACTCTTAAGAACTTAGCCATAACACTGTCTCGCTTATTATTAGAAAGAGAAGGAAATCGCCTCATCTATTCATTCTCCATCTACGGCTTGATACAATGAAAAGGTTTAAAAATATTAGTTCGAACATAAAATTCATAAGCGCTCTCCACATTCGCGCGCGAAGCCGCGAAACAGCCGCGAACTATAAGTGTGGTATCATGGTTCGCGGGTGTTTCGCGGCTGTTTCGCGGCTTCGCGCGCGGTTCGCGAATGTGGAGCGGCCTTTAGAACGTATTTTACTGAGGTATTTTATAATAACATTTTGTTGACATAAAGCAAATAATATTCTTTTTACTAGATGACAGTTTATGAAGGAGTCCATATCAAGGACAGCTTTTAATTTTAGATATTTTTGTTCTGAGATCTATACTAATATGTGGACGTCCACGTAAAAAGGTGTGTATGAGGTATTTATAAGGTAGGTATGATGTTGGTGGGGTATTGAGTTAAGACTATATTCGGTATCTAGAATAGTCAATTGATAGTAAGGATTTACATTTGAAGTTGAAACTGAAAAAGCTTGATTTGTTTGAAATAAAAAGTTGAAGTTTGTGTGAAATAAAAAACACCATTCTACTTGCTTGTTACATACATCCTACTAATATTAAAGTTTATAAGTATGTATGGATGGATGGATGGATGGATGGATGGCTGTTTGTTACTCTTTCATGGAAAAATTACTTAATGGATTTAAATGAAACTTTATAATAATATAGCTTATACATCTGATTATCTGATTACATGGGTACTTTTTATCCCGGAATTCCCGTGGGAACTCCGATTTTACCGCGGGTGAAACCGCGGGGCACAGCTAGTTTTTATATATCATTGTAGATTAAGGAGAATCGAATTGAAGAAAATTGAGCATTTATTAATGAACAATTAACGCGGACGCAACTTTACAAAACTGCTTGTATCTCGAAAACTAAATGCCGAGAACTGGTATCTTTTAGCTTGGACGTCCACATATTATAAAAAGCAAATGTTTGTGAATTGTGAGTTTGTGACGTTGTATGGGGTAATCTCTGCTGGATCTACTGAACCGATTTTGAAATTTTTTTCACTTATAGATAGGAAGCTAAAGTGGTCCTGAGTGACATAGGGTACTTTAAAAATCCTGGAATGCCTGCAGGAACTCTGAAATTACCGCGTGAGAAACCGCAGATGTCAGCTATTGCTTAATAAAAAGGAATGTTGATAAAAATACCTTCATTTTTATTGAGATTTTTGTACATCAAAATAATGTACATTTTGGATGAAAATTACTATTGATAATATTGAGCTAAATACACAATCTTTTTAAAACGCAAAATCTTTTGTTAATTTGACCGATATATCGATATTCTTTCCTCAATATATCGATGTCAATATTGATATTTTAATAAATAATGATACATATCGATTGTTTTCACTTTTAACATCCCTATATTGAAGTTGAATGCAGTGTTACCAACTCTTGAAAATATTTACCCCTGGAGTAATCCTAGTAGTACCCCTGAATATTACTAAAAAGTTTTTACACAATAAATAGCGCCAAGATTTTTGCCTTATTTTCGAAATTATAAGGGTGAAAATATTGGTCTTATAAAAAAGCAAAAATGCCTCTTGGTTTTTTAACGACAAAATGAATAATCAAATGTTTTGCTAATATCTTTATTAATTTTGAAATTACGGCTTTCTTAATGATCCTAGTAAAAAAACATAAGAGCTTTGTAATAAACTTAAATTTTGAACAACTTTTATTTAATAAATTCAATATATACAATCAATCAATCAATCAAATATTTATTGCAGCCAAGTGTACACTTCAAGTCAGATGTTACATAATAATATATTGTACTTACAACTGAGCATAATGCGACTCAGTGATGCATAGAGACAAGTTGTGCTAATGTTTTATAGGTTATTTGACTATTTTTTTTTTAGTAGTTCTTGTAGATTAAAAAAAATATTGGACACGTACTTTTTCTTTTTTTACGTAATCAAAAAATAACAAAGATACATTGAGTTGAAATTTCGCATGACGTCACTAACTAGTGCAGTTTGTATATAAGTCTAATTAATATAATAACAATAATAATATTGTGGACTATTATTATCCCTATTGGAACGTGATATAGTTTTCAAGTGCACCAGCAAAGTGCGCTAAGTTCAGTTTTATACAGAATCCATCCATCCGTCCATCCATCCATACATACTTACAAACTTTCGCGTTTATAATATTAGTAGGATTATTCTTTGAACATCACATTCTCCGTCCATGGAACATCATAATTCTATTAAAATGAACGCTTCGGAAAATTCTCGTTGGCAACCGCATGACAGGCTGACAGCTGTTTGTGTATGATTGGTTGAATTTTCACAGAAAAATCTATCTATCTTCCGCAAGCTTCAATTCAATTGTATGTATTTGTGGTCTTTATTTTTTCTTAGCGCCCTTGTTACTTGTACTGATTGATCTCGATAATATTAAATGGTAATATTGGTAATAGAACAATAAAATTTAATCAACAAAGGAGCGAGGTGAGTCTCAGAGAATGTGTAGGAAAAAATTTCATGGGTCTTTAAACAATCATTGAAGATTCATTGGAAATATCCGGTTGTAACATTTTGTTTCGGTTTATTGGTGAACTGTAGGGTGAAGTTAGATTTTTTTAATTCAATTAACTTTTGTCGAATTTCTTATTTCAAACTAAGGCAAACAACGAAAACCAACATCGCTGCAGGCCAGCGTGTCATGTTGTTGAAATAAAATATAAAATCTAATTGTTTCAGATGGCTCTATTTAATCGTAATTTATATATATTTAGTGCCTTACTTATTCTGTTCGGTACTTCGCCTTGGACAAAAGCCGAAGACGATGAAGATGGTGTAAGTGTTGAGGTTAGTTTAGAATTTTTCACGTTCCTATTGATATTTTCCGATTAGATTTTGATTAAAGTTTTGTGGATAGTCGAAGAGTTTTCTTCGTTTTTCTGTGATCATTATAATTATTGTAAGATGTTTAAGAAAGCCTTGTAGGCTCTGACTGCTACACTAAATAGTTTTATATTTTGTGAAAATATATACCTATTAGGTTATTTATATTATTGTGTAGGTACTTGAACCACTTACTGTTAACTTTCATAGGATTATATAGATTCAATAATTCCTAATAATACTGTATTTTTATATTTATCTGATTCAGGTACTGATTCAATTTATAAATCCTTTCCAATTATTTTTTGATATTATAATGCAGATATTTAGTCCCATACTTAGCGGAGTTTACTATTATACCAGACAGTAGATATAGGTAGTACTTATGCTTTTTTTTTGTAAATACTGTATTCTATTTTAAATAGCTAGAATCAGAGTTATAATTACTAAAAAAGTAAAAGTCAGAATCGGAGTTAAAACATATCACATAAATGTTTACCGTGATGTGAGTATTGAACCCACAATACCTAATAAAGAGCAGCAGACACATTGGCTAACATTAGACCATGTGCTGTTATAGGTACCTATTTATAGTATTACTTTATTTTATGTTAATACTGTGCTTTAATTTGAATTAATGTAAAAGTGTCTGCTGGTAAGGATTTCAATCTTATAGGGAATCATAAACCTGACAGTAAGCACCTAACTAGATTACAGTCAAAATGCCCTACTTAATAATCAGATAAGAATAGAGCAGTGTCATGTTTGAACATTTCTTAAAAATAATTTACAGCAATAACTATTTCTTTAATATAACTACAATTCACATGTGATTTTCTTATTTATAGACTTTAGAAGAAGAAGAGACATATCAGAGTCCACAGATAGACAAAAAGTATACAAAGAATTTATACTTTTCTGAACATTTTGATGATGAGAATAGCTTTCGTAAGAAATGGGTGCAGTCCGAGGCTAAGAAAGAAGGAGTTGATGACAGCATAGCAAAGTATGACGGCAAATGGGAGGTAAGATAAATTGTGTGTAGCACCACCATAGCATCACAACAAACATCCACACTTTCACATCCTACTAATATTATAAATGTGAAAGTGTGGATGTTTGGATGTTTGTTACTCAATCATGCAAAAACGGCTGAACGAATTTGGATGAAATTTGGCATGCACATTGTCAGGGGGACAGAGTAGGACATTGGGTATTTTTTATCCCGGAATTCCCGCGGGAACTCCAAAATTACCGCAGGTGAAACCGCAGGGCACAGCTAGTTATCAGTTATTTTCATAACATTATTATTTACTAATTAGTCCAGTATGTCCTCTTCTTAGGGATTATGACAACAATTTTTCTGAACATATTCTGACCTTAAAAAGCAAACTTGTTCTTTGTAACTATCCACTGTTTTCTCTGACTGACATTGGCAATAAATAGTGCACCTTCCAAGGTGTCTGTTGCCATGTTGAAAAAAAGAAGAAGAATTTACTAGTTCTGTCACACAGTTTTACTTGCGTTAATTTCGGAATTCGTATCCTGTGTCACTCAGGAACATTGTAGCTTCCTATAAGTGCAAGAATTCTTAAAATTGGTTCAGTAGTATTTGAATTTATTCATTACAAACAACATACAAGAACTCTTTTCTTTTATACATATGTATTACTATTAGTAAAGTAGATAAACTACTCTGTCAAACACAAGAATCACATGATATGCATTTTTCTTCTAAGTCTAATCACACATGTCATTTTGTGTTCTAGCTCCAATCTCCTTTACGCAAGATACTGAGCAATGATTTAGGGTTGGTATTGAAAACTGAGGCCAAACATGCAGCTATATCGGCTTTGTTGGATAAACCATTTGAGTTCAAAGGGAAGCCGCTGGTTGTACAATATGAAGTAACTATGCAGGTAAGCATCTTTTAGAAAAAAAATATACATTTTTCTCATCAGAAATGTGAAAATTCTTAGATATTTTTTTAAAAATATTCAAAAATGGTTTCTATGGTAAATTAAAACTAAAATAATTGCAAACCTGTTATGACTGACATTTTATGTATATACAGTGAATTATTGTATAAAAAGCTTTGTCTATTATTACATAAACAAATTTTAAGACCCAAAAGTGCTTTGGCCGGTTCTAAGCATAATATTACCATCTTCGTCCTTCTCATCTTTAAAAAAAATCTAAAATTACTTGAACTTTTCATCAAGTTCTATGAGTAAGATTTATGTAAATGCTAGCATTGCTAATTGGCTTTGTCACGACTACTAATGGTGGCCTACCGTATTAACACGATAATGGTACAGTAAACCACAACAATAATCTACTATTTATATGAGACTATTTATACTTTCGCGAAATTCCCATTGAATTTAATATTTTGTAACTACCAAAAATGCTGGCAATTTAAAAAGAAAATAAATCCATTTTCTATTTTGAAACGTCTTAATTTTTTATTTATATTCTTCAGCAATTTTTGTCGCTGATTGTACATTTCTTTAGTCTAAGGTGTTCATGGAGAAAGATAATATGACGTTACACGTGGTCATACTACTTACTCACTCACTACCTTTGTTAATTTAATAATGTTAATCCATTCAAGGTTCTGTTCTTGTGTCGAATTGTAACTGTTAAACATAATTATGTTATTATTATACATACAAGATCCTATGCTTTCATAGACTATTAAACTGATTTTAATCACCTTATGTAACAGTGATTTATGACTAATAAGCTTTGAGTATTTAACTAAGGAGACCCTATTTAAAAAAAGTCCTTTTTAACGGGGGCTGAGGCAGAACACTTTAACTTGGGTCACGTTTTTTTATTTCAACTGATAAAATACCCACACAAGTAACAAATTTTATATTAATGCCGTTCCCTCATACCTACTTTTGGCTGAGGGGTTTGCCCGTCAACGGCATCTCCTTTAGGTCGAATGTTCTAAAGGTAACAGTACCGTAAAATCGTATATTGTGATACCCCAAAACCGAGATATACAGTTCGAACTTTTTCTTAAAATGAGTGAGAATACTGTATATGAATAACATTTTAATTTTAAAACACCGACGCGACGGCGATATAAAAGTACTAAAAATATATCGCAAAGGAAAACGTAAACAAACAAAATCTTATTGGAATTTGTCCAAATTATACATGCCTTGTCATGGTGCTCATACTGTGATGCGAACACACAGTTCATTTGCCTACGTGTTTACGAGTTCTATGACTTTGGAGAAGCTTAATATTTTTAGAAACCAAAACTTCTATAAGAGACGATATTTCACCAGGCAGCCCTTTTCTGTGCATGGCGAATGGATGCTTGGATTTGGCAAATTTTACCATTGCCTATCATTATTTTTCAGCAGGACCATGGTTTCTACTGAAACTAGATACATAGTCATTAGCACACATAGCAATATAAGCAAGCAGATTCTCAGCCATTTGACCCTTAGAACCTTTTGTTCCATGTGTATCATTCCCCCTACTTCCCAACAACTATTTTTATTTATTTTATTTTGAAGGAAAACCTTACGGCTAATGTAACAAAATTAAATATATAAAATGGCAGACAGCAGGAAATATCTCTAATCAAATGTCATTCTAACTTGCTAAAGTACTTGTGTAGGATTGTTATGGGTTGGTCAAACTCGAGTTTCTTGACTCAATTAAAAAACTTAAACATCTATTATTTTTAACACAAGCTTTTTCATTCATAGCATTCGCTACTTTTTTATACGAGTACCTACTTCTGTTGCATATCTTGGGATCAAATGAGTGGTTTAAAAGGGGTGGGTAGTGTTTTAAAACACTATTATAGTTATTGAGTTTTATTTCACACTAGCTACGCCCTGCGGTTTCACATTTATAATATTAGTAGGATTTAGATGAGATCAGGGCTGACCGTATGGTCTTTTACCACTTATCTTTCATAAAGGGTAACTATTTTATTATACTTTTTTAAACAATCCTAACAATGCATTCCGTATGTTGTATAGGAAGGTCAAAACTGTGGAGGAGCCTACATCAAACTGCTGTCTCAAGGCACCAGCACAAAACCAGATCTGCGCAAGTTCTACGATCAGACGCCGTACACTATAATGTTTGGACCAGACAAGTGTGGCAACGACAACAAACTTCACTTCATCTTTAGACACAAGAACCCGAAAAATGGATCTATTGAAGAGAAACACAGTAAAAAGCCGACGTGAGTGTCAACTCAAGGAATTTTTTTGGTGATATTTTGAATTTAAACTTTCTAATTTACGTTATCTGAATTAAGAAAGATGCAGTTATACAAGCTTATCAGTTATAAGACTTAAAGCTAAATAAATAATAAATACATGCTAAAACCAATTTCACGAAATAAAAATTACAAAAAAAAATTAAAATAAATAAGCACACCAGATGATAAATGCTTATCTATTAATTTACTTTATAAATAAATAATACCCAATTGAATTCCAGTCAACGGTTAGAAGATATCTACAAGGACAAAGAGCCCCATCTGTACACATTGGTGGTTCGTCCAGACAACACTTTTACGATCCTCATAGACAACAAAGAGGTGAACTCTGGCTCGTTGTTAGAAGACTTCACGCCTCCCGTGAACCCTCCAGAAGAGGTTGATGACCCTAATGACAAGAAACCCGCAGATTGGGATGAGAGGGAGAAGGTTTGTTTTTCAGTTGTTGTTATTTAATCAACCTTTCTGGCAACTGCTAATTTAAAAAATTAAATTAAGGAATATTTTAACTTATGAGTTTTCGCCTCTTTCACACGATTGATATTTGTCCAAAAGAAGCACTGTTAAAATTGAAAAGGCTGTATAGTTTTCATTTTAATTTTGGGAATATATTTGTACTAACAGTGCACATTGCAACAATTTTTAGAATTTTTCCTCTGTCTGTGTGTGCGCTTTATATTTATTTATTTTTGTTCCATCAAGTATATCGAAGTGGTAATTAGGTGCAATTGAAATGTCAATATGGCAATATATTATGGTAAACTGTGTGCTAGACCACAGAGAAAATTAATAAATAAATAGGAACATGGGATATGCGCGCCACAGTTGCAAAGCATGTTAAAACAAATTGTCCAATTTTCCAAAACCTTTTTTATCAGCATCCCGAGTATATTTTCCACAAACTCCCTAAACTGCGAACTTTGAAAACAATGCCTAAATAAAAACCTTCCTTTACGTTAATGAATGTTTTTGTGTGTGATGAATAGTTTTGTGTACGTAAATCACCCGGCGACACTGGTTTTCTTTTGTTTCCATAATAACTAAGTTGATTTCCCTTCTATCTGTTCTGTGTGCTAGACTTAAGGCCACATATTGTGATCTTACCACATTATGATATCACCAGATTGTTGATCCTACGGCCAAGAAGCCAGAGGACTGGGACGAGGATGCGCCTGCGCAGATCGTCGACCCCAACGCGGCCAAGCCCGACGGGTGGCTCGACGACGAACCAGAAACTATACCAGGTAATAGAACCGTAAGCAACACGTTCTTGCTGACCATAGACACATAGATGGGGAAAAGGAAAGGAGGAAACCTAGTGCGTTTTACCGGGAAATTTAATGTAGATATAGATTAAGACGTGGGATACTTTCTCATCTTTTTAGGTTTTATTAACTCCTATGGCGCTTATCACGCCAGTCATGCTACGAAATAATTGTTTTTCCACTGGTTAATTAATTACGATCTCAGAATTAATTTAAAACAGTTAGCGGGAGCGGAATTAATGATATGGCTCGACCCCCCACCAAAGGGGAAGTTTCCCGCCGGGCGAGTTGGTATGCCCGGGGAACCACGGCTCCGACTGTAGACCGTCGGAGGACATGTATGTAGAGTAGTGTGCAAACTTTGCTAGCGCGATTTAGGATTTCCATCTAGGTGGTATTCGTCACTTCGTTGAAGGTCGTGACTTGTGGCGTAGACGTCGCCACATAGTAATATAATATCACAATCATTGATATATTAAAAACCCAAGATACACACTGAGCGTCTCAAAAACGTCCCCTTAAAATGAGTCACTTCAAATGCACTCATTTCAAATAGACTAGCGTCGACCGCGTCACTGCACGCTTGTCAAAAATGCCGAAGTATTCATTGAGAAATTGTGAAAATATTCCGTCGAGAACGAATAAAAACTATGGGATATCGTATTTTCGGTAAGTAGAAGTGTTTATTGATTTGTTTTTGTTGTTTTTAAGTCTTAATCATTGATATACCACACCATGGATATCGCATTCAAAAGGAAAAGATCGTCCGAAGTATACATAATATATATTAACCTAGGTAGGACATTATAGCTATATGCAACACGATGTATTCCAGCTAAAATTCAGCTTATAGCGAGTGATACTTCAGTTGGGAGCACAGTGTCACCGCAGTGTTGGGCAGTGATGAAAACCTCGCGACCAGAACGTCGTAAGCGCCGCCTATTTGGCGGACTTACACGTTTTTATCACGATTTCAGCCTTGACTAGACTACGCCTCTGCAGACGAGATTGCTTTGTAAAAACAACTTTAATCTATCTGCGTAAGGTTGATTTTGCCAAAAATCTTGTTTATAGTATAACTATAACTAGGTACTTATGTAGAATTTTCAAGTGTTTGGGGACGATTCCGAGTGTTACTTTTGTTCGAGACTGTGCATCTAGGGTTTTTTTAATATATCAATGATCACAATACATCGTGACGCGTTCTCCAGTTCCCTCCCTAAGCTTGCGTACATACACGCAGATCCGGACGCGAGGAAGCCGTCGGACTGGGACGAGGAGATGGACGGCGAGTGGGAGGCGCCGCTGGTGGACAACCCGGCGTGCGGCGCCGCGCCCGGCTGCGGCCCGTGGCGCCCGCCCACCGTGCCCAACCCCAACTACAAGGTGCTTCACCACACGTGCAGTGCGCGCTGTGCACTGTGCACCCCATCTCGCCAGCGGGAACTTCGGAGTTCCCGTGGGGATTCTGAGTTACAATGTAGCCTATGTTACTCACGGATAATGTAGCATAGGCTTTTTAAATAAAATAAAATTAATTTTTAAATAAAATTTCCACTGGTTCATTACGATCTCAGGATTCATTTAAAACAGTTTTCAAAAAAAGGTGGAATACCATACCTGGCTAGGGGGGCAGGACGCAGGGCCAAGAACGTTGAATCGCCGGACGGGCCTTATAGAAACCTGGCGTAAGAGCTCTAGTGGCCTAGCAGCGCAGTCGCCCTAAAGCCTTCATTGTGATGTTGGTGTGTGCGCAGGGCGTGTGGCGCGCGCCGCTCGTCGCCAACCCCAACTACAGGGGCAAGTGGACGCCGCGCCGCATCCCCAACCCCGACTACTTCAAAGACGACCACCCCTACAAAATGACACCCATCGTAAGTACACACAGTACATATGTTGCTTTGGTTTCCCTATTTTTATCAGCGTTCGAAGCAATATATTAAAAATCAAATTAAAAATGTTTATTGTATGTGTATATTAGTGACTATAATTATGCTGTCCCCCGCGGTTTTGCCCGCGGTAATTTTGGAGTTCCCAAAGGAATTTAAGTATAAAAAGTACCCTATGTCACTCACGACTACTGTGGCTTCCTATAAGTGAAAGAATCAAGTCAAAATCGGTTCAGCAGATCCAGAGATTTTGCTCTTTATAATATCAGTAGAGATATAGTATAAAAATCTCGTGTTACAGTGTTTGTTATCAAACTCCGAATCGCCTTTACCGATTTTTTTTCGAACCGGTAGGCGCGGGTGTAGCGCTTGGAATTTCGTAGATAGGTCACCTCCAAACTAATGTTGAATAACTTTTAAAGTATAAATTTTTTCGTCATAAAATATATTTTAATCATATTATTGTTTATTTTTTAAATGGGGTGTATCAGGTTTTCAGTTAATTCATTAACACGTTGTATAAGTATCCGGGGAGTCCGATGTTGCTGAACAGACCGGCCGCGGCGAGGGGCCGGGCTTCATCCTCGCTATCCAAACTGAAAACTTCTACAGTAGAGCGGCCTCTGCTTCGTATATCGTTTGTTAATGTTAATCTCTCGTATTAATTGTTCCGTTTGTCCAGCACGCGATCGGCTTCGAGCTGTGGTCCATGTCGCCGCTGCTGCTGTTCGACAACGTCATCGTCACCGACGACCCCGCCGCCGCCGAGGAGTGGGCGCGCCAGACGTTCGCGCTCAAACGCGCCAAGCTCGACAAGGACTCGGTGAGTCCAAAGCTGACGCACTAATGGCCAGTTTACACTTCCATCACTAGTAAGTTGAGCTTACCATCTTACTTACTTACTTAATCGAAAAGTAGACAGCGACGTCCAAACGGTGACGTCCGTAAGTAAGTAAGTTCAACAATACATTTCTACACCCCACTAACTTGCCGGCCGCCGTCCACACGGCCGCAAGTAGTAAGTATTAAGTTGGCGGGGAGCGGGAGACGAAGCGGGCGGGTGTACGCGCTACTGTCCTGTCTAAAAAAAAACATACGCGTTGAATTGAGAACCTCCTTCTTTTTGAAGTCGGTTAAAAAATAGGTGTTTTTATCCTGCGGCAAGTTGCTGCTACTAATCACTTACTTACTTGCCAGCCGGCGTCCACACGTGTTTTTTTACTTACCTACTACTTATGGAAGTGTAAACCGACCGTAACAGACGCGCACAGACTTCTAGAGACCCCCTCAGCCAAGTTGGCATTCTGCAATCGTTAACGCATAGAAAACTAACGGCCGCACTCAGAGTAGTTTTAATGATTACTTAATTTTAAGTAAAGATTTTAAAAACAAAACCGCCGCTATCAGAGACGTTCATGAAATGAATGTTAAATGGCATTTAATTAAATTTAACTCAATTAGTTAAACTTATTTAAAATTAAGTACTCATTAAAATTACTCTGAGTGCGGCCGTAAGTAACGAATCGTCGTGTCACTTGGTCAGTCAATTAAAACCAGAGTTTTGGTTTATTATCAACTGGTACCATGGTTTTAGGGCACAGAGCAAATAAAATAACTAGAGAGGACATGTAGGCGGGGCCGGCGCGCTAGCGTTGCAAAAGAAGTGAGAGCAAAATATGCTCTAACTTGCTCAAAACTTCTTTTGCTGCCATCCCATACCACAATATTTCCTAAATTGTGAACTTTGAAAACAGTGACCAAGTAAAAACATAACCATAATTTACGATTTACGATAGTGAATGTTTTAGTGCGTGATGCATAGTTTTGTGATCGAAAATCACCCGGCGACACTGGGGCCGTATTTTTGAATCGCTCGAATTACTTTTCGCACACGGAATTGCAGGATTCACGCGTGAATACTTATAAAATGTATAAGAATTCGCATGTGAATTCGCGATAGGCATGTTGACTAATTTTGAAATCCCCTTTTATAATGCAGGTACACGTCTACTATTTCCGAAAAACTCGTTATTTCAGCATTAGTTTATAGTTTTACCGCAAATTACTGCATTTTATTTTGTCTAATTTGAATTGTGCCCGAAAACAGTCGTGAGTGTCATGGCGCCACTTGTGACGTCACAGTTCACACCTAAGTTCACGTTGCATTGTGTGTATGCTCGACGAACAAAGTCAACAATATATTTATTAAAAATTAATTCCAAAGTGTACCTACAAGTGGTGTGCGGTCCCTCTCTGTATCTAAAAACACATCAAAAGCATCACCTAATAAATTGTTTGCTCATGTTCCTAACAAGAAAAAGTGAGAGATAAGCTTGCAAGGCGAAACCCAGCCGGTGTAGTTACAAATTCGGCAATTTATTTTTTTTGAAGACCACTTTGATGACGGACTAATTTGGATTTTGATTTTCAAAAGTCTTCAACATCCCTATTATTATAAACCAGTAAAATAAACTGAAAAACAAAACCAAGTAGGGTTCTAGGAATTTGGTTAGATAGATCAAAGTCTCAGTTAAAGTCAAATAATTTTATTCAACGTTGGTCCATAATGTGGTTCTTTTTGACGTCAATAAAATTACAATTATTATTATGACAGCACCCATAAAATATCCACACAGCTTCCTAGTGCTATGGCCGAAGAGAAGCTGCGCAACAAACTCGCCAGTAGCACGCTGTCAGTTTAAAGTTATATAATACTAGTCTTTTACTGTAGGTATACATAATATAATACTAGTGATACAGGTGAAGCTAATATAAGAGTGTTAAAAACAAAAACATGTGCATTTTTATTTACTACTCCATACTTTATATAACAATGGATATATATAAGATTTCCAGAACTTAATTATGCTCTCAAGAAAATCTGATTCATATTCTACATTTTACTGTAAAAATTTTTCTTCACTTTTAAGTTGCACATAACTTATAGCATCATCCCCATATTATGGTTGCGAGGACCTGAAATAAATAAAATTTATTATTATATAAATACATAAAGTGACAAGTCTGTAGTGTTTCTTCTTCTGTTAACTATATTCGCAAATAGGTAAATTACCTAACTGACTTTAGATATTGAATTTATGGGTGTGGAGAGCAATGGTTTATACCTACTTGTTTGAAAGATAGGTTTGATTAATAATAACAATTTAGCGTTATTTCTAAATGAAACCTGCAAAACTGCATAACAGTTTATTGGCAGACAAATCATTCCCTTTATACTTGTTTTAATATGTACTGAACCAGCAAGTTTCAAGTACTTACAACACAATACAATAATGCACCACATATTTTTTCACCTAATTTAAATCTCTTACAGGTTTTTAACAAAAACTTTTTATTTAGGAATGTGGCCTCACTAAAACTATTCTTATTTTTAAAGATATGTCATTCAAACATTTTGGGATTAAATATTTTCTGGTTCTTTGACCAAAGTAGATAATAAAAGTTATAATCAGGCAAACTCAATATGTTTTTAAGTTGATATATTTATTAATTATAATAATTGAAAGTTGTACATAATAGTACTTGTGGAGTTTTGAGAAAAGGTACCTACAAACCTAGTACTTAATAAAAAAAGTATTATTTTCTTGAACTGGGAATTAAGTAACCTCAAAAATAACCTATGACATACCTCAGTGTTAAATTATTATAGCTTCTGCAAGTTTAATATACCTATTAAGTTAAATTTCATCAAAAAATACCTGCTATTTCACTTAGCACTAAAGATTAATAATAATGTTGTACTTACACGGAAGTTTTCACATTTTGAAACTCAGATGAAAGTCTTTGTTTGATGCAAGAAACTCTCCCAACATCAACAAATCAATTCTGAGCAAATTAGCGCTATTTGCCTTAATGTAACCTTGTTCCATCGTTGATGATACTTCGATATTGCATTTTAACACAAATTCTACTAATTAAATGATGCAGGAATCACTCGAAACGCGTAACAGACAATATGTAGACAATATGACTGTCTAGTAACATGCACGGCGTTAACTTGACTGTGACGTCATTCGCTGTGATTGGTGTTTCAGTAAACATGGCCGATTGCAGTATTTTATATTTTTATTTTAATGAAAATCTTATTAATCACAATGTTTAATTGAAAACTGAGTGACTTTTAAGAGTTCTTTTGACATATATTTTTCTCTAAAACCATTATTTCTTTGATTCTTTAATACTGTCAACATGCCTATTCCGTGTGTGAAAGTAATTCGAGTGATTCAAAAATACGGCCCCTGGTTTTCATCTGTTTTCGTACTAAACTAAGTTGATGTCCCTTCTATCTGTTATTTTCCGTTCTGTGGTTTGGGGGTGTGTCGTTACTCGTTAGCACACGGTGTGGGGGCGGCTGTTGCGCGCCACCAACTACCGGCCGGGCTGGTGGTCGCTGTACGCGCTGTACTGCGCCGTACCCGTCGCCGTATACGTGGGATACCTCATCAAGTGCTCCAGAGAGGTTCACACTCGAACTGATTGCGATTAGATTGAGCTATCAAATACACCTCTGTAAGCTAATAAATGAGTGATTATAAGTTTCACAGAAGTAAAATATTTTGTAGCCATTAATGTTTGCGCCAGTGGAAATAAACTGTAAAATACTCGTTTAGAATAATAATTATTATTTATTTAACAAAATTAAAAAGTCGGATGTATTTTTTTTTTATTTACGTCATTCAGGCTGCATATTAGATTAAAAATCTAATGGAGACTCTATATCGTAAAATTCGTGCAAATGCAGGGTTTCTTTTCAAATGAAAAAACACGTGTTTCGGGTTTTTTGGAAATTCTATTCATTTACTTTTTAAAGACAAAAAGCTGCAACTGCGCCGATCAGCTCTATATTATAAACTTTTTTAGACACGTCGTGTTCAACATCAAAAAATTAGCCATACCTAAGTGTGGCTCTTTTTGACCTCAGTATGACAGTGCCCGTAAAATATCTACCATTCACAGCTTTGTAGTGCAATGCTCAAAAACCATGGCTTAAACGACGTTTAGAACAATTACTTTTTTAATACAGTTGCTCAAAAAGTGGCGTATTGCAGGGACGTTTAGCGTTCGGGATGTGGGCTATTACATACTCGAGCTTTTTGTTTACCTTTCCCGAACTCGTGCGTTCTCTTTGCCAACTGTCAAATGGCGACACGACTTTGACACACTTTTTTGCATTGCGAAACGTAGGTTTCGCATTACTAATACGACTAGCGCCATCTCTTGATCACAGTTGGAACTTAGTTGAGTTTGTTGTGTTTTTGATATTTTATTAAATTTCTTCATTTTTTTCGCAACTGTATTAAAAATAGTTGTTCAGTACACGTGCGGAACCGTCATTGCAAAGTGTTCCGACTGTCAACCCTCACCTTCGGCTGCGCCTCGGCTCGGGTAGACATTTGTCGGAACTCTTTGCAATGACAGGCTTTCCGCACTTATAATGAAATATACTATTTTCTTTCAACTCTTTCATTCCGCCATTTTTGCACGGCCGAGTGTCGTGTCATAGTGTGCCGTGTGCCGTGTGCCGTGTGCCGTGTGCCGTAGTTGGCTAGTGTGTAGTTGACGCCAGCGCCCCCCAGCAGGACTCGTTCGTGGAGCGCGCGCTCAAGTACGCGGGCGACAACCCGTGGGTGTACGGCGTGCTCATCGTGGGCGTGTTCCTCTTTGTCGGCGTCGTCGCCTACGTGTGCTGCGGCGGTCGGCCGGTGAGTGTTACTTGATTAGCGTTCAATATTTTGGTCAGCAATTAAACGTGTTGGTCGGCGATTAAACGTTTTGGTCAGCAAATAAATGTTTTGGCTAGCAATCATGCCTTTTGATCAGCAATTAACCGTTTTGGTCAGTGATTAAATGTTTTGGTCAGCAAATAAATGTTTTGGTCAGCAATTATGTTTTGTCAGCAGTAGATAAAAATGAGCTGCAACAATTGTTCTGCGATGATACCCTAAGGATATTTTGAAATACGGAGTACCGCGATATGCTAGACTTTTGCTGACCATAAGTAGCAAAAGCAAGACAGCAATTTTTACTATAGGTATTTATTTGCTGACACATTTTACCTTGCTGAACAAAACATCAATAACTTGTCAACGCAATCATTTAAATGATAGCCTTACTAAAGTTATTAATGACTGTGTGGAAGTAACGTCTTAGTGTAGTGGTGTTTTTAAATGAATATTATGTAAGGGGAGTGTTGGAAACGAAACGTTTGCGTTCAGGACGTTGACGCGGACACCAAGAAGACGGACGCGGTGCTGGAGGACGACCCGCACCAGTCGGAGGGCGAGGAGGGCGGCGAGGCGGAGCGCGGGGACGCAGGGGAGGCGCCGCCCCCGGCCCCCGCTGCCCCCGCCGCCGCCCCCGCCCCCGCCCCCGCCACCAAGGCGGACCTCGAGGGGCCCGCGCCCGCCGCCGCCGAGCCCGACTCCACGGAGGTGAGTTAACAGAAACACTATCTTTTTCATTACATAGTATAAAATGAAGTCGCTTCCGCTGTCTGTTCGCGATAAACTCTAAAACTACTGAACAGTTTTTACCAATAGATAGAGTGATTCATGAGGAAGGTTTATATCTGTAGTTTATCCTGGAATCCCCGCGGGAACTCCGAAATTACTGAGCTATTTTTATAAATAAAAACTGGTTGATTTGCACTTTTATGTTAGGTCACTTTTAAGTTATTAGTAAGTAGTTTAATTAATATTAGCCACATCATAAAAATGGTATAATGGGCATGTTGACTATTTTTTTTTAGTCCGTCTTGTAGATTATTAAAAAATATTGGACACGTATTTTTTTCTTTTTTTTCGTAATCAATAAATCGGCGATATATTGAGTTGAAATTTCGCGTGACGTCACTATTCTGATAGTTTGTATGACGGTTTTAGCGGTTAGTGACGTGCGCTTTATCTCTGTATATTTTAATTTATTTGAAGAAGCAAAAAAATACGTGTCTATTGTTTTTTTTTTATTTTATAACTGACGGACTAATTAGAATTTTAATTTTCAAAAGTAGTCAACATCACCATTCTGTGATCTCGCCACGACATACATGTATACCTAAAACTGTTTAACATTAACTACTTTGTGGCTACGGTCTAACAGATACTTCACAATAGCGCTGGCTTATCTGCCCCGACTACCTGTCTGCATGCAAAATTCTAGTTTCGGTATAATAAAAGCCTGTGTAAGCTATCGTCAGTTTCCTGTACTATGACTTAATTCATTACAAAACAATGTATTCTATAAAAACAAATATGTATTATAATTTCAACAACACGCGCTAGCGTTTTCTTTAACTAACGATACCAAAAAAGTATTTTTAAAAGTTTATTGTGTACGTACATATACTCACTAATTTAGGTTATCTATGTGTAGGTACATCGCCATGGCGGTTTTATAAACATTTTTTTTAGTATTTATATTATGTATTGATATTAGGATTTAGAACTTCTATCATAATATTGCGTAGCCCTATAGGGTAACACTGAAATGTTTGTAACAGTGGTGCAGTGGCCACTAAAAAGTAGTGCTTTAGGTCCTGTCACTAAATTACGCCCAATCAACTAAAGTAAAATCAATAAATCAAGAATGCCGCAAGGCATTAAGTTCGCCATTTGTACACACTGTGCAGTAAAGAATAAATAAATAAATAAATCAAAGTACTAATGTTATAATAACCCAAATTTTAGATGAACAGGATAGGATCCACACTTATTTATAAATAAATAAAACTTTATTATTAACCTTAAATTTATAAAAAAACTTTATTTGTATAATAACAATGTTCAATTGCCGTAGAAAACTCCATTATTGGACACGGACGCCGCCGGCGACGGCCAGAGGAAACGGAAGCCCCGTAAGGAGTAAACGAGACGGAACGACTATGTGCGAGCGAGATAAGTATAGTTATGTTAGTTCAAATACGTTTTGTAAGTGTGTGCGTTTGTGTGTTCGATGACCATTTATAGGTATAGGTACTATTAAAGGAATCTTATATTTTTCATCGTAATAGAATATAGCGGAATTTTTGGTTGTTTAAGTTTAGAAAAGAAATGTATTTTTAACACATTTGTTAACTAACATGCTTCGAGCAGTACAAGTTGTAATAGGTACTATAGATATTTTTAACACTAGACTAACTTATGTTTTAATTCACCAAAGAATTTTAACACGAATGTTTTTTAAAACTTGTACCAACACACATGAACAAAAAGGAAAATTGTTAGTTTTATTTATGAAAGTATTCATACTTATTAATTTTCAATAAAAGTCAAACTTATTTATTCTTATAAGAGTCAAAGTCCATACTAAGGCACCTAGGTACCTATTATACCTATATATTATATTATATATATAATAAGCTATCAGTTTGCGTATTATTAAATTAATTGAAAGGAGATATTTATTTTCGCATGGCAACTGTGGCAGATAGTGAAATATTTTTTGTATGGTTTTAACTTATAAGTTAATTTTCTACGCTCCGTATGTCTTATTAGAATATAATCGTTTTTGTTTGCTTTGGCATTGCTTTGCCTAGTATTGTATTATTATTATTGTAAAATATAAATAAATATGTAGGTAAAAAAAATAAATGCATTATAGTTTAAATAATACTGTCCGATTATTATTATTATTGTTTTAAAAACCATAATATTGTTTGGAAAACTCAAAATATATGAGACTCGATTTGAGCATTTACTAATGTTTATTTGTGACGTTCGACCACATATCCTATAATATGGAGGTTGTAGTCGGTGAGTGTATTATTATTATCGTTCGAAAAAAATTCCCTTAAAGTATTCAACCGATAAGGTTTACGTCGTTAATCTCGTCTGCCAAAAGTGGAGAGTGTATTGGAGTGTATTGCTGGAGATGTAAAATTTGTGTTACTTTTTCATACAGTTTTCTTAGTTGTTTGTATCAACGATGCGGCATGCGTTAGGTACGTTTACTTCCCGCCAAAGATAATCAGTCTTTTTTGTTTTGTTTTGTGTGTTGCGCCTGTGACGTCACCTTGGTTAAATGCTCTAAGACTTTTCTTTTGGGTGATCCATAACTTGACATTGGCTGAATCGTTGTGCTGGTCACAATAAAAGAAGGAAGTGAAGTGATTAACTTTGTATTCATTTATTGCCCCTCGATTTCGTTAATCTCTAACCTTTGATAGTATTTATTTTATTTTTATCGTTAAAGGCAATCCTTCTATGTAATAATAATAATTAGTATTATATTTAGAACAGTTATATTCGGAGTATTTCAGACCAACTTAATATATAAAAGATAAATATATATATAGCATGCTACGTATAGAAAAGTTATAAGCAGATTTTACGTTACTTTGCAATAATAGATTTTTCTTTCATCTGAAAATCCATAAAATAATACCTAATTATTATTTTATCTACAAAAACCTATTAACGCGGATGTTGAGTATTTTATGTAACTTAGATATTAGTTTATTGATCTCGCATAAAGTTATAGGAGCATTATAATCCAAAATATAAAAATACAATGTATCGTATGCTTAGCCTCTAGTTCTGAATGCTTTATCTTTTTTCACATAGTGTATATGCGTCAGAGACGAATGGGCATGGTGACAAGGTATAACAAT
This sequence comes from Zygaena filipendulae, assembly GCA_907165275.2. Lineage (NCBI taxonomy): Eukaryota > Metazoa > Arthropoda > Insecta > Lepidoptera > Zygaenidae > Zygaena > Zygaena filipendulae. The sequence continues at coordinate 11,777,704 of OU015653.1, forward strand.
CAAAATTCTATTTAGTCCCTCCGTTAGATAATAAAAAAAGAATAGACACGTGTATTTTTTGCTGTTTCGAATTATTGGAAAAATACTTAGGTAGATAAAACGCATTAAACTTTAGGAGTGGGAGGTCGCGACGTATAAAGTGTATCGACGTATAAGGTGTGACGTCACACGGAATTTCAACTCAATGTATCGCCGTTATTTTTGCTTACGTATAAAAAGAAAAAAAAACGTGTCCAATATTTTTTTATTAATCTACAAGACTGACTAAAAATTTAAATTTAGTCATCGTGTCTATGGTCAGGATGCTGCGGATTATTGTGTGTCTATATTTTATACGAGATCAAAGAGTGTTTGTCGTTAATTTATCCGTATATTAATGTTTATCTACAACTGATGTGCTACTCTCACTCCGTTGGACAGTAACAGCATTATATCAATAAATTAATGGTTTTTAATTCATGTGGTTTTATTTATATAGTTTTAGTTACGCGAAAATTATCCATCCCTATACGGTAGATATTCCACCTACCCGCACGAAACGATTTGCTTCGTCTTTCATTATGCGTACCGCTAAGGATTGGAATGACCTGCCGGAGTCTGTGTTTCCCCCAAACTACAATTTGGACCTCTTCAAGAGCAGAGTGAACAGGTACTTAATTGGCAGGCGTGTAACACCTTAGTTCATATCTACGCTCACAATCAGGTGAGATTATGGACAAATGTCTGACCAATCAGTTAAAAAAAATTATTATATTATTTAATAAAAATCATCTTAACAAAAACAGCAGTCGCGTGAGTTCCATCCAAAATCCTTATTAATATTATAAATGCGAAAATGAGTTTGTGTTTATTTGTTTGTTACGCTTTCACGGCTAAACGGCTCAACCGATCACTACGAAATTTTGCTTACTACCTACAGGTTGTGTGCGGAAAAAAAATAGGGTATAGTGAGTACTTTTATCTCGGAATATCAACTAGTACGACAAAAAATAAAAACACCGGCAGTACTAATAAAAATATGCCACGTTGCCAACTCGCAGCTACTTTCAGCGCGCACGGCGCCAATCAGATGACACCGCGCGCGCGCGCAGATGCCGTTCTTATCACGGGTTAGTGGGTAGCGATGGGTGGGTACTGGTTAGGGTAGTGAACCAATATTAACAAATGGTGTTTTTTTTTTCCTATACATATAGTTTTTTCGAAAAAAAATATTTTTCTGTTTCGATATTAGGACTTATTTGATAATTTCATTATACTCTAATAATTTTACTTTTTTCATTTTTCCTTTTTTTTTTTCATTTAGTCCTATATAGTTTGTTCGAAAAATTTTATTTTTCTGTTTCGATATTAGGACTTATTTGATAATTTCATTATACTCTAATAATTTTACTATCGTATTGTCATCTCCACTTTGTATAACACAAGTTAGCTAACGAGTTCGATTCCTGGTGGGGGTGGACTTAGTGTGATGAACACAGGGTTCCATTTTCCAGTCTGGGCGTGCATATTTATATAAGTAGTATAGTATATGTATATTATGTATTATGTAATAATAGTATACCACTCATAAGTAAGCTCATAGCTTAATGTGGAATCAAGTATATCTGTGTGTTGTGAAGTGGATTATTATTATTATGTTGCATAGTATGTACGCACCCTTACTGTGCGCTACTACTGAGCAGTCTTACTGTGCCACTTTTTGAGCCCACTTATCTTTAACTATACCATTCAACTGCTAGGCTAGACAGTGTAAAACCACGGTGACTAACATGATATAGTCACTGTACCATCCATTATTTATACTTTTATCTTTAGGTATATAAGATGTAGGTAAGTAACCGACTACCAGTTAGTTACGCTACATACACGGACGCTATAACATGTGGCAAATAGTTCTGTGCGTTTGTTTATTGTTGTTTGGATGCCGCGGACAAACAAATCGACCACACATCATAGTGATCTTGGCTGACGATCTCGTGCGTATTTGCCTGCTGTTATAATTACTAATTGAGAATCATTGACGTTACATTGTTTTAAAAGCTGTTTTGTATAAACAGTAAGCACTTGATGCGCAGCTTTCACTATGTAACAATACATTTTTCCATAGGTACCTACGCAATGAATTCTTAATTATTACGTCATTATTCTAGCTTAACTTGTTTACCTACTTATTACAAGTTGTTGGTAATATTCTGTAGACCAAATGCTACATGCATGTCTTGACTGTCCGACAACTTTTACGTGTTGTTATATTATGGAGTTTTGGTACTTATCTTTAAAAAAGAAATTGTGAACGCGATGTAATAGACGAAAAATTCATACTACGTCGTGACTTGTGGTCATGCATGAGCTTAGTGTGAATTCGGTGAATGAGCTGTGACCTGTGAGTTGTGAGTTATCTTAAATTCATAAGCCATAAGTAGGTAACCATAAAGCATTATCTATCAACCAGTCCAGTGCGATAGGAAACTAATGATTAGTTGGTATATTAAGAATTTCGGGTGCTACCGACATTTGGATTTTGGTTTCTCTTTAACCTGTAGCAGTAATAAAAAACATGACGTTAATCTAATATTGATAATGCTCAGTTTTAATCATTGTATTAATAAAATTATAGCGCGCATTAGGATTGTTATGTCCAGTTAAATAAACCTATCTTATTTAAAAAAAACATCTACTTAAATTAATCTTCAAGGTGTTTTACAACAGTAGATTATTATGCATTCTCTGTGCGTTTATTTATTATTCTACAAAATTATTCTAATTTCATTCAAATAAACAATATTCTGTTTAACACACACATCAGTAGGTACCTACCTACCTATAACCATAGCATTTAACTTTTGCGGAATAAATTGCGATCAGTATTTCAGTGTAGACATAGGTATGTATATACTATACCTAATTAGGTCGAAAGATTTCTCTTTTATCTACAATATCATTTTATCTGCATTTTATAAATATTAATTATCATTTATCATCATTATCGTATAATGCGTGCGTGCTCCTTTTCGAGATCCTTATATTAATGACAATTACTTCAAGGGCTGGAACGATGTCGGCTTCCACGGCTCAAATCAAATACCGACGCCGAACATCGATGCCCTTGCTTTCTCCGGTATCGTGCTGCAGAACTACTACGTCACCCCAGTGTGCACTCCTTCTAGATCTGCATTCATGACGGGCAAATACCCCATACACACTGGTAAGATGTAAGAAATTAGGGTGTCAATTGCTTCAAGCACAGATAATATAATACTATACTAATCTTCAAGCAATTGATTATGTGCGCAGTTCACACGCGGTGTAGGGTCACTTTTTCGTTTCGATTTAAAATTAACAAAATAGTAAAGGTTTGATTATATTTTTGGAGCTATAAGTAGTTACCTTATATAAGTAAATACCAGATCTTAGGTATTCACTAACTAGCAGTCCCTCGCGGTTTCACCCGCGGTAATTTCGGAGTTTCCGCGAGAATTCCAGAATAAAATATAGATATAAACCTACCTCATTATCACTATCTATTGGTGAAAATCGCATGAAAATCCGTTGCGTAGTTTTAAAGATACAATCATACATAGCGACAGACAGCGGGAAGTAGTAATGGGGTAGGTACTATGTAGTAATGTTATAAGAGGTAAAGTTCGTTTTGATTGTAGGAGTAATCTCTGGAACTAGGTACTAAATCGTTTCTAAAAGTTATTTGACTTAAAGGATATACAGTATCCCCGAGGGCTGAGTGACATAGAATACTTTTTATCTCGGAACAAAAACTTTCGCGGGGGTACCAAATAGCATGCGGCTGAAACCACGGTAGAACAGTCATTTGGTGTAGGTAGTTTAGGTCATGAAATAAGAATTGATGCGCTTGAAACTGCGAGAGACCATAGCTAGTTTTATAGGTAATAAAACTAATATTTGCGTAATTTAGGAATGCAACACGCCGTAATATATGGAACGCAAAGGAAAGGTCTTCCTCTTAATGAGAAAATTCTACCGCAGTATCTAAAAGATCTCGGTTACAAAACGCATCTGGTTGGCAAGTGGCACCTCGGGCATTACAGAAGAGAATATTTACCTACGAATCGAGGGTACGTTACCTTTTATATATATAAAGCACACGTACTTAGGTATAGAAATTAGTAGGTACTTTTCGGTGGTTGAAGCAAAAAGTTCGCCATTAACACAAAAATTGTTGCTGTTTATAAACTGAGTCTGATTTCTGATGCTACCACAGACAAGTATCGAAATACGGATAGGTCAATAATGTTTCATTGCTCGTCTCCGAAGTATTCTTTCATTATTAAATACTGATGTATATGTACTGTACCTACTACCTAATACATAGTTTCTTGTTGTGTATAGATTCGATACTCACATCGGACATTGGACAGGTAAAATCGATTTGTTTGACCACATCAATTTGGAGCGTCCTGGGCTTTTAGGATTCGATTTCAGAAAAGGTAAGGATCACTTTAATTTTCATTGGTAGGTGTCACAAAGTTTCACGAAGACTTTTTGTCTAAGTCAAAGCTATTGTAATGAGCAAAAAAATAAAACATGCCTATAAGTATTCAGGCGCCAGTTTACAACGTTACGTTATTTTCGTTCGATGTCGAAATCGCTTTTTAAGAATTTAATTAATAATAAACCTAAAAAGATCCATACAGTTAAATAAGATTCTTCATATTATATATTATCTGCTTATTTCAAAAACAAGCGATAATACTTTGTTCTAGATAAATCATCTCATGATTTCAGGATTTGAACCAGCGTACGACCTCTATGGCAAGTACGCTACAGACGTTTATACAGAAGAAGCTGTCAAGGTGAGAAGTATTAATAGCTACACATTTAAAGCTTCAGAACATTAAAGTCAATATTATAAATTTAAACGTATTTGCTAACCAGATTTGGAAGAAAAGCGCACATATTATGAACTGTGAACAGAAGACAAAATACATATCTATTATATTCGATAATATAATAGTTCGATAAGTTAATTCAGTCGATACTGGATTAACTTGTAGGATAGCTATAGTACGACGAATTACTAAAGGAATGCTATTTAAGACCGAGAACAGCATAAAATTTAACTTAATAATATGTAGGTATATAATATTATACTTATCTATCAGTTAGATAACTGAATACCATAATACATATATATAGTATCTATTAAACAAAGTTGGTCAGATGCAGACGTGCGCGTTTCGTTACTGTACCTACATATTAAAAGTTCAAAAAAAAACTTGTAGATCATAGATGCACACAAAAAAACGGAGCCTCTGTTCTTGATGGTGGCGCACTCTGCGGTGCACAGCGGCAACCCGTTCGACCCGCTGCGGGCGCCCGAACGGGACGTCGCCAGATTCAACATCACAAACGAGATGAGGCGAAAATTTGCCGGTAGGTAACATATTTTAAGATGAACGCACATGTTACGAATATGTCGCATTGAAGTGCCTAGGATGAATGAGCCAATTAATAATAGGTATACTTATTGATTATTGATATTTGATATCATTTAAAATGAGCGCTAATAGAGCCAACGTAATTTTATAAAAACTAAAGCAGTTAAGGATCTCAAGATTTGCTAGTAAAACAGCAAAAAATACTTAATCCCAAAAGAGAGAGAAAATAACTTTCCAGCAAGACTTTACCTCATCGATTTTGTTTACAGGTGTACTTTCAAAGATGGACGAATCCGTCGGCAAAGTAATAGATTCTTTGCAAAAGAATGGTTTATTAGAGAACAGCATAGTACTGTTCAGTACGGATAATGGTGGGCCAGCGGCTGGCTTCAATGAGAATGCAGCCTCAAATTACCCTTTGAGAGGGGTAAGTGGATCCATTCAGTATCTGTGCATTTCGGTTTCCTAGGGAAAAGAAATGTATTTATTAAAATATATAGATGAATGATTGGATAGAAAATACAGATGTATGTTACAGGTTAAGTAATTTTTTGACGTAGTTTATGTAAAGGCTTAAAGTCTAAAAAGAAACAATTCTTGTAAATCGACGTAAAATATGCAAAATAGGGTAAATCTAAATACCCACTTTCTTAACAATCACCATCGGTATTGTTATAAACCATGCGTAAGGTAGTCGTTAAGCACAGCCAGGAACTACCTTCGACAACGTCGTTATTCCTTGACCAAAAGGAAGTTGAAGATAATTAATTTTTGATGGTTATAATTTCTTAGGTAAAGAACTCGTTATGGGAGGGCGGGGTGCGTGGCGCTGGCGTGCTCTGGAGCCCTCTGTTGGAGAGGAGGTCTCGCGTCGCCTCGCAGAGGGCGCACATTGTGGACTGGCTACCCACGCTGTACGGCGCGGCCGGTGGCAACTTGAGGTACGCTGGCAGTTTTTGGTCCTTCGGTCCAGATTTTTAAAACCACCGACCATTATACGCAGTAAATGATACGTAGTAATACAATAAGTTACTTTAAAATAGTTTTTGTAACTCCTAAGAATGGTTTTAGATTAGCGGAGTTCACTTATATATTGCAAACGTAGTTTCACTTTCTAGTAAGTATGTGTTTCATATTATGCTGAATTCATAAGGAACGAACTAAGCATATCCTACGCTAGGCAACTGATAAACGAGTGATTCTTAAAACACTTTTTTCTAATAAATACTTAATAATTGAATATCACACTGATGTTCATCACATAAAAGTTTACGCTGAAGCGAGAATCGATCTTGCGGCAAGGGGGCTACCCCTTAGCCAAGTTTACTATTTATAATCGTTATTGCTATAGAAAACTAAGGAACTTATCGTCATGTCGTTATGTGGTCACGAAAAATTATACTTTTGATTCCACGATTTTTTGTGACCACATGAGATGACGCTACGTTCCTTAGTTTTGCTAAAGAGATAACTATTATATAAATTATCAACTTGGCTAAGGGGGCTGGTTAGTCAAGTTCATTAACCATCAGACGAAATGTATGTAAAAGTGAAAATTACCTATTCAGTGTATTCAAAAACATCGACGGGATAGATCAGTGGGAGGCATTATCCAAAGACGGCATGTCGCAGAGAGCGTCGCTGGTGCTAAACATTGATGATATACTCGGAAACGCTGCTATCACTATTGACCAGTGGAAAGTTATTAAAGGTAACTCGATCATGTTTAACGTAAGTAGGTATGTGTAGGGTGTTCCAGTAAAGTGTAGTCATATTTGGAGATTGTGTTCTGGTTGATTGTGTCTGGTATATACCATATATTTTATAGTAGGTATTTAGTCTTAAAACTTCAGATAACCAAATTAAAAAAATAACAAATATTGTTCCTGACTATACATTGTTTAATAGAACTGTGACTAACGGGCACGTCTGTGTATGCAATGAAAATAAAATAATTCCACACAAGGTGTCATATCAATAAATCAGTAGGTATTCAAAACAATGATTCTTATACAATAATAAAAGTTTGTTTGTTGTCATTCAAAAAATTACGCGAATTTCTCAATTGCCTTGCTTACCTTGCTTGCTTATAACTACAGTTAGGACTACTAATATTTTCTCGCATTTTTCACGAGCGTGAATTTAGGATTTCCCCGGAAACTATGGTATTTCAGGGTAAAAGTCTCCAATAGAAATATTCTAAAGCTAATAATATTATGATCCCCGCCTTTTCACTAGCGTGAATATCGGTATTTTATCGAGGACTCTTTATGTTCCGAGATAAAAAATATTACTCACGGATGCTGTAGCTTTTTATCGTAGGAATTTGAAATCGGTTCAGTAGTTCCAGTGTTGCTACAACAAATAAACCAATTTTCCCTCTTTATATTTTTAATTCAGGAGTTCGAAGCAAACCTCTCTAAATCTAAACATAAGCTTAGTTTCATCGCAATCGGTCACTCCGGGCGGTAACACTTGGCGTAAAGTAGTTACTACTAGAGCCACAGTAGCAAGTTGCTCCATGATTTCAGTCTGTATCCAACCACTGCTGGATGTACGCCTTCACATCAAGTTTCCATTCCCACATCTCCCCGACCAACACCCATGTAGTATTTTATAAAAGTACTAGCTGTCCCGCGCGGTTTCACCCGCGATAATTTCGAAGTTCCCGCGAAATTGTTGCAAACAAACTTTTCAACCCCCCCCCCCCCTTAGGGGTTGAATTTTCAAAAATCCTTTCTTATCGGATACTTAGATGGGTCATACAAAGAACACACCCTTCAAGTTTTAGGTCTCTACGGTTAAGGCTGTGCGTTGATCCATCAGTCATTCAGGAAAAAGGATTTTATATATACTTAGATTGATCAATTAATATAAATCTTGATCTCTTGAAATTTTTCAGGTGACTCCAATAAAGGGGCGTGGGACTCCTGGTATGGCCCAGGCGGTAGGTCGGGACATTACAATATGGAAAAGTTAAACAGTGGCCTTGCGACGCGAGCAATAAGGTCACTCGGTCTAATGCCGACATCGGATACAGTTCTAAGAATGCGGTAAGTGGTAACGTTGTCCATTATTGTTATTATCTTTCAGACTTCATTCCCATAATATGTTTTCTGACGTTTAGTCATACCCTTGGATGACTGTCGTCTCCAATGATGTTAAAAGTATGAAATAAGTCGTCTTACCTACCTTTACCTTTTTTAATATTTTTTTTTCATTTCTGTAGCCTTTACTTTACCATTGATTGAGAAGTGTTAGGTATTAGTAGTATTAATAAACTATCCTTTAACATATTAATAAAATCAATCCAATTCTCAACGTGTCCAGGGAACAAGCGACAGTGAAGTGCGACAGAAACCAAAGCGCCATACCGTGCAAGCCTTTGGTAGCGCCTTGTCTCTTCAACATCGAATCGGATCCTTGCGAGATCAGAAACTTGGCTAATCAGTAAGTGATTATTTATAATGGTCCATGTCAATTAGTTTTATCGTTTAGAGGCTCATATTCTCCACTCCTGGGAGACAGTCCCAACTCCTAAGTCCCTATATTAGCCAAGTTGACAATCATGTCACGTGGCCACGAAGCATCGTCCAAAGTACAATTTTCGTGAACGCGTGACATGATTTTTATTACTAAAAACATTGTCATTGGCAAATTATAATCGCCATTGTTAAAGAAGACGATTAGTTCCTCAGTTTTCTACAGCGATAACAATTATAGATTGTCAACTTGGCAAAGGAAGTAGGAATTAATTAATCAGCATTAGAGCATGTGTAGTACGCGCTGAGCCATTGACTTATTATGGCTTGTTCGACGATTTTGATGCACGCTAAGCTATAGTCACGATCTGGCCCAGGTTCTTACTAATAGACCCAGTTTTCGGTGTATGAAAGTCAAAATTCTATTTAGTCCGTTAGATAATAAAAAAATTATAGACACGTTTTTTTTGCTTTTCAAATTATTGAAAAAATTCTAAGATAAAACGCATTATAAATTGTAGCACGGCGTGACGTCACGCGACATTTCAACTTGATGTACCTAGTATCTTCTATATTCGTCTTGTATATTTTTTATTATTATAATATAAAACTTATATATTACGACTATGACGGACTAGAAACTAAAATTTAGTCAACTAGCCTACTTTTATTTACGAATCTTTATCTTTATTATTTTTTCTTTCCTATAGAGAGCCAGAAATCCTCATGCGAATGCTTGGTGAGTTGGAAAGTGTGAACAAGACAGCCGTGCCGCCGTTAGCTCCGGCTATCGTAGACGAATATGGCAACCCCAAGTATTGGGGATATTTGTTCTTAAATTTTGGCGACTACGAGAACGAATCGCCCTGTGTTAGTGAATAAGTGTTGTGAATTTTATAGACTGTGAAATAAACAATGCGACGTTTTGTTTTCATATTAGTTTTATTTTTTTTAATGTTATTTATCAATGAAAATGTAATAACTAATATCAATTAAGAAACAACTGGGAGGTAAGCATTATACCTACCCACGATAGGAACAAAGAAGTAGTTTGAATTAGATTATTGATAAATCATCTGATTTATGGTAGCCCAAAGTAGAATAAAAGTTCATTTGGCAATCAGTTTAGCCCTTTTGGTCCTAATGCCGGACTGCAGCGGTTTGTTTTCATCACTGTAACCCCTCAACTTTCTTTTGACAGACCTCATTTTGCTTAACTTGTCCACGTCTTTTATCGGGTTGTGTGAGCCGCTGAGCGGCAGTTCCTCTTCGATTGCGTCATTGAGTAACATAGCCTCTTTGTATTCGTTCAAAGTGGCATCATCCACGATGGATGTTCGATTGAAATCGTCAGTGTTGTCTATAACCCGGCCGAAGTGCAGTGCGTTGTGTAAGCTGACCCTCTCGGACGGTCCGAGCGCATCCCCAATCGGGTCGGGTTGGATCTCCTGGGGCGAGAGTGTCTCGACTGCGAGTCGATCCACTATAGTGCCTTCCTCAGCGACCGGGAAGTGTTGAGCGTAAATTGATTCCAACTTTTCCACTATTATATTCTTCGGTGTCGTTAGACTGCAACATAATTCATTTGTCGTTAATAAATGATTTTGAAAATTTGTCAACGGTTGCTGAACGAGGGACATATTTTAGCCCACTACACGACGTGACTGAACCTACGTTAATATTCTCAATTAGGAAGATACCTGTTAAAAAATGATGGAGAATTCCATCATTATATTATAGACCTTAGTATAAACAGTATAAATAGGAGTTCTAAACGCTTATTGCTGCGGTCCGCGCTTAGATAGCAAGCTTCCGAAAGCTAAGTTTAGCAACACTGGTTAACAACAGCTAGTCATCAACAAACGACATTAATTCTAATAATAATAATAGGCTAGTTTCCTAATTTTTTTTTTTAAGTCCGTTTTGTAGGTTATTAAAAAATATTGGACACGTATTTTTTTATTTTTTATGTAACCAAAAAATAACGGAGATATATCAAGTCGAAATTTCACATGACGTCACGCCTCGCTACAGTTTGTTCGCACGTTATAGCGAGCTGTGACATCACGAGTCCCCCACCCTAAACTTTAATGCGCTTTATCTATGCATATTTCCATTATTTTAAAAAAGCGAAAAATACGTGTCTTTTATTTTTTTATTATCTAACTGACGGACTAAATAGAATTTTTATTTTTTTTACCCAGGAAACTAGCCTATTATGATAATAATTCGTCGTTAGCTTATAAAATAGGCGCCATCACTCACTCGAAATGGTCGCCGTCGATGACGCCGTAGGAGTGCAGTAGCTTGAGCAGTTTGGCCGCATTGCCAGCGCTCACGCCGAAACGGGCCACGAGCGCGCCGCCCGACAGCCGCGGGCGCGGCGCCGCGCGCGCCAGCCACCACAGCACGCGCCGCAGCATGCACAGCGACTGCAGCCCGAGTCAGAGCTTTACTACTCAGGCACCGACAACGTGCGCCCCGCCCCGCCCCACCCCGCCCCGTGCTCACCTCCCGGAAGCTGCGCACGAGGCGCGGGTTAGTGAGGCTACTGCCGCCCCGCCCCGTACTCACCTCCCGGATGCTGCGCACGAGGCGCGGGTCAGTGAGGCTACTGCCGCCCCGCCCCGTACTCACCTCCCGGATGCTGCGCACGAGGCGCGGGTCAGTGAGGCTACTGCCGCCCCGCCCCGTACTCACCTCCCGGATGCTGCGCACGAGGCGCGGGTCAGTGAGGCTACTGCCACCCCGCCCCGTACTCACCTCCCGGATGCTGCGCACGAGGCGCGGGTCAGTGAGGCTACTGCCGACCCGCCCCGTACTCACCTCCCGGATGCTGCGCACGAGGCGCGGGTCAGTGAGGCTACTGCCGCCCCGCCCCGTACTCACCTCCCGGATGCTGCGCACGAGGCGCGGGTCAGTGAGGCTACTGCCGCCCCGCCCCGTACTCACCTCCCGGATGCTGCGCCCGAGGCGCGGGTCAGTGAGACTACTGCCGCCCCGCCCCGTACTCACCTCCCGGATGCTGCGCACGAGGCGCGGATCAGTGAGGCTACTGCCGGCCCGCCCCGTACTCACCTCCCGGATGCTGCGCACGAGGCACGGGTCAGTGAGGCTACTGCCGCCCCGCCCCGTACTCACCTCCCGGATGCTGCGCACGAGGCGCGGGTCAGTGAGGCTACTGCTGCCCCGCCTCGTACTCACCTCCCGGATGCTGCGCCCGAGGCGCGGGTCAGTGAGGCTACTGCCGCCCCGCCCCGTACTCACCTCCCGGATGCTGCGCACGAGGCGCGGGTCAGTGAGGCTACTGCTGCCCCGCCCCGTACTCACCTCCCGGATGCTGCGCCCGAGGCGCGGGTCAGTGAGGCTACTGCCGCCCCGCCCCGTACTCACCTCCCGGATGCTGCGCGCGAGGCGCGGGTCGGTGGGGCTGCGCTTGGCGTCCTCGTCGGCGCAGCGCGCGCAACAGTGCGCGGTGATGCGGGCCGCGGCCGCGGGCGTCACGCCGAAGCACGCCGCGTGCTGCCGCGTGTTGCAGTATCTAGATCAGCCGTTACAATGCTGCTTGATAACTAAGGTGTACAGTGTTACTATCACCACAGACAATATAATACTCTATCACTAAGTAAGTAGATAAGTCATTATCATTTTAATTTGAAGAACTATTTTGTTTTATTTAGATTTTATTTATACAAACTTATTATGCTTGCTTGTCTTCCTAAATAAATAAATCACTTTGGAAAGGTCAAATTTTCTCCAATGCGCGGTTCTGTATGGACCTTAAGGACTCGGCCATAATTTTGATGTCACTACTTTTACCTACTTTTGAAAGTACCTTCTGCAAGATGGACAACATACCGGCACGTAATGAAAGCCTCGTCGTCAGCGGTCCCTTCGTATTTATTGCACGGGCACTGCAGCTCCAGGAAGCTTTGTTCCGAACTCCCATTCTCAGGACCTAAACCTATATTTGAACGTAGATAAGCAATAACATGTTAACCCACTAAATTAAGTTATCGATACAGAACGCTTTAATGATAGAGAATGTTTTTTAATTATGCCTTTACCTTATTACATTGTTTAATTATGTAACAAAATATTGAACATAAAAAAAAAATTGACACAAAATATAATATAATTTTAAAACACGAGTTACTAAAAAAATTTCCAGTGTGGGTTAACACACTATTGCTTATCTATTTTCATTTAGAGACTATTATAGAGATAACTTTCAGAACTAAAAAGAATATCAGAATAGGTACAGATTGGCGAAAATTAATAAAACTTAAAACTTAAAGATTATTAACGTTATTGTCATACGCACTTGCTATGTCCTCTTGTTCCATTTGCGTCATCATTGGAGGGTTTTGTGAAGGCTGCAAGGGGGATACTTTATTAGAAACAAACGAAAGCATGTGTGAAGTCCATCACACCGCACTAGGCCCTCATCCTGCCTGTCATCTGCTATAAGAGATTGACGTTTTGAAATCTTGTAGACAATACTGTTTGACAACAACACAAATATTAGCATTATTTTCATAGACACTCACAACGGCCTCGTGGCTGCCTCCAGCGTCGAACCTCACATAGGAGTGCGCGGCCATCTTGTGGTACGGCGTCTCCACTGAGCCCAACTTTACGCATTTTACCCATTGCGACTCCAAGTGATCTTCCGGCTCGTCGGTGGATTGGAAACCCGGTGGTTGGTAACCCTCTGGAGCATCTAGGTATATAATATGTTGTAAGTACAGAATACCACACCAAAAACGATAGATACATCCCACAGTTTTTTTACTGGAAGAATCGTCATGTAGAAAATTAAAACCCTAAAAGTTACAGGGAGATTCATATATCAGGGTCCATGAAATAAAACGTGCCATCAATGATATTATAAGTAATTGCGTGGCATCGATTGCAACCAAACGGCGCCGGTGAGTAAGTAGGTATGTCGGCCTGCTTTAATGTGTCCAATCACCAATGTCGTTTTTGGGCAAAAAGGTACCTAGGTAATGATATAATTTAACCCTTACACCACCATGTTTTGGTAGCCTTAATAAGTTAAGGTTACCAAAATATGGCCATTGCATCCAGACCACACGCTTTAGACATGATTTCTCCTAACTGTTGGGAATGCTTATCTATTTATTATCATTTAATCTAACAAATATAAAAGTCAATGCAGTGGTTTGATAATAACGAAATATCACGTTTCTGGCCGGTTTGACCGTAGGAGGATGATCCTCTATGTGGATGTCGGTGAAAGGGTTAAAGACTTGCAATCGATTTTGTCACTACCATTTTAGGTAACTGAACCATTAAGACGCGACGGTTAGTTTATACCTAGATAGATGCTAAATATTAACGTTGTATATAACTCGCCTTCTATCTAATTTACGAAGTATAAGTACTTGCCTTCATTGTAATACAGACGGATGCTAACTTCGCATTGGGACGGTAACGTCTGTTGGCGTTGCTGTAGAAAGACCACGCAAGTTCTTATCATTGACAGAGTGCTTTTTTCGACGTCCTCTAAAGTGTACTCAACGGAAGGTTCCATCCTGTCGCGACCCTTCGAGTGGACATGGCTCATGGTCACCGCATCCTTGTTATATTTGTACTCGAAAATGTGGTACTCTATAAGATTGTCCGGTTTGCATTCGTCTTCGTAGAAACACAGAGCTAAACGGTGGAGCTGTTAATAACAAGTTATTATGTCACCGACCAAATTCAGTTTTAGGCTGAATTAGTTTTACCTAGGCATGTACCTAAGGTTTTTGATGATCGACAGAGCAAAATTTATGTCACAGGGGGAGATAGAAAGGGGTAATTTTTATCCCAGAATTGTAGCTGGAACTCCCAAATTAACGCGGGTGAAACCGCTAAACAACTTAATAGGTACTTAATAGCTAAAAATCCGGCTTCGCCGATTCACGTTATAGACGTAACATTGTGTGAACTGTGAAGTCGTAAATCACTATGGACAAACGATGTAAAGAAAGACGCAGTATATTTATTACTCTGAGGTTAAAGTGATAGTCAACACCACACCTACAAGTAATGGGTACTGTCGACGGCATCCCTCTGGAGGAAGTTAATCACTATGTTTACCTCGGGCAGACTTCAGCTAGGTAGGGACGACTTCGAGAGGGAGATAGGAGGATTCAGTTGGAATGGGCGGCATTTAAGGAAGCTGCGTCAGGTCTTCTCGTCGCCTATACACCTCAAAATCTAAAGACAAAAGTGTAATAACCAGTGCGTCCTACCCGTGATGACCTATGGAGCCGAAACGTGGACACTGACGGTGCGACTAGTCCATCGGTCATCTCAAAGAGCAATGCTCGGAAAGGGCAATGCCTGGTGATTCTCTGGTTGATAGAATGCGTAATGAGGAAATTCGCCGGAGAACCAGTCACCGACATAGCCCTTCAAATTAGCAAACTGAAGTGGCAATGGGCTGGTGACACCGGTCGCAGAACCGACAACCGCTGGAGCAAGCGAGTTCTGGAGTGGAGACCACGCGTAGGCAAGCCTAGTGTAGGACGCCCCCTGCCCGGTGGAGCGACGATCTGCGACGGGGGGGCTGGTAGCGACTGGATGCGGTTGGCTGAAAATCGGGATAGGTGGCGAACTCTTGGAGAGGCCTATGTCTAGTAGTGGACTGCTGCAGGCTGATATTGGTAATGATGATGAATGATTTTGAAAGGAATGACCGCTACACTAGGCCTATTTTAAAACGCATCGATTAATTAAACTGACTTCAAAAAAAACACAAAAATGCACTAAGTCGGTAGGTAGATACACTGAAAAGTTAAAAATAACAAATAATTATTTTGTAGTCAATTAGCGCCACATTTTTCTTTAGAACTCATCGAGTAATTAAACTGACTTCAAAAAACAAAAATGCACTAACTACACTAAAAAGTTAAAAAAACAAAATATCTACCTACCTACCAATTCAATTCGAGCGGGCTAGTCACCAACTTTAAACCGATCAGTAGGTAGATATACCTACTCTTTGGGTAGTAAAACGTAGTGGTTATATACTCTTTGGGTAGCACACAGTACACACCAATAATTACGTGCATTTTTGTCTTTCGAATTAAATCGGTATTTTGTTATTTTTAACTTTCTAGTGTAGTGTAGTTTTTTTAAGTCTTTAATTTTTTTTATGAAAATTATGTGAATCCCCAAACATGGTTGACAACGGTTTTGAATAAACTCGTAGGTTTTACCTAAATCAACACTTACCGTTGGTAGTTGGTTCATGATTATCTAAAATCACAAATAAAACGCATGCATATACCTACCAGTAAATTATTACCAACTTACATATTTTTTGTCAAATGCATCGAAAGCCTGTGTCAGTGCAGTGCTTAGAAACTGAGCAAGTTCGTCGCCACATTTTGTTCTCAATATTTTCAACTTTAACCCATGAAAGTACTCAATCTTGAAACAATCTTGAGGAAATATATTTTTTATATACGTAATAGTGCTCACAGCAACCACCGTTAATTGTTTCATGAATTTAACGGAACTTGTGTAATTCTCTATAACCCCCTTTGGGAATATTTTACACCATTCTGATACTGCCTGAAATAAGTACAAATAAAGTATGTAAGTGCGAATTAAGTTAAGTGCGAATGTATTAATTAGTTACCTTCAACTTGTATAATTATTTTATTATATCTTTACAACCTGCTTAGTAGCTGTCGAGGTCATTTTCACTTTTTCAAAGCTTGGACAGACAATTTTTTTCTCAAAACTTAAACTTTGTAGGTAAGTAGTGGTCGAGCTTACGAGTCTTACGACTGCGGCTGGCTGGGTGTGAAAATATTTTCCACAATTTTTTTACTTTGTACTTTGGCGCCTTTTTTAAACCCCGTTAGCCTGTGGTTTTTTTTTTGGTGAAGTTTACCCCTTTCGGAGAAGGCAGAAGGAAACTAAGTCCATATATCTGCTAAAAATCCCGCCAAAAGTCGAGTCAGCCTGTGGTTTTTATGGCTTCACCGTTTTGACCAAAGATATTTTTTTATTGAAGTTTACTCCTTTCGGAGAAGGCAAAGGAAACTTAGTCCATACAGCCAATAGGGTACTTGTATGAATTTTTTTTTTCAGTCTATTTTAAAGATATATGGCCTAATTAAACAAAGCAAGAAAAAGAAAAAAATATATGCATAAATTAATTAAATAGAGCGTTTCAAAGTTCCTACTTTAGATCTTACCACCGAAACGCGGAATGACGTCACTTGTTCAAAATTACGCCTTATTAATCTGTGATAGAAATGTCACTGTCGTATTGACAGGGTAATGTGACACTGACAGACAGATAACTTCAATATTCAAAAGCTAAATTAAGGTTGAACTGTGTCGATTTACTTCCAAAAGTTCCAGTAAAGAATCGAAATGCAACTTACTGATGCATTTGAAAGTAAAAAACTTCAGAAAATGGAAAATATGCGTTGTCTGTATGCTCTTAGTTTCTTTTGCCTTCTCTGAAAGAGTTAAATGTTTCCTAAAAAAATAAAAGTGACGTCATGTGTCAAGCCTGGCTGTGATTGATGTTTCGTTGCAAAGTTCCGTTTCACAAAATAAAAAGTTGAATATTTTGGAAACTATTGAAATTTTTTTAGTAAATCTTTCACAATAACGCTTTTCTAAGGCTCTATTTTTGAAATATTGACACAATTTCTTATTATAAATTTCATGCAAGTACCCCATTCCGTAATATTTTTATTTTTTTTTTTATTTTTTTTAATTATTTCCGTTATTATTTTTTTGATCACTATTATGCAAAATCCACCATATTCACACAATATTAATCACGATAAATAAGTTTTCAAAACAAAGAAATAAAACAGCTGACGTCCTTTATGCAAAAATTCCCGCCAAAAGACCTTGATCAAAGATATTTTTATTTTCTTAAATTTACTCCTTTTGGAGAAGGCAAAAGAATCTATGTCCATACAGCCAGTTTAGACGTTTTTATTTTTTTAAGTTATTTACATTGATATGCATCGATAAGATGCATTTCTTTGCTTCACTGGGACTTCTGGAAGCAATTCTTTACAGTTGAACCTTAATATGTTGTTCTGTAGGAAGATATCTACCTATATAATAAAACGATAACCTCTCAGCAAACACTTGTAATAAAACGTAGTGATTACCTTCTCCCTGGTTTACCCCTTTCGGGTAAGGCAAAGGAAACTTAGTCCATGCGGCCTATTTAGGTTGATTTTCTTCCAATTCAGTTGTTTTTTATTCCTTTTTGACCAAAGTTAATAAAATTACTAAATGGTTTTGAAGATGATTCTGCCAATGTCGTCTGTCCATGGGTAAGTAATCCTAATGTCCATTATGATTTCATTCTCAATTCTGTAAAATCATTGAAATATGGAGTCAAGGCAAAAGATTATGGCAGGGATTCGACTAAGGAGAAAGTTTGACATTTAAATTGTATTGAAGTATTTTTATCTGCTAGTTATTCTTCTGAGGCTGTAAAATCTTATTTATCATTGCTTAGAAGTGGAAACATAAAAACGCCAAAAGTTTTTTTTTTCACTTTTAATTTACTTATCTTTCAGCCGGTATTATGAAAACTTACAGAAACATTTGATTTATATTATATTATGTAATTATTATTAAAGATCATGAATATGCTATATTACTATAATTTATCTTGAAGATAATTAAGATTGTTTTTAGAAAGTGGCACTTTGTTTCAAGATATCATTGTTACATTTTTTTACACACATAACAGTTTTTTGCTTCTTATGTTCTTATTTTAAAAAAAATTGACAGATTTTCGAACAAATGATATGATATCGGTTGACAGAAAATTATTTTGAAACGTTTATAGGCCAACTTTGTTGAAGAAATTGAATAATCAAAATGCTGTGCCCGGAAGGCACATTAGTTCAAAATGATACCGAGGAAAGTGCAGAAGCCGAAAAACATCGTCAGAAAAGTAAGAAAGTTCCTGCAGAGGGAAGTGGCAGCTTGGAACTGTCTTCTTTTAGGAATCCTAAGACTTGGAAAAAGTCTATTTCTAATTTCTTTCGCAACCAACTTAGATCGACAAGATCGAACGATGTAAGAAAATATAATAAATATTTATTAAATTCTGTTAATAACTGATATTTCCAGCCTAAAGAAAAGTACATAAAATAATATTGGAATAATCAGTACATATTATATCATAAAGAAAAACGACATTAATCAACCTTGTTCTTTTTCGTAGTTTCGTTGTCATTAATTGTAATTAAATTGTATTAGTGTTGATGCTATTTATTTTTAATTCTACCTGCACTTAAATTATTTTAGGGCGATCTACCATCTGGAAGTGATGAAAAATTTAAAGAAAAAGAGTTGAGCCCTGAGCAAAAATGGCAATCATTGGGAAAAATATTTAGACGCCAAAGCTTTGCTGAACACTGTAATAAATCATCAAATCAACAAGGAGAAAGCTCTTCACAGAGCAAGCGGCTGGCAGTAAGGAAAGTTATTTCTAGTTATTTCGGAAAAACTCAAAATTCTTTAACTGGCAGTGACTTAAAGAAATAAAATGGAAAAATTGTGAAACTACTTACGGAGTTTCATTGACAATACAAATGATTAGGAATCAATGATATTATATTTATAATCCCTACTTATCAAGTAGATCTGTGTGTTGTGATGTGGATTATTATTATTATCATTCACAAGAACTGAGAACATGTACATTGTAGGTACATGGTTTATTCTTAGTTCACGTAATTGTGTCGCGATAGAAGCAGATGTTTTGTACAATTAGTACCTATGGTTAGAGAATTACCACATATGCGACATAACACGATACAACATACAAATCTAACCTTAAATGTATGAAACCGATATGCTTCTGTCGCGACACAACACTAGACGAGTCCACGACACAAGTTGTTTCCGCCTTGAAATTTGTTATGATATAAAATGGGAATAAAACCCACTAGAACATTTTAACATAGTTTTAAGCCTTAAAACGCATTTTTGCTATTAGTGGCCACAAGCAATCAAATCCGCATATCATTGTTACTATGATATTAAAATATTTTCATGGCCCAGTGGCATGGACTTCTGTGCAAGAAGATGCAATCAGGATGCAATGTAGGCCGCCAGCCTAACATAACGTTTACTCATGCTAATATAATAGGTTTTATTGAACACTGCGATTGCATAACTAAGACATGGACGTAGGTAGCCTTAGAATAGGTACCTACGTAGACATAAGTATAATTAATTTGTGCGTCAGGTACGGTGGTATCTCTATGTAGTTTGTGGTCAAATCTAGTGCCAAACCACAGCTTGACAAATGACAGCTGACAATGACATGATGGTGGCGAATAGTAGGTACCTACCTAGTAGTAGTACCTACTGGTGAAGCGAGACTATAGAAAGAAACATATAATTTTCATGCAATTTTTGAGTGTTTGTGTTAAAAACTGATTAAAAACTTCTTTGACTGTATTTTATTCCAAACAATTATACTTATATGGACCATAATATGTACCATAAGTTTTAACTCAAGTTCTGAATACGCCCTTGAAAACAGTGTTACAAAAAATCGAAAGCAGCATAGCAACAGCACTTCGATCCATTTTAATAAACTGTGAGGTATGTTATTGGCAGTCAGCTGGAGCCTTAAAAAAAGTATGTAATAAATGCTCTACGAACGACAACTCACATCTCATTTCACATACTAGAATTAACTGAAATAGAACATCTTTGCATTTTGATTTCTGATCTACGCGATCGATGTACCTACTTTAAAACCATACGTTACATTGCATAATATAACATACTCAAGTCATACTTTATACTTATTAAGTACTTAATCTGTTCAGAATTAGTATTTACCCATGTTCATAGTCACATTTTCCCTGAAAATGTTGACTGTTGATAAATTGAACTTCAATTGCTATAGCATCTTTTTATAAAGCAAGTAACAAAACTTAATAGAAACTAAATTACAGAAGCAATATTGTGGTGTAGACGTTTTTACTTTCATGATAAAGAAATAAAAATTTTTCTAGCTGTCCTGGTCTTGTTCTGGTAGCTGTAGCGGTTACTATGACCATTCTAATAAAAATATCATTTCAACAGCTTTTGAGTGAACATCCACTAGTTCTTACTACATAATTGTACAGAACTTTACTTTTTTAAGGTGAATTTGTTATAATTTTATATTATAAATTGTTTTTTGTTTGTTTTGTTACAATTTAACTCAAAAACAACTTGACCGGTTTCAAAAATTCTTTCACCATTAGAATGCTATATTATACTTGAGTAACATAGGCTATATTGTAACACGGAATTCCCACATGAACCCCAAAATTACTGCAAGTGAAACCACAGTGAAACAGGTAGTTTATATTATTTGTATAGTAAAATATTCACATTAATTGGACGCAGATAAGCAATAACATGTTAACCCACAAAATTAAGTTACCTATTCAGAACGATTTATTGAGAGTTAGGGAACGTTTCTTAATTATGTGTTTACCTTATTACATTGTTTAAGTGTGTAACTAAATATTGAACATAAAATATGTTGACAGAAAATGGCGCTATAATTTTAAAACATGATTTACTCAAAATTTCTCCAATGTGGGTTAACACACTATTGCTTATCTATGTCCAATTTGTCAATTCAATTAGCCTGCTAGTAGGCAATTGATAAAAGATAGAGTTTCTTCTATGTTGTTCAATATAATATTCTTTTTTTGACCTACAATATTTTTTTTGAAGTGAATGTCTGTCTTATTCATGTTGTAAAGTGCAACATCATATTGTGAGATTTTCTTTCAAATAAAGAGAACCAGTTGCTTGGGGTAGATAATATATTGCAGTGCAGTCCCTGCATGGAGCAGTGCATGCTTGTATATTTTTCAATACAATAAATTTTATTACTGATGATATTGTATTTATAATAGTTTCTATTTGTGTATTTTAATTTGCAAACATTAAGAATTGACTAGCAGCTTTTGCTGATGCGTCTATATCTACACTTGTGGTGCTTCAGTTCATTATTGCTTTCTGTTTTCCTGTTTATTAACTATTTATGCTTTACTATTCAAATGTCTGTCCAGTCTATTTTTAAATTGATTAACAGGTTGTGTTAATCACTTTAGTAGGGAGGTGGTACATGGATCTACCACATGGTTTGTAAGAAAATGTTTATATGGGTTCGACTTTGCTAGTCCCTTCACTAGTTTTGTGCTATGCCCTCGAAGCCTTGTGTTTTCCTTGTTTTTATATACGTAATAAATGTATATAATAATTAATAATCATTATACTGTAGAATCACATGAAATTGTGTATCCTTATTTTCTTATTATTATGCAAGAGTGAGTTTGTTTGTTTTTTATGGCTTTCATGCCTCAACCGATCATCATGATCATCTACTTTTTGTCCTGGATTTTCTGTGGGATCTCCAAAAATATTGCAGGTGAAACTGCAGGGAACAGCAAGTATACTATAAATGTTAAAGTCCAAGGCCAAGCCTTTGTGTTAATAGTTTTCAGCCCTCGCTCCTTAGGTACCACACATTTTCGTCCGTATTCAAATTATATTGTTCTTTTTGAACTTTGAAGTGTTCAAGTAAATTTTAGGTGTCTATCTAATTTTTACAGAGATCTCAAATTCAAAATAATCCTTTTTTGTCTTTAAGTGAGTCTATCTTAGGTGCACAATATGCAGAAAAAACATTGAGAACTTTTGAACTAAAAACCTGGACTAAAAATTTATATAATTTATTTTTTGATTACAGATGAATAAAGCTATATTCCGGAATTCGAAAGCCGTAGACAGAATATCTCTCTGATAATGTAAGATAGTTTCAAGTAAGTATAAAGGTGGTGCTGTTTTAGAATAAGATGATAACTCGAAGATGGTTCCATCCTCTACTGACAGGAGTGGAGGCAGAACGGTTACTGATGGAATGTGGTCGAGATGGATACTTCCTGGCGAGGCCCAGCATGAGTAACAAAGGTGACTTTACTCTGTCAGTGCGAAGAGGCAATGAAGTAACACACATAAAAATTCAGAACAATGGCGAATTCCTAGACCTTTATGGCGGAGAAAAATTTGCCACTCTCTCTGAACTTATTCAATATTATATGGAGAATCAGGATCAGCTGCGAGAAAAAAACGGCAATGTTATCCGACTGAAGACTCCTCTCAACTGTGACGACCCCACCACTGAACGTTGGTACCACGGGCAATTGACTGCAAAAGAAGCTGAACGAATCATGTTAGAAAACGGAAAAAATGGCTCATTTCTCGTGAGAGAATCGCAACGCCAGCCCGGAGACTTCGTGCTCTCCGTTCGTACCCGAGACCGAGTCACGCACGTTATTATTCGTCGGCAAGACAATAAGTATGATGTTGGCGGTGGTAAGAAATTTGATGATCTTGTTAGCTTAATAGATCACTATCGCAATTTCCCAATGGTTGAAACAACAGGAGAAGTTTTGAGATTAATCCAACCTTTTAATGCAACCCGCATCCAAGTTCAACATTTCCATACACGAGTAAAGCAACTACAAAAAGAAAATGAAGGTCCTATCGAAAGTATGGCATATAAGCAGGGCTTTTGGGAAGAGTTCGAAACTTTACAAATGATGGAAAACCTCCAATTGTTCGATAGAATGGAAGGATCAAAACCAGAAAATATAAGAAAGAACAGGTACAAAAATATCATACCATTCGACCACACACGGGTCGTGTTACGCGATATTCCTTCTGATGCCCCCCAAGGCTCTGACTATATCAATGCCAACTATATCAAATGTGATAGTATTGAATCTGGTTTAGATTCCCACGACTCTAATGGCAGTAATGAAAACGGCTCCTTTCAAGCTCGCGCTAGTACCCCATCAAAAAACAAAGAAAAGTCCTCTCCGAGTCATGCCGTTATTGTGACTGAAGAAAAAGTCAAAAGCTGTGTCAAAAGTATTGGAAATGGGACCCATAAGCTTATTCCACCTTTCGAGCCCAGTGTTCTTCCTTCAAATCCTTACTATGTAAACACGACGATACCAAAATCAGCTGTTGATGCCGAAAACGGGATCGCGGACAATGTGTATAAAAAGATTTATATCGCCACGCAGGGTTGTCTTTCTACCACAGTATATCAGTTCTGGTCTATGATATGGCAGGAAGACGTTCGTATTATTATTATGACGACAAAAGAAATAGAACGGGGAAAAGTTAAATGTGAAAAGTACTGGCCGGATTTGAACAAAACGGAAATAATAAAAAAGTATACCATATTTAACGAATCCGAATCTTCGACGCAAGATTATACGTTGAGACGTTTTCTTGTCACGAAAAAAGATGAGCCCAATGTTAAAAGAACAATATATCATTTCCATTTTACCGCTTGGCCTGATCACGGAGTTCCGTCGGAGCCCGGCCGCGTTTTGAATATCCTTTTGGATGTCAACTATAGACTCCAGCAAATAATGACCGGAGCGAACCCGCCGACGCAAGCGGTCGTGTGCGTGCATTGTTCGGCGGGCATAGGGCGGACGGGCACTTTCATCGTCATTGATATGATATTGGATCAAATAAGAAAAGAGGGGTTCGAATGCGAAATAGACGTGCATCGTACGGTGCAAATGGTGCGAGATCAGCGGTCCGGCATGGTACAGAACGAAGCACAATACAAATTCATTTATATGGCTGTTTTAGAATTCATTGAGACGTTGAAGCAAAGGGTGAGGTTAGCTACAGAGCCTCCGCTGGACTCGCCCCGCGCCAGATCGCACCCTATCCCATTTTTATGAATTGCCTCTTTTCATATTAACTACATACCTAACTGGGTTAGTGCCAACCCACACGATGCGGTGCGGCGCCGCAGCCCAAACCATTTCGCCGCGTGGGCGACCACTCGGGCAGCGCGGCGCCGCAGCGGCGACAGAAAGAGTAGGCATTTCCCATCGCTACGTGACAGAACAGGACAAACAACAGCGAGCCGCTTACTCCCCTCCCCGCCTCGTCTCTACTCCGAAGCGAGCGCGGCGCGGCGCCGCCGTGTGGCCACAACGCATTTTTGTATGTAATATACCGCAGCGGCGCCGCTCAGGCGCCTGACCTGAGCCGCACCGCACCGTGTGGGTTGACTCTTAATTGTATAAAGATATTGTAGAATTTGGATGGAGGTTCTAAAGGTAATTATTTTTTCTGATCTTTTCTATCTACTATCAGTTATCACCGTCGTGAAATCGCGAATACTGTTACCTCTTCGAAATATATCTAATATTTTTTCTTATACAAGTTAAAAATTTAATGAAATAGATTTTAAAATAAACGCTATCGAAATGTGTTAGTTTTTATCATAATTTATGAGTAAACATTTACCTAGATCGTCACTATAGTGCGTAATTTTATTGAAACCTTACTGTAACATGGTTCTATGGATGTAGTATTTACTTCAACTGGTTATATCGAAATCTAACTGGTAATATGACTGTCTGACGATATCCAAGCATTGTTATTATTATTAATACTTTTTGTATCATATATATATATACGTATAATACCTAAATCTTGTATATAATTTTAATGTATGTATGTTGATCTCGTGTGATATTCATTACGTTGCTGGTTCTTTGTGGTGCTACCCAAAAATCATTCTAAACAAATGACTCCAGCTTTTTCCCCTGATCACCTCCAATACGAACACTTGAATCTTTCAATTAGCTCATATCTGTGTGAGAGTATTGTTGTTCTGTTCATAACGCCTTGCTTAGACGGACTACTACATAAATCTCCAAATGGGCCTGAGACACTTTTTTTGTTTGTAATAATTGTTTCCCTGTACCTTCTCTACTGATTTATTTTTAGTAGCCAATTAGCCATTCCCCGTTTTTGACTTTTCAGAAACCCTTTCTCAGTGCTCCCGTACGCGCTGTGTTATAGAAGGAAGCATTTTGCAAACTTGTTTTTAATTTGTGTTATGTGTTAAGAATCGGTCAGTCGTTCATTCAGTACCTACATGTATATAAGATGTGGTAAAATTAGCTGCAAATATTTACAGAGTTGAATGTATACACCGTTATAATATTATATTTTTTTTTAAACAAAATCAATAAATAAATAAAAGGCAACCTATGAAGACGCTCACCGCTCAATCGCTTTACAAAAGCATCGCCGCGCGCCGGTATTTTAAGATCAGGATGTGCGTGGCGCGTGCCTTGTATACGTATTAGTTAGTTACGTGTATTGTGTACCTTTTGAATGTAATTTTCGCCTATCCTGTTTGTTATAATGTATACTTTCAGCCCTGTAAATATTTGCAGGTAATTTTACTACATTTTATATATTTACTCGTATACCGAGACAAATAAATTGTAACTTGTAAACTTGGCCAAAGTGCAAAAGTTACTGGAGCCAACAAAAAACAGTTCAGAAGCAAAAATATCCTACGGTTAATGTTTATCTATATAATAAGTACTTTATAAGTTTCCTTATTGTTGTGGCAAATACCTATACCTATGTACATTCGGCATCAAAAATATGTAAGCAGTTTTCACAGTCGTTAAAATTACTATTTCAATAAGCTTCACCTACTGTCAAAAATGATTACATATTTCTGATGCTAACTGTACGTAATAAGCTGAAAATATTTACAGGGTTGAAAATGAAAGTATGCATCGTTATAAACATGTTCATAAAATAAAAAAGAAAAAAAAAAATTAAAAACCTTTTTTTTTAAATAAATCAATTAAAAAGAAAACCTGTGAAGACGCTCGCCGCTCAATCGCTTTAGACACACATTACCGCGCGCCGGTATCTTAAATTCAATGACCTCGATCGAGCTGAACAGTGTGCGTGGTGCATGCATAGTATACGTATACCTACGTATAAGTGAGCTACGTGTATTATGATGATTTTTCAATGAATTTATTTTCTTCATATTCTGACAAACTACCGAACTTATAAAGTTTTTTTTTCGCTTATCCTGTTTTTCATAACGTAGGGTAAAACCAGGATAGTTGCCCTGGGGGTATAGTTGCCCCGATCGTAATTACTCTAGTTTCGCAGATGAATCGCGCGCTATTTTATTTATCTATCAAAAGACTTTCCAACTACTATTAAGTGCACCGCGTCTCATGTCTCTGTGCGATTGCACGGGAACGCAAGGTGAGATCAAAGATTTTTCGGGATAGATGCCTTGTTTCCCGGCGGGTCGTCTATCCTAAATGTAATTTATATGGACTAGGCAACTATCCCATATATGGGATAGATGTCACAAAAAGTAGAGGTCCGTAGAAATCGCTAATACTCTGGAAATTTCAAAGATAATGTCTTTTACATTTAATAAATTTGTAGATAAAGAACCAAAGTACTTGCCAGTTTAAAAAATAAAATATTTTGATTTATGTACTGGGAGATATAAAATGATTTCGAAAAGTGTGGCAACTATCCGGGTTTTACCCTATACTTTCAGCCCTGTAAATATTTGCAGTCAATTTTACCACATGTTATATTATGATAATCGACAGCGCTGTTGGTCTAGCTAGTCACTAGTGGGTCGGCGGGTTCGATGCCCGCGTCACGTAAACCTCTATGTTATAAACAACTAGCTGTTCCGCGCGGTTTCACCCGCGTTAACCTGAAGTTGCCGCGGGAATTTTGGGACGAAACTACCCTATATCCTTTGGAATTTTGGGATATAAGTACCCTATGTCCTTTTCTGTACCCTGACAATGTGCATACAAAATTTCATGATGATCGGTTCAGCTGTTAAGGCGTGAAAGCGTATCAGACAGACATAGTTATTTGCGTAGTTATAATATTAGTAGTAGGTATTATGTTTACCCTCAGTAGGTATATAGTATGTATTTATTTGAACTAGCAGTGCCTCGCGGTTTCACCCCCGTGAGTTTCAGATTCCCGAAGGAACTATTTTTTTCTAAAACAAAAATAGCCTAAGTTACTCCTTATTACACCAACTATCTGGCAGTGAAAGTCCCGTTAAAATCGGTCCAGCTGTTTCAGAGGTTAGCCGGAACAAACAGACAGACAACCAAATAAACATTTAAAAAAAATATTTTTTATGTAAGTACCTACCGTAAATAAGTACCAAGTACCATTTAGTGAAATCTTTTAATTTGGAATTACAAACAGACGCTTCAATTTTATTTATATATGTATACATAGATGTATTTATCTAAATGAAACGGTGTTGTTATAACCTTCTATAAAAAATACCCATTGTTATTTCGACTTTACCTACGTACAGTATGTGATAGCGCGGCGTAATAATGTTCAAGCATTATTATTGTATTAGGTATAATATAATCCCACTTTATTAAATTGCTCGAAATTATCCTTATGGTTTTACATACGAGATTACTATGTAGGCGAAAATCATTCTATTTATGTACAAAGAGCGATTATACTCTATTGTAGTATGATTGTAGTGCATTGTTAGATTTTTTTTTAAATTGATATCGCTGACCGTATTTATAAATATTACCTATATAAATTCATTTATTGTAAGTAGGTACATTTCACAGAGCATGAGAGTATTTTAATCTTTACTAACATTATAAATGTGAAAGTGAGTTTGCTTGTTTGTTTGTTACGCTTTCACGGTTAAACGGCTCAACCAATCACCACGAAATTTTGTTTACCCGTCAGCGGTACAGAGAAGAACATAGGCTACTTTTGGAACACGGAAGAAACTACATTAAATTTTGCATACTAACCACACGTCGAGGGTAGATACAGACAAAAATATAGGGTAGTAAGTACTTTTATCTCGGAATACCCGCGGGATCTCCGAAACTAACGCGGGTGAAACTGCGGGGAACAGCTAATAGTAAAATAATGCAGTGTTGTTATCAATACCTCTGTAATCGATCGAGGCTATTGAACTTGTGATCGAAACATCAACATTGTGGACGTTTGTCTGGACACGAAACTTTAGTAGGCAGGTAGTTTTGTTAAAATCTTCGTTGAAGAAATTCTTCATCCATCGACCATCTTCACACAAAATACATCTTTAAAGTGTAACAAAACTATGAGCATTTTTTTTTTTGTTATAACTAGATCCTACGCGATACTGTCCTCGCGCCTCGTGCATGCAGATAGTTTTGCTACATCCTGTACATGTATGATAATTAAGATTTAGAAGAGTATTTTGTGTGAATATCATATTAAAGATGTATTGTTTTTTATAAAAGCACATGTTCTAAATTGTGTGCTTAATTATATGAAATGATTGTCTTGATAAGGTTTAATAATAATGTGATAAAAAATAATGTTATTATACCTAATGCAGTTAATGGAATAACCGTTTGTTACAGGTTCAAGTTTAAACTTACATTTATCTATATCTACATAATTAGATATATTCTATACTTGAAATTAATGAATCAAATATTGATACGTGTATCGCTTAGGTTTAATGTGTATGTGGCGACGCACTAAATTGAACTGAGGAGTTCAGTTTTTATTTGTATATATTTTATTTTATTTTTACGTAAACAAGTCCTTTTCGAATATGTATGTGAGAAAGAAAAGCTATTAAAAATATAAAAGGAATTATTTTATATTGTAATGTTATTAGGTTGATAAAAAAAAATTAAGAATGAAAAATATTATTATGTAGTTAATATTTTAAACTAAGTTACGCATTAGTAGAATAAAACAAATTATAAGTGATTTAAAATACAGATAATACAGATGAGGTACCTACCACAAAACTCGGTACCTATCGTTTATCTTTCGAACAAACTTTTTGTAGAATCGTTCACATTATCGCAGACAATGATCCGTAGAAACATAATGTTGGCTTTTCTCGCACATTCTAAAACATTTATGTACCTATATATTATATAGATTGTTAATTTATTTACATATATATATCATATACATATATGCACGTGTTGTGTGGGTGGGTTGCCAGGTCCAAAAACACAAAAGTCGCGCTTAATTTGGCCGGACATTTTACCCTAAAACCGGACGCATGTTCTAAAAGCCGGATAATATTTCATAATATAAAAAAGAATCACTTATTTAAATTTTTTATTATGTACACAAATCACGTAACTAACAAGCACTCGTGGGTAGTCGCAGCTTTACTTGCGCTGACCAGCCAGACAAAAAGCCGAACCAGGCCGGACAAGAAAATATTTTGCTGGACACGTCAGTAAAAAGCCAAACATGTCCCTGGCACACCTGGTGTGCGTTCCGTGGGTTTGGGCGCAGTTGTTCGGTTAAAATTTCACTCGTTCAAGTTGCAACCAAGCCACAGAACGAACGAGTTGTTTTTATAACCTCAAAATATTTGAAATTTCAGGCGCCATTTGTTTTCTCTCAACTCACATTGCAAATAAGACTGTTTTTCATCCAATTATAAACTTTTTGTGACTACGACACCTCCCCTTTGTTTGTAAGAACTCCGAATTATTTCTTTTTCGACGAATTCGATTTTGGCGCAAAATTTGGCACTTCTTAAACACTACATATCTGTCAGAGTGAAAATTAACTTGCTTCGGAGATGGTTGTTTGGTTGCTGCACTCTGAGCCACGGAACGGGTGAAACTACACCTGCTGACAGCTGTCAGAGTAAAATTAAACCAAGCCACAGAACGGGTATCGAGCGCGCTCGAGTGCATTCGTGCGAATCCACGGAACGCGCCTCTGGCATCCCTCGTTGCACATACCTACTGATTATAAAAAAAAAATTTGTTTGGCATTTTTTCTGTGATATGTTTTCCTGTTTAGAGTATTTAACATTATTAAAATTGTAAAAAAAGTAATACAAACCAATTAAAAATTGTAAAAAAAAAGTAATACAAACCAATTAACTAGGTAAATATATATATATTGTTAAAACCTCTGCGTGGTACCATCCGTACTACATATTCTTCGATTGTCACCGAAATATTGTCTAACAACTGAAAAGTTTGTTTGAATTAATACAAGTGATGAAATTGTAATCGTCATCATCCTTTTGCAATTTTATCCCTAAAGAGAACTCGTCATATCGCTTACAATTTACATTCAAAACTGAGTTCTTAGGTATTATATTTTTTGTTTAATATTTGAAATCATCGGAACCAATTAAGCATTAGAATTATTATTATTTAAGGCAACGGAAGTGACGCGGTAACGAAAATTCTATGTAAGGTTGACGCATTCTAATATACATAATCCATTAATCCCGTGACGCTCGAAAGGGGGAAGAGGGGTTCGTAAAAAATCACGAAATATCACGGGAAGGGGGGGGGGGGGAGGGATATAATAAGATATCACAATATGTATTTCTATTTCATTGAATGCGCGATTTCTAAACAAGACAGCGGCGCGGGGCCTTGACTCACCTTTGCCAGCCAGTTGCCATTTTCAAACTTTAATAAGAATTCAGATTATATTATATACCTGTATTTAAAAATTAATAGGTAAGTATTTCGAAAATTCAATATACCTACTTTGTACTAAAAAATACACGTGATTTTGGGTAGTTTAAACCTTCACCACATATCACCAGGGGGGAGGGAGTTAAAAGGTTTCTAAAAAAACATCACGTGATTAATGGACACCCCCTATAGTATAACTTGATGTGTATTGGCTTAGAAAAGAACACGCGCTTTTTTGTCTTTTGTAAAAAGGATGTTAATGATTTCAATTTCACGTGTAACAGTAAACCACACAATCTTAATTAATTTGCTTTAAATTGTTATTATTGTTACTACTACATTAAAGTCAGGAGATTGACTTGGATGTGATCTCGAATTTTGTTTCGGACGTTTTGTTTTATTTATTTTCTACTTTATATATCTGATGACAGTTCCAAGGCATCCAAATGAAACTTAAATCTACGTTCTACGACGCTATTTAGCCTGATTTACATTATACAAAACTACTTTCATGAATGTCCAATACCTAATAATATCAAGAGAAATGACAACAGCTCTGATGTCGCGGAAGAGCGATCGCATGTACCTCAATAGATAGACAGCCCGAATAGGTGCAATCCTTATGCATTATTGTAGTTTCGTACAGAAATTGATGCCGTAATACTCGTAAGTCGTAACGTCTATTCTATTGCAGCTGCAGTCGCACCATCACCTGCATGGTTTATGGCTGTTGCTAGTCGTCCACTAAACGGACGAATAATATAACATTAATCTTTCGCTATACGCAAAATCTTTACGAACCCCAACCAAACAAAAAATTTCACGGTCTCGCATGATTTGATAGCACAAAATAGGCAGATAATTTTTATAGTAAGTACTAAGTACATATTATGAAATGTATTTTTAGAGATTACAAGTTATTTTCTATTACAATATTTTACAAATACAAATAAAAAGTTATAAATTGCGAGTTTTTTAAAATACTCACCTTATCTCAATTGGGTATTCTCCAAGGTATGAATATCAAAATTCTAATTAGTCCGTCAGTTAGAAAATAAAAAAATAATAGACACGTATTTTTTGCTTTTTCAATTTAATGAAAATTAACATAGATAAAGCGCATTAAAGTTTAGGGTGGGGGGCTCGTGACGTCAATATTCATTATAAGCGCCATACAAACCGCACCGAATTGCGACGTCACGCGAAATTTCAACTCAATGTATCTCTGTTATTTTTTGAGTACGTAAAAAAAGAAAAAATACGTGTCCAATATTTTTTACTAATCTACACGACGGACTAAAAAAAAATTTTTTGTCAAGTAGCCAATTATCGATTCATGGGCTGAACCGAACGCTCTGGCAATCTTGCTTTCGGTTTAAAAAAACCAATATAATTAAGTACCTATCTACATAATGCATAATCTTTAGTACCTCTTCCTGATTTTTTCGATATTACACCCTTGTATTTTCGTATACCTACCTATCTATATTTTAAGTTTTTTATTTGTAATACTACAATAAGATCAAATAGGTAACCTACCTAAACAGCCTACTTCTATTCGTATTTATAGATAGGGTGATTTGAAGCTGTTTCGGATATGGGATGAACGTATTGTTTTTCATACCTACTATAAATTATAAAATTGGTTATTACTTATTTTTGTTTTGATTAAAAATTTTCGTGAAGTTAATAACTGTTTGACTGATAATG
The DNA here is from genome assembly GCA_907165275.2 of Zygaena filipendulae. NCBI lineage: Eukaryota > Metazoa > Arthropoda > Insecta > Lepidoptera > Zygaenidae > Zygaena > Zygaena filipendulae. The sequence continues at coordinate 11,810,701 of OU015653.1, forward strand.
CGGCAAGATATCCCATTCCCGCGGATAAGGTTCGGTTACAGGTGGGGGGCACCTCTCTGACGAGAGGCAAAGGTCAGAGCAAAGTTAAAAAGAGGGAAAAGCACGTTAACTGAATGAGACATTTTGTATCCATACATTTACAGTTTTTCACCGATGAGGACATTCGAGTAATAATCCTTTTATGAAACTATTAGCTATTCCCGCGATTTCACCCGCGTTCATTTTGAAATTCCTGCAGAAATTCCGGAATAAATAGTACCCTAACCCTATGTCCTTTTTTGTACCCCCTGACAAAGTGCATGCAAAATTTCATGATGATAATTTGAGTAGGTAGGTATAGTTAAAGCGTAAACAAACTCACCTTATCATGTAAAATATTAAGGACTAGCTGTTCCTGAATTTCGAAGTTCCCGTGGAAATTCCGGGTGAAAAAATATCCTGTATGCCTGACAACATCTGTGCAAAAAATATGACGATCGGTTATGCCGTACCTGCTTAGACGTGAAAGCGTACCTAACAAACATTCGCATTTATAATTTTGGACATGAAAAGCATGGTCGGATCTCAACATGTGGTCTTTAAAACTAAAATACTAAATATGAAGTACCTATAGTATTTTATTGTTAAAAAGTACTTTGATCGGGTGGTCAGCATCAAATGTAGGTACCTAGCTTAGCATTCAAAGTGATCATAATCATCTATGCGATAAAAGTTACGCCAAAAACTACATAAATATGTAAAAAATTGTTCATCATAGAAGTTATTGGAGTTTTTGCGTTACCCAATAGACTCATGATCGGACCACCAGTATGACTAGAGCAGCTAGCGAAGATTTCGCTTAACTTGTTCGTACCTATACTTTCAGCCTTGTAGGTAAATATTTGCAGGTGGGTATATAGGTATATAGGTACATAGCTGCCTATCGATCGAAGGACTTAAAATACACGACTGAAGTTTTATTGGTATAGGTAGGTAGGTATAGAATAAAGAAAACGTATTTGTATTTTTTAATTATATTTAATGAATTAATTAATCATATCAATGTGACAAGCGCTGGTCAAAGTACATTTTGTATTTATACACAAATTAAAAATAAAACGGTAGCGTCAAGGTATCTAATAGATGTCCTAGTAGAACATGTCTGAGAAAGTGTTTGATCGGTGGTTCGGACTCTTTTCCCACCCGCACACGGCACGATTGCTCTGTCTAGAGTTCTAGATCTAGACCAAAGGTTCCCAACCTACCGCCCCCTTTACATGATAGTCAATTATACTAATTCAATATTGTCTATTATCTATCAATAATCACAGATTAAAAATTATCTCTCTCGGTAATCGTGCATTTACATACGATACAAACAGTGCATCTTGCGCTGGAGCTTTTCTTGGGGGCCGGGCATAGTAGGTATACAGTGCATCCTACGGTCGCCCCCGTGGGAACTCATGGTCGAGACGCTATCTACTGTACGGACAGACTGCGGTCTAAGCATGTCTAATCAGCATTAACTTGTAGCTCTTGAAAGCCAGTTTTCTCTTTCACTAAAGCTTTTTCGAGAATAACATGACCTTCTTTGTATCTGCAAAGTGCAAAACCAAAACGAGTAGTAAAAATTATGCGATACAATGATAAAAAAACTACTAGCTCTACGGAAAAAGAAAGCAACTGTAATTTTTATCGTAATGAGTTTTTTTTTTGTATTTTTGCCACTTTTCACGCATAACGTAATTGAGTACCTACATACAACCATCAAAAAGGCTTTAGAGAATTTTAATATCTTAGAGATATTAAAATTAAGAAAATCGTTAAACTATGGAAGATTTGTTTTAAATGAACGATTCCCGATTTTCTGCTCATCCTGTAAAGTTTATTCAGCTGCAACTACTTTATTTTACCGTAGGGCAGCCGATTGGTGAAGTTTTAACTTGATTTTAAAACAATAAAATTATCAAAGCTTTTTAATTCAGAAAATCATTCTTCTGCGAGTAGGTACGCTATACCTAATTAGTAATGATACTCATGATAATGAGCTGGGCAGCACAGGTAGCCAGGACGGATGTGAGATTAAGAATCTTCAATTATGGGTAACTCACATAATATAAAGTGAAGAAGGGGCGGGGCGTAGAATGGGCATGCATCCGGGGTATGAAAATCAAAATTCTATTTAATCCGTCAGATAATATACCTACATGGTGTTAATGATTTAACTGAAAAATGGAAAGTATTTTGCTCATAATCGACTTCCGAATCGATCACACCATGAATAGAGGCGGGCGTAGCGCTTAAATTTTCGCAGACAGGTCATCTCCAAACTAATGTTGAGTAACTTTTAAAGTATTAATTTTTTCGACTTAATTTATGTTTTAATCAATTGTTTATTTGTTTAAATGGGGTACCTAATACATAAGGTTTTGAGTTATTGCATTAACACGTCATATAAAATAAGACACGCAGGCGCGGATCCACCCCCAAAAAAAGGTTCTTAGGCACGGCCATCCGAAAATTTGTTGTTTGCATATCACAATAAACTAAACTAAACCGATTATGATGACATTTTTACAGCTTGAAAGCATGTATCGTGTTCCAAATCACGCAAGGATCAATGGTTTTTTCACCAATAACTTCATTTCGACTGAGCCAATACTATAAAAAAAGAAAAAATACGTGTCCAATATTTTTATTTATGTACGAGTACTTACATGACTGACTGAAAACTTACTAACTAACCTATTGCAGGAAGACATTAAAGCAATTAGTAATACCTAGCATTATTTTCTTGAGTTTACCTACTAATTTGCGAATTGCTAGAACGAGAATTTTGTTAAAAACTCCTAATTACTCCTCTTACTACAAATGTCAAATCATGATAATATGTATAGGTACGAAGCCACAAATATAATTAAATACAATATATTGCACCGCAATAAATAAAACAACCTCTACCAACACCTGAGTATTAATGTACAATTTAAATAGGTTTATTAATAAATACAAATAACATAACAATATAAAAATTATAACAATAAATTTACTTATAGATATAAATACAAAAATCAAATCCCATCGTCTTTTGCCTTTCTGAACTAAATACTTATCAATGTATTTTTATCGCATACTTTCGACTCCGAAATCGAGCCACCTTAACTTATGTCTAAAGAAAACGGCAGTTTTAAAACTGATATAGGTACACTTCCGGATACGTAAATCAAAACACCTTGATTTTTTTTATTAAGCTTGGTATTTAAAAAGCTTAAGCAGTTTTAATATTAATGTAGGTATTTTAAATTCAAATTTGGAGAATGATCCTAAGAAGATAACTTTAAGTAAAACATCTTAAAAATATTATACTTCTTTCTTGTTAGTGCTAAGTACCTAGTATTCATAATACCTATGTACATAGATTGGACAAAGCTGTTTAACATTAATCCTTTGTAAGTGAAACGTTGACGGATAAACCAAAATCAGTCACTTCCTTCTTATGTCATCATAGTCACTCTGCGGCCTTCACGCGCCCTTTTTTTTAACACACTTCCTCATGAGACCTCATAGCAAGATCAGAGTTGTTACTACTCATATCCCGTCAGAATTGAAACAAATCAAAGCCGTTTGGGATAAACTTAAATCCATTCATCAAAGTTCAGGACCCGCCAAAACAGCCACGCTACTCAAAAAATTAGTACCTAGGTACTCAAAAGAATGACTCCACAAAAAGATATTAGAGATCATTTGAACAATTTTATGGATGTTGTCAGTAAATTAGCTGACATGGAGGTACAAATTAAGTATCAATTGCTAAGTATAATGATGTATAGCTTCCCACCAATATTTGAAAGTCTTAGAATCGCTATTGAATCTAGAGATGTTCTGCCTAATCCAGAAGATTTAAAAATCAAAATAATTGAAGAAAGTGAAGCGAGAAAGCAAAGTGAGCTTCCAGAGAAATCAGAAGCATACTACATAAAGAAACATAGTAAAATATTACTATGTAGAAATTGTGACAAAACGGGTCACTCAACTCAAGCTTGTTAGTCGAAGAAAAAATAAAAACATAATTAGCAAGAGAAAAACTTCAATATTTGCCTAACTATGGGAAAAACTAATACTCAGAAACATAGTAAAATATTACTATGTAGAAATTGTGACAAAACGGGTCACTCAACTCAAGCTTGTTGGTCGAAGAAAAAATAAAAACATAATTAGCAAGAGAAAAACTTCAATATTTGCCTAACTATGGGAAAAACTAATACTCATCAGAATATGTGGTGTCTTGAATCTTGATAGCGGATGCACCTCACACATGACTGGAGAAAATGATATTGTCGCGGTCGAGCCCAAATCGATAGCGCGCAATGTATGCAAAACGCGCAATGTATGCAAAACGCGCAATGTAAAGCAAACACATTGGAGTAGCGAATTCGATAGAAGTTCTATTCTAGAAACGTTCGGCCGAGTGGCTAGTAAAATACATCGGACTCGAACATTCTAGAGCCCCGTTCGGTTGGATATATAAAGGGCGCAACCGAACCGGACGGGCAGTTCAGTTTGAGCTTTCGAAGCGATAACTACGAGTGAATCTTGAGCGATACCTGCGACTACCTGCGACCTTGGCGAGACTATTGGACTTCGAGATCTGTCGTTTAGTGTTTGTGTTGCGATACCTAGACCTAGTGTTTTTGTAAAGTTAGTGTTAAACTCCGAATAAAGAACCCTAGCACGTAACAATTTGGTGTCGGAAGTGAAATTTGGAGATGCCACTAACTCCGAGGGAAGACATCGCCGAGGAAGGCGTCAGGACGAGGGCACAACGTGCTGCGGGGGCTACGCCTGCAGCCCGCCAGGCCACACCCACTGGCCATCGGGCCCCGCCCACTCGCCCCGCCCACCACCCTCCACTCACTATGGAGGCCCCGCCCACCGACCTGACCACGCCCACTGGTCCCGCCCATTCGGTACCACCCACCACCGAGGCCCCGCCCACCGGTCAAGTGGTCACGCCTCCTGGCTCCACCCACGTGGCCACGCCTACCCTAAGCCCCGCCCTCTGGACCACGCCCATCGTCGAAGCCCCGCCCACTGACTCCGCCCACCTGGCCACGCCCACCGGCCATGGCCGGACTACAACTACTGCACGAGCAGCGGACGTACCAACTCTGGATATACGGAGCTTGGTGGCGATGGTCGAGAGCATTAATAAGGGCATGCACCAGATGCGTGAAGATCAAAGGGAGCGCGCCAAACTACTTCACGTCATACGTGAAGAGCAACAACAAAATCGTGAAGAACAACAGCAAAATCTTCACACGGTTTTGGCGGCCGTTGGTAAGGTCAGCAATGTAGTGAAGCAACTCCGTGAAGACGTCGATTCAGTAGGAGGGCGCGTCACAGTATTGGAAACCGATCTTACTGGACTGAAGAATGTAGTCGAGGAGCGGGTCACAGGATTAGAAACTGGTGTCTCTGGACTGCAAAAAGAATTGTTGCGACTTAAAACTGTGGGAATCACATCAAGTGGAGCCGTCGCCGTAGTCCAGGGACCAAGAGTGAAGGTGCCACCTTACGACGGAACTACGTCTTGGCCCGCGTACCGGCAGCAGTTCCAGACCGTCGCTACTGCTAATGGGTGGACGGATGAGCAGAGCCTGACAGCTCTCACTGTGGCGCTCAGGGGCTCAGCATTGTCTGTCTTAGAGGCACTGCCTAGCTCAGGAAGTGGCTTCAAGGAACTGATGGAAGCCCTTGAATCCAGATATGGGGAGCGCCATCTTGAACACGTGTTCCGGGCCCAGTTACGCGATCGAGTCCAGCGTCCAGGAGAAGGACTACAGCAGTGGGCACTGGAGATCGAGAAGCTTGTCCGCAAGGCTCATCCGACAGCTGACACGAAGACGTTGGACACGAACATTCTGCAAGCCTTCGTGGATGGCATCCGGGACATGGAGATAAGGGCTGCAGTGGGGCTTCGTCATCACACCTCTTTAAAGGATGCCCTGGCACACGCCTTGGAAGTTGAGGCAGTACGGCGAGAGGTGCGTGCGCATAAGCTGCGAGAGGTCACTGAGGAAGTTAAAGCAATTAAGGCCCCCCTAAAGAAGACTGGATTCATGTGCTACAAATGCGGTGAACGAGGCCACATGCAGTTCTCCTGCCCAAAGAAGAACGAGGTGACAGAAAAAATCCTTAAGCTGCAGAAACAAGTTGATGACCTGACAAAGAGGCAGGAGACTCTGTCCCCTGTCGGGAATCAGGGAAAAGGTGTGACAGCCAGGACTAAAGGACAGGTACTGGCTGGTGTGAAAAAAGCCCCAGCAACGGTCATCGCACAGGTGCGTAGTGGGAAGGCCCATGGCAACGCTGACGCCCTCTCAAGAAGACCATGCCCGGAAGATTGTAAGCATTGTGTCAAACAGGAGTCGAAGGAACTGACCGTTAAGCTTACGAGAACGAGCCCTCCGGGACTGTGGCAAGATGAGGCCATGAGAGAAGCTCAGGAAGATGATGAAGACGTTCGACTCATCGTGGCTTGGAAAAAACGTAGTGCGGACAAACCAAAATGGGTTGAGGTCGCGCCCACTAGCCCTATCACTAAAGCGTATTGGGCCCAATGGGACAGCTTTGTTCTGCAGAACGGAATACTTTACCGAAAATGGGAGAAACCTAACGGCAGAGAGTTCCACCTTCAGTTAGTTGTTCCAAGGACCAGGGTGAAAGATGTTCTTCGTGAAATACATGATGGGGTTTCAGGTGGACATCTTGGCGTGAAGAGAACATTAACAAAAGTAAGGGAAAGATTCTACTGGCTTCATTGTCGAGAGGATGTGCAGGAGTGGTGCCGCAAATGTACCACTTGTGCTGCAGTCAAAGGTCCGTCAACTAAGGCCCGCGGAAACCTCCAACTCTATAATGTTGGTGCGCCCTGGGAAAGAATTGCTGTTGACGTGGCTGGACCTTTTCCGGTGACCGAGTCAGGGAACAAGTACTTCTTGGTCGTCATGGATTATTTCACCAAGTGGCCGGAAGTGTTCGCCATACCTAATCAGGAAGCCACGACAGTAGCCTCCAAGTTGGTTGAGGAAGTGATATGTCGATTCGGTGTACCCTTGGAAATCCATTCAGATCAAGGAAGGAACTTCGAATCCCAGCTATTCCAGGAAATGTGCAAAATCTTGGGAATGCACAAGACGAGGACCACGCCATATCACCCTCAGTCTGACGGCATGGTGGAGAGGTTTAACCAGACGCTAGAGAGGAATTTGGCGAAACTGGTTGATAAACACCAAAGAGATTGGGACAAATTCATACCGCTGTTCCTACTCGCCTACAGAACATCTGAGCATGAGAGCACGAAGGCGACCCCAGCGTATGTGAATTTCGGTAGGGAACTACGGCTACCAGTGGATCTACTGACAGGCGGACCTCCAGATGACCCTCAATCGATGCAGGACTACGTCTCCGATCTACGGGAGAAGATGCAGGACGTCTATGCTTTGGTTCGAGAGCATGGTTTGCAGTCAAGCGAGAACATGAAGACGAGATATGACCGGAGGGCGAATACAAGTGGTTTTGAGGAGGGATCACTTGTATGGCTACACAATCCTATCCGTCGAAAGGGAAAATCTCCGAAATTACAGACTCGATGGGAAGGCCCGTACAAGGTTGTTACCCGGATGAATGACGTGACGTATCGGATTCAACGTCAACCAAGGGGAGCTTTCAAAATAGTGCACATCGACCGCTTAGCACGTTATCAAGGCAGCAATAGTGACGCTCGGGACGAGCGTCTCTAAGAAGGGGGCAGTGTCGCGGTCGAGCCCAAATCGATAGCGCGCAATGTATGCAAAACGCGCAATGTATGCAAAACGCGCAATGTAAAGCAAACACATTGGAGTAGCGAATTCGATAGAAGTTCTATTCTAGAAACGTTCGGCCGAGTGGCTAGTAAAATACATCGGACTCGAACATTCTAGAGCCCCGTTCGGTTGGATATATAAAGGGCGCAACCGAACCGGACGGGCAGTTCAGTTTGAGCTTTCGAAGCGATAACTACGAGTGAATCTTGAGCGATACCTGCGACTACCTGCGACCTTGGCGAGACTATTGGACTTCGAGATCTGTCGTTTAGTGTTTGTGTTGCGATACCTAGACCTAGTGTTTTTGTAAAGTTAGTGTTAAACTCCGAATAAAGAACCCTAGCACGTAACAATATGTTCACCAGCATGTCCATATTAAATTAGCTTCAAACAAACATACGACAGGTTGATTTAAAAATTCACTTCATCAGAGTGTGTTCAGAAAAGATATTATATCAAACTGGATTATCTAGATACATAAAATATGTATGTCAGCAGATATGCTCATTAAAGGGCTTTCTGAACCGACTTCATGAGTAAGACTAATGAAAAATATGTCCAAAGTAAACAGTGATTTATGCTTTTAAGTTTATTGTAAATTACTAAAATGTTAGAACGTATTCAACTTGCTGATTAATAAATAATCATAAACAATGCCGAAACATCTATTTCTTACAGTGCTCGACTGTATTCGGTGTATTTGAGTGATATTTTGTTTGTTTTGTAGTAGGTATATCCCAACGACATTATATAGTGACAGTACTTAACTATCATTGGTATATCCATGTTTCGTAGTTTAAGTAGGTACCTACTACGGTTTTGTCATTGATTAGGTACTCTGTCGTTTACGAAAACTTCTATGTCAATTATTAAAGATGGCTAAAATGAAACAAGGCGTATTCTATTTAAAATTTCTTAAGATTCCAAGATCTGAGATTGCTAAAGCATAAAAGCAATAAAATATAACAAACAATTATGACAAATTTAACTTAGAAATCTACCCGATCATATTTTACTTGTGTATCACACATACGGCCTCATCGGTGTTCAACCATGTTCTCTACGATTGAGTCCTGCCTTTATGGGTTATGGGTACAGGGATTCACATCGAGAAAGCATTTTGACATTATCGTCTATGACAGGGCGAAGCGAGTATTTTGCACACAAAAATCTTGTCATCGGTAAATCACGTCTAGTGCCGATAAATGATCAAGCTGGGAGCCCTGATCGGAATCTGTTTAATGGAATCTTAAATTTTTTCAGTCCAATGTTCCACAAAAATTCTTTGGACAGACAGCAACAATGAGTATTATTAGACAGCAAATTGACTGAAAGAAAGAAAGCAAATAAATTTATTTGCCAACACAATGGTATAATTTCCAAAAATTGTTACCACCATTCGTATCGAGAAGAAACGAGGAATTAAAAGAGATAAGGACCTGAGTATCTGGCACATTCAATCTAAATTAAATCCAGCTGTCGTAGCAACTAGGCTAGACGTGGCCTAGGCTTTACGTGCTTGACTGATAGAGCCACACATTTGGAAGTAATTCACGATTTATCAGCGGAAGAACTACTCGCTTTGCAAAGGATTATATCGACTAGAGGTCAGAGGAGTACTAATACTTATAACCTCAGACAATACTGTACATTTCAAACTCATAGCGGACATTTTATCCAACCATACTGCGTGGGGAATAAAATTCGCTGGAGATTTATATCAGCATTAGCGTGTTCTGCTACTGAGACAGTAATTGGAGTTGCATAAGTACACGAACATGAGTACTTAAATACTGTCATGACGCTAGTTCAGCAATTAAGCTCACATTGGAAAGATAATAGGGGACTGTAACATCACCGAGATTTTACTTAGTAAACAGCTGTCAAGCGACTACGATGTGCTGGTTTCTAAGTTGAAGACAGCATGCATCGGGAACGCTTTGTTCAGTGTAATGGTTCATACACGGCTTTCGCAGGAAGAACTCAGGAGTAAGGGCAATAAAAATAAATTTTATTCAAGGAAAATGTTGTTTGTCATCATTATGGAAAGATGTGATACAAGCTTTCCAAGTGAAAACGCGAGAAGTCAGATAAAAACTGTTAAAGCTCAAGACTATAAATCTAATAGATTCGGAGTGCAGCAATCACATGATGAATAATAAAAATAGTTTAGTGATCTATAACAGTGTTTAGCTAACGGCGATAAATTGATAATGTGCACATTTGCTTTAAATACAAACAGTCACCAGACGAGTTTCTTGATTCTTAGTACTAGCAGTAAGCGAAGCTCCTTGTAGTGTAGCTTTTGAACTCTGTAGTTACATCAAAATGCAATGTTGATATGCATAACAAATAAATTAGTGATGGGGCTTTACATGTTCTGGGTTGGTCTAACAATTTGTTGTCCGTCAAAGAACTTACGAAGCAGGGCTTGACTCTTGCTACCAGAGGAATATTTTTCACTCTCTTTGAGGGACAGTTGTGTCAAAGTTCAGATAGAACAGAGTGCAATTTTTGCTGATATGTCAGCTAATATCTGGTAAAAGAGGTTGGGTCACTTGGTTTACAAGTATAAATGCGGGGAAATAAGTCTCTTATGTTTCAGGAACAGAAGATTTTCTGAGTGCATCGCTCGCTTTGAGGGGAAGCAGGTGATTACTTATTTTCCTTCTGATGATGCTAAGCGCGCTTCTCTACCGCTGGAGTTAATACACATCGATGTGTGTTTGAAAATGTGCGCCTGTGCGCAGTTGGAGTGGTGCAAGATTTTTGATGACATTTACGGACAACTACAGCAAAAAAAAACTGGTAATACCGAATACATACTACATAATAAATTAGAGGGAGCGTCTCGATTCATTAAATTTAAGTGTTTTGTAAAGAAACATTACCTAACGCTGCGTTAGGTGTCTAAGTGATGGACATGAGTCATGACTGTAATACAAAATTAAGTTTTTTAAAAATTCCATGGAATTGTACGCCAGATCACTGTGCCTTATAGTTCTCACCAGAAAGGTGTGAATAAAAGGCTTAACAGGGCCTGGATCATGGAGATCCGCTTAATGCTGCAGAATTCTGGCCTTAGAGGGGAGTATTGGAGGTGAGACGGTGCTGACAGCGTTATATTTGGAGCGTTATACTGTTGTTTCTAATTGAGTTCCTCTCCTACGGTGTATTTTGCCTATTATCGTTATATGTAATGACTAGCTGTCCCGCGCGGTTTCACCCGCGATAAATTCAAAGTTTCCGCGGAATTATTCCATACAAACTTTGCAAAACTTTGACCCAGAAGTCAATCTGTCGCTCAGGGGTCAAATCTCTGTAGAACAAGACGTAAAGGACTTTAACCCAAACTAGATGGTTTTAAGCAAGGTGTGGCTTGATTCAGGTATTCAGAAGTAAATATATATTTTTTACCGATTCAAGAGTTTTCAATCATAATAATAATTAAATACGGCATAATAATTAGTTCCAGACACAATATTATAGGCGTGTTTTCATTCCCACTTGTTTTTTATTTTATTTAGTAGTAACTAGTAGTTGGCAGGTATAAAAATGATGCAAATTTCCAAATTCTACTTATTATTTCAATTTAGAGCTAGGAACGTCCAAAAAGAGATTTATCAAAATAGGATACACTACATGGTTAGGTACAAAAAAAAATTAAAAAATTATAGTAGTTACTATAATATAGTATGTGTTACACATTATTAAAATATGCATGCAATAGAGAAAATATACAACACAGTTCTATCGTGCAAACCCCAACAAAGTACCTAAATCACCTACATACATATAATTTGATATTTACATACAAAATATTACCTATATAGCTTGATATAAGATAATTTACTGTCAAGAATTTCGTAAACGCCTAGGAATTATAGAACAAAACAAGTGGGAATGCACTTTGACGTTAGAACCACACTTGCATTTCCATACATTTTATTTCTTTCGCTATTACCAAAAGCTTCTTCGCTGACTCTAGACCAGCTGACTACTGAAGGGTTTTGCGATTTCAATTAAGGATTTATCAAAATCCAACCCCGGAGGTGTACCAACGATGATAACAACGCTGGATGGATGGCGTTGTTCATTTTCCATACAAAAAAAAAACGCTTTGACATTACAACGATATCGAAAGACGAGAGCGAAAAAATTCGCGCTCGGTGTACAGACATCGTCTATACTTACGATGCATACGTACGGGATGGGGTTATTTAAAGAATGGCAACTAACTACCATTATATGAGAATATCATCAGATTTATTTGCCACAGTTGCCAACTTGCCAAAAATTACCGTGAAGTTTAGTGATGCGTGCACTGTATGTGAAAATGAAGAAACATTCGCGCACGGAAATATATCGCAATATAATGTAGACGATAGTAGGCGCAGAATTAAAAAGAAATCATGAGTAAATAAACGCAAGTGTGGCCCAACCCTAGGTATTGTATAATTAAATACATGCCTAATCATCATTAACTTGTATTTCTTCAAAGCCATCACTCTCTGTCACTAAAGCTCTTTCGAGTATAACACGACCCTCTTTGTATCTGCAAAACCAAAACAGGCAGTAAAAATTAAGTTACCATACAGTGTTGTCTCTGGTGTTAAGTCTGTGGAGTTGATGATAGTTCTATGGAGCCCGATATTATGAAATTTGATAAAACTAAACACAGATTTTACAATAGATCAATCCTTATCATCAAAGACGGTGGTTTTTAATTTGAAAAATTATTAACTTTAAAATGAGATCAAAAGTGATTGTACCTATCTTTCATTCATTTCAATTTTATACCAGGAGTCCAAGACCACCATAAGGCTATTCACTAAAAGATCACCATAATATAATATATTCTGTGTACCTACTTATTTAATTTTAAAAGAAATCGATGGGAGATTATGGTAAACATATAATTCTGCAGTATTGTAACATAACATTAAAAAAGATTGAAAACCCTAAAATACATAAAATTTTGATCATCATACATCAATCATGCTAAAAATATTATCAGTGATACAAGCATGACAACACAAACAGTCACTGACCACATTAAATGACATATTTTCTTTAATTCGCCAAGACAATTATAATGGAGCATGAAAGTGTTTCACACTCAAATTATCTTTAAAGATCCAAAATCAGTTGAAGAAAACCATAGAATCATATTGTTCTGGCCCAAAATCTTAAAACAAAAGTTTTGTGTACAATAATAATAATGTACAATTAGACTTGATATTATTTATTTTATTTCAGATTCTAAAAATAAAATAAAATAGGTACAATTTATGTTGGGTCATTTTCTAGTGCATAATGTGAGTTCATGTTTGATGCCAATGCTAATCAAATGTGAATGTCAAAATGTCAATGTTGGAAGACTCAAGAGTGGCAGCCTTAAATTAGAGTTGACTGCAGCATACAACACCCACTGACCTAGGTTGCTAGGTACCAATCATAATGCAAGTGATGCAAAAAAATTGAAGTGGCATTGCAAAATAAAATTCAACATGCAGCATGCATAAATAAATAGCAATTGCTTATATTTTTGAACAAATATTTTACCTATAGTAACATTATAAAGAGGTAAAGTTTGTGAATTGTGAGTTTGTAAGATTGTGACATTATACATTTAATCTCTGGACCTACTGAACCGATTTTGAAAATTCTTTCACTTATAGGAAGCTACTGCAGTCCTAAGTGACATAGGGTACTTCTTATCCTGAAATTCAACTCCAAAATTACCGTGGGTGAAACCGCGGGGGGTGAAACAGCTAGTGTGTAAAAAATCTTGTTATTATATCTGGTAATAAAAAAAATTGTCAAATAAAGCACCACTTTTAAGTCTCTTTAGCACATTTGTGAGCTCGTTTTTTCATTTACAATACCTACCCAATTTTTTAGTACTTTTACAATTGTAAGCCAAAAAAAAATTACAAAGAACAATTAATTTTTTTTTTTGCTCATACTTTAAACAAAGTTCCCCTATTTACAGGTACATAGATACATACAAACTCAATTTCGAATGTATGGTTCCTTGGCCAGTAGACTTGTGTAAGTAATGCAAATTATATTACTCAAGTGATATCACTCCATGAGGTAATGCAACATCAACCATTACATGAGAGAAATAAACATCACACTATTATCACCTGACACCTACTTGGCACTCCACACTCAGCTCAAAGATACAAGTAATAGGTACTACATCATATCTCAGACTGTTAACAAATTTGAATGTTATGTGAGTATGAGTGATGTATAGTTTGAGTAATGTTTGTGAGTGATATCACCCAATCGGAAAAGTGATGCCATATCTCATCAGACTGAATGGTGATGTTTTGCGGATGTCTATTTTTTATTTGGGGTTGCTTTAGAAATTTGCATGTCGAAAATGGGGTTGAGGGAAAAGGGGCAGAGAGGGGGGGAGGGACAACCCCCTGGTACCACTGCCCCCCGCAGAGATGGGTACTTTCTGAGATATAAAAGGTTGAAGTTTGAGATTAGGCCATGTTATACTTTCGTATATACTACGAGAGGGGGGGGGGAAGGAAGTCGGAAAGTGGTAGGAAAGTATAGGGCACTTAACAGGCTGTCCAGGGTGAGTCTGTCAAGTTAAGTTACGCTCATCACTTCGCTCCTCGCTTTATTGTTTTAACATGTTCTAACCTAACCTAACTTACCGTATCGAATGTACTTCCATATTATATCTCGGAAAGTACCTACACATTTCCGCGGGGGGAGTGGTACCGGGGGGGTTTGTCCGTTTGTCCTTCCCCCCATCCCCTCTCCTCCCCCTCTCAACCCCTATATATCTTCAAACGTATTAAAAAAAAAAAACTACGAGTCTCCGCGGGGTGAGGGGGGTATTTTCTGAAAGGGTAAACCTACCCTTATAAAACACAACCCTTATAAACTCCAAATTCGACATGCAAATTTCTAAAGCCGACCGTTTGATTTTATTCAAATTTTATTGATAATACCAACCTCTGGTTTTCTTCGGTGGCAAATTCGTAGATCCATCCCAGTTTAGTGGCACAGTTTTTGCACGAAACATCCCGTACCATATGACGGCCAGTTAACATAACACGGTCTTGGACCTCAGAGTAAATTAGATTTACTACCTTATGGAACAAGAACGCCCGACCTAGAAGATGTACACAAAGATTAAATTTAGATTATTGTTAATGTTTGTTTACTAATAACCTACATACCTACAAAATTATGCGGATCGCAACTCACCCGTGGCACCAGTAAATCTGGTACTTATCAATTCAGACCGATTCGTTAAATTAACGTCGCACGCAGCACATGAAAAAAGGCGAGTGCCACCAATATGATCGAGAAATATTTTACCCATTTTCAAATCACAATCAGTCTATGCAAAACAAATCTTTCTCTCGAACTCGAACAAAGAAAATAATACTCTCTCCGAAGTGGAATCTCGATCTTTTTTTTTCTCTTCTTGCAAGATGCAACAAGGGTTGCCACCTTTTTTGTAAAAAATATAGTATTTTTCCGAAAAATGAAGTACTTTTGTTAAATGCAGGGAGAAAAATAGTACATCATATTTATTTATACTAAAAAAAAAAATCATTATGTATGAATATACATAATGATTTTTCTACAAATTATCTACAAATTATTGCTAATTTGACAGCTGACATTTTGTGGCCGCGTATGCGTTTCGTTCTGCAGCCTGACTTTTGACGCAATCGAACTAGGAGGATCAAACTCCTGAGTCAAACTCAGAAGAATAACTAAGTAAAACGTAGTGATTACCTTCTCTCTGCATATCACTGCAGGTGTGCGTTCCGTGGATTTGGGCGCAGTTGTTCGGTTAAAATTTCACTCGTGTGAGTTGCAACCAAGCCACAGAACGATCGAGTTGTTTTTATAACCTCAAAAATATTTGAAATTTCAGTCGCCATTTATTTTCTCTCAACTCATATTTGCAAATAAGACTGTTTTTTACATCCAATTATAAACTTTTTGTGACTACGACACCTCCCGTTTGTTCGTAAGAACTCCGATTAATTTATTTTTCAACGAATCCGGTTTTTGGCGCAAACTTTGACACTTCTTAAACAATACATAGCTGTCAGAGTGAAAATTAACCTGCTTCGGAGATGGTTGTTTGGTTGCTGCACTCTGAGCCATGGAACGGGTGAAACTACGCTCTGACAGTTGTCAAGTATTTTATTGTTTGTATTTTATGGTGCCGTCAGGGACAAAAGTTGTCGCAGTGGCGATTTTTCGAGATTATTTCTTTGCGTAGCAAAAAAAAATCTAAATCTATGATTTCTTCGTTTTCCTCCCAAGAGCTTCGAGAAAGATCTTACAAACTATATAACAGCACAATGATTTGCGCCTGCAACGGTTATAGCAAATCAAAGAGATTACATAATATGTACTTTGCAGCGAAGACATTTATTATTTTACCTGAAGCTGGCTAAATGCATTATATGCAAAAGTCTGAGAAAAAAAGAAGAGGGCAATAGAGAGGGCAAGAAGCTTCTTGAGAGAGGGCAATTAGAATGAATTTGAATGGCGCCAAATTTAAGTTTTTAAGGTTTCAGATAGGTAGGTGCCTGAGGTAGGTGCCTACATAATTATTAGATTTAATCAAAGACATTCTATACATTAAATTTAATTTTTTAATTTTTATCTTGTAGCATACTTTTGATCTCTGGAAAGAAGAATACCATTCAAGAATCCTTTGTGACACATAAAATATTAGAAAGGTGCGACGTTTGTTTTGTTTGTAACCAAGACAACATCATTACCCTTTCACGTGAATTATGATTTATATAAAAAGAGTAAACACATTAAAGTTGGTTTTATTTTACAAAATTGTAATAGATATATTTTTACTTAGTTAATATGGAAGGTATCAAGGAAGAAGCGATTCACCACACAGCACTAAAATTGGCAGAAGAAATAAAAAATCTTTCTATCTACAAATCATTTTATAGTGATGTGCAGGTAAATCTATACTAGAAATAATGAAAGAGTAGAATCTGCGATTCTGTACTTTGGATATTTTTAACAATAATTGACTGGGGACGATAAAAGAAGAGTACCTTACCAACCATAAAAAAGTTTTTAAAATTATTTTCTGTCTGTCTGTCTGGTCACGATAATCTTTGAAGCTACTGAACGGATTGTCATGCGGTTTCACTAGTAGATTAAGCTTAGCCTGGAGCTACATAATATTATAGGCTTAGCCTTAGCCTATATTATAGGCTTCGTGTCATTTAAATCGGATTTCGGGGATAAAAATTGTTATATAAAAAAGTTTTACGCGGGTGAAACCGCGTGGCACAGCTAGTTATTTAATATCAGTAGGTAATTAGGAAAATAACAGGCATATTCTGACGTGATATTTATTTTTCGTTTTCCATAGAAATTGGTTTCCTCTCCGAATGTTAAAAAAGAAGATTTCAAGCTGACTTTACAACAAGCTATGAAAGAGAAAGGCTTAGATACAAAATTAAGGAACACAGTATTTCACTGGGTGCGAACACAGAGTAAACAAAATGCAAGTACCTACCTATTTTATTAAAAATACAGTTTCTGTATTCGATGATACATCCCCTCGATTTTGTGCTTCGCTTAACAAATCTTGTCATCCGATATCTTCATTTATGTAATAGGAATGAAATATGTTTCATATTCTTTCTTAGAAATTAGATCCATTAACATCGTTACTAAAAGCTAGTGCTCAATGGGAGAAGAGGATCCACAAGTCGCTCAACTCCATGTGTTCAGATCTTGAGACTTCATTAGCAAAAATAAGGAATCAGACTGAACTCGACGAGATTTCAGAAAAGTGGAACGAACTTAGCACTTATAATCTAGGTAACTATACGCACAGGCCACAGTCCGACTATAAGTAGGTATCAATAACTTATTACTTGACAAGAATTTGTTTACCTAACGTTTCTTACTCTATTACATGAATTTGCAGATTTAACCAAATACAGACCAGTCTACGCACCAAAAGATTTTTTAGAAGTTTTATTAACATTATCAGGTTACGTTCCATTTACAAGGGAGTGAGTATTTTGTTCCAATCACGATTGTTGCTAAGTTGAAAAGTTTAGCTTAACTTCATAATACTTCATGTTACTCGATTTCTTTTCCAGAGACGAGCCTAAATGGGAGTTTGCTCATTTGCCACTACAAGTGAAAACTTTAGATCAATTGGTGATTATTGTTCACTTTAGGTACCATGGATCCGGTTCAAAGGACCAGAATAAAATTATAAGAAGCATATTTCACGTTTTCAGCGTAAACTTTACCAAGAGTGGTCAAACGGCGAACCTCTGCTGGGAGTCAACCCAAATATGCCAAGCACAGTGCCAGGGTTCACGACGTTAGAAGCCGAACGCATCGGTTTGGGGGAGAGGGTGTCCACGTTGGGTTACGCGCCCGTTATACAGGAGTATCTAAAGAAGGGAAGTCCGCAGTGCTTGCGAGCGAAGCTTTGGTCGCAGGTTCTGGGGGCGGATGTCAAATCATCTGTAAGTGTTACAAGCCCATATAATATGCCTATTTTTTATTTTTTAATCCTTATTATAAAAAAAGTACTCCGCCGCGTCTGTCTGTCTGTTCGCGATAAACACTAAAACTACTGAACAGATTTTCATGCAGTTTTCACAAATAGATAGAGTGATTCATGAGTGAGTGGTTTAGGCATACAATTTGTCAAGATTTTGTGTGAATTGGTTGAGATAAGTATGACGATAATTATTGTTGGGAGTTCGAAAAAGTGTTTTGTTACACTTTCACGCGTTAACGTCTCAACCGATAAGACGAAACTTTGCATACACTTTGCGTACAAAGGACATAGGATTCCCGTTGGATCTCCGAAATTACCGCGGGGAACAGCTAATTTTTATTAAACTTGCGGGGCTACATCCCATGCACAAAGCCTAGGCCGAAAAATATTTTTTTCTAAAATCTTTCATTGACATAGAACAACAATATACTTACATCCTTACCTACTATTATAATGCGAAAGTGAGGTTCATTATTTGTTTGTTTGTTATGCGTTCACGCCTCAACGACTCAACCCCAATCATCATGAAATTTTGCATACACGTTGTCAGGGGTATGTCTACGGAGAAGGACGTAGGGTACTTTTTTCCCGGGGAACAGCTAGTACCCACATATACATACAACATAAATCAACGGACGGAAATGTATATACTTAAAAGAAAGTAAATACTAAATACTTACATTAATTATTTCGACAATTAGTAGGTATAGGTACCTACTCTCGTCTCGCAGCATTTAAACATGACAAAAGTTTCTGATGACTGTAGTACTAGTATAGTATTGAATTATCTGTGACAGTAGTCTCACTGTATTTTAGCAACTGACGCTAGTAGACGGAATGGAGCTCTCTAAAATTGAGCTCACTCTGAAACAAAATATTTCGTATTCCAGCAAATTTCATTCTATAATCAACTCAAAAAGAGTGTTCTAGAAGTGGATCTTATGATAGATAAGTTGATATTCAAAGACGTGCAGTTGACAGCTTCTAATGACGACCAATATTTCGTATTTGAAGATTTGTTGTATCAGGTATGTTATCTGTGAAGATAAAATAAAAACTGGATACCTATTGACTCGTAATTGAACACCATTTCGCTTAAATTGATCCGGCTCGAAGGACTTTTTTTAAATTAAGTCTGTACAATTCTTATAGGTATTTGTGATTTTTAGGTAATGTTATGTTTTTCACGCGACTGTGAAGTAATGCAGCAACTAAAGGGCAACATAGGGAATCCCCTGTCGGTCGCAATCAAAGGCAAGCAGACGTCGGCGGACAGCATCACAGTCTTTCCCCCCAGCGGGATTATACCATTTCACGGCTTTACTATGTACGGTAAGGTTTCTTTGAATTTTAAACTCACATACCTACCTACAGAGTGTTACCAAACTCATTCATCTCATACCCTTCTAATCTATCCAAGTTGAAAATCTACAATCTTTAAGAGCGGGTACACATTTTTTGCCAACGCTCGTTTTGAGAACCTCAAATTCTATCAGAGTGTAGGTACACATGCAAACGCGCGCTGCTGGTGTTTAGGTACACTCTGATAGAATTCGGGGTTCTCAAAACGCACGTTAGCAAAGCGCGCGTTTCAAAACACCCAATGTGTACCCGCTCTAACGCATAGAAAACTTATAAGGAACAGAGTCGAGAACGTGGTCACGCTAAACTTGGGACGATTTTACGATGACCACGTGACATGACGATTCGTTTCTCAGTTTTCTATGCGATGTAGATTGTCAACTTGGCTAAAAGGTCAGGTATAACTAAACTATGTGCGTTCCACAGTTTCGCATATATAGATGAGGAATAAATACAAAGAAAACATCGATGAATGGACTTTGATTTGAAAGACCTCAACCTCAAGAATCAAGATATAAAATTTTTGCATACCTACCTACGTAATATTATAGGAACTCACCTGATGGTGATTGGCGTTAGGCGTAGATAATACTGAGGAAATATCTTTAAAATACATTTTAGAATACCTACAAGCAAACAAAAAAGTTATTTCAACCACAAACAAAAAAGATAATTATAGACGATTTAAAGGCGTTGGGGATGTCGGGGTCTCGATATTAAAAATTAATCGAGGTTTCACACGCGCCAATTTCGACTTTCCCTCTCCTTTCTCCCTCTTTATATAATGTTGGGAACTTCCTATGCCGTGACCTAATTTACTCGTAATACAGTTTCCCGCAGTTCCACTTGTGAGAATTTCCAGTCTCCCTCGGGAATTATTTTTTACGGGATAAGAAGTATTCTATCGTAGTCAAGGATACTGTAACCTGCTATCAGTGAAATCAGTAAAAGATTTTTTAGAATCGTCTCAGTTTCTCTAGAGATTACCAAAAAACAAAATTTATTCCGTGTACCTATAGAACAATAAAAAGAACCATGAAACAAATTTGTGACGCTCTATATGTATATGCGTCAAACACCCTGTATTGTCTCACGGCTTTGTACCCAGAGACGTAGGATGTAGGATGTACTAATTTTATAAATGCGAAAGTGAGTTCATTTGTTTGTTACGCTTTCACGCCTTAACGGCTCAACAGATCATCATGAAATTTTGCATACACGTTGTCAAGAGTACAGGGAAGGACATAGGCTACTTTTTATCACGGAATTCACGCGGGAACTCCGAACATATCGCGGGTGAGACCGTGAGGAACAGCTAGTAACATATAATGGTAATATTAAAATTCAATATTTTTTTACAGCGACTCCATTTTGTTACCTCTACGACGACCCCGTCATATTATATTACACATTTCGAGCATTTTACATTCGTTACTGGCACAGACTGCATTATATTTCTACACATCCACAGGTAATTTAAAAATCACATAGATAATATATGGCAAGTATATATTATCTATATATATATATATATAATATTGCCAAAATATAATATCTTTTGAATATTTTTGTTTTCAGGGTATAGTTTCGTTATGTCTTTTATATGAAAGGTTATTAGAAGCAAACGAGCCTCTACTTTGGATACATTTTAGAAACATCAATATCAATCCGTGAGTGGAATTAAATTGAGTTCTGCTTATGAATACGTATTAGATATGAAACGGATAGTGGTTTAGCCGGATACCGGATATTCGGCAAGCTACGAGGCCGGAGCACCGGATATCCGGCCACATGACGCGATCAGTTTGATTTGAATATAGGCTCGGTGAACGAGATCGGACATTCGGGTGTTATCGCCAAGCGGACAAATAGACAAATGCGGAAAATTTGTCATTATTTCACCACAAAGTACCTACCTACTAAACTTAATTAATAGAACAAACGTCTTTGTCGTGCGATTGTAAAAATAAACGGTGTCCATAACTTATTGTCGTATGATTTACCTTGTGTAAAATAATATTTTTTTGGATTATTATCCGGAATCCGGCCGAATATTGAATTACTATCCGGTATCCGGCAGGATAGTGAAAACAAGGCCGCATAGGCCGGACACCGGAGAGTTAACAAATATCCGTCTCATCTCTAATACGTATGTCGATTGCCTACAAATCTACATTTATTCCTTAAAAAAAATCTTTTTGTTTCAGTATAAGAGTGGTTTTTAAATGGATAATGAGAGCATTCAGCGGCCACTTACCGCCCGATCAACTATTACTGCTATGGGACGCGATACTTGGCTATGATTCTTTAGAAATTCTACCACTTTTAGCGCTGGCAATACTGAGCTTTCGAAAAGAGAACATATTCCAAGTGAACACATTGCAAAACGTCGACGCTGTACTGGCAGACCTTTCCACTGTATCCGTAATACCACTGCTACAATTAGCATTAATGAAAGCTTAAGATAAACGCCTTACGCTATTGTAATAAGGTCGATTTTATTGCTGGCAAATAGTTGTCACTTGTCGAATTTAGTTTGTAAATTATGCAGGTCAATTAGGATTTAATCAAACGCAATACATTAAGGCGTACACCGGCCCATCTTTTTGTTAAAGAAGTAAAAGCCATTATAATTTGAATTTGACCAGCTATTATACTGTTTATATTTTAATCATTGTTTTTTTTTTTAAACATCGTTAAGTTTGAATCGGAATGTTCTCTTATTTCATATTAAAATAATGCATTAACGTTCGAGTCCCTAGAATATATTATTACATCGAGCGTAATGTAAATAATGTTGTTGTACATTTAATTACTTATATATTTTTTGTTTTGTATAATTTTTATAGCCATGTTTGTTTTCTAATTTTGTAGACTGAAGTTTTGTAAATTTAATAATAAAAAAGTACAAAACCCGTTATGTTAACATCGTATTTTTATTTAGACTTTCTTGCATATCACACACCAATTGCCTTCTTCGTAGAAACTTTGCTCGACGATCAAATCCGGTTGTTCGTTAATCAGCTCGGCCAGTTCGTTCTCTTCGAAGACGTGGTAATACCGTAGAAGTGTGTTTTCCGGTTGATTCGAGAGCTTGTTCTCTTTCAAACTTCTCAACTTCCACGGCACTAATAGGTCGCTGTGTTGAAATTGCGTTCTGTTCTCATGTACCGGCAAGTTTACACCCGCGACGGTCAGTCGGACCTCTTCGTTGGTCTCCTGAGCTTTGTTCTTGCAAAGGTAGTTGGATTTCGTTTGGTCCTTCGCCCACACCGTTATAAGAGCCCGACCATCGGTTCTTAGTAAACGAGCTATCGTGGAAACCGCTTGTAGTCGCCTCGCCTGGAGGAGGAGAAGGTAAATATCAATAAAAAAATTATATATATTTGTGTGTATGTGTGACATCCGGCTAGCTCTTTATCGGATAAAATAAACGTAGTTTGGTAGGGTTCAGGATAGAAGTTTATTATAAGATCACAATAATAACAACTTTTGTTTAATAACTAAATGCGAACAGATCTACCTGAACCCGCCCTAAGCTATAAATCACGACACGTAGTATAAACTACATAATATTATTACATAATATATATTATAATATAAATATAAAAACACGCCCAGACTGCATGGATCCCTATTTTCATCTCTCACTACCGTTGCAAAGGAAGTTACAGATTTGCTCTAACTTGCCTAAAACTTTTTTGTTGCCATCCCAAGTATATAGGCAATGCCTAAGCAGTAAACATAACAGAGGGACGCAATCTTTCTTATAATTTATTGTGGTAAATATACTTGGGATGGCAACAAAAAAGTTTTAGGCAAGTTAGAGCAAGAAGGCGAAGATACCATAGATGGCGAAGATACCATATAACCCGATTCCCACCGGCTTCCCTTCAAAAGTTTGGAACGTAACCACTCTCTCTACCGTAATTGAGAAATAGCATAATCAGTAATTTTAAAAGTAGAATCATTACAAAACGCTTATACCATTTTAAAAGTAGAGAAACATTAAATAAAAACAAAATAAAACATTACAAAACGCCTACACATGCTCTTCAACGCTTAACGACGTAAAGTAACTCGCTGGCACGATCGTCTTTTTGGCAGTTAAACTTCTATACAAATAAACGTCATGAATGACGTCACATCTCAAGGTCACTTCAAACCCCAGTAGAACTCTGGCAAGCCGACGAAAATCGAATTATGACAGAAACAGTGATAGAAAATGCGTGCACGTGAGCGAGATGGAGGATTATACTATAATTGCTATCGCTCGTACAAATTCGTAACGAATCGGACATTTGTTTTGACTGTTGATAGTGTTGACACTTTACAGATAATTTGACGATTGCATAATGCACCTGCATTATTTCATGAATGCTTAAAATATTTGAATTTATTAGTTATTTTCACCTATTAAATTTTATTTCTTGGTATAAAATAGTGATTAGTGTTGTATTGTAGTTGGAGTTGTTTATTTGTGTTGTTTGTAGTGGTAGTGAAAGCAGTTAGTACGTAGACGTTACGTTGTCATTAGGTATTCCGCCGGTAAGTAGATAGTTTAGTTTAATTAAGTACCATTTAAAGTAGATTTGCATTAGGTAGGCAAACTTACTTGCGTTGCAAGACAGTTTCAATACCTCAGTGCTTACACGTATAATAAAAGTGGACTAAAGAAACATTTGCCTAGGTACAAGACTGAAGCCAGGATGTCATTCACAGATTTTCGGTAAGGACTCAAGACTGCGTGCCCGCACCCGGATTAGGTAGCATTTTTTTTGTTCCGGGTTACCTCTCTCAATATTTCACCCTTCGCCAAACATAATTTGGGATACATGTCTGAATTGTCTGAACTTAATTACTTAGTAGGTACTAATATGTATTTTATAATAATATTTATTAAAGCACACAACACATGTTATCTGTGTTGTGTGCTTTAATAAATAAATATTCCGTAAACTGTGAATTTTGAAAACAATGACTAAGTAAAAACATAACCATAAAACGTTTAGTACATTTCTTTACGTAAATGAATGTTTAGGTGCGTGATGAATTGTTTTGTGTGCGAAAATCACCCGACGACAATGGTTTCTACCTGTTTTCATACTAAACTAAGTTGATGTCCATTCTATCTGTTATTTTCTGTTGCGTGGGGCTGACCTTGCTGCCGAAGTGGTGCACGACGGCGAC
This sequence comes from Zygaena filipendulae, assembly GCA_907165275.2. NCBI lineage: Eukaryota > Metazoa > Arthropoda > Insecta > Lepidoptera > Zygaenidae > Zygaena > Zygaena filipendulae. The sequence goes on from OU015653.1 coordinate 11,835,661, forward strand.
GCAGAGCACGGCGTCGGCGCAGCGGTCGCGCAGCGCCGCGTGCAGCGCGTCCAGCCGCGCGCAGTCCGCGGCGCCGCCCCCGCCCCCGCCCCCGCCCCCGAGGCGCCGCCTGCACTCCAGCGCCAGCCCGCCGCTGCGCTCGCACGCCAACTGCGCACGGACATTCGACACTGTAGGGGGGAGCACGAAGTTTTCCGCTCTCGTCCTTTCGATATCGAAGCGTTTTTTTTAAATGGAATATGAACAACGCCACCTATACAGCGTTGTTAAAGGACGTGCTCTACCTACTGTACTCAGGAATCAGGATCAGTCAGGGGGGAGGGGGGGGGGCAATGGGCACGATGAAAAGGTGTAAAAAACAAAATTATATTTAGATCGTTAGTTAGATACAAAAAAAATTATAGACACGTATTTTTTTGCTTTTTCGAATTATTATTGAGAAAATACCTAGATAAAACCTTATAACGCATTTAAATTTATATTAGCAGTGGAAGGTCGCGACGTCATAACTAAATATAAAGTGTACCTAGGTTTCCGTCAATACCACAAAATATGTCCTTTTTGTACCGTTAGGGCTTTTTTGTTTAGTTGAGCCGTTAGGGCGTGAAATAGTATAATAGAAACAAACTAAACTCACTTTCGCAAGGATTCATAGCCTCAACCAGATTTTCCAAATTAAAACAATTTTCATAGGTTTCATACTTTTTTAGCTTATCACCTGTGTGCCTTTTGGTAAAGACCTCCTCCAAACTTTTCCATTTTCTTTTATTTTGGGCTATCTTTGTCCAGATTATAATAAACAAAATTGAAAATATATAACACTGTACTAATTATAACAAATTACGCGATTTGAGATTGACAGCTGCTGGTGTAGTGGTAGCTGACTGCTACGCCAGGTGTCGCGGGTTCGAGCCCCGCATCAGAGTAAACAATTATGTGAAAAACATCCACACGCAAAATAGGCGCCCAGACGTCGAATTGCAGAAACCAGCCCGTTTACAAATACAAATGTGAAAAACATTGGTGTTAACTCTGAGTCTGGGTATTTAGAGGCGCGTTCCGTGGATTCGTACGAATGCACTCGAACGCGCTCGAACGCGCTCGATACCCGTTCTGTGGCTTGATGAAATTTTACTCTGACAGTTGTCAGAGCGTAGTTTCTCTCGTTCCGTGGCTCAGAGTGCAACAACCAAACAACCATTTCCGAAGCAAGTTAATTTTCACTCTTGACAGCTACGAAGTGAAGAAGTGTCAAAGTTTGCGCCAAAAACCGGATTCGTCGAAAAAGAAATCAATCGGAGTTCTTACAAACAAAGGGGAGGTGTCGTAGTCACAAAAAGTTTATAATTGGATGAAAAGTAGTCTTATTTGCAATGTGAGTTGAGAGAAAACAAATGGCGCCTGAAATTTCAAATATTTTGATGTTATAAAAACAACTCGATCGTTCTGTGGCTTGGTTGCAACTCAAACGAGTGAAATTTTAACCGAACAACTGCGCCCAAATCCACGGAACGCACACTAGGAGTTTTAGGACGTATAACAAGTATGTATTTTTACAACAACAAAAAACGTAAAAAAAGGAAAAACACGTGTGGGGCCATTCAAGGACATTATACGTAAGCAGATTTTTTGCACCCCCCCCCCCCCCCCCGTCACTAAAAGTAAGCAAAGATCTTATCCCTCCTCCCCATGCGTACGTAAATATTGGTACAATTGATTGTTCAACAGACTGGGTGGGTTGCCATATGTGTACAAAAGTAAATAATTACTGCTGACGTAATCACTATTTAGATCCCCCCACCCCCCATATCATCAAAAATAAGCAAAGCAAAGACCCCCCGCCCCCCTATAGTTCTTACATAATACTTGAACAGCCCCTGTCTAGTATTTCTTTTATTAATCTAAATTGGAATTAAAGTCAAGGCTTATTTAGGCATCAGCCAACACTGAACACAACCCACCTGCATTATATCGTTCCTGTTCAATAATATGTTCTTCCCGTTCCCGCAGCCGAGGTCCAGCACCACGGCCCCGGGCGGCACGCGGCGCATGAACTCCACCACGCGCGGCCACGGCTTGTGACGGGTGGTGCTGAAGTGGCCCGCTATTTGTTCGTACACCTAAATCGAGGAAGATTTGTCTTAGTCCAAAACAAGAAAGCGCGCAGTCAGAGGACGAGTATAAACCGTTGCGGCACCGCACCAACGGGGCCCAACTTCCTGCTGCGAGCCGCAACGCCGACTACGCCGATGTACCTGTCACGTCTGTCCTATACTACAACAGCGCTAGTTTCAAGGTTTTTGTGGTGCGAGTCCCGACAAGCAAATTGGACACCTTTATGAAGGAAGACTTTTGGCCGAAAGTTGTGGTCTACAGGCGATTCCGGGGCAGGATACCGACAGCCACCACCAGAGCGAATAATATGTTTTATATATTTGTATACCTATATGTATGTTAGTATGTACGGTTCTATGGGCCCATGTTGCCTGATAACGAAACAATAAATAAATCAATCAAAATTTGGCGTTTTTAAAATAGCCTACGTATTATAGGTACTAGCACTACTAGCTGTTCCTCGCAGTTTCACCCGCGGTAACTTCGGACTTCCCGCGGGAATTTCAGGATAAAATATAGATGTGAACCTTGCTCATGAATCACTCTAAAAGATTGTCCCCCTCCCAGGTCATTTCTGGTGCAAAATGTATCCCTTGAGCTGAGATCCCCCAGTTCCGTCCCAAAATCGGCGAAATAGAAAATTTTGAATTAAAACATGCTCATTGCTGCAACATGCAAATCATTTGTCAGTAGACCAACTGCAAAATGACTTAATAATAGGAATAGTGTTAGTTTTTATGACAAGACAAAATATGCTACCTGATGGACATGCAAATTTTCAAGATTTGATGCTAATTCATCATCAATATCGTCTGTACAATTCTTTTGTGCACTGTCACACAAAGTCTTGAAGTCGCAGTTGCAAGGACCTCTTCTTGTCCAACGGAATGTTAATGATATTCTAACTTGCCTAGCAACCATATCGTTTGTTATCACTATAACTTGCTCTCCAGTGTCTCCGGATGGTAAAGGTTTGTATTCAATCACAGGATCCCAAGTTCTAGATTGAATGCCGTGCTGCCAGTCATATCTTTTAAAGAAAAAGGTGTATAATTTTGAGAATTCTTCAATTTAAATGACCCAGGTAAAAAAATACTAAATTCCAATTAATAAGGGATCATAGTAAAACCGACTTCCAAAAAAACAAAACTAAAAAGCTAAAAATAACAAAATACCGATACAAAAATACACGTAATATTATTATTGCTTTATGCTACCATTGATCGGTTTGAATTCGGTGACAGCCCGCTTGTGTCTGCCCACTAGGGTTGATGAGGTCATAGCGGGAGTTGACTTAGCCCATCTAAACCTTTACTCCATATTTGGTTTGTCACCGACTTCAAACCGATCAATGGTAGCACAAACCAATAATAATATTAAGTGTATTTTTGTCTCGGTATTTTTTTATTTTTAGCTTTTTAGTTTTGTTTTTTTTGGAAGTCGGTTTTTTTTTAAATTAAAATTTTGTTTATTTCTCGCTTTTTAGTGGGTTGGTTTGTAATTTATCTAAGTTACAATAGCCTAATGTCAACTGCTCATCACCTATTACAATACATTGCTTTTCCCGATACAGGGACGTTAATTGTTGAGAAGTTCTCCTGGTACATCACTATCAGTTCCATTTCACCATATACATTGTGACGAGCATAAATTGTTTAGAAACCATATTAAAGTTAACGAATCGGACCCCGTGAAATACCTATTATTGAGTAGTTCCATTGACCATCTGTGGTCTTCATCATCAGTTCCACTTCTTCAAATTTTGCTTTCCGAAAGCAAATAAACGATTTACTATAAAAAATACCCAAATCGCCATAGGTGTTCCTATAAATTTTGAAGAGTTCCCTCGATTTCTCCAAGATCCCATCATCTGATCCTGATTTCATGACAATGGGACCCAATGGGAAGCACCAGCTTTCGAATAAAAAAAGAATCATCAAAATCAGTTTACCCAGTCGAAAGTTATGAGGTAACAAACATGAAAAAAAAAGAAAAAAAATATGTGTCGAATTGAGACCCTCCTCCTTTTTGGGAAGTCGGTTAAAAATTATTCAGACTGTAGGACTGAAGTGTAATGAAAACTTTCTGGATAATTAAAGTTAGGTGATGTAAATTGGATGTCCTAAATACTTCAGTGAAATCACATTTTAAGGATCAACAAGAAATGTATACTAATTATAAAGACAAAAGATTTGATTTTTCAATTTTTTTTGTTTCTTACAATTTAACTCAAAAATTACTGGACCGACATAAAACAGAACCATAAGAATGCTATATTATCTCTGATAGGCTAGATTGTAACTCGGAATTCCTGCGAGAAATTCAAAATTATCGAAAAATTCGAAATTATCGCTGGTGAAACCGCAGGGAAGAGCTAGTTTCTAATATAATAATATCTGACTTCAAACATTACCTTGCTTCACCCCTCATAATCATCATTGACTTTGCTGGGACAAATGTGGGCAAATATTTCCCACTATGATGTTTCCAATCCATAACCACTGAAGAGCCTAAAGAAAGTGACAAAATTGTGTCGCCAAAAGGACTGTGCTTATCTACATGAGATGGTATGCCTGAAACATGGGAAGTATTGGTCATTTAAGTACCTCTGGAAACTTCATTAAGAATATTAATTTATTATCTACATACATACATTATTACATATATAGCAATAGGTCACTTACTGACTAAATTTTGACAAGTACTTGACCTATGAAGCTGAAATTTGATAACAGATAGTTTATAGGTGGGAGAAATCAGCTAAGAATGATTTCAGACTTCCTGCAGGAATTACGAAACTAAAGTGATTGCGGGTGAAATTCTAGGACACTACTGATATTTTGATATTTAATAGGTATATGTAGTTGTAGTAGTTGCAGAAACAAGAATAAGATAAAACCAGCCAAGTACAAGTCACACTACGTCATGACAGTTGCGCCATTGTTCTTTCAATCATCACACAAATAACAACTATATAAAAGGTGATTTCACACACCTTGTTTAGATGTTACCTTGGCCAGGAATATATTTGTTAACAGTTAACTGGTCAGGTTTCCCAAGAGCAAACCCATGATCATTGAGCTTCGTCCACAATAGATTACATTCGTCTGGTATTTTCTGCACAAGTGGAGAATTTAAATCAACATCATTGCTCCCATATCTAAATTCATAACCAAAGTGTTTAACTTGACGATTCTTTAGATTGGTAGAATCACTGTCTTCGGTCCAGTCAAAAAGTTCTATAAGACGTTTCTCTTCTTTGTCAGTTATAAAATTTTCTACAATAACAAGTCCATCAGGATTTTTATGCTGACATATAATTTCAGTGTCTGGAACTAATAAAATAATTAAAAACTTTCAAAAGTTACCTAACAATGTTTTACTATTTGTTTTTTAATACATTTTTAAAATTGTTTACCTACCTGTATCTACATAGTTCATATAAACTGTTCCATAGCTGAGAATTTCCTTGTAATTACAAGTGTTATAAAATAATGTAGCTTCTTCTGTATTCTTGAAGACCAAAAACGAATGGCTTTCTCCTTTTACAGTTATGAGTTTAGGTGCGGCTAGGTCAAGAGAGAAGTTTTCTATAATTTTTGACACAATTTCTTTTGTTAAACCTGTGGCCTGGCCAACATTGCATAAAACAATAAACTGAAAATAAAAGTGCAATTTTATGAATAATTTTGATCAGGATGAAGATACCAACGAACTAGTTAAGTTTTAAATCCCGTACAGGTCCCGGCACATTTGAACAATTTATATCTTTTGAACTTTTAAGTCTTGCCATGAATCTTTTTCGTTTACGTTCATTTTTCCTATTTTCATCCATTACAAACAGATCGTCCCTGTAGTTTCAAGTTTGTTGTTAACCGCGAAACGTAGTGGTAATACGCTTATAATTAAAAACTATCATTAAAATCACCAAGCAAATAATCACTACGCTTATAAACACAAACTACTTAGAGATACTGATACATAGAAACATTTAAATAAATGAATAATGAAATGATTATTTTTAAATTAGCCATTAGGTAGGTATCTTTTTCTCTGTAGTTTGTGGGATGCGGTCCGTTTTGTACAAAAGTGTAAATACGTGCGTGAGCGTGCACACGACTGTTCAGATTGTAATCATGCAAACAATTTGATAGTGGTGAGCCAGTGATAAATAATGTCGCACTTGGAACATTACTGATATTTATTTAAGTCTTAAGCAATGGAATTCGGTTTCACGCACGGCAATTTCGGAGTTCCAGTGGGAATTCCGGGATAAAAAGTACCTTAATATGTCCTTCTCGGTACCCCTGACAACGTGCATGCCAAATTTCATCCAAATCCGTTCAGCCGTTTTTGCGTGATTGAGTAACAAACATCCACACTTTCACATTTATAATATTAATAGGACTGCATGGCATCATAAAAATAGCGTTTAACGTTCCATTGAATATTAACAACTGTATGCATTTAATAATAAGACTTATTGAATTTGCAGTAGGCTAATTATCGTTAAAAAAAATAAAATAACGTTGCCCACCTCTACAATTTGAACAGATTATAGTTTATCAAAAATGATAGTCAGGTTTTTGAAATTTAGGTTATATTAATGGTTTTTTGAAAACGCCAAAAAGTTCTTTCGATCAGGAAAAGCAGTATACTTTACAGTTTACACTAATTGATTTGAACGAAAGAAAACCCAAGTTCACCAATTGAAAACAGAAAGATCGACAAACGAACGGAAATTGACGTTTGACGATCGATTACGACACGATGCTCATGTCAGTGCACGACTGCGCAATTTGAAATTTTGAACAGCTGTTGTTTGCATGAATATAGCGCACAAGAGCACGAAAGTGCAATTTGGACCGACCCATTATTAATGGTAGGCGTATGTCAATTATGGTCACAGACGAATAAGAGATTATGGTTTCTTTTTTAAATTTATTTAACGGCCATGGATACAAGTCATTGGGGTCGATTTTTGAATCGCTCGAATTACTTTCACGCACGCAATCGCGTACCTCATACACTTTTTAAGCATTTACGCGTGAATCTTGCAATTCCGTGTGCGAATAGTAATTCGAGCAATTCAAAAATCGACCCCCTGAAAGCCTTGTCATCGGGATGAGATGAGAGTGTCACGTTAATTTGAAAATAGAATTTATGATCGAACATTTTGCTTAGTATATAAGAATAGTAGAATATTTGGTAGAATAGTGGAATTTATATAGAATGTCTAGATAATGATAATTCAAAGAAAAACTGAAAGCTGAGGGCTTTTGGCAGCATTTGAGCAAAATGGATGTCAGTTTTATTTCTTTGTTTTGCAAATTAGTTCATCGTGATTAATATTGTGTGAATGTGGTGAATTTTGCATAATAGTGATCCATTAGTTATGATACGTGTGTGGAAACAGTGAAATAAGATGAAATGGGGCATTCATCGGGAGGTTGTCGTTTTACTATACTTACAACTTCCCACAGAGCGTCCTATTAAGGTTCAACTGTGAATAGTAAAAAGTTGCTTCCAAAAGTTCCGGTAAAACATCGAAATGCATCTCACCAATGCATTTAGATGTAAATAACTTCAAAAGAAAAATACTACTGAATTGCCTGTATGGACTTAGCTTCTTTTGCCTTCCCCATTGGGGTATAAAAAAAAAGAACTACCAATAAAATTTAAAAAATCTTAAAAAAATGATGTGTGACCAGTATGTTCTCTTATTATTCGTCTGTGTGACTTGTGTGAATATGGTGGACTTTGCATAATAGTGATCCATTAGTGATGAACAGTGTGCGAAAACAGTGAAATAAGATGAAATAGGGCGTTCGCCAGGAGGTTTTCATCTATACAACTTCCCAAAGAGCGTCCTATTAAGGTTCAACTGCGAAGATTTGCTGCCAAAAGTTCCGGTAAAGCATCGACATGCATCCCACCAATGCATTTCGATGTAAATAACTTCAGAAGAAGAAATATACCACTGAATTAGCTATATGGACTTAGTTTCTTTCTGCCTTCTCCGTAAGGGGTAAACTTAACCAAAAAAAAAATGAAATGTGGTAGTATCTCTAATAGTTTGTTGTGTTTGTGAATGTGTTCAAAACGCAGACGCAGTCAAAACTTCAAAACAACAATAAAATCCAAGTTTTGAATAGTTGTAGATGCCAAAATTTCCAAATGAATATCCAGGTCAAAAATGAGCCTTGTGTCGGTGAGCTACTTACTTAGTACACAATACACATCCAGTACCTATTGTTTTAACAATATTTAACATGAAAAATCTGTTTTCAGGAGATTAAAGGAAGGAAAAGACATGTCATATGCATGGCTTCAGATTTCTTCTATCCAAACACCGGTGGAGTGGAAGAGCATATCTACAATTTGTCCCAGTGTTTAATAAAACGAGGACACAAAGTTGTCGTTATTACTCACTGTTATGGGGATAGATCGGGCATCAGGTACCTGACTGCAGGACTAAAGGTGTATTATCTCCCAATAAGGGTGTTCTATGCTCAATGCGCCCTGCCTACAATGATTTGTAATATAGCCTTAATTCGTTACATATTAATAAGAGAAAGTGTTGAAATTGTTCATGGACACTCTGCATTTAGTGTACTAGGACATGAAGTTTCCATTATAGGTAAACTATTAGGCTTAAAATCTGTTTTCACAGACCACAGCCTTTTTGGTTTCGCTGATACCTCAGCTGTGTTAACAAATAAATATCTACAGATGTGTTTGAGTGAGTGTGACCACTGTATATGCGTTTCTCACACAGGCAAAGAAAATACTGTCTTGCGAGCAAAAGTAAAAGCTTACAAAGTGTCTGTAATTCCAAATGCAGTGGACACATACACTTTTACACCAGACCCGAGTAAAAGAGATCCAAGTGTAGTGACTATTGTTATAGTTTCAAGGTTAGTCTATAGGAAGGGAGTGGATCTAATGGCTGCTGTAATTACCGAAATGTGCCCTAGATATCCAAGGTTAAGGTTCATTATTGGTGGAGATGGACCAAAGATGTGGTTACTACAAGATGTTCGAGAAAGAAAGGGATTTCAGAACTGTGTGACATTATTAGGGAGTTTGAAGCATTCTCAAGTGAGAGATGTATTAGTGACTGGAGATATATTTTTGAACACTTCTTTAACTGAAGCATACTGTATGGCCATAGTTGAAGCAGCATCTTGTGGGTTGAAAGTAGTATCTACAAGAGTTGGAGGTATTCCTGAAGTTTTACCAGACAGTATGATTTATTTGACTGAACCAAATGTCAGTAGTTTGGTTGAAGGTATAGAGACTGCCATGAGAGATTTGAAAGCAGGTAATATTCTTTGCCCATTTGAATGCAATTTAATGGTAAGGAAAATGTATAACTGGATGGATATCACAAGGCGGACTGAAATAGTATATGACAAGATTATATCAAACAAAAACAGGTCACTGGGCCAACAGTTACGTAACTACCTCAATTGTGGTGTGTGGCCATTCCTTTTAGTGATAAGTTTGATGTATTTAATAATACAGCTTACAGAAAGAATTTACAAAAGAAAACATATAGATATAGCTAGGGATTTCAAATTATAAAATTTTAGTGTTTTGCCAAAGATTTATTTTTGGAATGGTTAGTATATTCAAATAATATTAATTTTAATACTATTAATAAAACTTAAGTAAAATTATAATATTCAGCAATAAGGTTTAGGTATTGTACATATTTTTAATTTTAATAATTTAATATAAACCGATAGAGAAGCCCAATCACATTCCAATGACTATATTTTATGGTTGAAAGATAATTATATCATATTTATAACAATAATATTAAGTAATAAGTTGGTATTATAATTCAACATGTAATAATATTAACATATTATCATATCATAATTTTCAGTTAGTGTTTATTTTTATGTAACTTTTAACTATTTGACTGATAGATAAAATGTGTCTACTGTTTCTTTATATCATAATATTAATTATATGGTGTTATTAAATTTATCTCATAATCTCTTCAACATCGATTCAAGCGCTGTGAACAAAATATAGAACAAATTTTAGTAAAATATTTTTATTTCAGTTTATAAAATGCTGACTATAACCTATGAGCCAACTACAGGGCAATTAAATAATAATTGTTAGATATAAATATATTGACGACATAAAAAACAGAACAGGTCCCTCCCTCATGTCATAGTATTCAAATCACCCCCCCCGCATGTATGTTCCGCGATTTATCACGGTTTTCAAGTTATGAATGTTTTTATGAAGTTTTGAGAATTTTCGACTTGACCATCTTAAAAAAACTAAAAAAAAGTACAAGACTTTTTTGATATATTTTTTTGTAACTAAATCGTCATGAATGGTACTTTTATACGTAAAATAACCAGCTTCGTAACTTTGATAAAAATTATGGAAATGTTGGTCTCAATGGTGGTCATATATTAAAATCAAGAGAAAAAGTTACGTATTTTGAATTATGATCTAAATTTTCAAATCTAAATTAAATACTAAACAGGCTGTTTTAGAATCATTGATAAAAAATGATGCTTAACAGTCTACTTGCTAGAATTAGCCTTCAAAGACAGCGAGGTGGAAAAAATCAAAGAATTAGACATTTACTCAAAAATTATTTTTTACGATTTTAAAATACTCAACTCACTTCGTTAATTAACCAGAAATTACTACAAAAAGCTAATATTTAAACATTGGGGGGTTTTATTTATTTAGTTTTAAATTTTTCAAGAAATTTCTAGACCCAATTATTTCATGTTTTGAAGTTTCCTCAATTCAAGGCATTAAGTTCGCCATTTGTACTATTTTGTGCAAGAAGAATAAATAAATAAAACTCCGGAATTACCGCAGGTGGAACCGTGAGGAACAGCTTCATAAGAATTATGACATGGCTGCTTGGACGTAGCAAGTGGTGATTCGTAATCTAGTGGGCAGTGGCGCACTTACACTTTGGTAGTGCGCGGCGGGTGTTTGGGCCGCACTCCGGACTGCTTCAACTGCAGCACTATGGAGCGAAGGCGCGCGACATCGCGCCCGCGCCTCGGTCCAAAGTCGCACAGCTCCGCCACGCGCGCCCACTCGTTGCCATCCTCCACAGCGCCTTCTGAGCCACGGGCGAGTGCTTTCTCCGCGTTCCTAGATTAAAAAGAGTAAACTAATATATAAAATCAATGAATTACGCACTAGATTCTAGTTTAAAAGACTTTTTATTCTTCAGATAGGAAGTATTCGAAAAATTCGAAATATTCGAATAGTGATAAGCCAAATATTCGAATACTAAATTAGGCGAATATTCGAATAATACGAATATTCGAATATTCAAATAGGAAGCCCTAATTATAACATTAAAATTAAGAACACCCTTTATAACACTTTAGCAGCTGGAGAGTGTGTCAATCGGGACGTATGCCAATGAAATGAAGGGAAAGATACATTACATTACCTGTTGTGTGTGTGATACATTAAGATAATTTAAAGCTATACATCCCGGGATGTAATGTATATTAATATACATTATAGCTGCTGTGTGTGAAGCCCTTAATTGTGGTGTGATTCTATTTCACTGAATGACTTTTACAGCACTTTGTGAGACACTGTGATTAATTAATAATGTTTAATACATTAGTTGACATTAGGGCCCTGACTCAAATCCTAACATTTGACACCATACACCACCATTAAACCATACAACACCAATTTTAATAATGTATTGAATTAGACATGTAATTAATGAATTTTTGGATAAACAATGCAATACAATGACCAATTTTTGTTACAGATTGTAAAAAACTACGTGCTTAACATAAATCACAAAGAAATATTAAAATAAAATACTATATGATTTGAATTTGCTTAATAAATTGTGACATTCAAATAAATAATCAAGCCCATCCTTTAAAATCCTTAATAATTAAATTATACACAAACAATCCCAACATGAGTTAGTTAATACTTCCCCAAATTCCATTAATGTAATATCTCATATTATAGGTACTTACTTTGCAGACTCTCTGACAGCATTGAAAAGAAAAAGAATTGTTAAACCAAGCTTTCAAAACATGCATACATATTCATTGCTTGCTACAAAGCGCAATAAAATCAACCACACACTATATACCTACCTAGATATTGATATACCTTAGAGTTACATATATCAGTAAGAAGTATCCCAACAAAAACATTTTCATGTAAAATGTTGCCAAGACGAGACCATATATCAGCACTTTCAAAAAGTTATCAGATCTTATGTAGAGCCAAGCTTCTAACTCTACATGCCCTAACTTTACAAGGTCTAACTTCACAAACTCTACACCTTAGCCAAAATATGTGGCTTGGCCATTTTGCTACATTCACATGGGCCTAAAGTGAAAAATTTATCCATTGTTCATTACTTTTCTGTTATAGTATAATAGTTCTTTGTAGTAACGAAACGGCCAAACCACATTATATTTTGGCTAAGGTGTAGAGTTTGTGAAGTTAGACCTTTTAGAGTTAGGGCATGTAGAGGTAGAAGCTTGGCTCTACGTAAGATCTGATAACTTTTTGAAAGTGCTGGTATATGGTCTCGTCTTGGCAACACTTTACTTGAAAATGTTTTTTTTTTGGGATTTTATTTCTCTCATACAAACTTCCATCTCCTAATTTAAGGGGTTGGGGGATAAAAGTTACAAGTTTTATAATTTTTTTGTTGTTTGTGTACTAATACTAGCTTAGCTTACATACCAAAATTCAGCTTTCTAGGACATTAGGAAACACCCTAAGAATTTTGATGATCATCAGTGAGTCAGGGACAATATTGGGGTTTTTTAGATATCAATAAAACCTAAAGTATTAGAGCTATGCAATTAAAACTTTATATATTTAATGAGTCTGCTATTGATAACAAATTCTGAAAACTTTGTTTATCTGGTATAATCCAGACCCAAGTTACAAGGGTTCAAAAAGAGACTAAGCACTTCAAGAAAAGATAGGTAGTGCCCTTGCGCTTCACTGGCTCGTCTTGGCGGGGGCACTACCGTGCCCCCAGATAATCGAATAAGAATCCAAGCCAATTTACAAGTTTAAAAACCTCTCCTTTCATTTCTATAAAAAAAACTAATAGATCTGAATCCGAAGTAAAATGGTGATTCCCATTTGCTTTATGATTCAAACAATGTTTCTCACCTATTGGCAGCTTTAGTTTTAGCTATTTGCTCATCATGAGTTTTGTACCAGTCTTCCAGTTCTTTTTTAGCTATTTTAAGCATTTCCTCTTTCTTTCTTTCTTCTTCAGCATCTACGGAAGAGAAATATTAAGGTGTTTTTTTTAGTTTAAGGATTCTTAATTTTTTTTTTAAATCACACAACAAACTTAAGCATTGATTTTTTCAATCTTCTGATTTCGAAAATAACCTAGTACCTATAGTATTATTATTATCTGTGCCTCAGGTGAAACTGCACAACAGCTGGTAAGAAAATTAAACAAATTTAAAATTCCCTATTATAATTCACTATCAGAAAGTTAAAAAAATCAGCCCATAATTTAATTATATGACTACATAAGTAAAATAAATTTAATTGAATACTTTTGACCAAGCAGAATAAATAATTTCAATTTATGTACCTTTCTCTTCCAATCTTTTCATCTGTTCTTCTCTCCATATTTTAATTTTTTCTGGCTCAACTCTCTCTGGTTTGAAGACAGGAGGTACCTGCGCTGGCTCCTCATCTAGCATTCCACTGGCTTCCAACGTTGCAGTGCTAGGTATTTCTAGTTAAAAAAAATCGGTGATGGTCTCAACACCCTTGAGAAGGAAAAAATACTAGTCTTAGGATAAAAAATGAAACTCATCTTACCAACAAAGTCATCAAATCCATTACTACTGGTGACCGAGACAGGCGCAGGGGGCGGAGCGCCAGTTTCCAAATCGTCCTCCAAGCCAGCCAGTTGGTTTTGTTCGCGAGCTAAAAACTCTGCTGCTGGATCTACTTCCGGCTGGACAAAACTATCTCCAAAAGCATCCATGCTTTCGTAATCACAAAAACTACTAAAATATTGCGCTCACAAGCCCCTTTTACAAAAAACCAAAGAGTATATAACCAGGCCAGCGACACTACCTTGAACCAAAAGCTACTATGGATTTATGCGTTAACTTTTTTACCAACATTGGAATACTTAACCAAATTTCTATGGCCGCGTCATACATTGCATTGGTATGGTTGGCACAAAATGCTTTCATAGATCGGATCAGCGATTATGGAAGTGCCTACTCTTAAAACGTAGTGATAAGTTACGACGTTTTACAAAAAACAAGAATCGAGATTCGTCATCAGTGTGACAAGATTTAAAAATGAAGTAGCTGCTCGCCTAAATTCGTAGATGGAGAATTCATTCTCCGTCTACGCCTAAATTCTGCTAATTTTTTTTATTATTATCAACCCGGTTACTGGAAATAAACTCGATAAAAGTCTGTAATTTTTGGGTTTTAACCCGAGTTTATTTTTGCCCCGCTACTACAGAAATTTTCGCAAAGTGCTTGTCTCTGCACATACAATGAGAACGTATAAATTAGACGTTTCAATTAGAAAAAATATGTTTGCAGCAAACATAAGTAGGATCACTTACCGATGACTATCCACAATATCAAATTATACTTTTTTTGTGTTTCAATGGGTTTAAAATATGATCTTTTAGGACAGAAAGTCGTGCAACTAATTTCATATTACATGCTTTACAGTTACAAAGAGCAACATTGCCATCGTCCTTGACATCTTGATAACCAAGATGGATCCTTCTTTCACTCAGAGGCGCGTTCGCCGCGTTCTGTGGATTCACATTCGCATTTCGCACGAGTGCTGCACTCGAGCGCGTTCTCTATCCGTGTCCCGTGCCATGGCTTGGTGAAGTTTTACTCTGACAGTTGTTAGAGCGTAGTTTCTTCTTCTTCTTCTTCTTTAATAATGGCGTCTATAATTATAATTTGCCAATAACAATGTTTCTTATTATAAAAATCTCTTCATCCACTTCTTCAATTATGGGGAAACGCCAATGACAATGTTAGATTGTTCCCCAAGTCAAAACATGGCTCTCTTAAAAGGCAGTTTCCTGCTCAGGGTCCAAAATAGATGCTGAAAAGTGACTGAAATAACGAAGACAAACGGGACACGCGTGTTTTCGATACGGTTTTCACTCGTCAACAACCCGTAGTTTCTTCATTCTCTGTTTACATTTCATCCGTTCCGTGGCTCAGAGTGCAGCAAGTAGCAACCAAACAACCATCTGCGAAGCAAGTTAATTTTCACTGTGACAGCTATGACGTTTAAGAAGTCTGAAGTGTCAAAGTTTGCGCCAAAAACCGAATTCGTCGAAAAAGAAATCAATCAGAGTTCTCACAAACAAAGGGTAGGTGTCGTAGTCACAAAAAGTTTATAGTTGGATGTAAAACAGGCTTAATCGCAATGTGAGTTGAGAGAAAACAAATGGCGCTTGAAATTTCAAAATTTTGAGTTTATAAAAACAACTCGATTGTTCCGTGGCTTGGTTGCAACTCGAACGAGTGAAATTTTAATCGAACAACTACGCCCAAACCCACGGAATGCACATCAGAACGATAGTTTTTGTCATAATATTATTTTCATTTTTATTAACGCATACGACACAGTCACATAACGACAACAGCTATGGCCTATGCAGACATGAAACAACTCGAAAGAAAATATATGTACATTTACAGGGAATTTCCATTGATTTACTTGGTATATCAGATATCTATGGGAATTTCGCAAACGTAGTTGAGAGGTGCCAGTGCAATAAGAAAATACGGACATTATTTACGAATTGCAGAATTTTTTAAATATTTGTATTGCAACTACCCAAATGAAACATTGGGTGATTTAACGGTAGTATCTCTAAGTAGTTTGTGATCAATGTGTACTCTTGCTAATTATTTATTAATAATATAATACCTCCTTGAGCACATAAAAAACCATCACTGTGATAACTGTTATCCAATACAGCACCTTATAACACAACAAAATCCATTTTCAACCATTTTTTGTCGACATCAAAATAAATGGCCGAACCGCCATCTTTGATTCCCGCCAGAAAACAAATTTCTCTCTTCTTCTTGTATTTTTTTACACGATATTTTTTTTTTTACAGATTTAAAGGATATTTTTAAAATCTTGTAACAACACCGTAAGTAATTTCTACTTTCCGATTACCGTGCGACTTTGAGTTGCAAAATAATGCAATGCAATGCAATCAATGTCAATTTTGCAATGATATTAGGGGTAGTTTATCTCCATAATCCTTATAACATCCAGCTATATGCCAGTGAAAGTCCCGTTAAAATCAATTCGGAAGTTTCCGGGATTAAACTACAATTTTAAAAATATATTTTTTTTATGTAAGTGCTTTATATCATTTTTATATTTTATTATTATTTATATACGATTTGCATTTAGTGAAAAGCTGTTAATTTGGAATAAAACAGACACTTTGTCTAGACGGGTACCTACCTACTTATTTATTTATTTAAACTTTATGCACATCATGGTACAAAAGGCGGACTTAATGCCACAGTGGCATTCTCTGCCAGTCAACCTTCAGGTAGTACAGAGAGCTCACTTGGCGGTGCAATAGGGTACTTGCATGAAATTTATAATAAGAAATTGTGTCAATATTTCAAAAATAGAGCCTTAGAAAAGCGTTATCGTGAAAGATTTACTAAAAAATTTTCAATAGTTTCCAAAATATTCAACTTTTAATTTTGTGAAACGGAACGTTGCAACGAAACACCAATCACAGCCAAGCTTAACACATGACGTCACTTTTATTTTTTTAGGAAACATTACCTCTTTCAGAGAAGGCAAAAGAAACTAAGTGCATACAGACAACGCATATTTTTCATTTTCTGAAGTTTTTTACTTTAAAATGCATCGGTAACATGCATTTCGATTCTTTACTGGAACTTTTGGAAGTAAATCGACACAGTTCAACCTTAATTTCGCTTTTGGATATTGAAGTTATGTGTCTGTCAGTGTCACATGACCCTGTCAATACGACATTGACATTTCTATCACAGATTAATAAGGCGTAATTTTGAACAAGTGACGTCATTCCGCGTTTCGGCGGTAAGGTTTAAAGTAGGAACTTTGAAACGCTCTATTTCATTAATTTATGCATATATTTTTTTTCTTTTTCTTGCTTTGTTTAAGTAGGCCATATATCTTTAAAATAGACTGAAAAAAAAAATTCATGCAAGTACCCTATTATACGTCTACAAAACAATGAAAAAAAATTACACTTGTCAAATGTCAGGTCATTGACACTTTGTCAGTTGTCTCTTTGAGGTTGTCTCAAAGTATTTTTGACAAGTATAATTTTTTCGTTGTTGTCTCATGTCTGCGAAAAATGAAAATTATAAAATAAAAACAATTTAAAAGCCTCAGTCCTCAGTTGGCACAATTTCAGTTTTGGTCTTTTTGATTCATAATTTTCATAAACATGAATTTATGTGCTAAAACTAAGTGTGTAAAAACTAATATAATATGTAATTTCTTTCGCTTATCTAGCACAAAGTTAGTAGGCAATGAAATTAACGAGAAGGTTCTCATAGAGGATGATGAGGATACGAAAATACGGGAAACTGAGATTGAGAAGAAACGCAACGTATCCAGGTTGTCGTCAGCTCATTTCAATATTGTTAATGGGCGAAGGCCATACACCTATGACACTGCAGCTTCCGTTGCGCATTTGACTGTGAAGTATAATAGAAAAATTTATGGAAAGTATGGGAGTGCCAGTGGAATTAATCCCAGTAAGAATACATAAATAATATCAAGTTATTGAAATTAACTAGATGTTCATCCAGAATGTTTAAATTAGACAGTTGAAGGGGGGTTGGAACTCAAAATAATAATTTTTGAAGTAGATAATACTTCTTTATTAAAACTTAAAATAAAAAAAGAACTAATATTTACCCCCCTTGAATGTGACGTACAGCTACAACCAAGTAGGAAAACTAAACTGTGAGAATTTGAACCTGCTCACTTCATTCCTAATTTGTCTACAAAGAGTATAATATCATCCTATAAAACTAATAGTTGCCAAGTAGTTACGATCAAGTTAAGAGTGTTGTCAAAATAATCCATTTCTTCTTCATACTTTGGTCTGATTGTTGTTTCCATAGCTTTTATAGATTTTATTTAAATAAGTGCCAGAAAATCTTGACTAACTCATTATTACAGATTCAATTAATACTTTCTGCCTGCACTATAAAGCTTAGATTGTTAAAAAAATCATCAAATCAATTTATGAAAAATAAACACAAATGTATTTTCTATAATTCTGTAATAAAAAGATCTTTAACACTTTTCTATTGTTGATTAATATTACAAAACTCAAAAGTATTAGTGACATTTTAGGTATGTGCTGGCCGACAAAAAAAGAAATCCAAGAGAAGCTTGAGTATGAATCTGTTGCATACCCATTCACTATACCTGAGATGATGGAAACTGCTGCTAAGAAGAGACAAGAAGCAGATCTCATTTTAGAACAAAGGAAAAAGGATGTAATGACCAAGTTTGCCAAGTTAGAGCAGTGGAAACAGGAGCTTAAAGACAAATTAGCAAAGAAAGAAAAAGAAGCACAAGCAGCTAAGGTAAATGTTAATGTTTAATTATTCGGTTCTTATGCTTCAGATCCTCTTATTTAATTCCAACCTCTGTTTAGTTAAGAAACAAGACATTATCATATCTAAGTCCAAGTATCTATAGTCTAGCTTGGTAGTTTTAAGTTTCAAAATTAATTAAAATTAAAGTAGGTACTTGAACATTGTTCATTTTGATAATACATAGTTAATGATAATTAGTTATTAGGTAGTCTCAAAATGAATAATGTTAATGGTCTTAAATTTGATACTACCTAATAATGTTTTTTATTAGGTAGTACCAAAATGAATAATTTTTATCACAATATTCAGAAATTATAATGTAAAATACACCAATAAACAAATGCTAATTGGTAAATTCACAGGAAAAGAAAGAGCGACTTGTAGAAGAAGTTAGAAGGCACTTTGGATTTAAATTAGACCCTCGTGATGAAAGGTTCCAAGAGATGTTAGTTAAGAGAGAGAAAGAGCAGAAGAGAAAAGACAAGGAAGTCAAGAGACAAGCAAAGGAGAAAATGATGTTGATGAAACTACAGCAGCAGAATGCTGAGGCAGGGGATAAAGCTAAAAGAGATTAAATTAAATGGTAACGTAAGTACATAATTACTATATTGTAGATTGAATTAAATATTGTTGGGTAAAATCATCGTTGAGTATTTATTTCTAAAGAAAAGAGCATGAAAAGCTTGAAAAATAATTACATCTCAAATTAATTGAAAACCACAAGAAAAATTAATTTCAACAACTATAATATTCACATAAAAATTGTTACCAAAAACAATATATTATTTCACAAGCTGTCCTCATCTTCTGATGACGAATATAGCGCTTCTCGCGGATTCACATTTAACGTTGAAGTCCGCGACCGTTGTGTGTTCTCCGGTGAACACACCAATGTGTCCGACGAGTCGCTGACCACACTACTACTGGGGCTGCTTTTGTCGTATGAACTATTCTGTTGATAAATAATAGTATAGTGTTCATTATTATTTTATAACTCGTGTCAACTAGACGGGCTAGACGGTGCCGCGCACCGGAAAGTCTATGTTCCTCGTGCCCTGACCAGCAAACCTCTATAATTAGCGAAAATGGGAGTTTTTCGGAATCTAAATAAAATCGGTTGCTACACGACTTTATTTCGTTGCAACTCATTTGTAAGATAAGGAGCTGATAAATTGTTGACTTCACGATGCGTTGAAAATTTTTTAAATCGCAACAATTACCTAATACATACTCCACAAATTAAGTACATGAAAAGTGTTTTAATCAAGAAAAGTAGGAGATCTGGAGCCTAATCTAGGATAACCTGTATTATAGGTCTCCAGGTTCCGAACTTAAAAACTATTATTAGTAGGTACAAAATATAAAATAAAAATAAACCGGGATAGAGACTTACAGTTCTAAGTATGAGCGTGTGCATGGGTGAATTTGTGAGAGTGATAGTGTAAGTGTGTGTGATAGGGCATGCGTGTGTCCGGTGTGTGCATGTGTGTCAGTGTGAGCATGTGTTTCTGTGTGTGCATCGAATGCCTTACTACCTATTTGTTTGTGAGAGTTACTAAAATAATACAAGTCTACCCACTCAATCATATTACCTAATTACAATCATGAAAGAAGTCCAATGACCACTTTTGCTTTTCTTATTATCCAACAATAATTAATTATAATTATACTATATAATTATACTATATAATTATACTATATAATTATACTATAATTAACCGACTTCAAAAAGGAGGAGGTCCTCAATTTGACGCGTATGTTTTTTTTTGTTTGTTACCTCATAATTTCGACTCGAAAATATGGCTTACGGAACTTTAAATTCAACAATCGCCACAATAGTAAAAAAGAACAGGAAACTTACGCGGCACTTATTGACTGTACCTGACATAAACGCGCTGGTACTCACCTTGATATGTTTAGTCTGCGCCGTAATCATTTCTTCTAAAATAATTTGGTCATCACCGTGGGCATTCTTCGAGTCGCCCATTTGTCTTTCAAACATTTCCGGTTTCTTCAAAAAATATTTTTTTAGTTAAGTTTTTGTTCAAAATCGAGTTCTAGAGTTGCTTTTTGATAAAAGTTGTAATAATATAGTGACATAAAAGATGATCATTCCCATTTATATTAGACACAATAAAATTGGACCTATGGTTCCGAAGCGACTCTCTTCGCTTGTTCGGTGCCTTTTTATCATATACCTTTATAGTGATTAGGTACTTTAGGTAGGTATTAACCTAGCCAACATTCTTTTTTAAATCTCAATTCAGAGATTTAAAAACACTTCTCGATCCGAACTAACTCAATACATATTCATAGCTACTTTTACTAAAATATTATAGACTAGCTGATCCGACAACGTTCTCTTATCCAAATATCAACAAAACAAAAATTCTACAGAAAAAAAAATCGTAAGTTTTCCCTAATTTTCCAGACCACTGTGCCAATTTTTCTTTTCCTAAGAATCTTATTTGGCCTATTACTTACGAACATTAAAAACGAAAAAGTCAAATCGGTTCAACTGTTCTATACTTCTCAAGTGATGCGCTTACCAGCAGCGAACAGCAGGATACATAAAGCCATTATCGACTATAATTACCATTTCCATACTATCTCTGCCGTTGCATATGCGTGGTCCGTCGCCGAGCATATGCGCAGATTTTGTTGTCTTGTTGATCTTGATGTTGTCGGTCACTTTGAAGTGCGTGCTCTGCGCCCTCTTCGGTATCATGTTCATGCGCAGCTCGTTCGTCTCATACTCCTCTATCTCGGTCACTTCCGTTATTTCCTCTAATGGTTTTTGGAATTCTATATTATCCTTCTCTCTGTCTCCGTCGTGCAAGCATTGTCTGCAACAAATACTTTCGTTTAACTAGCATGACGTGGTATTGTCTAGAATACTTTGTTTTTAATGCTTTCTAAAGACACAGATAGCACGGGGTATCAAACTGTCCATGACAACAGACAAGCTAATGCCTTTTCTCAAAAGTTCATAGGTCTGTAGGTCACAGAATAGTACATTGTTATCCTAGGGGTGAAAGTAACTTATTTAGTCCTGAGACGGGGTTTGGCGCCCGAGCGTAGCGAGGGCGCCAATAGATCGAGGGACTAAATAAGTCTTTCTCCCGAGGATAACACTGTGCTTTTCATTACGAATGCAAGGAAAGTCAAAATAAAAATAGGAATTAGCTAAAGAAAAAATTTGTGAATTTTATTTAAATTAATACCTACTTAAACTTAACGTTATTTCAATTTTACAACGCGCTGGCTGTATAGAAAGTTGGAACATGGTTCAATAGAAATGTGAAAATAGACCTAGTTTTTTTTTAATAATTTGACAGTTGTCAGTTGAAAGCGATTCTCCCTAGGGCTGAAAAGGGTTACTTTCAACCCGCTTCTCAGGCAACTTCAGACCTACTTTCCGAGTATGAGTAATGAAAATACGTTTAAAGATCTGTCCCGTCATCACCACCGTGCTACCTCTAAAAAGTCATAACAAATTCCAAATATTGTGAGGAAATCTTCGGTTGAAATGTATAGATATGCCTGAGGTCGATCACGTTGAAAC
This sequence comes from Zygaena filipendulae, assembly GCA_907165275.2. NCBI lineage: Eukaryota > Metazoa > Arthropoda > Insecta > Lepidoptera > Zygaenidae > Zygaena > Zygaena filipendulae. The sequence continues at coordinate 11,858,008 of OU015653.1, forward strand.
ACCATAATATCTCCCACAGCACTACAAGCACAACACGCGACTACCATAGTGCATGATCGGAGATTCCAGCTACTACCACATGCAAATCATAACCGGTGTGCAGCCACGCACTTGTATTACCTACTTTATATATTTTTTAATTTTTCCTCTTACCCATGACATTGGTTGTTCTTAATGTAAGCGTAAATGTCCTTGAATGCTTGTTGTATGTACGACAATGTATTTTGGTCTATCGGCACGGAGCTGGACGAGCCAGAACTGCTTGACATGTCGTAGGACCGCAAACTAGCTTGCACCGATTGCTCTGATCCTGAAAAGACAAAACTTTCGAGAGCGCCTTCAAAAAAGTGTAAGCACTTGTATTCGTAGTATAGGTATTTGAAGAGTGTGGAATGAAGGACCTGTGAGCAGTTTGATCTATATACTTACAATATTTTTGATCAACTAGGTATGCATAGGTATGTATCTGGGGAATAGGCAATACCTACTTAATTTTTTTACGTTTAAAGTCCGTAGGCATATTAAGTGATAAGTTACCTGAAGACGTCGCTCCATTAGCCCATAATCGTATTTGTTGTTGTTTCAACTGTTTCATTTGGTCAACTAGTTGTTGATTTAACTCTTCCAGTTGTTGACGATGTGAAATCTCCTCTTGAAGTTGCTCTTCCAATATTTCAGTATATTCTCTGTAAATTATTATCGGTAGGTATTACGTGTCTTAAATAGGGTCGTTGTTACCGGTTTGAGATAGGGATGTTATTAAGTCCTTACTTTTCTTTTTTCACCACATTCGTCTTGTTAGCGAACTTGTTGCCTACATTTCTTGTGATGGACACTCGATCTTTTATTATACCATTCCTGCAAATAACAAAAATTAAAGTCCCGAACATTTTAAAATTATCAAATTTATAGGTAATATTAATTTAAACTAATTTACAAATTCTGGACTTACTTAGAGGCTACAGATTTAATCGATCTGCCATCACTCGAACTAGAGCTTGTGTTCGATAACCAAGAGTACTGAAAATTATTAATAAGACGTGTAAGTGAGGCTGTAATAGTCACATAAGTAAGGTACCTAAATCTAATCAATTCCATTGGTCTAGCTTCAGTGAGATAACCTGTTGTAGCCACAGGTGATTCCACACTTAGACCAGAAATCGTATCATCTGTCATGACCACAGAACAGAAAATAACAGATAGAAGGGACACCAACTTAGGTATCGCCGGGTGATTTTCTCACACAAAACTATTCATCACGCACTAAAATATTCATTACGTAAAGAAATTTATACTAGTCACTGTTTTCAAAATTCATAGTTTTAAGAATATTGTGGTAAATATACTTGGGATCGCAGCAAAAGAAGTTTTGGGCAAGTTATAGCATTTGCTCTAACTTCCTTTGTACCGGTAACTCGACTGCCCGCCTACATGTCCTCTCTAGTTAATTTATTTGCTCTGCAGTCATGACACTAATAGTTAATACTCACCTGTCCTCCCATTCCTCTCTCGTTTGATCTCATCACGGCACGTATCTTCGACAGCGCGTCGCTTGATATGTCGACGTTGTGCCTCAGATCTAATACCACTAATGTAGTGTTGGATCGCATCATTTTCAACGCATTTATTGCACTCTCTTCGGTTAAGCCGCAATTTTGAATATCTAGAGCTAAAATCGTTGCGAATTATAAGAACTCCGTAGATGTTAATGCTCAATAAACATGTTATTTCTACCCGATCCACTTATATCTTTAGATTTTAAATTTTTCCGGTGGTTTCAGCAGCCGCGTTTTTTGCAGCTGTTTGGATTCATATAGCAAACTAAGTATATCAATAGATAAGTAAACTGTTGAGCTTTCATTTCTCCTACAAGTCCTACATATTACTCAGTTATCGTAAAAATTCACCTTTGATCCATAGATCATCGGACAATACATCTGTAAGTTTCGCGACGCCGGCGTCTCCCAACTGGGTATTGCCACAAAGCGTTATTCTTCTGAGTCCCGCCATTGTGTCCAATTCGGGAAGTCGGTAGCGTAACGTGTGTATCCAATTCTCGCTGTAGCGATGGATTTTTTGATACTAGAAGGAAGATGCAAGTATTAAAATTCAATAGGTTTTTGGACTAAATCAAATGTATAAATAACCTACCTAACCACTTTAGAATCCAGACAAATCAAACTTGATACTAATGTTAATTACAGTTATCAGATGTGGGAATGGAACCTTCGGGTACCTACGAATCACGATATATTCATATGGAATAAACCACCTCTCAGCACCAATCTACTGCAAAGGTAGTTAAGTAAATCGAGGTAAATAAGGAATACCATACATCGAAGGTTTTGTTCGTAAAAAAATTTACGATTTAAATTAAACTTCATGACTACCTTAATTAAATCTGCAATATATCCAGCCCCGAGATGCGTCACTTCGCACCCAGTTAAATCCAAGGTTAAAATGTTTGGTAGACACCTCACCGCCTTGCAAATGGCCAGGCAGCCCGCATCACCGATCAAACATCTCGGCAGGTACAAATGTTGGAGCGAACTATTCGCTAATAACGACTGGAAACGAGATATTATAATAACTATGCCTTAAAACCGACATTTCTAATGTTGGAACTACACTAAATACATAATTATCGTTTAATAGCTGTTCTGCGCGATTTCATCCGCGGTAATTTCGGAGTTCCCGCGGGAATTCCGCGGGAATATTAGAAATGGTTACAAAATTTTATCAAAATCCGTTCAGTAGTTTCGAAGTCCATCGCGGACAAACAACGTGACACGTGATTTATATATATTAAGATGAGATAATAACTTTGTACCCTGTGTACCCTATGTCCTCTGTACCCCTGACAATATGTACCTATATACTTACGCAAAATTTCATGATGATCGTTGAGCCTTTAAGGCGTGAAAGCGTAACAGATAGACAGGCAGAGTTACTTTCACATTTATAATATTAGTAGGGATCATAACCATTTCGAAAGGAATTTTCTAAATTGAATAGAGGTTCACCCATATCCCTTCCATATTATCCAAATATCACGCGAGTAACCGATTTCTTATACGTATAAGATAGCTAAACAAAAATTATCCACATTTGATCTACATGTATGTAGGATTTCGGATTCAGTCTTACTTCGCTTAAAGGGTTCAAATAAGGTATTTTCAGCGGCAGCCCTTCGAGTAGCAATGTTGTCAGAAGAGTTGTGTTGGATAGAAGTTGTGAAATCGCCTCGATAAGGTTGCTTAGCATAAAATTGGTTAATATAACCGCACGTTTGTTCACCGTTTTCGCCAATCTCTCGCAATCTATTTGCTCCAACACTGCACATAATAAATGCCTTTCACAAACTAAGTAGATATAAGTAGGTAAGAACATGGAGGATTAATCAAATGTTAGGATTGTTACGTAGACTAAAATAATTACCGGTCTTCACTGGCTGTCGACACTTGATGGAAACGGAATGGAGGCTAAGATCACAACTGAGGGCGTTGAGTATCGGGGGCCAGTCCGCGTATTTGATTCTGTCCACACAAAAATCCAACACCTTCCCACTCGCAGACGGCAGGACACTATTCAGCGGTGTCAAATTTTGCAACTTGCAGCACTTCACGTAACATTGATGGAATATACGACTCGTCTTTGGCTCGACACCTTTGCCGACCATATCTTCGATATACAAACAGTTATTGATAAAGGATAAAAAAACACATCCGGTAGCAAGAGAAACCGCGCAAAAGGACGCAGCCCGACGCTTTGGTGGATCAAAAATTTAAGTTAAATAAATAATACTATTTCCTCTCAAAAACCTGACGGGCTGTTCGTAATTTAAATAGTTTGACAATGAAAACATTGAACCTATGCTTCACATTTGCCAGCCAGTGTTATCTTAAATTGATAAAACTGAGTCTCTAGTAATGGTAGGTTCACACGCGTGCGTTCAACTCTACATTCAACGTGCACATTCACATTCACGAGCGTGTAAACGGTACGCCCGAGCCCGTGAACGCGCCTGTGAACGTGAATGCCGCGAATCGGGCAAGTGTCGGTTTTTTGGCAAAGTTCAAAGGATGAATGTGCGGGCGCCCGGTGACTGTTTACACGCGCGCGGGCAGTCAGTCTGTCCCGCGCTTTCTCGACGAGTGGATCTTCATTCATTCATTCGTTCTTTGCAGTCTTTTTCTTTTTCTCCGTCGCGTCGTTCATAATTTTGTTTCTTTTTCCAATAAAAATAAGTTAAGCCAAAGGATATGGCAGCAACAACACCGAGATCCTCGCTGCTCGCCATTCTGGCACTGACTGATACGACGGCGTGCGTGTAAACAGCTTGAATGTCCGCCGGCCCGGGACGGGCTGCATGCCGCGCAGCCCGCCAGGCAGCCCGCCGGGCTGCACGGCGCGCGTGTGACCGTAGCATAATAATCCATTTTCACCTTTGCCGCATTCAGGGATATTTAACACACGTAGTGATTACCGTCTCTCTGATTTAACAATTGGCTACTTGACAAATTTTTTTTAGTCCGTCGTGTAGATTAGTAAAAAATATTTGACACGCATTTTTTTTTAACGTAATCAAAAAATAACGGCGATACATTGAGTTGAAATTTCGCGTGACGTCACAACCCGGTGCAGTTGTCAGGCTTATACTGAATATTGACGTCACGAGTCCCCCACCCCTCAGAAGAATAAAGTTATTCTTCTGAGCCCCACCCTAAACTTTAAAGCGCTTATCTGTTTATTTTCATCAATTTGAAAAAGCAAAAAATACGTGTCTATTATTTTCTAACTGACGGACTAATTAGAATTTTGATTTTCATACCCTGGAGAATACCCAATTATTTAACTTTCACATACAAAAATTTGAAAATGGAGCCACTATATTTCTACAAGCGGCAGTTGGGTTAATAATGTCGGAGACAGTATAACCACTACGTTGACAGTGATCACATATTAATATCCTCTTTGTTTAGAAAGTTTACTGATAATTACCTACTTTTGATTTACTTTAGTAATTTATTCCTCATGCGCTTTAAAGTGCGCCACACACAGAAGCCGGAAGCCAGAAGCTTCTGTGTGTGGTGGCTTTTAGATACGATTCCTTGTCAATTTGCTTTTACGTTCCACGTGTCAACACACTGATCTAATTGAGGTCTCTCTATAGCAGACAGCAGACATCGTGAGAGGATGGGTCAGGGTTCAGGATACACATTCCAATTTTATTATTATTAATGAAAAAAACATTATTAAATAGGTATCTTTTTTATTCTATAAAAATGTAAGTTTGTGACCATAAAGACTAAAATATGTGTGACCTGCTGCATAAAATTCAATCACGAAGTCAGGCCCGGACTGGCTAAGCCGACTACTAGTCGACGTTCGCTGAGAACCCTCGACACAAGAAGCCCCCCGAAGGTAGGCACCTTAAAGTGATTTATACCTACTTAAAAACAATAAAACTTTTGATGAAAATCCTGCCTTTACCAAATTCATTCTACTTAAATGCTAATATAGCAGAAAATTACATTTTAGAAAAATTGGCAAGGAGACTCTTTCTTATTCTCTAGCCGAGAGCTCCCAAAAGAGCCAGTCTAGGCCTACACAAAGTATAATAATTAGTAATTACTGATATAAATAAATAACACAATACTTTAACTAGAGGAATAATGAGTAGCATAATTTGACTCGCTTAGATATATTCTCATATAAAAAAACTTCATTTCTTAAATTCAAGTCAAGCCCTTGCTTGATGTTTCGGCACACTTCTTTTGCGAGAAGGCGGTTCGGTCAAATAGCCGCCTTAATATCACTATTAGTCGAGCAGTGAACGAAGAGAACAATGGATACCGCTCAGGGGCCCTATTTTTGAATCGCTCGAATTACTTTCACACACGGAATCGCGAATTCACGTGCGAATGCTCATACATTTTTTAAGCATTCACGCGTGAATCTCGCAATTCCGTGTGAGAAAAGTAATTCGAGCGATTCAAAAGTACGGCTCCTGGATACACAAACCACCCGCGTTATTTTGACCTAAATACTTAAAAAACGAAAAGACACGGTTCAAAAAGTCGACCCCTCCCACGCATAAGGTGGTATCGAGATTATGACAAGTTTTCAGTGCGGGCATTTAAAGATTAATTATTTATGTGATTACTAAAAATTGGGTATAAATTCAAGTACCGTGTAACTATATCTTGATTACAGTAAAGCACTATTTACTGTAAATAATTCAATTCTTAAAATTAAAAGTACCTACCTCTATATCTTGATTACATAACTACTATTACCTAACTAACCTTACGAACCTCGTTATTTACTAACAATGTGAAGATTGTAATTCTTAGGGATGTATAGAGCTTATACGTAACTACAATGAGCTAAATATTTGATTTTCAATAAAAATTTAGTTAAGACTATACGTGGGAGGTGTCGAAATAAGATCGACGGTTTTTCATTGTACTCATAGGTTACGCGCAATTAAAACTCAATCTTATTCAATAGAACATTTAGTTCGATTTAATAAACTACATAGTTTGAGTATAGCTGGGTACAGTTTACATTGAATCAGTTTCTAACGGAAATGCGCGTTCTATGTTTTTTCTATGTTCTATATAGAGACTGCTATTTGACCGCCGGTTTTGAACCGCCCGTGCACATTCTACCCTAGGCTTGACTATTATTTATATTAATTATAAAAACTTACTTTATTAATTTCGCCTCTTTATGGAAGACTACGAAGACTAAAGGGTAACACTGGACAAAAAGAATAATTGTATCCAAACAACTCCTCAGAAAATGGAATGATGACATAATAATACGAATTTACAAAGATGTTATCAAAGTTAAAAGTTATTAAAGTATAAGATAAAAAAAGTCAGAGGAGAATTTGTAAAACAATTGGAAAAATTACAAATTGAAAAGTTTTGTCCGAAATAGGTAGGTATATCACAGATACACAGCTGAAGGGGCGCTTTGGCACTTGTCTGTGGTAGAATTAACTAATTGAACACAATTAAATCAGGTAACAATTTAAAGTACAAATGTAATGGCAAGTTTCTAGTCGGAATTTAATTAAAAAATACAGGTATTTCAAGTTATAAAGGGACTTATTGAAGGACTGTTAAGCAATTTTGTACTTTTACTAAAAGCCTTAGTAGTGCCAGCCCAGCGACACTCCATATAAATGAACTGATTCGAGTTCTTCCCCACAAGTAAAGACGGCCGGCCCGTGCGTATACGTGCTGTGCGTGCGTGCGTATCGTATAAGATTGGCAGCGAGCTGACAGTAACTTTTCACATGTGAAAAATTCACATGTAGATTCTACAATCCGTATGTGTCAAATTTTCCTCGGAATTTCCAAGTATTCGCGGGGTATGAGGAGGCATGAAATTGGTGGGAGGCGGAGTGCCGCTTCTTTATTATAATCTCTATTCTTTGGTAATTACAATGCGTAGGTACTCTTCAGTTCCTGTGGGCCATCACCAGACTTGGGATAGACGCTATACTCGGCTCCTTTCCTTTGTACTGCTACGGATCATACCCATAGGTTATGCACCCGCCTAAATGACTGCACTAAGTGAGACCACGATTTTTTTTGTTGAGGTTTTCTCTGTAACTTACTTATCAATTTTTATAATTATATTTTTCAGTGTGAGCTATCGTGAGCTTAAATAATATGTCCCTCGTATAACCTTACATACAGTATAAACAATAATTTCTTTCAATAATAAATTATTAATATTTTACAAAAATATAAAAACAATAAAATAATGAGAAATTATGCATCGATTAAATATGTTTAACTCCGTTCTCTGTACTTACCTATACCATCACCTTTAACAACTCTACCAAAATATAGGTATTTTTACATGAATAAGCTGAATAGGGATGTTGACAACTTTTGAAAATCAAAATTTCAATTAGTCCGTCTTTTAGAAAATTAAAAATCATTAGACACGTATTTTTTTATTTTTCAAATAAATGAAAATACACAGAGATAAAGCGCATTAAAGTTTAGGGTGGGGGCTCGTGACGTCACTTACCGCTACAAGCCGCCATACAAACTGCACTAGTTAGTGACGTCACGCGAAATTTCAACTCAATGTATCTCTGTTATTTTTTGAATACGTAAAAAAAGAAAAAATACGTGTCCAATATTTTTTATTAATCTACAAGACGGACTAAGAAAAAAAAATTAGTCAAATAGCCTATTCATTGGCTCAGACATTTTTTTATCACATTTTATAATTATTTATTGTACTGATAAGGCACTTACGATAGATAAATATATTGTATAAAATATGTAGGTTTCTTTGGAATGTCACGTGTTACTTGGCGTGTGAGAAACACAACTCTACATTAGTGAAATCAAGTTAAACACGTTTTTTTTTTATGTAAAACAATAAATTGTTAATAAACTAATACCATACAAAATTACAAGAGGAATATGAAGGATATAATTTAAACAATATGAATAAACATAAAAGAGCTTTGAAGTGCAAAGGATTAACTGCAAACTTGCATCCCAACCAACGTTCAAATATCATGATTGGTACTTGTATCAATCTCACCAAGTATCATGCTGTTAGTAGGAACCATACGAGCTATCGCATACGTTGAGTTGTGACAACTTTGAAGGGAAATTATTTGTATAACGTTTTCTGTTCACTCAATCGACGTAGTATTTCGTGCTCCTACTGCGATGATTGTTTCCAAGGGTATGTTCCGATATCACTTAAAGCACTGGCCCAATGCTCTTACTGAGGAGAAATTAGTTCCGTTATAACTGACAGTATACTGCCGCAGTATCCTAATTCCTAGGGTAGCAGTATGACGTCATAGTCGTCGCCAGTTTTGCACTGTGAGCACTGGCGTTTTCGAGGTAAGGCGCTCTCAATGGTTTTGATCACGTGATTAACCTTGAACCATTGATTCATCAACTGCGTCGGTCAGTCGTCAATGAGTGGTCGACACCCTGACATGACATGGATTACATTGATGATAGTGGACAGTAATAATAATAATAATCCACTTCAGCTCAGCTTCGCATTAAACTAAATTGACGTCATACCTTACAGTGCTATCAGTAATAACGGAACATACCCCAAATCAGACTGGAGTAAGTTCCCGCTCCTAGTGCGCGATTCGTTCGTTCATCAGAGCCGAGGAGGTGGCGTGTTATTCGGCTAAAGTGACGTAATTGTTGCAGAGTCTCTGGTCGGACTCCGGCTGTCGGCCCTCGCTGCCGGAGTCCGAGGAGGCAGAGGACCGCCGGGGCGCCCACTCGCTCTCCGGGTCCGAGAATATCGTACGGCTATCCAGATCATCGTTATCCAACAATTCTATGTCCTCTGCGAACAAAGAACACAGCATCGTCGTTAGCGAGGATACTATTTATTTTATCCTCATTCGGATTTACGGGGAGGGAGCTGATCAAGAGGTTCCGGGTTCGATCCCCGGTAGGGGTGGACTTTATATGATGAATACAGGGTGACACTTTCCAGTCTGGGCGTGTTTATACATCTATATTATAATTTACAATATATGTACGACGTACGTATAGTTATACCACGTTTACGTGGTTTCCACGACACGAGCTTATAGCTTGATGTGAGATCAAGTAGATCTGTGTGTTGTAATGTTAATCATTATTATACTAAAATTATAAATGCTAAAGTAACTCTGTCTGTTTGTCTATTACCTTTCACGTCTTAATTACTCAACCGGTCGTTTGAGCAGCATTGTATTCTGCCCCACAAACTTATTAAAGTATGTATTAAAGAATACCGATTGATTCCTAAACAGCGCAGCCATCCTTCCGTCTTTTATAATAGGTATTTATGATGTCTAAACAGTTAACTACTTGGAATACGCCTTCTTTCGGATACAGAGCTACGTCGGAGTGGTACAGACAGGGCAATAGTGCGGTAAGCGCTGGGCTAGAGTCTCTGTTAAATATGGGACCTATGTTAAATCTAGACGTGGCCGGCGTTCACATACCATGATATCAAAGACGTCGACCCATGCTAGAATATCTCTTTTATTATCGTTGTATGTACATACATCCTGCTTTGTTGAAGGGTAAGCGATGACTACACAATATAGGTGTATATGGAATAAATCCGTGTTGGATGCAAATGTTTATGACGAAATGCTTTCGATTTTTATTGTTTTTCTCATTAGAGTAAATCTTCCTTACACATTTCAATGCGACTATCGCCTCCACGGTGGAATTTACTCGTATTTTTATAGATTGTCGCCTAATCCAGTTCCACATACATAGTAGGTATTTGTGTTTTGATAACATCATAGTATTTGTGTTTTGATCATGGGATCAACAAGTTATGGAACTTTTTATACAAAATAAAATGTTTGGGCAGGTCATAATATGATCCATAGAGCAAGTATTCCCTTTTAAAGATGTTATTTACCATTGCTGGCTATGAGATCCGCGGACCAGTCGTTGTCGAACTCTAGCTGTTTGTTGAGATCGCGTTCTGTTGGCGACTGTACGGCATCTGTGTCTGCGTCGGTCACGTCGTATATTTCTGTCATTTTCATCTGAAAAATTTATATGAATTGGTATTTAAGTTATTAATGTCTAGCTGTTCCCCGCAGTTTCACACGCGTTGATTTCGGAGTTCCCGCGGGAATTCCAACTTTCTATTGGAATTAAGAATTTTCAAAATCTGTTCAATAGATCCAGAAATTACCCCCTACAACCTCACAAACTTTACCTCTTTATAATAATAATAGGTATTGACTAGCTTTATCAGGTTTCACCCGCCTTTCTTCAGACTTCCATAGGGTGTCAAAAACCTCTGGAAGACGTGTTTTAATATAAAAAGAGCGCAAATGTCGATTTCCACGATAAACTTTCACGAATTTCCAAAAACTCTTTCTTACTGCTTGCCTGCATTATAAAAGGAAGCCTTATGGAAAATATCAAGTTTAGAAACTGGAACCTTTTGACCTGAGCGTTGATGAATCAGTTCGAACATGCAATTTTATGTCATAAAATATTACTATTGGTCATTTGAGAGAGATTAATCTGTAATCTCATTTGAATGTAAAACAAAAACACGCAGTCATCCATATAAATAGACAAATTGTAACGAGAGTTATTACAATGTCAATATTATTGTAACTAGCTGTTGTTTTTTCCCACATTATTTATCTTATCGCTGTTGTAAATTAGTGAGCAAAGCAAATAAACACCTCAAATGGTAATAAATTGAACAATTTGTGCAAATGAGTCCGCTATCACGAAACTTGATTCTCTTTGTTAAAGGTTACGTTAACTATGTATTACTCGAAGTCTTAGTGCAATGTCGAAATTGTGCATGATACATCGAAATAAGTACTCGTAAAAAGCAAGATTTTTTTACAAAAAAAAGAACATTCCTGCTAGTGTATAACTTATTTAGAAATTTATAATTTCTAATCAACAAAGAACTTGCACAAATATTTGAGCGTATAATATGAAATGGATTTTCTAAATCCACTTCAGTGACTGACGGGTTGATAACTTATGACCCTATTCGGCCTTACAACTTACAGATACAAACGTCATGTAGTTATTGCATACCGTCCGATAGCGTTGCCACATGTGGTAGCGAGATAACGCGGGTCGAGACTCGAGTGTGATAAAGAGACCATTCGATTACGAAAGTATAATCGGAAAATCGGAAATTAAGAATTTTAGAACAAGCTAGATGTAATATCGTTACTAACATAATCAACAATATTAGAATATGCAAGAGATACTGTAGGAGAAACGAATACAAGTTCCTGTATTACGTGACAAATATCTATCGGTCCTTCGAGCCGGATTAACTTTCATTATTTTAACACACTTAAGTTAGGTATTAATAATTATAAATTATTATTATTTAATATTTATCAATGACACTTAATTTATGGTTTTTAAGCTGCATTAAATCATTGGGATCAGTACTTTTTAATCCTATGCATTGATAAAAAAATTATACAGTTTTTTTTTATTTAAATATTCCATTGAATCATACCCCGATTAACCAACCATCCAACCATCTATATCCGTATTTCCCTTTGTCACGGTATCACGCGTGAACGGCTGGATTAATTTCGCTAGTTCTTTTTTGTTGTGTTTTTTATTGCAAGGAGAAGAAGAATAAAAGAAGTTTGGAGTTCCCGCAGGGATTCCGAAACTCACTCGGGTGAAACTGCGGGGCACAGCTCGTTTGAGATAAAAAAAATAGTTTATTAATAAGTCAGGAATACTCAGGACATGTTATCCATTTACATTACAAAATGAAAAACTGTTTTTTGACATGACTCAATAGATACTGCATCCATATTTTTATCTAATCATTGTAAGTATTTATAATATTATATCGCATTATTGTATTTATAAATTGATTACTAATATTGACAAGCTTAAAACTTAACACCTGCTTATTATATTATAAAAGAAAAAAAAAAATTAAGTAAAGGTCAGACAATGCTTACGTACCTGATTATGGCTATCCAAGTAGTAGTAAGCGAGCAAGGCATCGTTGTGTGACGTCACATTCAGAATTTGTTCAAACGCGTCCGACTCGGAGAGGTCGCCGTAAGTGAGCCGCATTTCGCTTCCTCGTCTGCAGAACAAGGAAATTATGGAAATTGGTTTTTGTCCAGTAAAAAACAATTCCCACCTTACACTTTAGGCAAATCTGATCATGAGTACGAGTCTCTAACAACGGTCAGACTTCTTCTTTTTGTTATGAAACCTATGAATAAATGACCGACATCGGGCCACCTTGCCATTAAAAAGGGGGTTTTTAAACCGTAGCACCAATATACAGGACAAAAATGGTGGACGTTTGGAGAAAAAGGGTGAGGAATAACTAGTTAAATATTACTCTATAAATAAAAAAAAATTAAGGAATCTACCAAACAAATTTCAAAATTTAATACAATTAAAAAAACTTGTTAATTTAAATTCAATCAATTAATAACTATTATATTTGTTTTGCCCTCGCGTATTAAAATATGCGAAGGCAAAACAATATATATTTTTTTGCCTTTTCGAAAGAGATTGATGTAAAAAATCAATTATTATATCAATGTGGAAAGACGTTTAGGTAATAATAAGAACAAAGGCAAGTGCGTTCCGATGACGTCAAAAATAATGTGCGCAGCACACGCTTTATCTAAACGTTACCTATTTCGTACGATTGATAGGTATGTGTACATGTAGGTCACACA